>OY728153.1:1415294411-1415919411 GCA_963277665.1 Viscum album | reverse complement strand
TAATATTGAGATCACAATTTTCCCAATAGATTATTGATGGATATATGTGTTTTGAAAAAAAATCTTCCTGAGGCTTATAGTGACTCAGTTATTATATTATCCCAAGTATTCACATGGTGTTTTCCAAATGGGATTCCTAAAAATCGTAAAGTGTGTAATTCCAAAAACATTATAGCGGGTCATTTATTGTGGTAACAATATATTTTTTCTATTTCAACCTGTATTTCCTCTCAAGGATACTCCCAACAGATCCAACATTCATAATGAGTCATGGTTCCTCTTTATAAAGATTATCGATAACTTGGTATTTGAATCCAAATGATTCTTAAGAGCTCGTATTGGATGAGAGGTTGTTAGTTTGATCTCATTAAAACTTTTTAATGGGAAATATTTTCCAACAAGAAAATCTAATATAGATTTAATACTAATTCGTGAATCTTTCCCAAATCCTAGTTCGAGACTGCTACCCTCATAGAATAATCTGGTGTCAAATATTTTTCATTTTTGTGGTAGTATTCTATGAACAGTTACCACTATATGCTTCTATAGTTCTATAACTTTCTCCCATTATTATTAACCATGATTTACTTCTTGTGATTTGATGTCATACGAAATTACACACTATAATTTATTACCGTAAAAAAATTAAACAAGTATTGTTGAATTGGTATTGACCCACCAAGATGCATTGAACATATCACCTGAGAGAAGAAATCCAAATACACATAGTTCATATATGTTTTGAAAATTATCATCATATAATAACGTTATATTTGAGGTAATTTATTCATTCGGTATAGAGATATATCCTTAATAAGTTATCATATGTATTCTTATTACATCATTAATTAAAGGATTTATATTTTGGTGATTCCACAACATTCCTAGGGGTGGGGAAACAAAATTAATACTCTTGAGGTATATTTCCTAAAAAAAATTATATATTGTAATAAATTACATAGATTTTTTCAGTGTCAGAATTCATTACGGACCTAGACCATGGTGGATGACCATGTAAGGGGGAACATGTATCATACTATTGAACGATGATAACATAAGGTGGATTCCTTTCTGGGTGAATTTATTTAATGCTAATGAAATTTTTTTTGAATCCCTGATTTCACATAATTCAATCTAGGATTTAGAAAATAATATAGCTTATAATTGGTTACACAACAAATGGATATGGTATTTATTCACATAAGCATCCCGGATAGAAGGAAGGCATAATATGTATCATATATAATGTAGTAATTATTGACATAGTATATCAAATTTGTATCCTTATCTATTAATTAAAAAGTAATAATGACATAACCACATGGGGGGTCTTTTAGGAAGGATAAAATGAAAATTCAGGTGAGTTACCCAAAGGTAGATTCACTTGAAATAGATACAACAATATCCTATGATGGATTGATGGTGATGGCCATGATTTGTAAAATAATAATTATTGGATTGAATGTGAAACCAAAAAGGGTCTTGGCTGCATAATCATAGTTCATTATATAAACATCCCATATGTAGGTGTAATGGATGCCTACAACCTTATTATTGTGGTTTCACATGGATCATGGGTGCACGTTTACATACTTATATTGGACAAGGATGTCTTATCTAGGGGATTCTACCAGACATGTCTAATAATGTGGGAATGACATGGAAGACTATATAATGATGTCTAAATGACATATTTGAGTGCATTATATGAACCTATATGAAACGTCCAGGCTCTATCTTATTATTCACTTTATATATTTGAGGTCTTCCAGATGATCGATTAATATAAACAAGGATTTTATATAATCCCATTTAACATGTCCAAGGGATCTGCATGAACCTATATGACACATTTAAGGACAGTCATGTGATGTAGCAAACATACCCATAAAAATTCTCATAACCATAGAAATGTCCAAGGTATATCACATGGAAAAACGTGACAAGACCATATATTTCATGTAAAATAGGTTGACATATCTAGGGTTCATTATCTTATCAAATATGACATGTTAAGGGTTTAATCACATGTTCAATTATCTGATCACATGGGGTGCATATGTACTATTTGTGAAAAATATAGTATCTTTATTCACATGAATATTTTATCATTTTTATTCTTCATTTTCTAAACACCCCTTTATATTTGTAGAATTATTTTTTTCGAAATTTAATCGTCAATTACATATTCCAAAGTCCATCCATGTGACTTAGTTTACATTCAAAAAGATCCCACAAGGGATAATAGAAATTTTCATCAAAAGTTCAAAAATATATCTCTTAATCAATTACAATATTCACAATATGGTATCATGTGGATGACTTTTGGGGTCATGTGATACATGTAATGATGATTTTTTCTCTCATCTCTATGTATTTGATATGTTGATTCATATTTTATAGGTTTTTCAGTCCTTAATATTTATTCCTTTATATGAAACATAACCCTCATATATTGGAATGATTAAGTGTTGAGAATTACAAGAATGATATGTTGATCATCATAGATTCCATTCTGTTGTGGTATTATAAATAAACAATATCATTCCATCATTACCTGCACTGTTATGCCCTTTACATGTAAAATTAATGTTTTGTTATTAATTTGGAATACCAAAATGGATTTCAAGTAATTGAATATTTTTTTTATTCTTTTAATTATTTATATTTCATTCCAAAGGTCATTCTCAAGATCAGGTTAACATTTCTAGAGGTATTCATGAGATCAGTGTTGATATCCTAGGGATTTTCTTGAGATTATGACAACTAATTTTGGGAAATTGGTGAGATTAAGTTGTCTTATCAAAGGATTCTCACATGATCAATGAACTGATAACATAGCCCACATTACCCCTTTTCATTAAAAATATTAATCTCATAAAGGTATCAACATTTTGAGATTTTATCTCATTAGTCCTTGGTGTGATTTCCAAATTCTTATTGATCTATAAAGACAATTTTAGAATGGATCATCTAGATTTCATCACATTATTGAGCTAACATGTTAAAGTTACTTTGAAATGTCATTCCAACATATCTAGATCCCTTCATGTCGTCATAATGGAATATCTGGTGAAATTCACTATATAATGATATCATGTAAAATTGACTTCACATGACTGCCAAAATAGTCATCTAAAGCACATATTATCCCTTTATATGAAAAGTAATGTAACTCCTATTTTAATAATGGTTCTATATTTTTATGATTTTATCACATTACTCCCATGGGTTATTTTTATATTTTTGTTGATCAACATGTCATATGATTAGAATGACCTTTCTGAGGGGCTTTATGTGATCATCAGAACTCATTTTGAGGATTACATGAGATCAAGAGTTCTCATTAAATGAATTATTCATACTTTATTTAAATATAATGTGAATTGTGTTACCCATTTTATTGATTCTCCTAGGCTGAAGTGATCATGAGTCATATTGATGATCATGTGTTTTTCAAACATTAGATGATTAATCAATATATAGAAATAAGATTCCTTTTATTCATTTATGAAAAAATAATACCTATAATTTTAGTATATATATAAACCTATAATTGTCATTGCACATTTATTGGGTGAAAAAATACCCCCCTTATATTTGAAGTCTTTTGGAACATGAAATCAGATATGAGGAAGTAAAGGCCAGTATGAATCTATTGGTCTTCCACTAGTTGGTATTCTGAGAATCATTTAGTGTTTTAGGTGTCCATTTATAATCTTCAATTTTATCTTTTAATAATGTAGTTAGGGTATGGTCATTTCAATTATGATTTAGTCCTACAGAGATCTACTAACATACTCACTAATGTTATTTCATCACAATACCACTTCATGTAACCCTAATGTCAAAACTTTTCACACGACCTAATCATTTGTTCTTTTCACTTGAACTCTTCACAATATAACATTATCATAAAAAAATCATTAAAAAATCAAAAACCTAATACAAAATAGGTGTCTTGATCAACGAAACTCTTCATTGGATAAAAATGTTACTTATTGTTCATTTATTTTTCTCTCATGGGTTATCACATGATCATCCAAGATTTACATAATTAACATGAATGTGTAATGTTAACAAGATCACAACTATTAAAATGGATCATGTTATCATAATATGATATGTTGGTCCTAGAATTCACAAGACCAAGAATGAATGAATATGTTCATTTAATGTTTCCTAAGTCATGAACTTATTTTATTTTATTATCTGATCTAATTTCCTCTTCAGGGTTATAACCCTTCTCATATATGTGTTATTATATATATATATATATATTGTAATTTACCACTAGAGATACAACATTTTGGGGTATCATAATAATGATCATCAGTATCATGTTTTTTTAAAACACTAATGTTATAAAAGTTATTTTTCCATCTATGCTTCTAAACATTACCATGTAACATAAACTTCCATTATACAAATTCACCCTTTAGGTTTATTTTTTCATTCTTTAATCCATATAAAATATAATGTCTCATTGATATCATCCACATTTGATTGAATTCCAATGATCATTTATGAGGATCATTAGTTAATTTTGAAAATATTTTAGGGGTATCCAATACACTGGTCAACCCCCCTATGGGACCATATGGTCAAGATACCACTCACTATCTAATTCACATATTTACTTATGTATTCATTTCACCCAACATGATAACATGAATGGTGCATAGAGGTAAAAATGGAATTTTCATCCAAGCATAATCTTCTATGATGAATTTTTTTCCATTCTTGATTGAAAATTGTTGTATGTAATGTATTAAACAATATTTCATTATTCACTTCTACGAGGTGTTCTGTATCTCTTAATTTATACTATATCATCAACCAGAACATCTCGAAGAAAAAATAAACTATTAGTGTGCCCACACATACTCCTTTCATCAGACCCATGGTGAGGTATGTATCATCTAACTTGAAATTTTGTAACATGAAAAATTACATCCTATATTGGGAGATCAATGAATAATTACTCCATAGTACATATTATTGGGATAAACAATTATTGACTCTAAACATAGAGTGGTGTCTTTTCACCACCTTGAATGAGATGTTAATTAATTAGTTGAACTATGCTAGATCATTTAATTACTGGATTTAAATAATTCAGTTTTTAAAATGATGTTAATATAAAATTTACATACACACTCATTGATTCCCTAATCAATTATTTTGAGACAATGTGATATCTTATTGGAATATTATAGGTGATGAGTAATATTCTTCATAGGGAAATATGGTGAGACCATATGTATCTCTTGGAATTCTTTTGGTGGGATTTGTTTTCTAGTTTTTTAATTTATGAATATTCCATGCCAGGGATGCATGAGTTGGAATTAAATTCAGTACAACATTCATGTATACTCAGTTTGTATAAGTGTGACATCTCTACTTATCCATGCCAAACCATTCCAAAAAAATTCAACACCATGGTGATGTTCAATAGGGTAATATCTTTGACTTCATAAGAAAAAATAACATTTTCTATTTTTCAGTATAAGATAGAATATTTAGTGTGATGTGTATTACAATATTGTCAAAATCACTATTGACATGTTCCATTTATAGAAACTAAACATATTCGAGGTTAAGGAGATTTCATTAGGTGAAGATGAAGTTATTGATGATTTAAGATAGTAAAACATTTTAAATTTTGTTATGTACCCTCACCTAATATATTGGACATTTACAATGGTAGTGGATCCCCTAATGATAGTTTATAAAAAGACTCACTCTATGTTGGGGTTCTTGTGCATATTAAAGAATAGATAATCATATACATTTCAAGCTCCCCATTACCTTTTTTCTTTCTAGTTTTTATATAATTAATGGGTTTCTCATCATTCCTTAGATAACGTATGGGAAGAGAGAAATACTACACTCATTCTATAGTTTTATTATACATTTATGTGAATATAAAAATCATTAAATCATTCATATACATTTCAATGTCACTATCTCCTTATATCCTGACTATGTGGATGTTTGGGTGGACTATTACCCTATCGGTATGTACGTTCTATTATTTCATCATGTAGACAAGATGTGTACTTTTCCAAACTCCATGTTTGTCATTATTATTGAGCTTATTCATGTCTTGGGTGATCCCCTGAGGATGTTTTCTCTTTTTTGTGAAAAATATCCTATCATCATTGTGATGTTTATTTGGGGTGGATGGAACTTCAATATTTGTATTAGATGATGAACCCATTAGAGTGAATAAACATAATATTATTTGTTTTACATCGTTGAAATCTTGGTTGAAACTCCCTGTAAGATAATTAATACTTGAATATATCCTATCAACCAGTCCTCCCTAAAACACACTTCCTCAAATTATTGTTGTGATTATGGTATCACAATAAACATTTTAACAGCATGTCCATGCCCATATTACGGATACACCCTTAGTAGTGAATCATAATCATGATGAAATCATTCTTTGATACTTTGGCTTCTGAGAGTAGGTGGATTAAATTATATTCATTTATGTGACTCATGATAAAAAATTTTCTAAATCACTAACAACATTCCATTAATGATAATATATTTTCCAACATTATTAATAGAGTTTTTATGGTTTAATCAACAAAGATTGATTCAATTTTTTTAATAGGGATATACTAAAAACTATAAATGTTTCACTATGATTTATAAATCAATGACACAGATATCAGGATAGGTGGTGCTCATAAATTTCAAAATATATAATCCTCTATAATTATCATCTATTTTGGTGACCACTGGGAAAAGTTTTTAATAGTTGACCTATTTCATTGAAAATCTTCATCCTGTAGAAAAAATAAACGAAATAGAGGGGATACCACATTTACATTCAATCAATGTTTGCTACTTGAATTTTGCTAATTTATAAAACTATGTTGATGATGATTTCTTTTTATATGTCAAATAACATATGTAATTTTTCCTCATTGGGAAACCATGGGAGAGAATCTAGAATGTGATAATTTTCCTATTTTTTTACATCAAAAAACTAAAACATTTTTTATTTAAATTTTTTCAATTCATATTTATTTCATTATTTATGGATATAGAATTTAATAAAATCAATAGAGTATATAATTTTGACTACATCAAATACTTTTTAATAATATTGATCAATACCATGTTTTGAACTCAAAACATCAAATCATAACAAGACATCCATGAGAACATTGAATAAATGATTAACAACATAATTATCCTCTTAAATGTAATTTCATAAATGATTATGAAATTATCTAGTTTAAAATAGAAATTTGGTTAAATAAATATAGAATAGAAATTTCAAAAAAAATCATAACCAATATAATAAGAAACCATAAAATTATATTTTTATGGATACATAATGATCCCGAAAATATTTTTTCTTTTTAATGATTTAGATAAAATTATTCTAATTTCTAATATGAGGCATTATTACTGTCAATTGAACTGTATTTTTCTTAGGACTTCATTTTTCAGTATATATTCCATTTAAAAATTATAGTTTCTAATTATTTCATAGACCACATAATGTGCATATCCAGTGATATGATACACATAATTTTCCCAATATTTCCTTTCTGGGATTCTACCAGGATAGAATTTTGTCACATTAAATTGTTTATTTATGTTCTTGAAATCATAACCATTGAGTTTCTAATGTTTTTGGGTTTTTTTCTCAAACCAACCATTGTGGTATTATGGGGTGTTCCAGTTCAGACAAAATGTTGATTTATATAGTAGAGACATAGAAAGGGTTATGTGTGGTTTCTCTTGAATGATTAAAGTACTTTAAATCCTTTATATTTTGTGAAGTATTATTATTCTTGAAGGGTATGGATTCCCAAAATCCTTTCAAAGGTGATGAAGGATATGTATTAATAAAGGATTAAAACACCACACATCCTTGATGATATAATGAAGCATGGGTATTCGTGAATGCTATACACACCCCACATCCTTATTGATTTCTTTTATGTGTAATGTTGGATTACCTTGAAAAAATAAAAATAAATAATGATTTAATGAATAAGGGTTTTTTAAATAATTTCCACAAGAGTTTGTTCTGAGGGTGATGGAAGTTAGAATACATGTTGAGGATGATGAAAAAACACTCTAAGGTTCCAAGATCCACTAGGATATTTTCAGGCCACATTGGGATTAGAAGTATTTTAAATTATGAATTAGAGGGCACATGGTGATGTTTTAATGTCCCAACATAATATCCTACTCATACATGTTAAAATATAGGGTTCCACAATCTTTTACAAGGGATGAGTGTGATTTTTTAAGATTTGAAAACTGGTAAAATTAATATGAGTTGGAAAAAATGGAAATACAAAGAAGGTTCTAGAACCCTAGGGGTAATCATATTTGTTACTGTGAAAAACATTCCCTACATCATGATGTTTTTTGTCACATTATGACAGTAATCAAAATAGTGTTTATTTGAATATTTCATTCGTTATCAGAGAAATGGTATAACACATGGTGAACTAATGGAATGAATGATGAATCCAATAGACTAGTATGATTATGTGGATCATAAAAAATAATTATGAAATAATTGATTCAACCTCAAATGAATGATATTAGGATTAGTTATACCATTAGTAATTTTGTAAACTTATTCATCACATTGCCTTAGAATAATATTATGGATTTATCAAGGCCCGTTCATTAATATAAAAACAAATAATAAGAACAGGATCTGAGGTGTCGCATTCTTCACTAGTGTATCCTTGAATGTCCTTTTATATCAACCAATCCCTATTACCAATTCACTATTGGGGTGAACCAAGAGTGTTAAATTGAGATATGGGGTTCCTGGAGATGTGTATCAACTCAATAAATTCTTCTGTTTCTGCTTAGACATCAAATACACGATGTTTACCAATGTAAAATTTATGATTCATGACTGTTTTGAGAACCCTATAATTTTTATCACCACATAATTAACATGTTATCCTGGATAGGGGTTATGATTAATTAAATCTCTACAATTTTCATATAAATAAGGTCATTGATAGAAAATTTCATATTTTAATTGGAAAAAAGATAGGGCCCACAAGAATTTTTCAATTTTAATTTATTCTATAATATTTTAACAAGATATTGAGACAAAAATCATAGGGGTAATATATTGGTATTTTTCTAAAACAACCCTTTTTATTTTGTTGACGAAGTATTTTTAATTTCGTTTTCACTTTCAGTTTAGGGTATTGTGATTTGGACATTCATAGGCTATCATTTTATTTCATACATCCTTAACAAAATTTCATATGGTTTAAAGTGTTGAGGAATCTGTAACTCAATAATATAGATTGATAAAAACCCCAACGTGTATTTATAACACTATGATTACAATAAAATACATTTTATTTTCAAGTGAGAATGTTTTAATTCATGGATCAAGGTTATCAGTTTGATGAAAAATTATATGGGGTAGCCTCAATAGGATAATCCCAGATCACATTATGGTGATGTGTTCCATTGATATGACATCATGTCTCCTGGAGATTTGATGTCCCACCATATAATTGATTTAATAATATAGTTGACACACTGGGGGATCATATGATGGACAAAGAGGAAGACATTAATATTCAAAAATAGGTACATGGATGTCATGTGTTCCATTCTAATGACCATGAAATATTTAAAAAAATTTGTGGGATGAAGGTAAAATGTGTGATTTATTGATGGAAGATCAATGAGATGTATAAGTTGAACATGAAATTTTATATCACCATGGTCTTCCACTTTTGGTCCATTTATGATAATTGTTAATGGAATATGGTCTATATGGTTTAACATCATTCAATGTTGATGTGACTCCATGTCACATAATATGATGAAATGATTTCATAATTTTCGTACCACTAATCATCATGTGATTAGGATGTTTTACTTGTTATTGAAATTCTTGTAGAATGGTTGTGGGATCTGAGTTGGAATTTTGTAAGATATTTTCAAAAAATCCCTATATTTTATGGGGGACTTTTAATGTAGAATGGAATAATTCCCTTTCATAGTTTTAATGGGGGGGTAACCATATATTGGTTTCCATTGTAGATATATCTATCTCACATGATAGTAATCCATACATTTATCTAATACATACATAATAAAGGAAATGAAATATTACTAGACCATATTCATTTAGTTTGAGGTACTACACGGTGTTCTATAGAATAAGGTCAAATGAATTTTTTTTGATATTCTTTTTTTGGTTTTCATATTCACTGTTTGAGGCAGTAAACATTCCATAGTCATCTCTTCTAATGATATACCTCTATATAGATTTTATATGTTTGAAAAATGGAAGGAAGAAAATATTGATTTAATTTCGTTGATGGTCTATGTGTTGAAAAATCCTAGAAATCTATATATATCCTATAATAATAGGAATCATGTCGCAGAAAGTTATTTTATTTTTCTTCACATATATCAAACTAATGTTTTTGTAGTGGGTATTTTTCAAATCCATGTAAAATATTATTGGGGCTTCCTCTTCTTGTATCTTGTTCTCATGTAGAAAATGATAAATACACCATAATATAGTGATGTTCTATTAGAGAGGTATAGTACCACTACATTGGTTTAGACAGTAAGATAAGAGGGAATTTATTTATAATTTTTTGTCGAGCATAATGATTACTATCTAGTGTGTCATTATGTATCATGTAGTGATTAGATTTAGTTCAGATGTAGTTTTTGATAATTTGGTATCTGCCTTACAACGATTTTATTTGTATGTTGGGGATATGAGAATGATTCCCCTTAAGGTGAGGTCATTGACTAATGTTCCTAAGTATATCCTCTTAATATCAATGTTACCCTTGAGGGGAAGGGATATTATATTGGTAGATGAATTAAATATTAAGGTAATATTTGAAATCTCACGATCAATTGAGGTTGAAATAATTTGATATAGATCTATCACTTTAGAAGGATGATATAGTGGTCAAACTACAGTCTAGGATTGGATAATATTCACAAATTTCATTCTATAACCCAATATTTTAGGGATAAATACACTTAAAGTTCGAAAAAATTTATTCTCTTTATCTATCTAGATCATATGTACGAAGGGGTATTTGTTTAGCTAGTTTATTAGTGATCCTAAAAATCATGGTAAACAAATGAGACCCTTTTGTAATCAGGATAATATATTGGAAATGGGAGATTAAATATTTTATTAGGATTTTGATATGAAACATTCAACTCTTGAATATATTTTTAATAGGATCGCAGAACTTAAGCAATTTTATGAACTATAAGATAGAACATATGTCATATTGTATAATATAAAAATGCTATGATGTTGTCATGCAGTTTAAAATCCTTTGGCCTTGATATATCATCAAGAGGAATGTCTAACCCAGGGAATTGGGTCTTCATAGGTTATATATTAAGAGTTCAATATAAAAAAGTTACAATGAAAATTGGTATGACTGACAGTTGTGTAACATTGAGGGTATCTGAAACTTCATGATAATTTGTGTTATATGATGTGTAAATCATAACATTATAATATATGATATAATATGAATTTTATAATGGTCAGAATAATCCCAACAAAAAATGGGGGAAAATCCTATTTCATAAAATTATGATAATATATCATAATTTTAAGGGGGGCTTTATTATTGGACATAAATAAACTACTATGAGAATGATTCAAGGTTTTTCCTTATCCATTAGTGAATAATATCATGTTCCTTTAGAATAAACATCTGATATTTCCAATATTCCAAAGGGGATAACCATGATATGGGTGGGACATCAAATATGGGCTTTCATGAGATGGATATAAACTCAAGGAATTGGTTTTTATATCATAAAAATATCTTATTCACATATGGTATTTATTAATTAGTTTTAAAAAATAAAATCATATTTGTTCTACAATTTTTAAAATCATTAATTTGAATTATTCATTAATTAAATTATTATGCCATCATAATTGACCAAGCCATTAAGGTGTTTATTTATTCTCTAATAATTAAAAAAAAATTCCTAAAAATTATAGTTTTTAGAAATTTAATACACTATTTATTTTAGAGACCTTCTACTGGAAAACCATTTATTAAAATATTATACTAGATAAATAATATAATTTGATAGCTGGATGTATTTTTGAAATAAAATATTCAAATGGCTTTAAACTGATTCATGTGGGCCCTAAATGTCCCAAAATCAAATCAAAAATATATTAGGGTCCAAAATTAATTTTATAAAATTACATATAATAAATGTGGGTCAATTTATAAGTTTTATAATTTTATTTTAAAACATTTTATTTATTTATTTTTTGCTTCCATAAGCTGGGAATTATCACTTCCTAGGAATTTATGTTAAATATTATATATATAAAAATAAAATAATTAATATCATAAAAATAATTTAATTATGTTAAAAATAAAGGTATATATTCGTTCATTATGTATATTCACTATTATACATAATAAGAAAGCTTCAAAAACATGTTATTTTGTATTTTACGTCTATACAAAAGCATTACATATTCCTTAGGATACGAATAATATTATATAACTATAAAATTGAAAATTAACAACCAAAAACAATAATATTACATAATAATTAAAAAAATAGCCTTGAAAATAAATTTTATACTCAATTATTATATATAAGGAACCAAATTTTACAATTCTTATATTGTGCGGTGTCACATAAATGACTTATTTTAATGTTAAATTCCATTTAATTTCCATTCATGCTTTGTTTTGAGGGTTTCCCAAGCATTTATGGAGGAATTGGTGAGTTTTTATGAATTGGGACAAAACGTGAGACCAATTCCAGATTTAAAAATAAATTTTGATTCCTTTTTAATTTTCATCCCCTGTCATATTAACACCACCATATTAATTTGGACCATTTATAAATCCATAATCATGGTGGATATTGGTTTTTATTTAAGGAATAGGACATGCCCGAAAGCCCATTTTCGGTATTAAAAAAATTAATTCTTTTATATCTCCTTCACTATTTCCGTTTTTTCTGTGATTACAACTCTCACCCGAGACCACTTACCAAAGAAGCGCCCCCATTCCCTCCTCCCACAATTTGGAGCTCGATTGAATCACGTAAATGGTCGAAACTTCTTTGGATTTCAGAAATCATCCAGATTTGGAGAGGTAAATTGATCCTTTCTTAACTCCTTCTATTTTTAATTTTTCCCTCATTCATGTTCCTACAAGTTCTATTAAGATTTGATAGAACCTCCCATGAATGGTTGGATGTTTTCAAATTCAGAATCTAGTTGATTTTGGGTCGTTTTATTCAAGATTATTTTGGGTATGTGTTTCTCTCTTCAATTCCTTCCTTCTCTTTAGGGTTTCCTCCCACTTTCTAAAATTTATAGAGTTTCCATAAGTTAGGGTTCATACCTTGAGTTTTATTTGGGATATTTTTGGTGAAATATTTTTCTTTATGGTTCATCTTCACATCCTTGTGGTGCGGTGGAGGTGCGGTTTAGGTTTCGCACCAAGATTCATGGGTTCTGACTCAAAAGGTAGGTGGTTTCTTGTGTAAAAAATTATTGATGAGTTATCTTGATATATTTAACAATTTTTCATATTCACCATATGTTGGGTGTGGTGCAAAAACTTTTTATGATTGATTTGGATATGTGTTAAATTTTATAGACGCTTTTTAACTTGAAATTGGGTGTTTTCACGTGTAACTCATGGGGTTTTATTTGGGTGTAGTTTATAACTTATGAAATTGGTTTCATTAATCATTTTTGGCCTCACAATTCTGGTTTGGTAATTTATTAGTGTCATGAGCTCCTAAAATAAGGTTTTTGTATAGATTTTATGTGTAAAACATTGTTATACTTCTTGAGGTGATTTTATGAAAATGTGGGTTTTCATTTGTATCTTTTGTGGTATTATTCAAGGTTATTTTATAACACATTAATGTGTTTTTATAAATGTATCTATGGATGAAATTATGTTTTTTATATGAATTGATATTGTTTTGTCCTTAAATTGGGGTTTTGAAATGGGTTTTGTGTGCAAGATATAGTTACACCCCTTGAGTTGTTTTATGAAAATTGTGAATGTTTTGTTTGGTTAAACAAAGTGGATAAAAGGGTTCATATGTAATGTTTGGTGGGTTTCTTCACGTAATATGGGTTTTTGAAAGGTATGGGGGTTATTTATTATTTCAAATATATTTTTTATAATGTTTTATAATGTGCTGATATGTTTTAGAAAATGGAAAGTGAGCTGCAAAACATAGTTGTGGGCTGTTCTGTGTGAGTGTGTTGTGAAAATTGAACATTGTTGATGAAAGAGGTATTATATGTTATTTGGGTGGGCTGTTATGTGAGTTATAATGTCTTGAAATTTTTTATAAAAAATTTTTAAAGGATTTTTGGATGTGTCAATGAAATGTGAAGAGTGTTGTGGGCTATTTTTGTGTGAGTCAGATTTCAAAATCAGTTTGAATGAAAAGTGTGCTTTTGTGACTTGTCTGGTATACATGTGGGATTTTTGGTGAATTTTTGATATTTAAATTATATTTTCATGTGCGGAGTATATTTATTTACTTCCTGAACTTGTTTGAGCACAAAGGGAAATCTCGGGTATCAAGGTGGGTGGACGTGTACTAGTATGCTAGTGAATCCGTGGGGTTTAGCCTCAGTTTCACTTAGAATGATTGATTATTACAACTATAACTAAACAATTATGATAATTATTGGGGACCACTAGGTTATGGGTATGTTCCCTACAAGTGGCACGTGCACGAGAATGGATATTTTTTATGGTTCCTGTCACCGAGATACGAGGTACGTGGGACCCACAACGAGCTAGTGCCTAGGGGTTATTTCCCATTGCTTGTGCTCAGTAGATATTTTTTTCTTACCATTGGAATAATCTATGAGTGGTTGGATAATTCAGTAGCTTTGGTATTTATTTTAAAAATGTTTATTCTTTAAATTATCCCACATGAAAACTGTTTTTATTTAATGTTGCATCTTTTAGAAATTATAACTAGCTTTTCATGTTTTTGAAAACATGCATGCTTTTCGTCTTTAAATGTTTGTAACATGGAATATCTTAGTGGTGGTATTCTATTGGTAATTGGATCACACCCTACTTACACCCTTGGGTGTAAGTAGACTTGGTTATTTGTGTTGTCGTAGGTTGGGTACATTTTTTAGTTCCTGTGGTTCGGGTTTCTGGAAGGTCCTTGGTGGTGAAGTCTCATGGAGATGGCTTGAGGGCGGTGCCCCTTTCCATGAAGGTTCTTGGGCTGTCCTTATTTGGTTTTGAACCTTTTTAATGGTCTTTAAACATAGTTTTAACTTATGTAATTCAGTTCTGAAATTTTGTAAAAGACTATTTTAGTTGAAAAATCCAGATTTGATTTATCGAGTTTGTTTGTTGTTTAATGTTTATAAAATGGGGTAAAGCATTCCCAATTATCATTATATGATACCTGGGCACATGTGCCAGCCCATGGGGATTAGAAACACCCTTCGGGCCTTGGAATGGGCCAGGTTTGGAGCCAGTTTGATGGTGACCAGATCCGTTTCGTGACAAAATGGTATCATAGGAGGTTCTGGTTAACTCTTTAGGTCACTTTATTTAGGGAATAGTCTGGATAGTCTAGAGTTAGGATTTTTTGGACCTGTTAATTCAGTTATGGGTAATGTGCCTGATCACCACACCTCATTATGGGATTCGAGTCACCATGGGAAGTTAGGATTTATCTAAGTCCATTGGTTTTCTTGGTTTGATGATGATTAGGGGAAATGAAAAGAGAGTTGGGTTAATGGTCTCAGTGAGCTCACAGGGCCTAGCAATCCATGTGGAGCCGGGGATATTCCATAGAAAAATCACTATAATGGTGAAGTTATTTTTATATGTCCTTCAACCATATTTCCATGTCACCCACTGAAAGTAGTTTCCTCTCGCATTGTTTTGTGCTTTAGTTTTGAAATCTTGGCACTTTAGTTTTAGTGTGATTTGGATTTAAGAAGCGTAATGTTTTTTGTGAAAATATTTTCAAATAAAGAGGGAATGTTTTTGTTTATGAAATGGAAAAAATTAATTTTCATAATTGTTTTGAAATTGAAAATGGTGTGCTTAGACCTCTTTAGAATGAAGGAACTATATTGAAGTTGGTTTTGAAAAGTGTTTCCAATATAGTTTTATAAAGAATCAATGAGTGTTTTAATGGGATGAGATGTTTTGATATTGATGTGAATATTTTGAAAGTATGTTATTTTCTAAATGTTTGTGTCTTTATGAAAAATTTTGTAAGATGTGAGTTGGGATTTTGATCTCATGGTTAGCAGTTTTGAGAAAAAGGATGTGTTGGTTGACCGTTTTGGTTTTGAAAAGTGGATAGAATTATTGTTTTAACCTTTGGTATTTTCATGAGAAACCACAAGCATGGGGTTATATGGGATGATGGATAGTTGATGACATGACTGGATGAGTGTCGGGATGGATATGAGGAGGGTGCCTGGTGTGGCATAGAAACATGCATGTGTAAGGCCCATGGTGTACCATTGGTGGATGCACTAATCATTGAGCCATTAGTTTTCAAAGAAATATTTTTAATGAGACAAATTATGTCTTTATTATTTGTTTGGGATGGTTTATATTATCTGTTTATGGAAAATTTAGATGTTTTGGGATCTTTTGAGTCCATGAACCCCTCTTGTTCGAATTGTGTTTTGAGTTTGTGTTTGGTCGGTAAGCTGGGTTGAATGACCGGTTAGTAGTATCCTCTGAGATATGTTTTGGGACACATTTATGGTCGATCCCTTCATGTTTTTGGATCTGGTTTGTGGAACTTTTTGACCAATGGACCTGCTTTGTTGGGTCTTTAGGTTCTCTTATTGGATAAGATATTCCCCCATTAAGGGTTAATGCATAACTGAAGTGAAACCCAGATTAATTTTCGATTCGAAAATCCTCTAGTTGATCAATACAAGGATTTTTTATCTCGAGATATAAATATTTAGTCTACACCCATTCCTTTCTTTTATTTTTAGAACCTCTTGTAATGAGAGAGTGCTCATGGAAGGTTCAAAGAGACCTTAGTTTATTAAGTTTCCTGATTCGTCGAAGGTGGATGTGGTCTAGGGTTGTTAGTGTGGATGAATGTCTCGATGCGGTCTAAGGGGACCTTTGGGTTCTTCAAAGTTTCTATGAAGCATGGGTTCATGTTAAACCACTAGTGTGGGAAATATGGTAACGATAGAGTATTGTAGCCACTTTCTAGAATTTTGTGTTGTTTGGGGATGTTGTATATGGTCCCTTATTGTTTATATCAGGGGCAATGGTCATGTTCGATGATGACTTATGATGTCATGTGCTCGATTGACCGTATAGGTGAAAGTCGTGAAATCTTCTAAGAGTCCCTGTTATTTGGGGTGAATGTCACCATTGGAAAAACTTCAAAATCTTCCATTTTATAGGAAGGTGAGTGTAGGTGTTCATTACTTCGATTGTTTCTCACCTGAAGAAACAAGGTGTGATGTGTGTGTATATTTATAGACCTTGTTTCATTGGAATATTGGGATAGGGTTAAGTGAGTTGTGAATTTTTTATGTCTAGAAAACTTATCTGGGATTGCTGTGTAGTTGTTGGAGGCACTGAAAGAAGAATTCTCATTCACTGGGTTTTTGAAGACTAACTACGAGGCCGAATATGCTCTAATCATTTGATCCCCAACTATAGGTCTCGGAGAGTAGCTGGCTCGTAGTTAGGGGAAATAACATGATCATTTAAACCCTTGTACAAAGTCATATCGTAAATATGAAAGATAAGAAGTATTTAAACCTATGGTGTCATAATCATTCTTCTGTTTTCACGTTTGGTGGAAATAGATGGAGGGCCATGTACTCATGACATCGCCCAATGTCATTCCCTCCCCCTTTGGATTCCATTGAGTCTTTGAACAATGGTTTGAAATTTGGAAAGACAGGATGATCACATGGTTTGTGAACAATTAAGAGAGACTGTGTGCCTAGAATCCGTTCCAGAATATTGATCAGCACAGTTAGTTCATGGTTTCGCAAAATGTGCGGACTAACCGTGCGACCTTCCCAAATCTTGAAATTTTTGGGTTTTTTTTGTGTCGGCCCATGCTAGTCGGTTAAGATGGTTGGTTCTTATGGTGGGGATAACCAATATGATTCTCATATATGTTCCTTAGGATATTTTGAATGGAAGTCTACCCTATGTACCAGGGAGTCCGTTCAGGCCTCCCCATATTAGTGTTATGATTTTGTCTCCGAAAAAAAAATTGGTTGTCTCTTATGGTGGGGAGCGTATTTGTGTCCCCCCATACAAGTATCTTACATTTATCCATGGTATTGGATTGGTGTAGATAGTATTGTTCGGAGCTATCTAGATACCAACATCTTCCTTGGGTAAACTTTGGGACTAGAGAGCACCCAATGGATAATTTAATGTAAGGTAAGTGTAACCTTGTTCAATGTTATTGTACGTGTGGGTGAATTTCTTGAGTCATGTTCGAATAGTGTTTGAGGAGTTTTCTTTTGGGATAAATAATGAACATGATTGATCATTTCAGGATAGTGGTATATGTTTTGGTTGTGATATTAATCATTAATTTATCACTGGAGGTGTTTTGACCCTTGGGGGTGAAACCTGGAAAAGGAGTACCTCTTTGTTTCTCTGTTGGGTTTGGTTGTTTATTTTTCCTTGATGTGACATTCCGGGGAGGAATGTTTTCATGGTGGAGATATTTTTCACATACATGAAATATTTTAAAGTTAAATTCCATTTAATTTCTATTCATGATTTTTTTGATGATTTCCCAAGCATTTATGGAGGAACGGGTGAGTTTTTATGAATTGGGCCAAACCGTGAGCCAAATTCCAGATTTAAAAATAAATTTTGATTCCTTTATAACTCCTTCATTTGTCAACATATTTCATCCATTCCAATTCCTAATTGTCATCCCTTGACATATTAACTTCACCATGTTAATTTGAACCATTTCTAAATCCATAATCATGGTGGATATGGGTTTTTATTTAAGGAATTGGGCCTTCCCGAAAGCCCATTTTCTACCTTAAAAATAAATATAGTTATTTAATATCTCCTTCACTATTTTCTTTTGTTCGGTGATTACAACTCTCACCTGAACCCACTTACCTAAGGCGCGCCCCCAATTCCATCCTCCCACAATTTGGAGCTCGATAGAATCATGAAAATGGTCGAAACGTCTCTGGATTTCAGAAACCATCCAGATTTGGAGAGGTAAATTGATCCTTTCATAACTCCTTTTATTTTAAATATTTTTCCACCATTAAAGTTCCTACAAGATATACTAATCTTTTTTAGAACCTCCCATGAATTTTTGTATGTTTTCAAATTCTGATTCTGGTGGATTTTGGGATGTTTTCTTCAAGATTATTTTGGGTATCTGTTTCTCTCTTCAATTCCTTCCTTCTCTTTAGGGCTTCCTCCCAAAT
The DNA here is from genome assembly GCA_963277665.1 of Viscum album. Classification (NCBI taxonomy): domain Eukaryota; kingdom Viridiplantae; phylum Streptophyta; class Magnoliopsida; order Santalales; family Viscaceae; genus Viscum; species Viscum album. Next base: position 1,415,899,922 of record OY728153.1, on the reverse strand, counting down.
TCATAAATTTATAGAGTGTACAGAAGTTAGGGTTCATACCTAGAGTTTTATTTGGGGTATTTTTGGTGAAATATTATGGTTTAGGGTTCATTTTCACATCCTTGTGGTGCAGCGGAGGTGCGGTTGAGGTTTCGCACCAAGATTCAAGGGTTTTGACTCAAAAGATAGGTGGTTCCATGTGTAAACAATTATTGATAAGTTAGAATGATATATATAACAATTTTTCATATTCCACATATGTTGGGTGTGGTGAGAAAACTATTTATGATTTATTTGGTTATGTGTTAAATTTTATAGTCGCTTTTTAACTTGAAATTGGGTGTTTTCATGTCTATCTCATGGGGTTTTATTTGGGTGTTTTTTATAACTTATGGAATTGGTTTCATAATTCTTGTTTTGCCTACCAATTCAGTTTTGGTAATTCAATAGTTTCATAAGGTCCTAAAAAGAAGGTTTTTGAATAGGTTTGATCTGTAAAACATTGTTATACTTCTTGAGGTCATTTTATGAAAATGTGTGTTTTCATTTGTATCTTTTGTGGTATTATTCAAGGTTATTTTATAACACATGAATGTGTTTTTATAAATGAATATAAGGCTGAAATTCTGTTTTTGATATTAATTGGTATGGTTTTGGTCTTAAATGTGGGTTTTGAAATGGGTTTTGTGTGCAAGACATAGTTATACCCCTTGAGTTGTTTTATGAAAATTGTGAATGTTTTGTTTGGTTAAAAAAAGTGGATAAAAGGGTGTATATGTACTGTTGGGGGGGGTGTTCACCTAATATGGTTTTTTAAAGGTATGGTTGTTATTTAATATTTCTAATATATTTTTTATAATGTTTCATATCGTGCTGAATTGTTTTAGATAATGGAAAATAAGTTGCAAAACATGGTTGTGGGCTGTTCTGTGTGAGTGTGTTGAGAAAATTGAATTTTGTTGATGAAAGAGGTATTATATGTTATTTGGGTGGGCTGTTATGTGAGTTAGAATGAATTGAAATGGTTTATACAAATTATTTAAAGGTTTTTTGGATGTGTCAATGAAATGTGAAGAGTGTTGTGGGATATTTTTGTGTGAGTCGGATTTCAAAATCAGTTTGAATGAAATGTGTACTTTTGGGACCTGTGTTTTATACAGGTGGGCTGTTTGCTGAATTTTTGATATGGAAATGATATTTTCATGTGCAAAGAATATTTATTTACTTGTTGAACTTTTTTGAGCACAAAGGGAAAACCCGAGTATCTAGGAGGGTGGACGTGTACTAGTATACTAGTGAATCTGTGGGGTTCGGCCTCAGTTTCACTTAGCAAGATTGACGCTTACAACTATAACTAGACAATGATGATGATTATTGGGGACCACTAGGTTATGGGTATCTTCCCTAATAGTGTCTCATGCACGAGAATGGATATTTTTTATGGTTACTCTCACCGAGATACGAGGTACCTGGGACCAACAACGAGCTAGTGCCTACGGGTTATTTCCCATTACTTGTGCTCACTAGATATTTTGTGATTACCATTGGAATACGATATGAGTGGTTTGAAAATTCATTAGCTTTGGTAATTTTTTTTAAAAGTGATTATTTTTTAAATTATCCCACCTTAAAACTGTTTTTATTTAATGTTGCATCTTTTAGAAATTGTAACTAGCATTTCATGTTTTTGAAAACATGCATGCTTTTTTGCCTTTAAATGTATATAACCTAGAATCTATTAGTAGTGGTATACTATTGTGCATTGTCTTACACCCTACTTACAACATTGTGTGTAAGTAGACTTGGTTATTTTTGTTGTTGTAGGTTGGGTACAGTTTTTAGTTCCAGTGGTTCGGGTTTCTGGCAGGTCCTTGGTGGTGAAGTCTCGTGGAGATGGCTTGAGGGCGGTACCCCTTTCCATGAGGGTTCTTGGACTGTCCTTATTTGGTTTCGTGCATTTTTAATGGTCTTTAAACATAGTTTTAACTTATATAATTCAGTTATGAAATATTTTAAAAGACGGTTTTAGTTGAAAAATCCAGATTTGTTTTATTGAGTTTGTTTGTTGTTTAATGTTTATAAAATCGGGTAAATCATTCCCAATTATCATTATATGATACCCGGGCACTTGTTCCAGCCTGTGGGGATTGGTAACGCCCTTCGAGCCTTGGCACGGGCCGGGTTTGGTGCCAATTTGATGGTGACCAGATTCGGTTCGTGACATGCGGTCACTACGTCGCCAATGACAATAATTATTATATTTATCAGGAAAAAAATTATAACATAATTGTTCAGAACTACACATATAAAATATTACAATTAAAAGGTTATAATTTAGTAAACAAATAAATTTATTACGTTTTATATCATAATTATGCCATCATGAAATAACAAAGAAAATTCGGAAGCACTGTATTTTTACTACTGACCAAAAAGTAAACATTTTTATAAAATTTTAAAAAAATTCAATGTTTAGTAATTTAATCATTATGAAGTTAAAAAATGTTATTATTTTGTAAATAATAATTATATAATTGATAAAATAATTTTTAATATTAATAAAAATATAATAAATTATTCATTTTAGGAATTACATAACATAATGAATAAAACATCTCTATTAAAGAATACTTCTAAATATAATTCTATAAATATATGGTGTGTTACATTCTATCCCACCATGAAAGAATTTAATTGAATAAATTTTTTCGTTATACATATAATTGTTAATAAACATATTTATAATTATGAAAAATTGTTTTTGTATGTGTATATAATTAACTTGATGTTCAAAATTAATTATATCACTATGTTTTTTTATATAAAATGACAACGTCTAATCTCTACTGTTTTCTAGGAAGTTTCTTGGATAATGAATGTAATGAATTAACCTTCACTTCCATATTCAGTAATAAAACAATGTTTTTATGTTTCTCTTAAATTATAATAGAAAAATACACCGTTTATTTTAAAATCAAGGATATTATATGGTTTAGGTTTTAGAGAACATAAAATAACTATAAAATTTATCAAAAAATTAAAAAAAATAAAACAAAAAACTAAAAAACCTTGGTTCCCCTAACTCAATACATGAAAATAACTCCTCTGGATAATTTCTATTAAACATATGGAAAATAAATTTTGAATCATTAGGTGATAAATTACTTTCCCACTAAGGGTTTTCAATAACAATGATAATATCATTTTTAAATAATTTAAAAAGTACATAATTTTTTTAAAGCATATAAATAAAAAATGATATAATATTTAAACTAATTTTCTCGGAATCATTTATATGAGAACAATTTTCAATTCCATTAATTAAAATTTCTTTCTTGAAAACCCATTTTCATGCCATATTTGAACAATTATTGGATTTATCCTTAAAAATAATTGGAAAACCATAAGACATTTGTTGAATAATATGATAACTTACATGTATTATGATAACCATGTGTATAATGGGATTATCACATATAAAACATAATTAAATTATGGTATTGGGTTCACTCCCAAAACCATATCATATCATATGACTCCCTAATACACAATTTTATGAAAACATTTTTGAAGACCTTCCATTCTCATGAATAACCCACAAAATATATTTCATAATCTTAAATAAATTATTCTCATAAAATAAAATAGTTTTAATACATTTCCTTATGAAAAAATCTTAATTTTTATAAAACACAAGATATTTGGGATAAATACACCATTCAAGATGAAATATGAACATTTAAGAAGACACAAACATTGGAATAGAATATTGTATAAATTTCAGGATATGTCTCTAACAATTATTATTTAAATCCATATATACAGTCCTGAGTGAAAATAAAATAATTTCCTTCAAAATATGAAATCATATTATAAAAATATAACATTCAAAATAATTCTTTTACCTTGAGTTTAAATCATCATTTATATTTATTTATCTTCATATTATTCTACTAATCACTTTTCATAACTCTTTATGACCACAAAAGATGGTGTAAGTCATATATACAGTCCTGAGTGATAAGGGCTTTAAATATACCCATACAATAGGTTTTGTACATGTGTAAGTCATATATTTTACATTATTGTTTCATTTTATTAAAATCCTTTATTAATGAGGTAATCATTACATCATCATGATGTCATAAATAATTTAATTTATATAATGTCTAAAAATTATTAAAAAAATATCATGATGTAGGAAATATTTTTAGATTTTGAATTAATATTTATAGTCAAATATCTGACTTGTATGACCCCATGTAAAAAATGTTTTAGGAAAACAACTCATGTTTGTGTCATTTTTACCTTTACATTAAATAAAAAGTTATTTATGTCATTTCCCAACCAAAGTGGCTCCATGGGGTCACCAAGTTGACTCATTGATTTTCGTGGTCGGACATGAGACATCCAATGAGGGTAGGACATGTGTCAATCTCATCTCATATTCTAGAAACATTATTTTTACCTTAAACTACACTAATTACCTCTAATCGCGATTAAAAACATAAAAGTTACTATTAACCAAAAAATTATTTTAATCCCATTGAAGCACATTTTACTTCTTAATGACAACCATGTATGTCGGATTTTTTAAATTCAAAACACAGAGGTGGTAAAATTTCATTTAAACAAAAAATCAGTTTCTATAAGTACCACTTAGTGGTTTCACTATTCATCAAAAATTGATGTTTTCTAGAAAAAACCAAAACTTCACCCTAAGCTATATTTGATATTCCGAATTCAAAAATGATGTCTATTTTAAAAAATTCAAAACATATTAGTTTCATTAATTAATTTAATAATTAATTCCCGCTGTCAGAGCAAATAGCGTGTTTTTATGAAATAATAAGTATCAAAAGATTGACACTAGTTTAAGTCCAATTTCAATGTGAAATTAATTTAAACGACCACTATTGGATTAAATGGTAAAAATATATTCTAATTGAACTTTAAAACCAATTCAAAATATAATCTAATTATATAAATAAAATAGATTAAAAATAGGCTTTGAGTTAAAATACAACATTTTTCACTATTCATTAAAAAAATGAACTTTATCGGAAAAATACCAAAAATTCTCACAAAGTAAATTTTGATGTCCCAATCATAAAGAATAAGGTTATTGTGACAAATAGGGCTTATAAAATTGTCAAACGTTAGATTTAAAAGATGGTCCACCATCAAAAGTCAGTAAAAAAATCTTTTAAAAATATTAGTGTATTCCATGCTTAAGATTGGATTTCTTCTCATTTTAAGCCTCTAAAACACTATCTAATTCATTTATAGACATAGATAAAAATATCTATTATTCATTACATACATGTAATGTTACATCCTTCCCCCATTTAGAAAATTGTGTCGCCACAATTTATTTACTTATCGAATAAGTGGGGGTATTTATCCCCCATCACATTTTCAGATTCCCTTGTTGCCTCTTCAATCAAGTTGTTTTTCCACAAAACCTTTACCTGACAAATCACCTTATTCTGTAACACTTGCTACCGATGATAAAGAATCTGGACTAGTTATTCCTCATAAATAGGTTTTCTTCCAGCTGGATTACCTCTGGACTCAAAACATGAGATGGATCTGGCATATACATTCTCAACATCGAAACATGGAAAACATTTTGTACCTGAGATAAACTCGGACGTAAAGACACTTGGTAAGCAACTGATCCAACTCTCTCTAGAGTTTCATATGGTCCAATGAAACTTGGACTCAGCTTTCCTTTCTTACCAAATTGCATCACACTTTTCCAGGGTGATACTATGAGAAAAACAGGATCACCTACCTCAAAAGAGAGATCCTTCCTCCTGTTGTCTGCATAACTCTTCTGCCTGCTCTAAGATTTTCCCACGTGTTTCTGTATCAGCTGAACTTTTTCTGCCAACTCTTCTACCAATTCTAGTCCCATCAACATCCTTTCACCCACTTCATCCCAGAAATCTGGAGTTTGACACCTATTCCCATATAATGCCTCAAATGGTTCCATCTGTATACTGGAATGAAAACTGTTATTATATGAAAATTCAACCAAATAAATAAGTTGGTCTCAACTTCCCTGATAATCCATCTAAAAAGCTCGTAGCATATCCTCCAAGGTCTGAATTGTTCATTCTGACAGCCCATCTGATTGAGGATGAAAAGCTGTACTAAAATTTAATTCAGTACCCTATGACTTTTGAAGGCCCTTCCAAAAGTTAGAAGTAATCTTGGGATCACGATCGGATACAATGGATAGAGGAACTCCATGCAACCTGACTATCTCTTTAAGGTTTAATCAAGAAAGTTGATCTAGAGAGAAATTGTTGAGACCCAAAGCTTAACGTACATGAACATTACATTACTTTTGCAGAATACTTAATACATAACAAAAACAGACACACAAGGACCGTAATAGTTTAGTGTCTTTGGAAACTTGGAACGTAATCTTCTAATCGTGGTGAAATATCTTCAACATCCCCCATAAAGATCTTCCCCTTTTTTTCTTACCTAAAACCTTTCTTTATATCTTTGGTAAAAGAAATCATAAAAAGGGTGAGCTCAAATGCTCAGTAAGGGTAAGAATGGATAAAATAAAACATACCATATAAATTTGAACTTAAAAACATGAACATAATGTTTAATCGTCAAAAGCTTGAGCAATAACATAAAACATGGAAGTACGTATGGCATAGATCATAAAGAAACATTAAGAATGATAAAATAGAATGGGAATAAAACATGTAATTTTGGAAACCATTAAGCACATGATATGATTTCCATATTAGCCAAGGCATTGCCTCCAAAACCATCTTAGTGGACAAAGTCCCTTTCTGAATCGAGTTCACTCCTCGATCCAGTCCTGTATTACTGAACCAATTTAACATTCCGTTACAGCCATGTCTATCTCATGAGATATAAATATTTACCCAATGCATTAGAGGGAGATATAGTTCCCACCCATCTCATAGTGAAATTATAGTTACTTGTGTCACAAAATAAACATAAAACATTCATCATAACCCAATGAATAAAATGGGTTTCATAAACATCATTCCATCAAAACATAATCCATATAAAACAAATGGATATAATTTCATCATAGGAAAAGTTAACCCTTGTAAATCATATATAAATTATACTTGAAACATACACATATGAAATAATGTCATCTTATATGGAAAATGGTTTTGATAAAACACTTGAAATGAATTCTGGAGGAAAATATCCTTTCTTCTTCAAAATCATTCTCTTTTTAAAAAATGTCATGAAATTTTAAAAGAAAAGGATTTTGATGAAAATAGTCATGAAATATTTTTGAGGAGGCTTCATAAAAATAAGGCTTTATAAAACCGTAAAAATCCATTCGTGCCGTATAAGTTAAAAAAACATTTTTCTCGTACTTTTACCGGAAAAGTGAAAAAGTACCTCGTAACGTAATCAAAAGAAAGGTTCCTTACATACCATGTAATAAAGTCAAAATGGTCGAAAAAGACATTAAACATACATAAAAAAACTATTAGAAAACATGGTCATGGATGATAACAATAACCCCAGTAAATACTTACGTATAAGCAATCTCAGATAAAAAATGAGATTTGCAAAATTATCCCTTACCTTAGGTCCGATATGCTTCGTACATATCCAAAACTACTATATAATGATTTAAATAATGTCATTGACTTATTATATAATCATATTCATTGTTATTATATCATATATGGTTCACTTATGACTTTATATTACCCGTTCTTTTGTAAATTCCATGTTAAAGAGTGTTTTCTGTAATATCGTTTCATTTGTCGTCCGTGTTTTGACTAGTAATTATTCATATGATTACATAGATCATGAATAATTAATTCCAGAATATAAAACATGATTTTTATATAATATATATTCATAATATACAAATATATAATAGATCGATAAATGTAATGAAATACACCGTTCATGGAGACGGTAGGCCGTACGTACGCATGAACGCTGTTTTCGTTTCCTTATTGAATTGAATAGACTTAATTAGATGACATAAATTTATATATACATATATCTAGTTTCATTATTATGTAATATATTTTATTATTACTTATTATATATACTTTATAATCATTCCTGAATGGTTATCATGGAGAGTGAATCTCATCGCGTCGTAGAGACAGTATTCCGTACGTACCCACAAGCGATGATATCATTCCAATGATCTCCGAATTGTATTAAAGTGTATGTATAATATTACATAATCAATATCAATTTACAATAATCATATATATCCATTACTTTCACCATTATACCCATCCAAGTAAGGTGGTGGTGGAAAATAGATTACACCACGATGTGGAGATAGTATTCCATACGTACGCATGTGCGGTGATTTCATTTTCTATAGGATGGATAGATAGTGAAATATGGTTGTTTCATACTTATAATAACATATCAGTATATTTGTGATACTGATGTTATTACTTCATAATTAAACAACTAAAGAAGAAGAAGTTGAAGAAAAAGAAAATTGAATGAATCGGTAACAGATATTACCTCTTCTTTGACACGCCTCTTTAAATCCTCCTCTTAGGGTACTAAAATTGGTCTTTGAGGAAGACCAGGAACTCTAGGATGTATCTAGGGATGTTTATAAGGTAAATGGGTAGGGTTTGGCCAATCTTAAAGGCTCAAATTAGTGTGAGGAAGAGAGGGAGGAGGTGCCCTTTTATAAGGGAGGAGAGGGGCACCTTTGGAAATCTAAAAAATATTAATTTATAATAAATCTAAAACCACTTAAAAACCTCAAAAAATGACTCATATTCGAATATATGATGATATAGGGTTGTAATATCATCAAAAAATAAAATTTAGACATGTTATGAAATTATTTTAAACATTATCAACTTGATTTGTCCTTACTTGATCAATTTAATTTTATTTGTGGTAATAACATTCTAAATTTTAAATTATAACAAAAAATTACTTATTTGTTGGGAATTGTCCATAATTAGATGATTTATAACATTTTAGACCATATAAATTTAAATTTATAATTTTTAAGTATTTGTGTGATTTTTAAACAATTTTATAAAATGTTATTTTTATAAAATAACAATAGTGTCAATTTTGACACTATTCATTTATATGAATTTAAATAAAATATATATAGATGATATGTTCAAAATAAAAGCATTAATAGATTAATAAAAGACCATTTGTATCTAAAATTCAGTGTTTAACATTAAATAGTTAATATATTATTTATTTTGTTATTTTAAAACCATTTATTTGGTTTATCTCTTAATAAAATAATTAATACAACATTTTTTTTATAATTTTTAAATATACTTATTTGTTTTATAAAAAATATAAATAAAATACTATGATGAATATAAATCTATTACCTTTCACAATAATACTTTTACTCGAATTTATCATCTTAAAATCACAATATGTAAATTGTTATATTTATTAAATTATTAAGGTGACTAGTTTGGCATCATTTAAAATAAAATAATATAAGTGTCATAATCAGTTTTATAAGACTCCAAACGGTTATCTATTAGGTAATTAGATGATTAGGGTATATATATACACTAAAAATAAGTTTTTGTCAGGTTTTTGGCCATTTTAATGGGTATTATTATTTCAATAAAAACTATATTACTGATTTTTCACTTAATAAATAATTTCTGCATCATTAATGTATCACCATTAATGATAATTATTTAATCCCTAAAAAATCTAAATAAATTATAATAATGTAGATAATTTTATTAGATTTCTGGATACTACTCATTTTTGATGTTTTATGATGTTTATCACTAAATTAAAATTATTATACTTATAAGATTTAAGAGAGTGACATGGTCTCACTTTCTTTGGTTTTAATAATAATTAAATTATTTTCCTAGTCAAAAGTCCATAATGTGAATCTAATCCGACCCTTAGGTGATATCGGTAGACTTTTAATCATCCAATAGAATTTTGGCATGTGTTAGGGTAATTTTATAATATTATATTTACCCTTAATTACCCGATTTACCTTTAACTAAGGTAAATGAAATTTACCGTAGTTACTATTCATAATTACAAAAAATAAAAAGTAGCCTATTAACATAATTTGTTCCCACTAATTCCAAATATGGAATCACTTTTTTCAAATTCAATACATAGGAGTTTCAGAAATTAAATTAAAATTAATCCCATTGTCGATTGAAAACATGTTTTTGTTTAAAACATTGCAAAAGATTGAATTGATTTAACCTACGAATTCAATGTAAAATCAATGCTAATGAAATTTATTATATTAAATGGTAATAATATATTCTATTTATAATTTAAAACCATTAAAAATTATAATTTAACCACATAAGTTATTACGATGAAAAAAGTTGTTTTTAATTAAAATATATCGTGTTTTTACTATTCATTAAAATATGAAAGTTATCATAATAATATGAGAAATTTATCCAAGGTAAAATTTTATATCCTGATTCCAAAGAATAATTTTATTTTTTAAAATTGAACTTATAATCATGTCAAAAAATAGATTTAAAGTGGGTGTGCCATCAAAAGGCGGCAAAACGGCATTTTCTGAAAAATACATATATTACCCAAAAATTTTATTTTGTTCTTATACCATGTTCTAGAAAATGTGTAAGATGAATAATAATTTATAAAATTAAAATTTTAGTTAATACTATTCATAACGGCTAGTTCATAATAATATTATAATAATATATCGTTGTTTAGTAAAACCCGGTATTGCGTACAACACACGCTATCGAGGAAGGACACGATTACGTGTAATGCAAGCCAAGTCAGGGTTGCGTGTAGTGCAAGACTCCTTGTTACTGCGTATAACAAAATACATTGAACATATATATATATACTCAATGTTTCGAAGAATAATTACTATCAAACAAACATGAAATTGTGTGTAACATGATCCAGGATTAGTGTTGCATATACTGCATGCTAATACGGTGTTGCGTATAGCGCAAGATAATCTTGGTGTATCGTACAAAAGAAGATATGAAAGAAATTAAAAAGAATATATCTTATAAAATCTCGGGTTATTACATTCTACCCCCCATAAAATGAATTTCTCCCTCGAAATTCGTCGGGGTTATAAATGGTTTTCTATTTGAATGTTTCATTAATTGAAACCCACTGTAACGCCCCGACCCCAGCTACCCAGAGCCGGTGCATTACTTCCTTACATTGGCATGATCACAAAAGATCATGTCTCGAATGACCGATTAGTTTAGTAGCCTTTGAAACACTAGATACATTCATAAGTCTTTCATTACATCAAAAAGTAAACAAACTACAATAACATGGTCTTCATAGTCCACAATCATATCCCTTTCTGACTACCCCTGCAGGTCACTCATAAATTACTCCTTCACATCCTAGAAAAATATTAAAACATTGAAAGGGGTGAGCTCAGATGCTCAGTAAGTTTAACAATATAGCGGAAGCTTTCATAAATAAACATTAACATTTAAGGCAATGTATAACTAAAACAAAAGCCTTTTAAACTTGAACTTCAACATAATATGGAAAAAGTAAAATGAGATAATGCCATTTACTTCTTCACGTGGATATTCTACTAGTCGAATAATCACATGCAATATCAATAAACCATTTCATAATGATGGAATGCATAATGCCAGACTATCATAACCACGTAGTCAAGGCCTCGTGCCAAGACCACAAATAAGATTTTGTCAAGGCCTCGTTCCAAGACACTAGTTTGTCTCATGAGACCTACTGATGCATCGAGGAGCTATAGCGGGCTCGACCCGTCACTTATTAAGTCCAATGCATTCCTCATATGAATAGGTTTAAACATATCATAAACCATAACATAACCATATCACATAAAACATGCATAAAGTAAACATAACATTTCCACATTTCAATCACAAGATATCAATACAAAACATTGATATAATAAAAACGCTTTCAAAACCATTTTCAATACCAAAATAAAAGAAAAGTATAACATGGTATTTATTTTTCATTAGAAAAAAGGTATGGCTTGTAGAGGAAGCCGAAACTCAAATAGTGGTCACGGAGGCAGAGAAGTCGTTGTCGCCGCATACGTACGACAAAAACATTCCCTTTTGTCGTTTAGTAAACGCTTCGTATAAAAAAGATTCCTTTTTAATATACGTAAAAGTCAAAGGGGTTTATACACCGAATAAAAGAAATTTGTGTATAAAACCAAATATGCCTCAATGAAAGGAGATTGAGACGAAGTCCATAAAAAGATCATTTTTAAAATAAAATAGATCTATTATGTGTATTCACTATAGTTACACATAAAGAACGTAAAAATAAAAAAAGGACATAATAATATCATGACATAATTTGAAAGTAGGAGATTAACCCAAAGAATAGAAATTGGGTTAAGAAGTTCCCTTACCTCATGTCTGACTTGACTCAACCGTTCCTTAACCTCCTGAATAATAAACTAGAGTTAATATATACCTTATTAAGAACCATTTTCAATTTCATTATCCTTTTTATATCACTTATTACAATGTTATGAACATTATGTAATTATTTATGTTAATAACGGTCGTTTTGTCGATCTTTGGTACTTGAGTCAACAATAAAATTCTTATAATTACAAGTTGTTTATGTGGTAGAATATCCATTATCTACAGAATTATTTTCATGATTTAGATGTCATATATATCATATATATCCAGTATATACATTCATTTATAATATTACGTAACATTTAGAGGTAAGAAATGAAATGCACCGTTCATGGAGACGGTAAGCCGTACGTACGCATGAACGCTACTTTCATTTCTATTTCGTATTTAATGGAATGAAATCATAATGATATAAATGAATAATATAATTCCAGTATAATATAGTGTATAATACAATTTAATCCATCCTTTATACATCCCACATATGGCATTAACGATTCAAATCACTTTGAGGGGGCGGTAGTCCGCACTTCCTAAAATGAAATTATCACGTTTTACCCATAATGGAAATCATAAAGTATGCCATAAATGAGAAATACATAAGATTAAGTAAAACATAAACATATTATATATCATATATAAATATAGTGACATCTTAATGGCCACCTTTGAAGGTGTTATATGAGTGTGGAACAATCATCGTTTCGTGAGGCAGAAATTCTCCATCCACAGAAACCGTATGTTCTTTAACCATTAGATGTAGGTGTGTGTAATTTTAGCTCGAATAATTCTTATAAAAACATCCTAGTATATTGAGGATACTTCTTTTGTTACAAAATAAATGAATAAAAAGAGTTTAGGGGGTTGAAGAAGAAAAATAAAACAAAACAAAATTAGAGAAGACATTACCTCAAAATCGGGTAACTCTTTTTGATTTGAGCCAAATGCTTCCTTGGGAAGAGTTCTTCCCAAAGTGAGGCTTCTAGGAGTAATAGGGGGAAGTTGGGAGAGTATTTGGGCAGAGGTTGGCCGAGTCAAATGGCTTGAAGGTGTGAATAAGGTGGGAGAGGTGGGGGCCTTTTATAAGTGGAGAGGAGGGGCTCTTTTGGAAAGATTGAAATGTTACATTATTACACAATGTTTTTCGGATTATAAAGGTCCCACACTTATATAATTCGTGGATAAGGTGATAAGAGTTCGAAATCTACCCATCCAATAGTCTTTGGACAAGTGTGTGCCTTGGATTTTACATTATCTTTTCATTTTATTAAAATCATTAAATAATGAGGTCATCGCTGCATCATAATGATGTCATAAATAATTTAATTTATTTAATGTATAATAATTATAAAAAACTACTATGATGTAGGAAACCCTTTTAGCTTTCTAATGAATATTTATAGTCAAAATTTGGACTTGTTTAACCCCACTTAAAGTCTGTTTTAGTAAAACAACTCATGTTTGTGTCAATTTAATTTTAACATTAAATAAATATATATTAATGTCATTTTCCAACCAAAGTGGATCCATGGGGTCCCCAAGTTGACCCATGGGCTGTCTTGGTAGTCCATGACTCATCCCATAGGAGTAGTACAAGTTTCAAGCTCATATCATATTATTAAAACATTGTTTTTACCTTAAACTACACTAATTACCTCTAATCGCGATTAAGAACTTAAAAGTTACTATTCACCAAAAAATTATTTTGATCTCATTGAACCACATTTTACTTCTTAATGACAACCATGTATGTTGGATTTTTGGAAATCAAATCACAGAAGTGGTAATATTTCATTTTAACGAAAAAACCAGTTATTAACAACCACTTAGTGGTCTCACTATTCATCAAAAATTGAAGTTTTTCAGAATAAGGCCAAAATTTCACCCTAAGATATAATTGATATTATAAATTCAAAAATGATGTCTATTTTAAAAAATTACAAACATATAAGTTGCATTAATTAATTTTATAATTAATTCCCGTTGTCACAACAAATAGCGTGTTTTTAAGAAACAGTTTATATCAAAAGATTGGCAATTGTTTATGTCCATTTTCAATGTTAAATTAATTCTAATGACCACCATTGGATAAAATTGTAAAAAAATATTCTAATTATACTTTAAAACCACTAAATAATATAATTTATCACTATAAATTATTTTTATTAAAAAAGTTGTTTTTAAGTATTTTTCACTATTCAGAAAAAAATAGAAGTTCTCAGAAAAATACCAAAAATTCAACATAGGATAATTTCGATATTCCGAATCCAAAAATGAATTCCATTTTGATAAATAAAATTTCTATAATTTTAAAAAGTGGTTATTACTATTCATAACGGCTACTTTGATTAGTCGCGGTGTTTTAGAACTTGAAGTTGCGTACCATGCAAGCTATTGCATTATTGAATGAGAAGCGTATCATGAAAGCTTGGGGTGTTACATTCTCCCCTCCTTCAATAAATTGTGTCCTCGCAATTTGAAAATTTTCTTTGAAAATAAAAGGTTTAAAATAGAAAATACCTTTGTGGAAAAACCACATCGGAAATAAGGTTAATAAATATATAACATTAAAAGAAATCAAGATAAGTACAAAGGTCACCCGATATATCCCATTCTAGGATTCTATGAAAATATGGATATGGAGAAGAAACAAACCATCAAGGTCTGATGGAGAGTTATAGAAAACATGATTAGGAGAAAGTTTAACTACAAGAAAATCACAAACTTGTGATTGGTTAAACGGTCATTGAATCCCTAGTTGGAAAAGTTAACCGACAACATTTTTGGTTTTAAGTTACCTTTTATAATGTTGAGGAATTTATTTAGGAGATTTACTAAGAACGTAAGGGAATATAGATACTTGTTATGTATACTTTCATTCGTTAATAAATTTTTACCACAAACCCAACTTTTACTCCAAATGGTAACAGAACTCAAAAATATTCTATTTATCCTAATTGTATAAGGTTACAAATGTTAACACATAAAATTTAGATTAGTAAAATTATTTTGTAATAACTGGGGACTTCTTGTAGGCTAGTGGTAGGAAATAAAGGCTTGTTGCACTATGGTTGTGGGTTCGATTCCTGCAGCTTTGTCCGACACGACAGGTTATTCCCCACCCTGCAGGTTGTCCTTTTCCTAAAACTATAGTATTATAATATTCCAAAAATAATCTTCATAAATGCTTTAACCTTAAAAACTACTATCCATGGTTCAACTTAATCCATTCCAACCTTAATAGTTATCCAAAATACCTCCGTCTAGACTTTCTCTAAAAGGTCTCTAAATTCCAAAATCAATTGTAACATCAGATTCCCCAAACAAAGAAAAGTTTCTCTTATTGTCCCAAACTAAAAATATGATTACCTTAATCATATTACCTTAATCAAAAAGTACTGTAGTACAATCTTTATATATATCACATTATTCTTATAACCAGAATATAATCCTTGAGTCCAAAAGCACCAATACATTAATTATTCCGCTTCAACTGTAGTCACAGCATAAGATTGGCCTTGATCCATTGGCCTTTTCTGAGGTAAGTTTCCTTGACGCTTAGGACATTCATTTTCATAATGCCCCATTTCCCTACAATTGTAGCATTCAACTTTGACAGCCTCTTTCTTTCCCTCGCAATCACGAGCCTGGTGACCCTTTTCTCCACATTTATAACAAACTCCCATTCCTTTTAGGCACGTACCAGGGTGATTCTTCCCACAATTATCACATAATAGAAAATCATTCTTTCCCTTTTTCCCTTTATATGTCTCTTGTTCCCCCGTTCTCTTCTTCTCTTGCTTCACTTTGTTGTCATAAGACTTAGAGAATTCCTTTTCTGTCTTGATAGCACACGAGACAACATCTTCGTATGATTAGAAGGATTGTGATACTAAAGCTCGATGGAGAAATGGTTTTAACCCATCAAAGAAATGATCAATCTTACTCCTTGGGTTACGTATATAATCGGCAGCATGCCTCGCTAACCTTGTAAAGTTATCCTCATACATTGCGACATTCTCATCCTCCTTCTGCCTCAAACTCAGATATTGCCTTTCCATATCTGCTCGATGGTCATGAGGAAAGTATTTTTCTAAGAAAAGCTCTTTGAACTCCCTCCATTCCATATTCGATACGTCATCATCTTCCTTTGTGTTTTGAATCAGCGACCACCACTGATCGGCATCTCTAGTGAGGCGGTAAACTGCCATGACAACCTTATCCCTTTCACTACTCCCCAAGGCATGGAATATTTTCTCTAAGGAATTTATCCATTGATCAGCTACTATAGGATTTGTACTCCCATTGAAGGTTGGTGGTTGTTGCCTCATGAAACGTTCTAGCATTGATCCTCCACGTTGTGGATCAGGGTGATCCATACGAGTAAGGTTATTATTCATAACCTGCGTGAGTTGTCCCAGTACGGTGAGAAGCTAATCAGCACCAGTTGTATCACTAGATCCACCATAATTATCTTGAGCAGGAGGGAAATCCCTACACGGAGTGCGTGCATTGATACAGTTTCCATTCCTTCCACTAGGCGCCATTTCTAAATAATGGCATAAACTAGATTAGTTTTTGAAATAAAATACATAATTCCATATTTGTAAAATACATTACATAAATTGAACTATTTATGGATATAACCCATAATCATAAAAAGAAATGTTTCCTTTGAGGAATTATATACTCATAACCCTTCAAAGTGGTTTGTAAAGAAAATGAGAGTTATCCTAAGAATATCCCCCTGGAGTGTCGTAACCAAGAGTGCAGCAAGGCCCGTTGTCGTGCACCAGTTCCCATTCGAGTCTAGCTCAAAGCGGTGTTTTCGGGTTTTACCCCTAGGTTCATCTGTGCCAGAGCCGCCTCTACTTGCTCGTATCCAGACAGGGATGTATTTCTCTGAAAACTCACAAAATCTCTACAATAACAAAATTCTAGGAAGTTATTCTATACTAATCCTCAAAGTCTATCTTTGGGCTATGTGCTCCAATCAGATTTTATATAAATCTAGCTTCCAAGGTTATTACTAAACTGACTCTGATACCAACTGTAACGCCCCGACCCCAGCTACCCAGAGCCGGTGCATTACTTCGTAACATTGGCATGACCACAAAAGATCAAGTCTCGAAAGACCGATTAGTTTAGTAGCCTGGAAACACTAGATACATTCATAAGTCTTTCATTAAATCAAAAAGTAAACAAACTACAATAACATGGTCTTCATAGTCCACAATCATATCCCTTTCTGACTACCCCTTCAGGTCACTCATAAATTACTCCTTCACATCCTGGAAAAATATTAAAACATTGAAAGGGGTGAGCTCAGATGCTCAGTAAGGTTAACAATATAGCGGAAGCTTTCATAAATAAACATTAACATTTAAGGAAATGTATAACTAAATAAAAATCCTTTTAAACTTGAACTTCAACATAATATGGCAAAAGTAAATTGAGATAATTCCATTTACTTCTTCACATGGATATTCTACTGGTCGAATAATCACATGCAATATCAATAACCACTTTCATAATGATGGAATGCATAATCCCAGACTATCATAACCACGTAGTCAAGGCCTCATGCCAAGACCACAAATAAGATTTTGTCAAGGCCTCGTGCCAAGACACTAGTTTGTCTCATGAGACCTGCCGATGCATCGAGGAGCTATAGCGGGCTCCACCCGTCACTTATTAAGTCCAATGCATTCCTCATATGAATAGGTTTAAACATATCATAAACCATAACATAATCGTATCACATAAAACATGCATAAAGGAAACATAACATTTCCACATTTCAATCACAAGATATCAATACAACACGTTGATATAATAAAAACGCTTTCAAAACCATTTTCAATACCAAAATAAAAGAAAAGTATAACATGGTATTTATTTTTCATTAGAAAAGGGGTATGGCTTGTAGAGGAAGCCGAAACTCAAATAGTGGTCACGGAGGCGGAGAAGTCGTTGTCGCCGCATACGTATGACAAAGACATTCCCTTTTGTCGTTTGGTAAATCCTTCATATAAAAAAGATTCCTTTTGAATATACATAAAAGTCAAAGGGGTTTATACACCGAATAAAAGAAATTTGTGTATAAAACCAAATATGTCTCAATGAAAGGAGATTGAGACGAAGTCCTTAAAAAGATAATTTTTAAAATAAAATAGATCTATTATGTGTATTCACTATAGGTACACATAAAGAATGTAAAAATAAAAAATGGACATAATAATATCATGACATAATTTGAATGTAGGAGATTAACCCAAAGAATAGAAATTGGGTAAAGAAGTTCCCTTACCTCGTGTCTGACTTGACTCAACCGTTCTTTAACCTCCTGAATAATAAACTAGAGTTAATATATACCTTATTAAGAACCATTTTCAATTTCATTATCCTTTTTATATCATTTATTACAATG
Source organism: Viscum album (assembly GCA_963277665.1). Classification (NCBI taxonomy): domain Eukaryota; kingdom Viridiplantae; phylum Streptophyta; class Magnoliopsida; order Santalales; family Viscaceae; genus Viscum; species Viscum album. Next base: position 1,415,881,088 of record OY728153.1, on the reverse strand, counting down.
TTATGAACATTATGTAATTATTTAAGTTAATAACGTTCGTTTTGTCGATCTTTGGTACTTGAGTCAACAATAAAATTCTTATAATTACAAGTTGTTTATGTGGTAGAATATCCATTATCTCTAGAATTATTTTCATGATTTAGATATCATATATATCATATATATCCAGTATATACATTCATTTATAATATTACGTAACATTTAGAGGTAAGAAATGAAATGCACCGTTCATGGAGACGGTAAGTCGTACGTACGCATGAACGCTACTTTCATTTCTATTTCGTATTTAATGGAATGAAATCATAATGATATAAATGTATAATATAATTACAGTATAATATATTGTATAATACCATTTACTCCATCCTTTATACATCCCACATATGGCATTAACGATTCAAATCACTTTGAGGGGGCGGTAGTCCGCACTTCCTAAAATGAAATTATCGCGTTTTACCCATAATGGAAATCATAAAGTATGCCATAAATGAGAAATACAGAAGCATAAGTAAAACATAAACATATTATATATCATATATAAATATAGTGACATCTTAATGGCCACCTTTGAAGGTGTTATATGAGTGTGGAACAATCATCGTTTCGTGAGGCAGAAATTCGCCATCCATAGAAACCGTATGTTCTTTAACCATTAGATGTAGGTGTGTGTAAGTGTAGCTCGAATCATTCTTATAAAAGCATCCTAGTATATTTAGGATACGGGTGTTGTTACAAAAGAAATGAATAAAAAGATTTTAGGGGGTTGAAGAAGAAAAATAAAACAAAACAACATTAGAGAAGACATTACCTCAAAATCGGGTAACTCTTTTTGATTTGAGCCAAAGGCTTCCTTGGGAAGAGTTCCGCCCAAAGTGAGGCTTCTAGGAGTAATAGGGGGAAGTTGGGAGAGTATATGGGCAGAGTTTGGCCGAGCCAAATGGCTTGAAGGTGTGAATAAGGTGGGAGAGGTGGGGGCCTTTTATAAGTGGGGAGGAGGGGCTCTTTTGGAAAGATTGAAATGTTACATTATTACACAATGCTTTTCGGATTCTAAAGGTCCCACACTTATATAATTCGTGGATAAGGTGATAAGGGTTCGAAATATACCCATTCAATAGTCTTTGGACAAGTGTAATCCTTGGATTTTACATTATATTTTCATTTTATTAAAATCGTTAAATAATGAGGTCATCGCTGCATCATAATGATGTCATAAATAATTTAATTTATTTAATGTCTAAAAATTTTAAAAAAATACTATGATGTAGGAAATCGTTTTAGATTTCTAATTAATATTTATAGTCAAATTTTGACTTGTTTAACCCCACTTAAAGTCTGTTTTAGTAAAACAACTCATGTTTGTTGTCAATTTAATTTTAACATTAAATAAATATATATTAATGTCATTTTCCAACCGAAGTGGCTCCATGGGGTCCTCAAGTTGACCCATGGGATTTCTTGGTCGGACATGACTCATCCAATAGGAGTAGTACAAGTGTCAAGCTCATATCATATTATTAAAGCATTCTTTTTACCTTAAACTACACTAATTACCTCTAATCGCGATTAAGAACTTAAAAGTTACTATTCACCAAAAAATTATTTTGATCTCATTGAACCACATTTTACTTCTTAATGACAACCATGTATGTCGGATTTTTGAAAATCAAATCACAGAAGTGGTAATATTTCATTTTAACGAAAAATTCAGTTTTTAACAACCACTTAGTGGTTTCACTATTCATCAAAATTGAAGTTTTTCAGAATAAGGCCAAAATTTCACCCTAAGCTATAATTGATATTCTGAATTCAAAAATGATGTCTATTTTACAAAATTACAAACATATAAGTTGCATTAATTAATTTTATAATCAATTCCTGATGTCACAACAGATAGCGTGTTTTTAAGAAAAAATTTATATCAAAAGATTGGCAATTGTTTATGTCCATTTTCAATGTTAAATTAATTCTAATGACCACCATTGGATAAAATGGTAAAAATATATTCTAATTATACTTTAAAACCACTAAATAGTATAATTTATCACTATAAATTATTTTTATTAAAAAAGTTTTTTTAAGTATTTTTAACTATTCATAAAAAATTAGAAGTTCTCAGAAAAATACCAAAAATTCAACATAGGCTAATTTCGATATTCCGAATCCAAAAATGAAGCCCATTTTGATAAATAAAATTTCTATAATTTTAAAAAGTGGTTATTACTATTCATAACGGCTACTTTGATTAGTAGCGGTGTTTTAGAACTCGAAGTTGCGTACCATGCAAGCTATTGCATTATTGAATGAGAAGTATATCATGGAAGCTCGGGGTGTTACACCCACACTGTAAAAAGGAATACCAAAACATATCTTTATAAATAAAGTATGAAACGTAACAGTTACCCAAATTAACTAATCACTGGGATTCCACATAGGATAACATAGGTGAAAATATGGATATGGGAGAGAAATCTAACTATCATGTTCTGATAGAGAGTGGTAGAGAACATGACTATGAAAAATCCAACAATCACAAAGCCATAGATTTGTGATGATCTAAGGTACCATCTGATTCATCGGATATAAGGTCACTAAGACAACATTTTTGGTTTTCATGATCATTTCTCGAAAGTTGATGAATTAAAAGAAATACTTACATGATTTTGGTACAATCTAACTGTTGTTTGTGAATTGAAAAATTTCCACTTCATCCCTTAATGAAATGAAGTTTAATTTGTTATTCGTGACGTGTTAGCAGATCATGTGATAGAATGATGGTTCATTCCATCTGTTTCAAACAAAAGGTTAGCAAAAGTTATAAGTCCATTATATGGATGGATTAATCGTATTTGGTTCCAAAAATGAACTTATACATCATATATCATACAGCTTAATAAAATAAAACTAGTTTCTACTAACTAGGGACTTCTTGTAGGCTAGTGGTAGGTGGTAAAGGCCAGTCGCACTTCGATTGTGGGTTCGATTCCCACAGCCTTGTCAGACGCGATGGGTTGTCGCCAGTCCTGCAGGGTACCCTTTTTCTAAAACTACATTACTATAACATCCCATCAATAATATCGAAAAAAGTTACATCCTTAAACAATACTAACTTATGTCCAACATAATACATTCCAATCTTTAGGCTTATCTAAAATACTTCGGTCCATCCTCATAGTATAAAGAAAATGATTACTTGAAATGTCACATAACAATCACGTGGATTCCATCATTTATCCCCCATATATCATAAGATATATCTTTTTGGTCAAATTAAAAACATGTGAATACCTTAATCATGTATTCTCTTGAAAAATGAATACCCTTTAAACCTTAGTGAAAACATAAATGCTGTCAAAAGATAACTCTTTCCACATACCAAAATCCAAAAATTCTGTATACTCAAACCATGATATAACCTTCTCCTTATATCAGTCATGAGCTCATGAATACTATCAAACATTTAATTTTCTCCTTATCCATTCATTATGCGCATATCATCTACTTTCCAAAAATATCTGAACAACCTTCCATGGTTACTAGTACCATTAATCATACACTTTAAAAACATAAGGAAAGAAAACAGTGTAATAATCCTTTGATGTCTCTTTATTTCATAGTACCATGAGATTACTTATACAACATTACACTTGATAAACATGTAATCATTCCAGTACCTTCTTAAACCATTGACCGAGCTTCAACAATTATTTCATCTCACATATCATTTATAGTCTCTTCATCATCATCAACATAAATATTACCCATACGACCGTACTGATTCTCTTAATGAGACTTTCCCTTAGGGAATTGGTTTGCATAATGCTCGTACATTCCACATTTAAAACATTTAACCATTTTTGATGTCGTAGCAATACCATTATCCTCGTCCATGGTGTTAACTGAACATTTTCCTTTGCACTTACTGGCTTTGTGTCCTTCTTTTCCACACCCAAAGAATATTTCAATTCCCATGAAAAAATATCCTCGATGCCTCTTCCCACATGATTTACATGAGGGAAATTGAAATTTCTTTCCTCTATGATCATCATGAAACTTCATCTTTCTCTTATTATCTGAGTCGGGAAACTTACCAAAGTTGAGATTATTGATCATATTATGAGATTTTTTATTAGGCATAATAACGTTGTTTGGACTTCCAAATCCCATTTCATTTGTTTTCTCATGAACAATATCATCCCATTGTCTGTCATATCCTCAATTATCATGAATCTTCCTGTTTCCAGCCATTTTCTAAAACCCAAAAAGAATAGTGTGAGAGGCCAAAATCATGATAGGGAAAACAACATATTAAAGGGGAAGTACCCTCAATATCTATCATCTTAGGCTAAATTATATGATCATTACCATAGTTCTAGGACAATATCCTATACGTATACTTATCCTTAGGGATATCCCTAGACATACCTTAGAAATATCTCTAGGGATCTCACTAACGTTTTCGCATCCTAGTTTCCAAAGGTTGACTAAACCTTTCCTCTAATACAAAATCTAGGGACCCAAAGCTTAACATACATGAACATTACATTAATTTTGCGGAATACTTAATACATAACAAAAACAGACACACAAGGACCGTAATAGTTTAGTGTCTTTGGAAACGTGGAACGTAATCTTCTAATTGTGGTGAAATATCTTCAACATCTCCCATAAAGATCTTCCCCTTTTTTTCTTACCTAAAACATTTCATTATATCCTGGGGAAATGAAAACATAAAAAGAGTGATCTCAAATGCTCAGTAAGGGTAATAATGGATAAAATAAAACATACCATATACATTTGAACTTAAAAACATGAACATAATGTTTAAACATCAAAAGCTTGAGCAATAACATAAAACAAGGAAGTACGTATGGAATAGATCATAAAGAAACATTAAGAATGATAAAAAATAATGGGAATAAAACATGTAATTGTGGAAACCATTAATCACATGATATGATTTCCATATTAGCCAAGGCATTGCTTCCAAGACCATCTTAGTGGACAAAGTCCCTTTATGAATCAAGTTCACTCTTCGTTCCAGTCATGTATTACTGCACCGATTTAACTTGCCGTTACAGCCATGTCTATCTCATGAGATATAAATCTGTACCCAATGCATTAGAGGGAGATATAGGTCCCACCCATCTCATAATGAAATCATTCTTACTTGTGCCACAAAATAAACTTAAAACATTCATCATAACCCAAAGAATAAAATGGGTTTCATAAATATCATTCCATCATAACATAATCTATATAAAACAAATGGATATCATTTCATAATAGGAAAAGAGAAACCATGTAAATAAAATATACATTATACACGAAACATATTCATATGAAATAATGTCATCTTAGATGGAAAATGGTTTTGATAAAACACTTGAAATGAATTCTTGAGAAAAATATCCTTTCTTCTTCAAAATAATTCTCTTTTTACAAAATGTCATGAAATTTTAAAAGAAAAGGATTTTGTTGAATATAGTCATGAAATGTTTTGGAGGAGGCTTCATAAAAATAAGGCTTTATAAAACCGTAAAAATCCATTCGTGCCGTATAAGTTAAAAAAAGATTCTTCTCGTACTTTTACTAGAAAAGTCAAAAAAGTACCTCATAACATAAACAAAAGAAAGATTCCTTACATACCATGTAGTAAAAGTAAAAATGGGTAAAAAATTCGTTAAACATACATAAAAACACTTTTATAAAACATGGACATGGATGATAACAATAACCCCAGTAAATACTTTCGTATAAGCAATCTCGGATAAAAAAAATGAGATTTGCAAAATTATCCCTTACATTAGGTCTGATATGCTTCGTACGTATCCAAAACTCCCGTATAATGATTTAAATAATGTCATTTACTTATTAAAAAATCATATTCATTTTCTTTATATCATATATGGTTCATTTATGACTTTATATTACCTGTTCTTTTGAAAATTATATTTTAAAGAGTGTTTTGGGTAAAATCGTTTCATTTGTCGTCCATGTTTTGTCTTGTAATTATTCATATGATTACTTAGATCATGATTAATTAATTCCAGAATATAAAACATGATTTATATATAATATATAATCATAATATACATATATATAATAGATCGATAAATGGAATGAAATACACCGTTCATGGAGACGGTAGGCCGTACGTACGCAAGAACGCTGTTTTCGTTTCCTTATTGAATTGAATGGAATTAAGTAGATGACATAAATATATATATATATAAATCCAGTAGCATTATTATGTCATATATTTTATGATTACTTATTATATATACTTTATAATCTTTCTTGAATGGTTATCATGGAGAGTGAATCTCATCGCGTCGTGGAGACGGTATTCCGTACGTACGCACGAGCGATGATATCATTTCGATGATCTTCGAATTGTATAAAAGTGTATGTATAATATTAAATAATCAATATAACTTTAAAATAATCATATATATATTCATTAATTTCACCATTATACCCATCCAAGTACGGTGGTGGTGGAATATAGATTACACCACGGCGTGGTGACGGTATTCCGTACGTACGCACGCGCGGTGATTTCATTTTCCATAGGATGGATAGATGGTGAAATATGGTTGTTTCATACTTATAATAACATATCAGTATATAAGTGATACTGATTTCATTACTTAATAATGAAACAACTAATTAAGAAGAAGTTGAAGAAGAAAGAAAATTGAAAGAATCGGCAACGAATATTACCTCTTCTTTGACACGCCTCTTTAAATCCTCCTCTTAGGGTACTAAAATTGGTCTTTGAAGAAGACCAGGACCTCTAGGATGTTTCTAGTAAAGTTTATAAGGTAAATGGGCAGGTCTTGGTAGATCCTAAAGGCTCAAATTGGTGTGAGGAGGGGAGGGAGGAGGTGCCCTTTTATAAGGGAGGAGAGGGGCACCTTTGGAAATCTAAAAAATATTAATTTATAATAAATCTAACCCCACTTAAAAACCTCAAAAAATGACACATATATAAATATATTATGAGATAGGGTTATAATATCATCAAACAATAAAATTTAGACATGTTATGAAATTATTTTAAACATTATCAACTTGATTTATCCTTACTTAATCAATTTAATTTTATTTGTGGTAATACAATTCTAAATTTTAAATTATAACAAAAAATTACTTATTTGTTGCGAATTGTCAATAATTTGATGCATAATAACATTTTATACCATATAAATTTAAATTTATAATTTTTAAATATTTTTGTGATTTTTAAACAATTTTATATTATGATATTTTTATAAAATAACATTAGTGTCAATTTTGACACTATTCATTTATATGAATTTAAATAAAATATATATAGAATATATGTTCAAACTAAATGCTTAAATAGATTTATAAATGTCCATTTTTATCTAAAATTTAGCGGAGAACATTAAAGAGTTCATATAATATTTATTTTATTATTTTTAAAACAATTTATTTGGTTTATCTCTTAATAAAATAATTACTACAACATTTTAGTATAATTATTAAATATACTTATTTGTTTCATACAAATTAACAAAAAAATCCTAGGATGAAGATAAATCTATTACCATTCAGAATAATACTTTTACTTTAATTTATCATCTTAAAATCACAATATTTAAATTGTTATATTTATTAAATTATGAAGGTGACAACTTTGGCATTATTTAAAATAAAATAATATAACTGTCATAATCACTTTTATAAGACTCAAAAAGGTTATCTATTAGGTAATTAGATGATTATGGTATATATATACACTAATAATAAGTTTTTGTCAGGTTTTTGGGCATTTTAATGGGTATTATTGTTTCAATAAAAACTATATTACTGATTTTTCTCTTAATAAATATTTTCTACATCATTAATGTATCACCATTAATGATAATTATTTAGTCCCTAAAAAATCTAAATAAATTATCATGATGTAGATAATTATATTAGATTTTTGGAGACTACTCATGTTCTATGTTTTATGATGTTTATCCCTAAATTAAAATTATTATACTTATAAGATTTAAGAGAGTAACATGTTGTCACTTTCTTTGGTTTTAATAATAATTTAATTATTTTCATGGTCAAAAGTCCATAAAATGAATCTAATCAGAAACTTAGGTGATATTGGTCGAATTTTAATCATCCAATAGAATTTTGGCATGTGTTAGGGTAATTTAATAATATTATATTTACCCTTAATTACCCGATTTACCTTTAACTATTATAAATAAAATTTACCGTAGTTACTATTTATAACTCCCAAAAAAAAGTAGCCTATTAACATAATTTGGACCCACTGATTCCAAATATGGAATCCATTTTTTCAAATTAAATACACATAATTTTCAGAAATTAAATTAAAATTAATCCTGTTGTTGAATGAAAACATGTTTTTGTTTAAAACATTTCAAAAGATTGAATTGATTTAACCTACGAATTCAATGTAAAATCAATGCTAATGACATAAATTATATTAAACTGTAATAATATATTCTATTTATACATTAAAACCATTCAATATTATAATTTAACCACATAATTTATTACGATGTCAAAAGTTGTTTTTAATTAAAAAATAGCGTGTTTTTACTATTCATTAAAATATGAAAGTTATCAGAATAATATGAAAAATTTATCCAAGGTAAAATTTTATATCCTGATTCCAAAGAATAATTTTATTTTGTAAAATTGAACTCATAAACATGTCAAAAAATAGATTTAAAGGGGGTGTCCCATCAAAAGGAGGTAAAACTGCATTTTTTAAAAATACTTATTTTACCCAAAACATTTATTTTGTTCTTATACCATGTTCTAGAAAATGTGTTGGATGAATAATAATGTTATAAAATTAAAAATTTAGTTAATACTATTCATAATGTCTAGTTCGTAATAATATTATAAAAATATATCGTTGTTTAGTAAAACTTGGTATTGCGTACAACACACGCTATCGAGGAAGGTCGCGATTGCGTGTAATGCAAGCCAAGTTAGGGTTGCCTGTAGTGCATGAATCCATTGTTGCTAAGTATAACAAAATAGATTAAATATATATATATATATACTCAATGTTTCGTAGAATAACTACTATCAAACAAACATGAAATTGTGTGTAACATGATCCAGGATTAGTGTTGCGTATACTGCAAGCTAATACGGTGTTGCGTATAGCGTAAGATAATCTTGGTGTATCGTACAACAGAAGATATGAAAGAAATTAAAAAAAATATCTTATAAAATCTCAGGTTATTACAAAAAATATCTCGAATAGGTAGGAAATGAGCAGATTTAGTCAAGCGATCAAAAATAACCCATATTGAATTATCACCTCGAAATGTCTTCGGTAATCCCACAACAATGTCCATGGATATATTCTCCCATTTCCATTCTGGAACTGGTAAAGGCTGAAAAATCCCTTTCGGTAACTACCGCTCTGCTTTAACTTACTGACAAGTCAAACAATTCATAGTAATATCAGGAATATCTCTTTTCATTCATTCCCACCAGTAATACTCCTGCAGATCTTTGTACATCTTAGTACTACCAGGATGAACTGAAAACAGAGAACTATGAGCTTCACATAACAACTCTCCCTTCAATTTTTAATCACAAGGCACACACAATCTCTTCCCAAATCTCACAACACAATCACTATCAATGTTGAATTCATGCAACTTACCTTTCTGAACCAGCTCTACCTTTTTCAGAAACTCACTGTCTTGCTTCTGTGCTTGCTTGATTCTGTCTGATAGAGAAGATTTCACTGATACCTGAAATAAAACAGAAGGAAATCCTGCACCAATAACTTCTATGCCAAAGTACATCAAATCCTTAACGAAAGGATCATGTTCCAAACGAAACATTGTTAATGAAGCATTACATTATCGACTCAAAGTATCAGCCACATTATTTTCTTTTCCACGATGGTAATGAATTGTAAAATAATAATCATTGATTAATTCTAGCCATCTCCTCTATCTCATGTTCAATTCGTTCTGAGTGAATATATACTTTAAACTTTTGTGATTGGTATATATTTCACACTTTACTCCATACAAATGATGCCTCCAAATTTTTTAAAGTAAAAACAACAGCAGCTAAATCCAAATCATGCGTAGGGTAATTTACCTTATGAATTTTCAACTGGCGTGATGCATAATCAATTACCTGATCATTCTGTGTAAGGACACATCGAAGTCCTTTCAATGAAGCGTCACTGTAGATAACAAACTCACCATTACTGGAAGGAAGTTCCAAAACTGGAGCATTCACCAATCTTCTTTTCAACTCCTGAAAACAATCATCACATTCTTTTGTGCAGATAAACATAACACCCTTACGAGTTAGATTATTCATTGGACTAGATAACCGTGAAAAATTTCTAACAATCTTTCGGCAATAGCATGCCAATCCAAGGAAACTACGAATCTCAGTTACATTTCTGGGTCTTGGCCATTCTTCCACAACCTTTGTTTTTTGTAGGATCAACAGTTATCCCATATTTTGAAACAATATGACCAAGGAAAGAAATTTGATGCAACCAAAACTCACACTTTCTGAATTTACCATACAATTTCTTTTCTTTTAAGGTTTTAAAAATAACCCTTAAATGTCTTTCACGCTCCTCTTTACTTTTAGAAAACACCAAAATATCATCAATGAAAACAACCACAAACTTATCCATGAACTCATGGAAAATTCTATTCATTATGTCCATTAATATAGTAGGTGCATTGGTTATCCCAAAAGGAATTAATACAGATTATTAATGGCCATATCTTTTATGAAACACAGTCTTCGGAACATCTACTTCCTTTACCTTTAGATGATGGTACCCCGATCTCAGGTCAATCTTTGAAAAATATTGAGCTCCCTGGAGCTGATCAAACAAATCATCGATATGAGGCAATGCATATTTGTTCATAATAGTGATGTTATTCAAGGCTCTATAATCAATGAAAAGTCTCATAGAACCATATTTATTTTTAACAAATAAAACAGGATCACCCCTGGTGATGTGCTAGGTTAAATGAAACCTTTCTCTAATAAATTATGAAATTGCTCCTTCAACTCTAAAAGCTCAAATTGAGCCATTCGATAAGGGGGTTTTGAAATTGGCTTAGCATCAGGAACTAAGTCAACAGTAAACTCAACTTCCTGATCTTGAATTATTCCAGGAAACTCATCAGGAAAAACATCCGGATACTCATTTTCAACTGGCACATCATTAATCTAAACAGTTCCTTTATTTTCAATGATATGTGCAAGGTAACATTCATTTCTATCTTTTACACGTTTCTCAACCTCTTGATATGTTATCAACAGTAAGGGTTCATTCTTGTACACAAACTGAATGTCTTTCTAAAAAGAAACTTTCTTAGCCCTATAGTCAATCTTAGCATGGTCAATAGACAACCAATCCATACCCCGGATAACATAAAACTCTACTAGAGGTAAAAAAATAAAGATTTCAAGTAGGTTCTTTCCACGGATAAGGATATGAAGTTTCTTAGAAATTCTTTTTGCCTCAAGATTTCACCCAGGTGTTTTTACCAAAAGTTCATGAGTCATTTCTTGAGATTGTATTCCCATTTTACTAGAAATGGTTGCAGAGATGAAAGAATGTGTAGACCCCGAATAAAACAACACAATGGAATAATCTGAAAAAACAAACAAAGTACCTGATTAAACTTCATTTGACGGCACGACATCTGCTGAAGTAGTGGCAAAGGATTTCACCACCCCTTTCTTCTTGTAGTCTAACTACTTTCCATCACTCAAGATCTTTGTCGGACACTCGTTTGTATAATGGACCATCTCATTGCACATAAAACATTTCACTAACTGTAAATAAAATTTGGTCTTACCATCACCCTGATCTTTATCAGTGCAATCACGAGCCTTATGTCCCATATTACCACATCGGTAGCACTTTCCAGAATTCAGAAGTCAATCCCCAACATGCCTTTTACAACATTTATCACAAACTGGAAACATGTTTTTCTTACAGTCAGACCTTTTTGAAGAATTCTTTCCTTTCTCCAGCCACCTCGGTTGCTTCTTCTACTGGTTGTTATAGAACACTTGATCATCGGTAAACTCCATTTCCACCTTCTTTGCACATCAAACAAGCTTTTCATAACTTTTAAACTCACTAGAAGATAATTCCCTTCGATATTTTGGCTTTAATACTGATTAAAAACGATTGATTTTACTATCAAGGTATCAGATAAAATTTGGAGCATAACTTGCCAATGAAGTGAACCTTTCTTCATAGGCGGCCACTGAGTCTTCCTCTTGCCTCAATTCCAAGAATTGATTTTCCATCCTATGTCGAATAGCCTTAGGAAAATACTTCTCAAGAAACATACATTTAAATTCATCCCAGTCGAGAGTATCAATCTCATCAGCGTCCCTGATATTTCTAACCATCGACAACCACTGATCTGCTTCACCCTCCAAACGGTAAATAGAAAAACAAACATTTTTATTGTCTGAACACCCCATGAAATCGAAAATCTTATCTAGTGATTTAATCCACCCATCAGCTAGCACATGGTCAGATGATCATCTGAATGATGTGGGATATTTCCTCATGAAATGTTCCACCACTAACATGTTCCTCTACGGTTGATCTGGTGTTTCGCACGGAATCCGGGGATGACCTCCTGGATGGGAGATTCAAACGTTCCGATCGGTTTCTAACGGGTTTGTTCGTAGAACTGGAAACATCCAATGATTCCACATCCATTTGGACCTACTTTCCAAAGTCATGCGCTCATTAGCTTGTGGACTAATGAGACTTAGGAATTTGCGTTGGTCGAGAGGATGGGAGGTCGGACTCATCACACCTTTTTGAGGGGAAATATTGTCTACTTCGGGACTCTCTTTATAGATTTAAGTTATGTTCGTGAATCCTTATTACATTACCAAGTAAAAAATGTGCTTTCCTTTAGTTTTAACAATCAATGAATAAATATGCAAGAAATTTAGAGAATCTATTATATGTATTCGAGGTTCTTCATCAATAGAGAATCATCTATATCTGTTTAGAGATTCTTGGTCAATGGTATCCTTCAAAACATTTATATAAAAGTCTCTTGGTCATTATGATGACCAGGCTGGTTTTAAAGCCACTCAATGGGGCACTTGAAGTTTATCGTCATTCAGAAGGACAGATATTATTTCAAAGTTGGGATCGAACCCATAAATGGGCTACCTACGTATCCTTTCTTTTGGAAAAGGAATCAGAACCCACGTTGTTCGAGGAATGGGGTATGATGTTTATGATTGATGGCTCAAAGATTAATGTCATAATTACTTTTACACTCTAAGCTCACGTGAGTCATGCTCGGTGTGAGAAACAAGAGGTATTGATAAAATTTAGACAATTGTGCCATAAAAGATGCAATCATAAGAATTTGTTTGGGGATTTATGTATAGATGACTGCCCAGATAGATGAAGGTTTAGGATTTACTATTAGGGAGAAAATCCATGAACAGGGTCCATAAAGTTATATGTGCTTCATGGAGATTTGAATACTCTAATCTTGGGGCTTAATCCTAAGGAGGATGCCCAAGTTAGGAGGGGACTTATGATTGGGTTTTATTCCTGAAAAGGAAACCCAAATCAAAGGTAAATTATGACTGGTTAAGAGAAGTTTAAGGGGACATGGGGCTTATTCCTGAAAAGGAGACCCAAAGTTATGACTGAGTCTTATTCCTGAAAAGGAGACCCAGGTTAAGGGACTTGGAGCTTACTCCTGAAAAGGAAGCCCAAGGTCATGACTAAGTCTTATTCCTGAAAAAGGAGACCCAGGTTAGGGATTAAGGTTTGGGGATTACTCCTGAGGAGGATGGCCATATTTGAGGTTGGGGCTTATTCTTAAGAAAGATGCCCAAGATTAGGGAACTTGATTGGGGCTTACTCCTGAAGAAGATGCCCATATTAAAGGTTTTATAACTGGGGATTATTCCTTAAAAGGATACCCAAGTTAGGATTTTCTCATCTTAAAGGATTAGGTTTAATGAATGAACTCTGCATATTTTAGTGACATAAGGATATTAAAATCACTAGACTTTGAGAGAGATTCCACATAATTCCTTTCAGATAAGAAAGTCAAATCAAGAAATCATGCCATAAATGGCTTTGAAGAGTGTCTTGAAGACTGAATCTTGAAAAGGAAAGGTGAAATGGCTTAAGAGGGGAAAAATGGGAAAGATGGGCACCCAAAAAGATAGGGGCGCGCAAGTCTTGAAAGGCGCGCAAGTCCTGCGGCGGCGCGCAAGTATTGGCCGCGTAAGTATACTTGCGCGACACATGGTGTACTTGCGCGATTTTCAATCAGAATTGAAATACTTGAGCGACTCTTGATAAAACCCTTTAGAATCCCCTTGAGGTTCTTCCAGAAAAGGGATGCGCAAGTTATATTGAAAGATTTAAGTCGGCGCGCAAGTGTTTGATAAGTTTCAACACTTAGGCCTTCCTTCTTCTCTTTAGATCTTCCGTTCTAGGTAAGAAATTACCTTAGAAGTGTTCTGGAAGCTTTGAGAAGAGACTTGGGCGTCGGGAGCTTCAATCCGAGTTTCTGGAAAAAGATCCTCTCGAATGGGGGGCCCACATGGTCTATTTATAGGCAAAAGAAGACCTCGGGCGGTTCCTGCGCGACCAAGGTGGCCGCGTAGGTATACTTGCGCGCCAGGTAGATAACTTGCGCGGTGATGCTGTTGTTGATCCTTTCTTCCTTTGTTGATTTTTGATGTTTTCTTCAAAGGCTGAATCACTTTGAGATCAGATATTCCCTTTTCCAATCTTTAGATTCTGTGACGAAAGGAGCGTCAACAAAAGTCCCCCCTCAGAGTTGGATTCGGAGAGAAATGAGGATTTGACTCTGAGGAAATCTAATCCATTCAAAGGAAAAGGGGGCGCGCAAGTCTTCAATGCGCATAGGGTGGCGCGCAAGTCTGCGTCGCGCAGGCCTTAAGCGCTCTAGGTGTGGCGCGCAGGTAGGCTTCCTGGCCTATAAATATACGACCTCACCTCCATTACATGCATCTGGATTTCCGGATTTCTCGAGCTCTCGCCGCGCAAGTCTTCCTCGCCGCGCAAGTCTCTTGTTTTCACTGCTTCATCGATGCCGCGCTACTCTCAAGGTAATAGGGCTCGCGCGGTAATACTTGCGCGACAAAAACTTGCGCGGCACATGCATCACTTGCGCGACATCTCCATACTTGCGTGCCTTAATGCCTTAGCCATTTTTTTCAAATTCTTTCACAAATTTTATGATAAAATAAACCCATTTAAGAGTTTAATTTATTCAACTCCTGTGCAGAATCAATGGCTCTTAAGGGAATTGGAACGGCTGATGAACTGGCTAGCAAGCGGATTGATGACATGATGAACATTATTAGCCATGATTACTATGATATCTGCGACAATACTTTCCCAGATTTGGATATGTACTTGAAGAAATATCATCTTAATTTCCCACAGAGCATCTACCTGTCTCTGTGTGTTCATGGTCATCTGCAAGGAGTCAATGTTCCAAATCCAGACAATTATACACCTGAGATGTAGCTGCACTGCTACTCCTCTATTTCGGTTATGCTGTGCATTAAGAGCAACAACAATGGTGTGAACTTTCAAATTCTTCCTCCATGTCATTTCCTTGCAGATATGAAAATGGAAATCCCATGGGCTGAAATGTTTTCCACTGCCAGTTGGTGGATAGAAGACAAACATGGTATTAGAGCAATATCTGAAAAGAGTACTCTCTCCAAATGGCTCTTTACTTCCAATGCTCCATTCTCAAATCCATGTATCCATCTTCCAAGTCTCTTGGACAGAAACAGAGTCACTGTTTGATCAGGAGAAAATTTTCTCAAACCCCACTCAAGAACATCCTTTTACAATTGTTCCAAGAAGAGCTGGTATCACTGCATCTCTTATTGTATCCAGTTGAATGAATGAATTCTAGGTGGTTGATAATGAAGATTGGGATGCCGTAAATCAAATGAAGTGTTATGTTGAAAGCCTCTTTGTAATTCTTGAAAGAAGAGAAGAGACTCCAGTCTGTGGATGTCCTTCTAACTTTTGTGTATCAATGAAAAACACTTTTGTCTTCAATCATTTTTACCTGCATTCTTTCATTACCTGCTTCAAATTTACTTAATCCAATGGGCCTTGTAAGCATAGTTTTATTTTTACTGGGATTATTACAAATAACCCTACAAACTTTGAATCTTTTAGTTGCTCAATATTACCTAAATCATACAAAAAATGTATATTTAGTGAGCTGGAACTTGACTTTTATTCAGAGTTCCTTTGTCTTTTGTCTGGGCAGTTTAAAGTCATGCACACCGGACATAAAGGGGCTAATGTTTAAGGTCGAAATAGATTTGACTGAAATAGATTAAAAAATGGATTCAATTCCTTGACAATTTATCTGAAAACATATTACCATACTCAAGTATGAGGGAAAAAATGTAAACTATGGCTTAAGAATATTTGAATCTAAGGAATGATATGAAAAAGAGCTAAAAGGCATTAGAAGAAGTAGTTTCCAAGAATGAAGTTACTATTATTTAACAAAATCCGTTAGGGGGTTGAAATATGCAGGGCCACCTATGGGCATTGGCTGCATGGTCAAATAAAATAGCATCTTTTGGCTGACAAGTCTGTTATGTGGACTGTTTATGCAAGGCCACCTATGGGCACGTGCTGCATAGTCAGGAAAAAGAAATCCCAGAAATTTACTTTCCTAGTGCTAAAAGCCAGTGAAAGTTTATGGAGATTCAAATTTTCTAAAGCATAGAGTTTGTTGTATGGAAAGAGGTACTTGAATATGGAGAAGATATTTCCAAACAAGAATATCAAAGAACTGGATGAATATCACTCCTACGAAGGTCTGACCCAAACATAGGGAAGAAGAATAAACCATAGACTTGAATACTTTCAGATCATGAAAAAAAGATATGGGACAAATATGTTAAGGATGGCTATTTTTTTTGCGGATCCCTACATATTGTTGTTTAAGAAAAATAAGGACAAAAGAGGCATTCATCCCAAGAATGAAGTTACTATTATTTAACAAAACCCGTTAGGGGGTTGAAATATGCAGGGCCACCTATGGGCATTGGCTGCATGGTCAAATGAATAGCATCTTTTGGCTGACAAGTCTGTTATGTGGACTGTTTATGCAAGGCCACCTATGGGCACATGCTGCATAGTCAGGCAAAAGAATTCTCAGAAGTTTGACATTTTTGTGATTAGAAGTCATGAAAAGGGTTATGAAGATCTGAAAATATTTAAGGTTAGGTTTATAATACATAAATATGGGTATTGTCCAATGTATATAGAGAAACATAGGTCAATGAAAACCATAATCATGTTGTGGCTGGGTCCTGAATTGAAACTTGGACTTCACTACGTATCTCATAAGAATGAGAATCAATCCATACATAGTTCTTGAAATTCATTTTAACGTCGTGCAGGATGAAAGTATGAGTGATCTTAGTTTAGGGTCATATAATTTGGACCATAATAATGAATACACAGTGTGTGTTTTCATGAGGACTTTTCAGCCAAGGGACTGAAAGTGAAATTTGGTGTTAGACCCAAAAGACTTGGGACTGGATTCGAGGGAGACTCGAATGTTCCTACGTATCCCATAAGGATGGGAATCACGTCCACGTAGTTCTAGAACTACCCTTTGTACAAATTTGGTTCGTACATGTGAAGGGTGAAAGGGGACTTTAGTGCAATGATGGTTTCACCTGAGATATAAAGTTTAGGCATTACCATGTATGCACGTAGTCTTTTGAAAATGAAACATGATTTAAAAAATCAATGTCAATAATGGTTCCTTCTCAAATGAGGGAAAAAAGAATATTGTAGTTTATTGTCGTACCGGACAAAAGTGTTGTATAGTTTAACGTCATATAACAAGGCCGAAAGTGAATCAATGTAAAGATATTGATTCCAGGGGCGGTTTCACGAATCAACATCATATGAGATGGTGGTGAACCGATGTGAAGAGATTGTTTTTTGGGCTTGAACCCCGGGAGGTTGCCTACATACCCAGACTGGAGGGCGAGGATCAAAGTCCGTGTAGTTCAATTGAAGAATGAATTAATGATCAAGTTGTTCTTGTGGACAATGATCTAATAAAAAAATATTGTTAGGACTTACACATGGTTAGTGGCCCAAAGGGAATGTTATGGTTGATGTTCGCTCTAAGCTCACGTGAGTCATACTCGGTGTGAGAAACAAGAGGTAATAACAACCTTAACGATGCACAGTTTAATGTCATGTAGGAAATAAAAAAGGGACTATGCAGTTTAAAGTCTTGCAGTTAGGACTATTGGTGCTTCACAGTTTAGTGTCATGTAGCAGGGACAAAATAACAGTTTAATGTCATGTAGGACATATCAAGGACTTTCTGTATAGTTTAGCGTCATGTAGTTAGGACGATGGGGACAATACAGTTTAACATCATATTGGACGAAAGGGGGACTGTGCAGTTTAATGTCATGCAGTAAGGACAAAAGAGTGTACCATTTTAACGTCATGTCAGACGAAAGTGCGAATAGTTTATGGTCATATGCATGGACCGTGAATGGTGCAGTTTAATGTCATACTGGATTTTTGAGATTATATAGTTTAACATCTTTCCGGACGTGAGGGACTTTTATACAGTTTAGCGTCATGTAGTTAGGACGTCACAGTTTAACGTCTTTCTGGACATAAAGGATTTGAAAATAGTTTATGGTTATATACATGGACTAGGGATGATGCAGTTTAAGGTCATGCTGGACGGTTTAGGAGACTTTTTCACAGTTTAATGTCGTGTGGGACGAAGTTTCAGTTTAAAGTCATACTGGACCATTGCTGTATAGTTAAACGTCATATAGCAAGGACGAACTGGTGCTGTACAGTTTAAAGTCATGTAGCTAGGACTAAGGTGAACCAATATGAGGATATCAGTTTTGGGGACTTTTTACAGTTTATCGTCATGCTGGACGTTGGAAGTGCCACACAGTTTAATGTCATGTTGCCAGGACAAAATATAGTTTAATGTCATCTCGGACATAATAGTAACCAATGTGACAGTTTAACGTCATGTTGGACGATAAGGGAACTAACACAGTTCAAAGTCATGCTGGACGATGAAAGTGCCACACAGTTTAATGTCATGTTGCCAGGACAAAATATAGTTTAATGTCATCTTGGACATAATAGTAACCAATGTGACAGTTTAACGTCATGTTGGACGATAAGGGAACTAACACAGTTTAACGTCATGTTGGACGATGAAAGTGCCACACAGTTTAATGTCATGTTGCCAGGACAAAATATAGTTTAATGTCATCTCGGACATAATATGAACCAATGTGATTGTTTTGGATCTGGGAACAATATTTTGTGTTTATACAAAATACTTCTTCAGAAATCTGGAATTAGTTGGAGTCGTGATGTGTTCTCCATCCATTGAGATCAGACAGAACCAAAGACTAACTCTTCGTCTGATAAAGACTCTACCTGATTAGCCTGTTTAGGCTGTGCCGTTTGGTGGGACGGTGCCCGTTGCTTCGAAGTAGATGGCATGAAATCTGCCAGAGTCAAGGACAATTTAGGCTTTGCCACATACTCATCTTCTCCTGATTCCTCTTTCTTCTTTGAATTGCGCTTCCCTTTTGAGGATTTGTCTTTTGATGGAGGCTTTACTGCAGCTTTTGTAGGAGACACAATTGGCTTCTTCAATTGTGTTCACAAAATGGAATGGGTCCGATTGATTGTCTTTATGACCATCCAATCATCATATTTTTTCGCAGTTTTGCTTTTGATTTCCTGCCACTCGCCTCCTTCCTCTGGATCTGTAGCGGTAATACACACTACATGAGCTGAAGAACCCTTCAATTTGACTTGTCCCAAGTCGACCATCTTTTGCAGGAGGTCTTTAAAGACAAAAAACTCCTGGATGGGATGCCCCAACAATTGATGAAAGGGAAAATAATTGAAACGGTCTTCATCTCCTTCCTTATTTGGCCTCTTCGGCACTGGTAATTGAACCAAATTATTTTCCAGGGCTGAAATGAAGTAACCAGGAACTTTCTCACTTCGGAAAGAGTATGTTTTACTATTCATATCCTCAAATTGTTTTCGTCGTTGATCTTTTTGATCATTTGGACGAAACATCCTTTGTTGTTGGCGTTCAGGAGGTGGATCCCTTCGAGAAGATGATGGTTTTTAAGTAGAAATAGGTACAGGTGCCTGTTTAAGCATAACTGTAGCAGTTTCTGCTTTACCCATTCTTCTTCCTGGAGCTGATGGAATTACACGAGATTTAACCTTAGCCTATATAAGGGAATCTTCAATCTGTTGAGCGATTGAAGTAAGGTCTCGAAACCCTCCTGTGTATTTCACAGGGATCAATGGCGTGCGTAATTCGACACGCAAATTTTCCACACAGATTGGCAACAATTCCTCCTGAGGGAGTGCTAAACTCAAGGAATACGTTAATCCCTTCCAACGAGCAATGAAATCAGAGACTCTATCATTCTCCCTTTGCTTGCAGTTTGTAAGATCGAAAACTGTCGTTTTTGGCAAAGTTGAGCTAAACTGAAGAAGGAATTTTTGACGAAGATCCTCCCATCCGATGACTGACCGGGATTGCAAGATTGTATACCAGACAAAAGCTGGTCCTTGCAAGGTTCGCACGAAGCATCTGAGTTTCACTGCTTCTTGCTGCTCTGGAGTTCCCATCATAGGATCACAACAAGACACGTAATGCGTCAAATGTTGTTCAGGGTCGCCTGATCCATTGAAAGTAGGGAAAATAGGGTTTCCAAAACTGGATGGAGGAGAAATTTAATCTACCCATTCAGGGTAAACTTTCTTTTCAGGTTGAACTTGCGCCCGTTTCCCTTCCATAGTTTCTAACCGAGCTGTTAATGACTCAATAGTAGTTATTAACTTTTGAGAAACGTCAGGTTGAACTTGGTTTTGGGTAGGTTAAATGAATGGAGCTTGGACAGACGTGGTGGTTGGTGTTGCAACTGATGGTAGTGCTGCCAACCGTTGTTGCGTTTGACCCGTATGATTAGACCTCTGTGGGTGTACTGATAAAGGAGGATATTCTTGATCCATCTCAGTAGTTACAACAAATTCCTTCGGCTGTCGGACTTCAACATTCTTAAGAAGAAGACTACTCTGAAGTAGTTCTGTGTTCAACCTTCTTAACTCTTTCATTTCTTCTTCCTGTTGTGCAAACCTTTGCTCTAATGAGAGCGATTGACCTCCTTCAGAGGAAGGGTGAGAAGTAACCTGATTCATTCCTTTCCCCTTATTGGATCCTTTTTGGAGAGGGGGAAGTGGGTTACTTGAAGGAATACCCAGATTTTGGGTAAGCCTTTGATTACATGTGCGTACACCTTCTTCATTTAGGTCTGTGTGCGCAACTTCTTGAGCAGGAACCCCTTCGTCTGATCCCTCTGATTGAGCCTCATCTGGTGAATCAACAGCAACGGCATTGATGACATTAATGGATGCATATTGTATGGAATCCTTTCTATCAGCATTTCTGTGATATTGTCTCCTTCTATGTCCATGATGAGACATGGCATTCCGTTGACTTGATCCCTCAGGAATTTCTTGGAGAACCGTCACTTGGAGAGAATCTCCTGACAGCTTGGCTCTTCGTTCCTCTTGAGGCTTATTCCATAATCGAGAGAATACTGACTTTCTCTGAGGGAGGGATTGAGGATTTGAAAAAGTCCCCAGTCCGGTGGACTGGGGATGTTCCTGCTGCTTCCTCTCAACTCCTCGAATCCCATTGGTTGACTCTGAGGGTTGGGTTAGAGAAGTCCCCAATCTGGCAAGCTGGGGTGTCTCTTGACATGCTATGTCTGAGATCTTCTTAAAATATCTCTTGATCTTGCGAATCTTAGTTCAGAAATTAGATGGATGCATTAACCTGTATCCACTTTTATCACCTGGTTCAACAGACCGTTGGATGATTTTCAAAACTTCTGTCATTTGATGACGTGTTTGCTCCAGACGAGAGGCTTGTGCAATATTCTCGCCTTCTTGATGTAGGAGCAATTCAACAACCTGTTCTCTATATACTTGATTTTGAGAGGAACTAGTTGAAGCTTTTTCTTGAGCAAGCTTTTGATTATGAACAAATCCCATTGACTGTGGCCGGCCATGGGCAATAACATTGCATGAGACCATTTTCGGCGGGCTTTGCTGACCGGAAAGCACTGTGAAATGTAGTGCTCCGTGAACACCCCATCCTCTGATATGAACATCAGATGGAGCATTGGCAATTAACTGACACAATCTTATTAGTGCGCCAAGGCATGAACATTGAAGGGTTCTCTGTTTCTTTTCAGCCTTCAGATACCGAGAGACTGATAGAGATGCCAAATCAATATGGCGTTGTAACCCTTCTATTATCTTAAGATGATTTTCATATTCATCGTAAGATAATACCTTCTTCTTTAATTGACAAAGAGTTTTCCATATGTTGAGACGAATATCATGGATTCCATCATCCGTCAACATCTTTGGAATGTCGTACTGGGAATCAGCCAAAGGCCAAAACATGACTGGTACTTCACCTTTTGCCAGTTTTTTCCTCATGTTCAGCATTTCCTCTTTATCATTAAATGAAGATTCTTCTACCTGTTCGGACCAGAGTTGGTGTTTCCTTTTTGCTTCATCGGATTCAACAAGATTATTAGAGAAATCACTGTTCATGGTGGAAGATAAATGACCCAGGGATGGTTCGGAGAATAACCTGAACCCCAGGATATCTTCTGATGGAGAAAGAGTTTCACCTGCCGATTGTAAAGCATCAGACATGACTGGTTTTACATTTGCAAGTGCCTCGAGATAGGAGGGATTTCTCGTCACTACATTGCCTTCTGAAGAATTTTCGAGACCACGTGAATCACTACTGCGGAGAGGTCTTTCGCAGCGAAGTTCATCACCATGAGGAGGACCGTCATGATGGGTTACAGCAAAAGATGAAATCTCTTGCTCCTTGGCCTTCTGACCACACATAGGGTTCTTGTGGCTCTCATCTGAAGAAGAAACTTCAAGATTGACCGAATTTTCATGAAGCAAGTCTTCATGAGGAAGTGTCTGTTGAAGACCTTCAGAATTAATGTTCCAGTTATTGGGAACTGAGGGAGTAGAATCTTCAATTCCGACAGATAAATGTCTGAGGGCTTCAAGAACTCCAGCATCGAGCAAGGCCTTGTTGCAGATTGGCCTTTGATTTCCTGACTGTGCTGGGCAGATCTTTTTCTTAGATGCCTTTTTACTCGGTTTAGAAACCACTTGATGACGAAAGTGATTGCTCTGAGCAGGTGTATGTGCCTGATCAGGAAAGATGGTCAGGTTAGGCTGACGATCTCCACTCAAATCAGGTGTATGTGCCTGACTTGGTTTTCCGTATGATATGGGGGAGTATGCCCCATAACCCTCTTGGACTGGAACAGATGTGTGTGTCTGTTCCGGAGTGAATCGTTGATGTGTCACTCCATTGCTAGGGATATATTTATGTGTCTGTCCCTGAGATGATGCTGAAGCTGTTATGATATCCTGGCAAGCATCCAGAATATGAGCAGGAATTTTCTTCTGCTCTTTCACCATTGACAAAATATGTTTGGTGACTTCAGCCGCCGGAACGGGGATATACGTCCATTTTGGGCTTGGAGTAGGTGTATGTGCCTGCTCCTGTCCTCCTTTTCCTGTCAGTGAATCCTGACAGTACTCAAGTGTGGAGGCAGAGAGTTGAGTCTGCCCCCTGTTTGTCATCGGGACTTTCCGAATGACTTCTTCGGGTGCTACCAAGCGAGACTGTTGGTAGGCCTGATTAGTATTAGCAGGTGTATGTGCCTGCTGATTACACTTCGCCAAACGCGATTGACGAGATCCATCATATGTAGTCAGACGAGCCTGCTGACTAACTGGTGATGTATAAGCAGGTGTATGTTCCTGCCTATGGTACTCCGCCGGAATTGCCTGGCGGGATCAGCTTGATGCTTCCAGACGAGTCTGCTGGACAGCTGAATTAAAACGGGTAGGTGTGTATGCCTGCTCGTTGATCGCCACCAAGTTAGGCTGGTGGACTTCTCCGAAGATGGCAGGGATGAAAACCTGCCTATTGTTAACCGGATTCCGTCTCTGGCGGTTCATCTTGCCTGCTCGGGTTCGAGGAACCTAAGCTGAATGCCTGGAGTCAGTACCCTCATCATGTTGAGGGTGCACTACTGCACGAGTCTGGCGGCGATTGTTGATGGGAGCCCTCGGGAAGGACTCCTGTCTTTTTGAATTAAGGCCCCGAGGGACCTGCTCATTCACTTCCTCGGAGTAAGGAAGTGAATGGAAATTGCGTTCCGGGGATAACGACCCGAAACGGTTGGAGACGGTAGTCAGCACCGCATGCTTCTTGATTGCTGGCCGCCGTTGTCCGGACGACCAGGTAGAGTTCTTAACTTGGAGGGCTTGACGAGCGGCCTCCAGAGTTGGGATAGTACCATTGCGACGGTACTCCTTAACCAGTGCATTAGAAACACAGCGTTGAAGATGCTGAGTTGGTGATGTCATCCTCAGAGCGGATGACGTTTCAGCAGGAGTAGCAGCATTGGTTTTCACAGCAGCAGACCTCACAGTAGAGGTGTTCACAGCAGCAGTATTCACAGGGGTGAATTTAAGGAAAGCCATTTTTGCAGAAGATCTTGAGAAAAGAGTGCATGTTCCATGTAACAGACATAATCAAGATGAATCCGGCCACTGCATCTTTTGGATGAGCATATGTCAATGATTGCCTTGTTGGCCCAAGTGTCCTAACAAATAAGAAGAACATCAATTTCACTTGGTTAAGGATTCACGTCGGGTTCACCATTTTTGTTTCGCACAGAATCCGGGGATGACCTCCTGGACGGGAGATTCAAACGTTCCGATCGGTTTCTAACGGGTTTGTTCGTAGAACCGGAAACATCCAATGATTCCACATCTGTTTGGACCTACTTTCCAAAGGCAGGCGCTCATTAGCTTGTGGACTAATGAGACTTAGGAATTTGCATTGGTCGAGAGGATGGGAGGTCGGACTCATCACACCTTTTTGAGGGGAATTATTGTCTACTCCGGGACTCTCTTTATAGATTTAAGTTATGTTCGTGAATCCTTATTACATTACCAAGTAAAAAATGTGCTTTCCTTTAGTTTTAACAATTAATGATTAAATATGCAAGAAATTTAGAGAATCTTTTATATGTATTCGAGGTTCTTCATCAATAGAGAATCATCTATATCTGTTTAGAGATTCTTGGTCAATGGTATCCTTCAAAACATTTATATAAAAGTCTCTTGGTCATTATGATGACCATGATGGTTTTAAAGCCACTCAGTGGGGCACTTGAAGTTTATCGTCATTCAGAAGGACAGAGATTATTTCAAGGTTGGGATCGAACCCATAAATGGGCTACCTACGTATCCTTTCTTTTGGAAAAGGAATCAGAACCCACGTAGTTCGAGGAATGGGGTATGATGTTTATGATTGATGGCTCAAAGATGAATGTCATTATTACTTTTACACTCTAAGCTCACGTGATTCATGCTCGGTGTGAGAAACAAGAGGTATTGATAAAATTTAGACAATTGTACCATAAAAGATGCAATCATAAGAATTTGTTTGGGGCTTTATGTATAGATGACTGCCCAGATAGATGAAGGTTTAGGATTTACTTTTAGGGAGAAAATCCATGAACAGGGTCCATAAAGTTATATGTGCTTCATGGAGATTTGAATACTCTAATCTTGGGGCTTACTCCTAAGGAGGATGCCCAAGTTAGGAGGGGACTTATGATTGGGTTTTATTCCTGAAAAGGAAACCCAAATCAAAGGTAAATTATGACTGGTTAAGAGAAGTTTAAGGGGACTTGGGGCTTATTCCTGAAAAGGAGACCCAAAGTTATGACTGAGTCTTATTCCTGAAAGGGAGACACAGGATAAGGGACTTGGAGCTTACTCCTGAAAAGGAAGCCCAAGGTTATGACTGAGTCTTATTCCTGAAAAAGGAGACCCAGGTTAGGGATTAAGGTTTGGGGCTTACTCCTAAGGAGGATGCCCATATTTGAGTTTTGGGCTTATTCTTAAGAAAGATGCCCAAGATTAGAGAACTTGATTGGGGATTACTCCTGAGGAAGATGCCCATATTAAAGGTTTTATAACTGGGGATTATTCCTGAAAAGGAGACCCAAGTTAGGATTTTCTCAACATAAAGTATGAGGTTGAATGAATGAACTCTCCGTATTTTAGTGACATAAGGATATTTAAATCACTAGACTTTGAGAGAGATTTCACAGAATTCCTTTCAGATAAGAAAGTCAAATCAAGAAATCATGCCATAAATGGCTTTGAAGAGTTTCATGAAGACTGAATCTTGAAAAGGAAAGGTGAAATGGCTTAAGAGGGGTAAAATGGGAAAGATGGGCACCTAAAAAGATAGGGGCGCGCAAGTCGTGAAAGGCGCGCAAGTCCTGCGACGGCGCACAAGTATTGGCCGCGTAAGTATACTTGCGCGACACATGGTGTACTTGCGCGATTTTCAATCAGAATTGAAATACTTGAGCGACTATTGATAAAACCCTTTAGAATCCTCTTGAGGTTCTTCCAGAAATGGGACGCGCAAGTTATATTGAAGGATTTAAGTCGGCGCGCAAGTGTTTGATAAGTTTCAACACTTAGGCCTTCCTTCTTCTCTTTAGATCTTCCATTCTAGGTAAGAAATTACCTTAGAAGTGTTCCGAAAGCTTTGAGAAGAGACTTGGGCGTCGAGAGCTTCAATCCGAGTTTCTGAAAAAATATCCTCTCGAATGGGGGTCCCACAGGGTCAATTTATAGGCAAAAGAAGACCCCGGGCGGTTACCGAGCGGTTACCACTTAAGTCGCGCAAGTCACCTGCACGACCAAGGGTGTCGCGCAAGTGTACTTGCGCGACAGTGATAAACATGCACGGTTCAGTTTCTGTCGATCCATTGTTCATGCCTTTGTCGACTTTTGATGTTTTCTTCAAAGGTTGATTCACTTTGAGCTCAGATATTCCCTTTTCAGATCTATAGATTCTGTGACGAAAGGAGCATCAACATCTGGCTGATCTCATGCATGGACACCACCGTCAGTTATCTCTTGATTCAACTGCGCCATTACTGTAACAAACTGTTCAGTTCCAATTCTGACCATCTCAAGATGCTGATTCGGAAGGTTATTTCCTCTTGTATGCCTTCCTAGCATTGCTTCCCTATTTCCTCTGCGGAAAACCATTCTGAACAAACATGTCTTAGATGAAGAAACATGGTAATATTCAAATGCTATATCACTTCAATTTGACCATAAAAAAATATTTTTGGATAATCATTTAATAGAATTCTAACTCCTAATGATATCTAACCCGACCTTTGATACCAACTATAAGGCCCTGGCCTTAAACCATACTTAATCTTGAGTTATTACAAGATTACACATTGAGGATCATTTCAGGTTTAGAGTTTTAGAGAATTAGATCATAAAACAACCATTACATTCCACATTTAAGCAAATTGGTTACATAAAAGATATTATTCATTTTTCCCATCAACGAAAACATATTTAAAATAATACATGGATTATTTCTTGACACTTCCTTAACACTATCATCATATCATGTACCCTTCCCTTGACCTGTGAAAAACATTTCAAAAACTTGGGATGAGCATAAAAAGCAGAATAAGTGTTATAAAAATATGGATAGGAAACATGAGTTCATATATAAATAAGAATGAAATCATATGTTACCCATAAAACATAGGAACTTTAACATACCTTATCAAATCATGAATAAATCATAGAAATCATAAGACATAAAGGTAACTTGAGGCATTCATAACATTCTTAAGTGGGGAGTAACCTTCTTGTTTAGGTTTGGAATACCCATCACAGTATATTCCCTAAATCTCTTCGGAGAAACCTTAACGTTTCACTCCTTCGCGTTACCTAATGCATTGGAGAGCTATATCGGGCTCACCTGCCCTTATTTTATCATGGAACCACCTATCTTCATAACAATTTCCAAGAACCATAACATAACCGTATCACATAAAACATGCATAATGGAAACATAACATTTCCACATTTTAATCAAAAGATATCAATACAACACATTGATATAATAAAAACATTATGAAATCCATTTTCAATACCAAAATAAAAGATAAGTAAAACATGGTATATATTATTTATTAAAAAAAATTATGGCTTGTAGAGGAAGTCGAAACTCAAATAATGGTCATAGGAACTTTAACATACCTCATCAAATCATGAATAAATCATAGAAATCATAAGACATAAAGGTAACTTGAGGCATTCATAACATTCTTACGTAGAGAGTAACCCTCTTTGTTATGTTTGGAATAACCATCACAGTATATTCCATAAATATCTTCAGAGAAACCTTAACGTTTCACTCCTTCATGTTACCCAATGCATTAGAGAGCTATATCAGGCTCACCCACCCTTAGTTTATCACGGAACCACCCATCTTCATAACAATTCCCAATAACCATAACACAATCATATCACATACAACATGCATAAAGGAAACATAACTTTTCCACATTTCAATCACAAGATATCAATACAAAACATTCATAAAATAAAAACATTATGAAAACCCTTTTAAATAAAAAAATAAAAGAAAATTAAAACATGGTATTTATTTTTTATTAAAAAAAAGGTATGGCTGGTAGAGGAAGCTGAAACTCAAATAATGGTCATGGTGGCGGATAATTCATTGTCGCCGCATTCGTAAGACAAGAAGATTCCCATTTTTATTTTAGTAAAATGCTTCGTATAAAAAATATTACTTTTGGATAAACATAAAAGTCAAAGGGGTTTATACACCGTATAAAATAAGGTTATGTATAAAACACAATATGCCTCAATGAAAAGTGATTGAGACGAAGTCCCATACCTCAGGTCTGACTTGACTCGATCGTTCTTTAATGTCCTGAATAATAAACCTGAGTTAATTTATACGTGCTTAATAACCTTTTTCAAGTTCATTATTCCTTTTATATAACTTATTACCATGTCATGAACACTATGTAATCATTTAAGTTAATAACAGTCATTTTGTCGATATTTGGTACTTGAGTCAAAAGTGAACTTGTTATATTTACAAGTTGTTCAAGTAGTAAAATATCCATTATCTCCAGAATGATATTCAAGATGTATATGCCATATATTTAATATATATCCAGTATATACATGCATTTATTATATTACATAATCATTTAGAGGTAAGAAATGAAATGCACCGTTCATGGAGACGGTAAGCCGTACGTACGCATGAACGCTACTTTCATTTATATTTCTTATTTTATGGAATGGAATCATAATGATATAAAGAAATATTTTAATTCAGGTATAATATAATATATAATACCAGTAATTACATCCTTTATACATCCCACATATGGCATTAACGAATCAAATCACTTTGAGGGGGGCGGTAGTCCGCACTTCCTAAAATGAAGATATCTCATTTACCCATAATGGAAACCATAAAGGTATTCCATAAATGAAAAATACAAAAGCATAAGTAAAACATAAACATATTATATATCATATATAAAAATATTTTCATCTTAATGGTCACCTTTGAAGGTGTTAAAAGAATATTGAACAATCAACGTTTCGTGAGGCAGAAATTCACCATCCATGGAAACAGTATGTTCTTTAACCATTAGATGTAGGTGTGTGTAAGTTTAGCTAGAATCCTTCTGATACCAACATCCTAGTATATGGAAGATACTGATGTTGTTACAAAAGAAATGAATAAAAAGAGTTTAGGGGGTTGGAGAAGAAAAATAAAACATAAGAACACAAGAGAAGACACTACCTTTAAATCAGGTAACTCTTTTGGATTTGAGCTCAAAGGCTTCCTTGGGAAGACTTATTCCCAAATTGAGGTTTCAGGGAGTAATATAGGGTTTTGGAGAGACAAAATGGGTAGTGGTTGGCCGAGCCAAAGGCTTTGGAAGTGTTGGTAAGGTGGTAGAGGTAGGGGCCTTTTATAAAGGAGAGGAGGGGCACTCTTGGAAAATAAAGAAATGTTCCGTTATTTTAAAATGAGTTTCAGATTTAAAAGGTCTCACATTGATATAATTCTAGGATAAGGTGATAAGGGTTCGAAATATACCCATAAAATAGGCTTTGGACTTGTGTAGGTCATAGATTTTACATTATCTTTTCATTCTATTTAAATCCTTTATTAATGAGGTAATCGCTGCATCATCATGATCACATAAATAATTTAAATTATATAATGTATAAAAATTATAAAAAAATATAATGATGTAGGAAATCTTTTTATATTTTGAATGAATATTTATAGTCAAATAGAAGACTTTTATAACACCATGTAAAAATTGTTTTAGTAAAACAACTCATGTTTGTGTTATTTTTACTTTTACATTAAATAAAATGTTATTTATGTCATTTCCCAACCCAAGTGGCTCCATGGGGTCCCCAAGTTGACCCATGGATTTTCGTGGTCGGACATGACACATCCAATAATGGTAGGACATGTGTCAAGCTCATCTCATATTATTAAAACATTATTTTTACCATAAACTACACTAATTATCTCTAATCACGATTAAAAACATAAAAGTTACTATTCGCAAAAAAATTATTTTAATCCCATTGAAGAAAATTTTACTTCTTAATGACAACCATGTATGTTGGATTTTTTAAATTAAAAACATAGAGGTGGTAAAATTTCATTTAAACAAAAAATCAGTTTCTATAAGTACCACTTAGTGGTTTCACTATTCATAAAAAATTGTAGTTTTCCAGAAAAAAACCAAAACATCAACCTAAGCTATATTTGATATTCAGAATTCAAAAATGATGTCTATTTTATAAAATTCAAAACATATAAGTTGAATTAATTAATTCCCGCTGTCAGAGCAAATAGCGTGTTTTTATGAAACAATAAGTATCAAAAGATTGACACTAGTTTAAGTCCAATTTCAAAGTGAAATTAATTCCAACTACCACTATTGGATTAAATGGTAAAAATATATTATAATTTAACTTTAAAACCAATTCAAAATATAATCTAATCATATAAATAAATTATATTAAAAATAGGTTTTGAGTTAAAATACAACATTATTCACTATTCATTAAAAAATGACCTTTATCCGAAAAATTCCAAAAATTCACACAAAGTAAATTTTGATGTCTCAATCATAAATAATAAGATTATTTTGACAATAAGAGATTATAAAATTGTCAAAGTATAGATTTAAAATATGGTTTGCCATCAAAAGGCAGTAAAACAATATTTTAAAAATATTAGTGTATTCCATGCTTAAGATTGGATTTATTTTCATTGTAAGCCTCTAAACCACTATCTAATTCATTAGTAGACATAGATAAAAATATTTATTATTAATTACTTACTTGGGATGTTACATTATCAGTTTCGGGCATGTAAGTATAATATCTTTCGTATTTTTTCACATATAATGTGATGGGGACCTTAGATAAATATTTCAAGATACAATGTGTGTTTTTTCGAGCATGGCAATTTTTTAGGGGTGATCGATGACAGTAGTTTTCTTGCTATGATATCAAATATATTAGACTAGAACCCCCTATAAGTACATGGGAAGGATTCTTTGACTATATCAGAGAGATACCTCTATTGACATGGGTGCAGATAATCTCTAGTTACATCCTAGTGTAATCACCCTATAATGATGTGTGAGGGTGCTCGATGACAAAGAGTAAAACCCCCAAACAGACTAGGGTATAGGTTCACTACATCTTCATATATAGTAAACCACACCAACACACTAGGGTGTGCATCCTCTACTTTTTTTGTTTCACCATCTGGCTAAGGATCTGGGGTAAGACATGGATTGATACCCTTTTAGACTAACATGAATGATGTATGATTTTCCAACTGTGATGCATCCTTGTGACATGACCTAAAAACTGTGAGGGATATTTAGCGCCACCCAATGTAGATTGTATCTAGGTGTGATGATTGAGTACCTCAGAATTGTGTTTCTAGGGTTGACGTGCGGGATGTAGTAAATAGTTGATGGATACTCTTGGAATTATTAAGGACTCTTATTTAGGGATCATTAGTGTGATAACGTTTCCCATAATCACTCATTTGTGTTTATTTTGACTTATTATATATATTTATATATCCAATTTTAGTAACTACATCATCGGTTTTTGTTACTCTACCTCTATGATAAACAAAGACATGTGGGTTTTTCCACGTTCTTTCAATGTCCATCATCTCAGGGTTGGAAACGTTTAAACACATGCTATATATAGAGAAGACTCAACAAGAAGGTCATCTTATCAAATTAACTAGATCCTTTTATTTAGATTATTTTACATTAATCCCTTTTTAGGTTGAGCTTCACTGTTTCACTACACTATTTTCCAGTTACTTCTTTTATTTTTCTATTGTATCTCTTACTGCTACTCCTTTAGGTTTTTTGGAATCATACATGATATGTTTAAACTCACCCATGATTGGTCATTTCCCACACGTATCATTCCATATACATATGATAGATGGTTTTGATCATAACATTAGTTAACATTGGGATATGTGATCGTGGACCCCATATAGTGGTCGTAGCTCTGGATTGAGGAGTGAGGATCTCTCAGATATGTATTTTTCATTTCATGTCTTTTGATGGTTTACAGACATTTTTGGTTTGGAATTTATTTTGTCTATTTTTTCATGCATTTTAAATTATTGTACTTATACTATACATGTTCAGGTATGGTTGGATTATTTATAGTAGGGTATTATCATTTATTTCTATCCCAATAATCTTTTTCATTGAGTTGGTTGTGTGCCCATGCATAGGTAAATAGTCCGCAAACACTCCGAGTTTTTAGTGCCTATAGTGCTTGTCACCACCCATGGCCTATGGAGGTGGGATTATGGTAGTTGTGTCTCGATTCGCTGTATTGGTT
The DNA here is from genome assembly GCA_963277665.1 of Viscum album. NCBI lineage: Eukaryota > Viridiplantae > Streptophyta > Magnoliopsida > Santalales > Viscaceae > Viscum > Viscum album. The sequence goes on along the minus strand of OY728153.1, from coordinate 1,415,848,015 downwards.
GGGTTGTGAGATATTGACAACATATTCTTAAAAAATATTTATATGATTCCAATCAATGGTATGAAACAACAATGATACAGTGGAAAAAAGTGGGATCCTATCAAAGAGAAAATTTCCTAGTTATTGTAAGAATGAATTTGATTGAATAAAATATTTGATAATTAAATTTTATTCAATGAAATGGAAATACGATATTGGAAAAAATATAGATAAGTGTGATTTATTTTATTGCTAATAAAAATTCTTAAAAACATATTTGGTGGATCAATTTCATTGTATGTATTTCTAAAATTTACAATTTCATTGTTTCATGAATTATAACAGTTAATTAATTATGATACTTATTGTGATACATAATGCCATATAGTTTTTAAAGGTTAAATATATGACTTTTCCAAATATCATTATAAATTTAATCTAATAAGAGCATGGGGAAATACAGTTTATTTCAGTAGAAAAATAGAATTAAAGTTTTTTATGGTGATCCTATCTTCTTCCTCAATATTGGGGTTCATACCTTAATCTCTAGTACTATTTATTAAATATTATGGGATTATTTTCTTTTCATGTTAAATGATTAAAAAAATTAACACAGTTAATTAATAAAATAAACAAATCAACATTGTCAAGGCTTCATTATATTACTGAAAATCAACTGTTCTATATGAAAATTTCCTCTCATGACCGAATGATAATATTTCATTAATGAGTTAGTGTTTTAATGGGTTAGATGATCCATATTTATAAAATTAATTATTAAAAATTTATATAATGGTAGAAATTGAAGATAATTAGCCTATAGAATTTAATATGAAAATGATAAATTTAAATGGAAGTCATATAATGTCTTCTAAATAGTGTTTGAGATACCCATGGTGGATCTTGACTTGTATTAATTTTGTAATACATATGTCATCCCATATTATCCCTTCAAGGTATTCTAAACTGTAAATTTTGGAATTAAGAGTAACATATAGAAAAGGGTACATAATTTCTCAATAAAATGAATACCATATGGATTTTTAAAATTATTTATTTCTCATTTTGTGTTTCCAATTGTCATATTGTAATTGTATATTTTACAACATTTAAAAAATATATTCTTATAAAATATTCTATATTCTCAAGATGATGATGTGATCCTTATAAATTTATAGATGTGTTTTTATTATCATAAAACTCCCTCTAGGTGTGTTACAATGATGAGTTAATAATGTAGTTTGGAGGTCATGTAACCAAAATTAGGAGGATCAATGATTTTTTGAGATTTTATGTCTTCATACCATTGTTTTTATACAATATCATGTCATCCTTTTATTGTTATTTCAACCTAATATTACTATGGTGTACTATTTGGGATTACAATGTAATGTCTCATCATTGTTAATTTGATTTAGTTTATTATTTTTTTATCTATAACACACTGATTTTGATCCAATATCAAGTGCATCATTTTCATTTCCATTAATTAATATTAGGAACCAATTAAATAACCAGTAAAATCATATATACCCATATAATAATCCTTTTTTACATATTTTTGTGTAGTATGCCTTATTTACATGAAAACTATATTTTATCATTGTAGATTAGTACACAACATACTCAATTGATTCTTCCATATGATGGGAGTCACCTTGTTGTCAGTATTTATGTATGGTTTACCAAACATCCCCTAAAAATCATCAAAAAAATTCTAAAAATACATCCAGAAGTGAAATTGATGGAGGTATTTTCAATGATTTCCATTTTTATCTCATATAAATAATATATAACTACATCCATTCTTGTGATTCATAGAGGTTGTATGATAAAATATATTTTTTAACCTTTGTTAATTTAATATTTTTGAAATGGAGCATAAAAATTGGAATTCTATTAAATCTATAAAAGAATTATAAATCCAAATAAATAATAATAATGTGAGTGAGTAAATTATATAAAAAATATGATGAATATAAGTGATTAATTATATTTAATATACTATTAATTAAATGTTATTACCTTTTTACACACCCTTATTCATTAAAATATAGTTTTACCATTTTGATCTATTCAGTTCATAACATATGAAATTAAATTTCGTACTCAATTATACATGAAAATTAAAATAATACCATAGTATAATTATTCATAAAATTATTTAATTAATTTATTTAATCAAATACCTATATGTATATATGAAAAATTGAAACCCCAATACTCATACAAAAATAATATCCCAAGAATTTAATCAACATGGTAAACCACATTATATTCACCACACGCACAATATTTATATAGAGAGATGAGATAGTGCCTAGAAGGGGAAGGCTCATTTTTTAAATAAAATTAAGAAACATATAGAATTCTAAAAATGGGAGTCTTGACATAATCCCTCTTATAAAGATATAAAAATGCATCAGGAAGCTCGTAATGCATGATGAAATCAACTCCACAAACCCCCTTGTCTACAAGACCATCTTCCATCGAATTAGATTATCTATTGGTATGAGTGATGATATGATTCATAGAAAGAAGGTATTCCACGAAATTGATCTATTGATTGGTGGGATTCTAACGTAAATCAGAAGATCCCAAACTGATAGCAGAAACAATATTATTTGAATCACTTTCATTCCAAAATGTATCCCAATCATGTCTCATCAAATGCTCCACAACAATAATAATGCCAAGAATCTCAGCCTCAAGAGAGGAGTTGAAGCCACATGGACCATGGAAAAATCCAATAATGTTTCCTTTATGATCTCGGAAGATGGGGACATATCTAGAGGGACTAGTATTACAATGAGATGATCCATCACAATTGGCTTTAATCCAACTGAAAATGGGCTAATGCCAAAACACATCTTGAGTACCATACGGTGGTTAGGAAACACCAATGATTTACATTCGAGATAAAACATGAAGATCATGAATTTAATTAGAACACAAATGATTTTTGGGGTGGAGACCTCACGAAGAGAAATGAGAACCCAAGTTAGAGTAGTGTGGGCGGAGAAAGACATGCCAACCTGAAGTACTTGGTTTTGAGTGTACCAGATATAATGCAACAACTCTACAGCAGTGACTATAAAGAGATCAAAAAACTACAAGGATAGGGAAAGGTAATCCCAGCTCTGCATGAAATCATGGATTAAGATCATTTATGGTAGAGAGGCTTCAAACAGATCTTCAATGGATTTCCACATTGAAGTAGAAGGAAAGTATCTTAGGAAAATATGATTTGAACCCTCCCTATGTTGGTTGAAAAGAACAAATATGGAGAAAAGAGATATTCCACAAGAATAAAGATAACAATACTTCAGAATTTTATGTTTATCAACTCTCCAAGACAATATTGATATGGAGGGTCGGATATACTTCATGTGCAACCCCTCCATCCAGCACGAAGCCGAGTAACAATGAAAATACAATCTTTAATGAAAATTGGGAAGAAAGAATACCATTTTTAGCACATTTCCAAGCCCAAAAATCCTCCCTGTGAGAGAAACAGTAAATTCTAACAATGTGGACAATTTGGCTTGGAAGGCACTTCGTGCTACCAAGCTGATTCTTGACTAAAACATACAAATACAATAACTAATTTTCACGTTGAATCAAATATACAAGAGGAGTACATGTCTAGTTGACTTTCCAAAAATCAAGAGATGAATCCTAGGAGATAAACCACCTTGAGTGAGAATCAATTGAGACAAATATGGATTTTAATGTAGGTCACACAGAGGAATCATGAAGGTTAAAATCACCAATCATGATTTTTTTCAAAAATATACTCCAACAGAAAGAAAGCACCTTATAATTGATAATGAAAAGTACCCACATAATAAAATATTAGAGTTAATCATTAAGGATCTGAGGATTTTATATCCCAAAACCCCTCATGGCATACGGCATGCAGCAGGTATTCCACGAAACCATAGTCAATTTCCTTTCAAGGATGTTGCCGCTCCAAATGGAATTATTAAGAGAAACAATGATATTCCTAATGAGAGATATGGTCCACTTATAACCATAACCAAATAATCAGACATAGAGACAATAATATATTTTCCAAAGAATATACTTCCATCCATGGAGATTTTTTCACCTTCCAAGTATCCAAATACCTTTTGACCTTACTATGAATCTCATAAAAATAAAAATCTTTTTTCCCCGCCCCTAAAATAAAGGCACCACCATGTAATTGAAAAGAGGGGTCCCCTCACGAATTCCCTAATCTATAGAAATGTCACTCTTCCTAGGAATATAAATATTACTGCCAAAGTAAACAAAATATTTTCCCCAACATATATATTAAACTAGAACAGTGGAATAATGGGAGAAGGACCTCTTGATATTTCAGATATTTCTCTTATCACCCAGGGGGAAATGGATGATATCATCAACAAACAAAAAATGATTGGGGGAAAAAAGTCCTCTACATGCACTAATAGCCTTAATTTTTTTCATTACATGCCATGATGGATAGAAGTCTGCTATGATAATCCTCTCCAATTGAAAATACAATGGTAGAAAGAGTGTCATCCATCCTAAACCCTACAGAATAATAAAATAATCCCTCTAGAGACCCATTAATTTGGAAGGATATGTGAGAATAACTAAGAATGGTTCTGATCAATTTAATAATGGTACCATTAAAACAAAAAATATCAAGAACCTTCCAAATGAAGCACTTGTTCATTCTGTCAATGGCCTTCCTGAAATCCATCTTGAGATCAATATTCCCACCCCCAGTGGGTTTCCATTAAAGATTATCACATTCCAAAACATATATGAGGCAATCCTGGATGGAAATTTCATTATTAAAACAAAACTAATTAGAAGAAACAATCTTGCTTACAACTAGAGACAACCTTGTAGATAGAATTATACAAATTATTTTTCAAATAGTGTTGAACAAAGGAACTGTCCTGAAGAGATGAATTTTGTTGGCATTTACCACTTTGGGAATCAAATCTAGGAACTCAGCATTCGGGCCAAGATGAAGAGAACATCCCTTGAAAGAATGAATGACAAGCCTCTAGAAAAAATTTTAAATTATATCCCAATATGTTTGAAAGAAGATATTACCAAATCCATTCGGGCCTAGAGAACATTCCGATTTTAGGATGAAGACCACCTCTTGTATCATATGATTCATGGGAAATGGAGGTGACATTGGTGTTGTCATCATTATTTACATGTTTGGGAATAATACACTCCAATGGACTAATAGGGTTGATAGATTCATTGAAGAGGTCCTTGAAATAATCAATCACATGATTTGATAGATCCTCCTAGTTGTCAAAATTATGATCCCCATTTATCAGAGAGGATAATGGCCTATAGTCCATTAATATTTTATGAAGTGAATTAATGAACAGGGAATTACTATCACTATCCATTAACCATTTGGCACTAAAAATATCCATTTGTAAAGATTCCTTGAGATTCAATAGATTGTTCATCTTAGAAACACTTTCAGATTCCCCTTGAACGCAAATAAGGAAATTATTAATCATGATTTGATACTCTAAATTATAGATATAAGTTTGAATAGAGGATATTTCCCAATCAAGACAGCTAAAATATTCCTTTCTCCATGTTTTTATATCCCCTTTAAGAATCTTCAGCTTCATTACACTAGAAAACACATCTTTACTGCAATTCATTTAGTTCAAAATGTGCTCAATAATGTGTTTGCATTCCTGGAGAAAAATCTATGCCTTGATGAACCCAAAAGGAAAGGGAGTCCTAGGATCATTACCCACCAAGTCAACTAACATAGGTTAATGATCCGAGTTGATTACTGATAAGGATATACAAGAAATATAAACCCATGCATTAAGGTATCCTTAATTGACAAACACCCTGTCAATTCTTCTTGAAAAAAATTTGTCCCAGAATTTTTAGTAGAAAGTGTATTTAGCATCAACCAAATTAATCTCTATCAACCCATTATGAGCAATGTATGCTTTCAAATATCTGGATGAAATTGAATTAATCATATCCCCCCATCTTCTCTTCCAGATTTATGATGGAATTAAAATCTACAAGGAATCACTAAGGACTAGAAATAAAATATTTGAGAGCCTTCAAATCCAACCCTAAACATCTACGATACTGATAATTTTAATGGGAATGTAGAAATGAGAATATATAATGAGAGCTCAAGTACTTGAATGAATTGGTGACATGTTGTTCACTACAAGCAACTAAGGAGATATCTGATATGGAATTATATTCTACTAACCAAAGACTTTTCACCTATGAAATATAATTGTTAGAGTTAACCAAAGGAAACCCTAGATTTAACAAATTGGTAATTTTAAAAGAGAATATTCTTTTAGGTTTAGAGATCCCATTGATACGAGTCCTATGAAGATGAATGAAGTGCCTAAGAGACCTGATAGTGTCATGTTTGGCAAGCCCCTGACAATTTCATTATAGAATCTTCATTTTAACTTGATTCCGAGGTTAGATCCCACTTTTTTAGATCCACCAACATTTCGTTTGCTAGTTTTAGGAGGCCTTCAATGATTCTATTTGGTGTTTGGAGAATCCAAAATGAGATCTCTTATGTCAAAGATAGACTTTTCTTTTCTTATTTTAACAGTCATCACACTAGTCAGACCATCTTCACTGCCTGAAAAAATATTAGTTTTAACTCTGGCTTTAATGACACTATTATCAGACTTATCAACCAGAAGAGAGCCCCTAGGTGAAGGTGATCACGCTTCTGTACCAAAAAATATGCTGGGATCCTTCATCACTGTGTGATTGGAATGATTGGTAGGATATGATGTGGATATTTTTGCTTCAATTCCAGTTTGAGTGAGGACAACAACAGGCTTGTTGACAAGTAGGGAGCTCATAGGTCTGGATAATACCGCTTCGGCAAAGACAAGATTGCATGGATCCTTGTTCATCACAGTACTTGAGGAACATTCAAGGAGTGTAATAAATGTAGCTGTAGTCTTTGAAAAAATTGGAATATGTTGAGGGTCAATGTCATTAGCAATGACAACATCATCAAAAAGTGGCAGTGAATTTTCCCCGAAGTAAGGAAAATTGATATAAAGAGTATTACTCTCTTCTTGCATGAACATAACTAATTCAATGATATCAGAAGAAATCTCTTGGAGTATGATTGTTTAATCAATTTCTCTGTGAAGATTAGAAACCATATTGAAAAAATCCTTTGAGATGTCACATAACATAATTTGAACCACTCGAGAAAGAAACCTAGAAGGAGAGTAATGAAAATCCACTTTATCTTTATCTTCTGCCTCCACTATATCATCCAAGAGAGTTTCACAATTTTAGAGGACCCAACATCAGGCAGAAAAAGAGCCATAAATTGAGCTTGAACTATTGAAGAAGGGACAACATGATTTCTAGTGGTGCCTTTTATTCAACCAGGACATTCTGTATTTTTCTATTCTTAATGACCTCGGTCCAATATGAGGCCATATAATCAGCACTAAACTTATTTTGAAGCAACCTACAGTTAGTAACATAATGTCCCACTATCTTGAAAACATCACAAATATGAGGAACATCTTCATATTCCACTTCCACTTCAGTTGTATTACAATTTTCTAGAAAGAAAATGTTATCATGCCTTTTTCTTTCCCGGTTGACATCAACAGGCATTCGAGAATAGAAACTCAAATCACTATCTATGGTCTTTTGATCCAATCTGATTGTGGTACCAAGGCATGAGGCAATTTCCTTCCGAATATTTGGATTCCAACAAAACCAATTCAAGCCATGCAGCCTCACCCATAATTGAGCATTGGAAAACATGAGGTTGAATGGATTAAAATTGTAATTCCATTCAGAAATCCTGATAATTCCATGCTTAAATAGAAATATTTATATTACAACATGAAAAAAAATATATTGAAAATTAGAAATTATAATGTCTTGGGATATGCATATCTACTGCGCATAGCTATAAAGGGGGTTTGATCCACATGGATAAGACAATTAATGAATTCATATTCTAATCACAACATGATGATTCAAGACCATTACAATTATTATCAAATTATAATAATTTTTTTATTTCATGGAAATTCTATTTTTTTAATTTTTGGTTTCAATAGTTTTGAATCATGTTTGGGTAAGGTTTAAATCATATAGTTCACAGTAAATTGATTTTATTCCAATTCCTAGAGGCCTTTATCATTTATTTATAATTATAACATAGACATATTATTCTTCATATTATCCATAAAACATTAACATACGAGGTTATTGGATCTCATTTTTATATTAAATATGTATCATAATATGATATTATACAAGTCGTAATGTAGTATTTTATTTATCCGATTTTTCTAGTTTAAATCTTAAATTCTAGTAGATTTATCAAAATTTCACCAAATAAAAAAAATCATTACACATCCATTTTTTTTCTAAAATTAATCCTATATGTATATATGTGTTTTGAAATTACATAAATATTTTCCAAGGGAAGCCCATCAAATTTTCAAATTTTTAAAAATTCTACATTGATTTACACATAAGTATGAAAAAATTTATTCCTTCGCAAACCAGGAATAGTAATGACTTTTAATATTTAATCACTACAATAGTGGCTTACCATCATGTATCATTATTAATCCATTCTAGAAATTGATGATACTTTTATTCTACATATAATTATATCTTGATGACCCATACATATCAGCTCGTATGAACATTACACATTCCTAAAAAAATTTAGATTCTTTATCAGCTACCATATTTACATTTACACATGAATTAAAGAATTTTTTTAATACATATACATAATATTAAAATGATAAAAAATGATATTTTTTAATTTATAAGTTAACCTTATGAAATCCACAGAGTTCCAATGCTAATTAATATATTGGATAATAATTAATATGTTTGAGGTGATGAATTGTATGCACCTAAAGTGTTTACTATATTTCCCTCTACTAATTTACATTTATTATTTTATATGAAATATTTAACATATTCTTATCATTCTTTATATAGATGGATAATTTTATTCATATACCATTTATTTCAAATTTCTTTCTTATTGGAGAGAAATTACTATTTTTTATGAATCGAATAAAATACGATTGTTAGTCTTTTTTTTATTTTTGACAAATGTTATTTATAATATCAAATATATATTGTAAATTTTATCCCTATGCAATGGTAAATTTCTATACAGGAGTATTCATGAAAATTAACTCTTAATATTCAATAATCATAATTATTCAAGAATCAAATAAATCATTAAAAGGTCTAAAATAACCAATAAAAATGAATACCTAAAGGTAATATATATATATATATATATATCTGTGTGTGTGTTTGTGTGTGTGTATATTAAAAATATTGGAATAATTAAATAACATAACTATTTGTTGGAAATAAATCCATTTTAATATTAATGTTTCATTTATTTCTAAAAAATAACTTTGTAATTTATTATTAAATATCAAAAGTGTGGAGATTATATCATTAAAATTATAAAAAAATCAAATATATTTCACTATAAATTCCCCCACACATAAACCACTAAATATGATATTAGTTAATGTAAAAAAAATATCAAAGTAAAATTTTGGAAATTATACAATGAGAGTTTACTTTTTAGATTAATCATCACACAAACATATCATTCCTCCTCAATGTCCAATATTGATTTTCTTTTATATGGAAATGTCAATCAATTTCTATTTTCATATTCCCTTGTGGAAATATATTAAAACTTCATTTGAATAATTTCACTCATGACACCCAATAGAAAATTACAATGGGTTATCACTTTTAAACACATATAAGGGACACTATAGTGTTGTCAAACCATTAAATCTCCAACTAAAGGGAAATGTAATTATGTTTATCATGATCAATTATTTAGGGGATTCATGTGTATCTAGATTAAAAGGATAATAATATTTAAATATTCTAAGGTAGAATGTGGAATTTTTTATATATTGAAGTAATATACTCATGATCATGTTTTAGTCTCGCCAGTGTCATCAACCCAACTTCCATTTTCAATCAGCCAACAATCAACACTGTTTTTGATAGAATATTAAAACCATTATAATTTCATAAATACTATATGTTTCCCACAAATTTTTTCAATCACTTTTTTCTTTAATATTTTAATTTTAGATTCTTTATGATATTTTATTTATTATGTTATTTAGGATACCACGATCTTCAAAAAGAGTTGTGAATATGGGAGCCCACCTTTTGAATGTTATAAATCTCATTATATTATATTTAATTTCATTGGTTTTGAATATCAATTATAACATATTGAGGGTATTTTAGTGTTTTATTAATTATTATCACAATGTTTATTACAAGATAAAACACAAAAAATGGCTGCATCCCCAACACATTAGTATATAATGGATTATACAATTTACTTCAATTGATTTATGGGATGGATTTTATTTTTTATAATTTTTCATCATGACTGGATTTTTCTAGAGTTTTATATACTTCGAACTGATCACTTGTAAAAGTAAATCCAAAAAATAGGTCTAATTGTAAATAATGTCCAATTTTAAAAAAACAATTCTTTAATAATTTTCAAAATAATTTGGTCAATACATTATGATTTTGATAGAGTTTACTATAAATTTTCACATATAATGCTTGTAATTATTCTATTCTAATGTATGGAATTTATGTATAAGATTTTTTTAAAAAACATTTAAATCCAAAAAGGTTTGGGACTTGAAATTTTGATAATAAATACTGTAATATGATTAAAATATCAGTGGAGATTTTAAAATTTTAAAAATGTCAATATTGTAAAATAAATTTCATTTTAACATTAATATTATTTATGTTACAAGGGAGAAATTATTTTCTCACAATTACATAGATTAAAAGAATTAAAATGGTATTTCTTATTATATAAAACTATTCCAAAATATAAAAATTTAAAATAACACAACCTGACTGTAAAAATTAATAAATATGAAACAAAATGAATAATAATATAAAGAATTCCACCTCCATCCATAATATAACATTTTTTCAATATACATATTATATTGTAATTCAATTGATAATTAGTATTTAGGCATCAATATCATAAAAAAATATATTTAGATGTGAAACCCCTAACATCAGGTGTATTTATCAGCTAAGAATGATCCTCCTCCCCTAGAGGCTCTTGAAATATCTCTCTATCCATATTCAATCATTATCTATTGATTGTAAATTGTATATATATTATAGTTTTTTTAACTTTTAATATAATAAAAGTCAAATATAATTTAGAAAATGTGGTCTATTACATTTTGAATGAAATTTACATAGAAAAAGAATAAAATTGGAATATAATATTATAACAATATATTCTTTTTTAAAACTACTTTTTGAGTTTGAATTTTTCATGTATTGTTTTGGTTTTATCCATGTACATATTTTAATTTTAACATGAATTATTTCTGGTGTCAAATAATATATTAATTATAATTTTTGTATTTTCTATCTCTAAATAGAATCCTAATGCATATTTTTTAGACACATTTTTTTTATATTCTAACCCCTTGGTTATGTGATAATGATGTTACCCAAATATTACATACATAATTGTTATATCATTTTAGATAAATATTTAACATGTTTCCCCATAAATCATTCTTGAGTAATATAATGTTTTATTGAATTAAGAGACTAGATAAATTATTATCTTATATCATAAATGATAATAATTATAACTAACAATTTCAACTCACATTTAATAATTCGTTTTTAAATCATACAAAAACAAATATGTGTAACATGGTGAAATAAAACATAAGAAGTTGTGACCTAAGTTGATCAGTATGGGTTAATATGGTAGATTTTATTATTTTTTAATAAGAGGGAATAATATATGAATATGGTTATGATAGAAAAAGATTAACATTATATAATCATACAAAATAATCCATAAATAATAATCACAAATTATATTATAATGATTTTGTTGTCACTAGTACATGAATTATATGTGAATCAAATATGCTAATCCATGAGAATATAATATTGGAAACCAAATTCCATAATAGATTTAATTAATGTGTTTAAAAATTAAAATCATATAAATTGATTCGCAAGCATATCTAATAATACTTTCATCCTATGCTGGGAATGGGATAATTGCTTTTTTTATCTATATTTGGGTGTGGGATAACCTCCAATATACCCTCTTTCATGATTGGTATAACCTCTTATATACAAAGTATGTTCATTAAAATTAGATATTACTAAATTCATTAGAGATATATAATGGAGGCCCAGGTCATATAATCATAATCAATCCATATGTATTCTATAAGATCCAAAAAATATTTATCAGTTTTAACAGATTAACCAATAGATACAAAAATAGGTTTAATCGTTTTATTTTCATCATTATAAATTTCTATATAGAGAAATTATATATTTTTTAAAATTGAATAGTATCCCCAATTAAGAATAATTTGAATTAATGTATGATAACATAGTGAAAATATCATGAAAATTTCATTGGAATAATTCATGGTGAAAATTCATTTTTCTTTTTGAAAACACTTATAAAAAATCCAACTTTTTGGAATATTATGGAGAAAAATATTCTATGAAAATATCCATGTTATATTTTAAACGATTTTTCATATAAAATAATATTTACGATAATACAGAAATTTATTTATATAGAAATTATTAAAATAATTACATTGTTCACATATTGGGTAAAAAGTAAACCAATCATAAAATTTAAAGAAGAATCCTTTTAAAATAATAATAAAAACAAAATAATTGGAATAAAGAACTCGAATAAATTTCTGAATAATAGAAAAAAAATATTTGAAAAAAAAATAATTAAAATATTTAAAACGAAGAAAATAATCCATTCAGAATAAGATAATAATGTATAGTTTCCATAAAAACAATTTTAAGAATTTTTAGTAAATAGAGATAGGAAAATGGATGAAAAAATTTATTTATAAATTATAAAATAGAGTAAAATAAAATTAATGAGATTTATGAAAGAATGATAACATAATATTATGATCATAAATTTAATAATAAAAATTATCTGTATATAGTGAGGTTGTATCATAAATTAGTTACCGCATGGGTAACATTTGAATCAGAAAACCCAATTAAGAAAATAAATAAAATGAAATATTATATAAACTAATATAAATATATTAACTATATAAAATATCAAATGTGAGTTACATGCAACTCATTAAAAAACTAGTGGATTATATGGAAGATGTATCATATATTGAAATGTGATGCATGATTTCCATATTTTAGGTCTTCTTTTGTTTCATAATCACCTAAAGCTTGTTTATAAAAAAAACATATTTTTATTATATTGATATAATATAAAATTAAATAATCTTAAAACATCATATATGATCAAAACATTTTATTTTAACACGTGTTAGAAGCTCAAAAATTATTCTTCGTCAATATGATCGACTAACTATTTTCACATCGATGTTTCTACCCTGACATGGAGTGTTCTTTGAAGGATGTTGTTTATCTGACTCATTTTAAATATATCATAATTATGGGAAATATAAATATTATAGAGTATTCATGAAAAAAAGAAAATAATTTTTTTTCAAGGGGGCCTTCTAGGGTTTGTATCCCTCAAATGATGATATCCCCAAAACCTTCTCTTTTACTAAAAATTAAATATGACTACCTTTGAATTGTTTTTTATACAAATAAAATCTATAAATGAATAAATCAATAAATATTATTATTTATATTTAATATTATTTAACAAAAGGGAAAAAATCTATGGTCTATTCTAATGATAAAATACATAATTTTGCACTATTGGGATGTAATGGAAGGATAAAGTCCTTGATTTGAGGAAGTTGTTCTATATTATTATGTGGATCAATTAAGATTTTAATTTGGTTAATAAACATGGAAATTTAATTTTCTGACATAATTTATCATGGACTTCATAATGGGATATGATATTTAATACATTTATTCAATGAAACTCCATATCCCAAATCTGATTTAGGGTTCAAAAATAGAATTCAATTTTTTAATTCAATAACTCTTAGTGATCATATTACATTCACTAAAATTCATTTGAAATTCGACCACTATACTCTATGTGCAGAACATGGAAAATAAATAGGGGTCTTAGATTATACTAATTTTCATTTGAATCTTTTATATGTGATAAATTTTACTTCCATTGAATGCAACATTTATGCCAATGTTAAGTAAGAAAATACTCCACCATTACTTGATTTTTTCATGATTATAGGAAACATTATTTTAAATTTTATAATTTTTGAGAGGAAGGTGAAGTCACCCAATGACCAAAATTCTTGAAAATATATCAAAAAAATAAAATAAAAATACTTAATAAATTATAATATATAGCTTTTAAATAAAAATTAACCTAGTAAATGGGTGAAAAAAAATCCACTACATTTGAGATTAAGAGGACAAAGGGAAAATCATAGTAATCTATTATTGATGAATAATATATGGATAATGATACGGAGGTAATTACCATCACTCTTATTACTCACTCTATTTATTTTTATTTTCATAAATGATGCTACAAAGTTATGGAATAATTTGAATATTGATCCCATTTCCCAAATCAAGTCCTTATCAAGACCATAATGGAATAGCATGAAGACTTTTTTATGTTTATATTTAACATCCATGAGGGTGTTGATATCTAGATGTTCTTATTAATACTGGTAAATTCAATATGATACCACATAAAATAATGGATACAACATTACTAACATATAAATATAAGGAATCAATTTACATTTCTATATAATCCTAAATGAGATCTAGTGGGGGTTTCAAAAAGTATTACATCTAAGTGTAAGATTCATGCTAGTATTTTTAAACTCAACAGCATGTATAGAAAATAGAAAATAAAACCAAAATTAGTAATAATTATATCTATCCTAACGCACTCTACAAATACTCGTATAATAATAAATATATTTGATAGATTTCTAATAAATCTATTGATATATCTTCTCTCATTATTGATAAAATAAATAAATAATTTATTGATAAATTATAGATATTAATATTACTTCTAATAAATAACACATTATTGTTCATGATAAATTTGAGTTGGAGGTAGAATTACGCGGTAGTGAATGACATGTGCCAATGAAAATGATGAAATAAAAGACTCATTTACCTGAAATAGAAAAATAACATTTGAATTTTTAAAATTGAACGATAATTAAATGTCATTCTACTAGAGGTACATGGTCCATCAGTGGACATTTTTTCACAGAAAATGAAATCAAAGGGCAGTTTCAGTCCCTAAAATTAATGAAAATAAAAAGATAAAACCTCATGAAATTTTGAGAAATAATCTTTATTCATCATGAAGTCATCCAAGAACAAAAAATGTCCTGGAATGAAATTAGAGGCTTGTAGCATTGAAAACATGTTCAAAAGAGGATTCTTTTATCGAATATTCAATTAATAGCATAGCCTAAAACATCCACCTCCTTTAATGCCATTATAAATAAAAACAGACTTAATATTTTATTTATTTTACAACCTAAGAGAATTTTTTCTATGAGGATTTATATTGTTAATAATATGATATTAAATCTTATCAACACATATTGGTCCTGTAATGACATCTAAAAATATAGGTCAATTTATTAGTTAATTCTAAATGGAATATCAGGAATCAGTTCTTAGAAAAAAGGTTACTCTGAGTTATAATTTTATGGGCATGCAAAAATATTTAAATTTTATATATTTAAACAATGGATATCCTAAAATATGGGATTTTTGGATAATAATTTGGGTTTTTAGAATCTCTATAAAAAATATATGGACACGTATTGTAGAATTTAATGAGATTATCATCCTATATGACTGGTTTTTCAGGGTCAACACCTCCACCTAAACTATAGATTTTTGGGCTCATATTGAGAACATTAACATTCATGAGGTTATCTTTGAGTGGGTGGGGGGTCCATATTCACATTATTTAAGAAATACAATAATAAATAGTGGCAAAGAAACATGATATTATTTTGTCAATGATGTTACCATGAGTGTTTAGGCCTTTATATTACGGACTACTCTAGTGAGTCTTATAAAAAATAATCACCTTGTTTTTTATAGTATTTTCATAATATATTCTAATCAATCATTCTGTTTATATTGAAAAATTACTTATATCATGAACCTGTATTGTAAAAAATGGTGCAAGACACATGTAATTAGGTTTATTTTATGGATTATTCCATTGGTTTTGTATTAATTCATAATTTGATGAAGATAAATCTAAATGTTTGGAGTTGATGTTTATTTATACCCCTTGAGTAAAATATTTCCCAGTTGGAATCATTGGGCCACATCAATGTGGAAAATAATAATGTGTGTGATTTTCCAAATTCCATGATGAGGAAAATTGAGTAAAATATGACCACAACATCTTTTTAAATATCAATTAAGGTAAAAACATAGAAGCCTATGAATTCAATATGAATAATACAGGTTATAATAATATATATTTTTCATATTATCATCAAATGTATATGAAAATAAATAGACGATTGGATACACTTAATGATAGAAGGGATATTTTTTGAGTAGATAGAATTTGAATCATCATGTTTTCTCTTTATATATGAGACTCTTTAATGGGGAATCAATATTACTAATGTTATGTTATATTTTAATCCTTTAATTTTCAATAATGAGGATAAATTTTGAATATGGTTAATTACCCTTGATATTGTGATTAAAGAAGTAGTTTCTAGAAATACTTATATTAGTTCTCCTGGATCAGATAGGTTCACAATCTCTTTCTTATAGGCCTTTTGAGATATTATTCATAGTGATGATTACAAACATCTCAAACATTTTTTCAAATGAAAAAATCTTCTACATGAAATAAATAATCAATTTCTATCTCTAATTATGAAATAAGAAAATGAAAATTAGGTTCCTATTTTTAAGGATGTGGCACATGTAAACACTATATATAAAATCATTACAGAAATACTTTCTAACTAGCTAGACCACCTTACTGACATGATTCTATCATCAAACATATATTTTATTTTTAATGGTATATATATTCATAATTTCTATATTACTCCTTATTAATTCATTAATATTCTCATGAAATCCACCATAGGTTCAAATGTTTCTCTCTTGTTTGAAGTTAAAAATTATTTTTTTGCACTTAATTGGGGAATATTTGTTAATTTTTAACCAGTTTTGGATTTGATGTGGTCATTATTGAAAGTTATAGAATCATTCTTGAGATCACCTCAAACATATAATCTCATAAATGGATATCCAAATTTCTACATCACATGCTTTAAAGGTGTTATATTGCGTTAAAATATCATATATATTATATTTATTATTTCTGAAGACACTTTAATCAGTCTTTTTCTAAAATTGATTGATAATAGAAAAATAAAATCTTTAAAATCTGCCAAAGGCCATACTACTGCTACACATTACTATAAGATGATGATATTATTATTTTCACTCAAAATGATATCAGATATGTTAAGAACATCAACATTTTTATCCATGATTATGAAAAAGTTTCATGGAAGGAGATCATATTGAAGAAAATAATATATTTATTTTGGAAAATATATTTGGATACAAATAAATATAGCATCATTAATGATCATGGACTTAGAGAAGGTGTGATCCATTTCACTTATCATTTTTTTTCTATGTTTTGAGGGAAACCATGTGTCAATAATTTTCCCCAAATTGTGATTCAGATCAAAAATAATTTTTCTTCATTGAAGTAAAAAAACTATATTGATTGTAGGTTGGATCAACATTGTGAATGTTGTTATTGTGACAAAATATTACTTTTTTATGGTCTCTAGAGTTTGTTTTCCATCATTTATAATATCAAAAATTTAACTACAAAAATTCTATATTAGGATAATCCTCCACTAGATACTTTAGTCTATTCCATGAAAGAAACTATAAAATCATATTGATAATGGATGTCTTGGTATAAAAAATATCAAGAAATTTAATTAATATTTGAAAACAAATTACGTGGAAACTTATCAATAGGATGATAGAGGATATTAACACCCAATGGGGATGATTCATTTAACATATTATAGTTGAGAATTTATACTATAGATTTAATTCTACATGGCCTACACTAATATATTCCATCAATAACATCTAAATGACCCCTAACTATATTTCCAACAACAACCCATCACTGAAATTTATATCGGACAATTGGAAAAGTATTCATTTTTAATCTTTTAAACTACCCTGATCCATCATTTGACACAAATGTTATAAATAAATAAAAAATTATTTATTTTGATATTATTCTTTCTATAATTAAGAGATGGGTTATGAGTTTCATCGTCATAGAATTTGGTGACCTCTTTGTTTTCAGACCCACCCAAATGGTTGTCTTTCTTAAAAATCACCTTACCATGGGGGAATACAAGAGAATAAAAACAAATGGGTTGTGCGTTTGAGCATAGAATGGATCCCCCAATATATTTTATCCCTAAATTTTAGGCTGATGCATTCTATAATCCAAATATATGATATTCCTCAATAAGATGAAATCAATTGTCAAATAAGGGGTGTCACAATAAATCAACATAGAGATTGAATTAATCGTTTATTTCATAGCTATAATACTGTTGAAACCTTATGGATTTTCAATAATTCAGTGTTTGAGGTGATGAACCAACCCAAAATCATCATAAATGAACACTAATTTCTTGCACCTTGCATCCTCTATCAATTAAAAGTAATATTCTCTTCTTGGTGACCAACTCTAATGTTTTGAATGATCTATTTACAAGACGAAACAAGCTAAATCTGGATATTGATTCCATATCTATAAAATTGGATCTTAAAAAATTCACAATTTATATTAAAAATTTAAATTCTCTCATTAAATGTTTCAATAGTAATTCAATAGGTGATCTTATAATGATTTAAAAAACTGTAATTATAGGCAATAACCAACCTCTTTATGGTTCTATTTAATTCATGTTTATCTATACACTATAAGATTGGTTAAAATGATATTTTAATGGAGAATCTAGAGAGAACCATGGTTCTTATAATTATGATTGAATTTTTAGAAATCATAATTCAAATGAAATCAGAAACCAATGCAGTTCAGGTAGAATCAGTACATATGTTGAATATAAAATTCAATCTTTAATTAGTGTATTTGATCTGTGAAAACAATGGAGATATCTCATATTGAGGCTCACATATAATTATACAAGTCTTATACATTCAATAATAATTTGAAACAATCATGTTTCATGGGGGATGACATATAATTGGATAAAATGAATGGAAAATATTTTTCCATTAATTTCATCATCACTTAGATTTTTCATGATGAAAATCATTTAGATTAGTTGAATGAAATAAATGTTGTTTCTGTTCCAGAATTTAATTAGGCCGAATGAAATTTCTAAGAAGATCTCCTCATTCATTTATATAGAATTATTTCGAAAATAATTTTTCATACTTTTATAACAATTAGTTCATTCAATAAATGAGGAATTTTACTTCAGGGAATGATCTAATTTTCAAAAAAAATCTAAAACCCTATTTATTAATATGTTTTTTAAATCATCACTTTCAAGTGTTAATTTTTTCAAATTTACTATTGTTTTTTATTTAGGAGTTTCTAAAAATGAATCGTAATTATGGCAACAAAATTTTTAACATCCTAATCATGATAAAATTATAAAATATATATTCATCAAATCTATCATGGTTACTAGTCATTTAAATATTAATTTTAAATAAAATCACATAACTTCATAGAGGTTGTAGTTTACACATATGCACAAGAAACATTATCGTTTTCCCATGTATTTGAAGGTAATAAGATATATATGATCATATAATTCTGTAAGTTTGTTTTTTCTCATAAATATAATATTATATATTATATCTATAATAATCACAAACTATAATTGATGGTTATGTAAATTGATTCTTATCACTATTGGTATGATGCAATCCACATGTACGTATGCGAACTACATTATTTTTAATATAATGTCATAAAAGTGGAAAATTGTGATTCTATAATCATAATAACATATAATTGTATTAATAATATTTTAAAATCATGTTTTTGTGGGTACTATAGATTATGATTAATTAGAATAATAAATAAACCATAAAAGTGTGGATAAAATTGATTACCTCTTCCTTGGGAGGCCTCATTTGGATTACTGGTTAAACCTTTATAAAATGTTATTAGGGTAAGCTAATAATCATAATAATGGTGGTATGTAAGATAAACAGGGGACTATATGATATTTTTGGAAAAAATTAGACAACTAATGGGGGATAATATATTCACTTTTATATGTGATGGGAGGGACAAGTATTATATTACTTAAAATAATAAAATGATATAATATCACATTCATGTGTATATGGAATAAAATACCCGAGACAAAGAATGTGAGAAAATATAAAATCTAAATATATTCATCTTATATTATTTATACTATTTTATGTGTAAATTATAACCTTATATTTAACTTTAACCCTTCGGTATTCATTTTTGAACTCTAACCGAGGTAATAAATTTTTACTGTTTCTAGTATTCATTATGAGCAAAAACCAATGCGGACTTTACCAAATTTAGAAATTCTAATTCCCAATAGAGAATCCATTTTATAATATTTAATTTATATAAATGGGAAATATTATTTTAAATATAATCATTCAATACAAAATTAAAAAATGTTTATGAAAATTTATTCTCAAGAATAAAAAAAATTTAATAATATTCCATTCATAGTAGAGAAATATTATTAATATTAAATTATTTTTATGAAATATATTTTTTTAATATAATTTATCTATAGTGATTTATTTAATTTATATGGATAAATACTATTCTCACATAAAAATATTTCACAAAAAAGAAATACCATTTACCGTTGTTTGATTTTATCACCATTTCAAAAAAATAAAATACTATTATATAAATATTTATTAATTAATTAAAAATAAATGTAGATAAGGTAAATTTTAATATTGATATATATGTTTTCCATATAATAATTATGTATCATGAAAAATTAATCATTTAAACTATAAATTTTATTAAAAATCGTGTTTATTTGTTAGGCATCCATCAATGAATTTATATTAAGGGAATAATTTCAATGTATAATTCATAACATGGTTAATACTATTCTTGACCACCCATGAATTGACTATGTTATAAATTTTCTAATATATCATACTACATTTATACTCATAGTTTTATGTAATGAATGTTGTTAACTACATTAAATGATTTTAATGGAATACACACACATTATAGGATTTTCACCATACAACCACCATAAAATTATTTGTATCCTAAAATATCATCACATTAACCTAAATAAATGAAGATTATTCTTCTTTATAAAATATATGTGATCCCAATAATATTCCCAAAATTTATCATTTTTCTACATGATATTGAATATGAGAGGGTTCTTGTTTGGTAGTAATTTCTCTCCATGATCAAGAATATAAACCGGTTATTCCACTTATGAAATAACACCCTCTATGGGTATAAAATATGAGATTAATATATGTTATTCATATGGTTTTAAATCCTACAATGTTATATAAGGAACACTTCTTGAACTCGATAGAGGTTAATTATAAGCTCTACAATATAAGATACCATCCCTACATAAATAATAATATCGAAGGTGAAATATATCTTGGGCTCTATTTTCACTTTATTCTAAATATCATAACCTTATTACATGGAGATTTTTAAATAAATACATTCTCACTAAAATATAATTCTATATTTCTCTGATGATAGTCTGAAAAAATATTCCATAAACTTCTAGCTTCCTTGACCTGTTACTATTTGGTTATAACCTTCCCTTTCATCTACTCATATAGCCTCGAAATTGACAGTTTATGTTATCCAACATCATCCATGAATGGCTTATCTCAAAATAAATTATTTTATTAGCCTTTAAAAGAAGACATCATAAATATCTAGTAATATATATTAATATAAGAGAACTATAATATAAGAATGTTTTGATCACATAAAAATTTAAAACCAATAATATTGGATCATAGTATCATCCTAATGATTATAATGGTTCCCTATGAAGGACTATCTATAAGATGATGATATAATGTACTGAAACACATCTCTATAATTATATCATTCTTAATACAAAGCTAGGTCAACATTGTAAGAATCATATATCGATAATATAAAATAGTATATGCTACAATATAAATCCTTTTCAGATCATTTATATATATAGAGGAGATTTGATCAAGAGAAAAATATTATCTAATAGAAATGAAATGTGCTGACTTCTTGAGGAAATAGACTACACCCTAAATTGCATTATAAATTTAATTTATTGGGGGATCCCTATGTTGAATTCCATTATTATGTTTTCACATTTTGATATAGGTATGGGAAATAATTGAAACATTTCCTTAGGACACTCCTACTCAAAATTAATTATATGGCACAAGAAGCAATGAGAAATATGTTCTGCAATATATATCATCATCTCATCCATCTAGAAATTGTATATTATATGTCAATATATATTAACAATTTCAAGATAAATTTAGAATGATAAACTATGATTTTTTTCCAATATATCCTTGCTCATGTCCAATATTGATGATAAACATACACAGTTCAAAATCATTACCATTCATGGAAAATAAAATTTGAACTGAGAATATTTTCTTACCTTTATTTTTATTTCTAAATATTTCTTCAACACCTAATTATTCATCACATATATAGATTTGTATCTATCATTTATAAAATATAATATTTTTTCTTTCCATAAAATTTTCAATACAAATCCTTTTAAAATCTATATAGACATGATATGTTTAACTCCTCATCATAGTCATTATAAAATGATCCTTTAAACTCAAATAATTTAAAGCATTGTGCAAATTCAAAAGTTTGTAATGTATTGGGTATTTTTAACCATTAATATACTGAATATGTATTATTTGGATCATATTCTAGTCATTCTGAGTAAATATACATATTAATGTTTTTTGAAAAGTATATATGTAAAACCTTTATCAATAAAGATAATGCCTCTATATCATTAATGAAAAACTTAATAATCCTATACTTATTCATTTTAGTGGCACATTTTTCGCTAAAAACATAATTGAAAAAATTCATAAACTATAACCATGTAATTATATATAAGAACACATCAAAGCCTCATTATTGAAGCGTCACTATAAATCAAAACCATTGTCCTGTATATGGTCATTTGAATATACATGGACTAAAAAACCTTTTTTAACTAGTTATTTATTTCCTCAAATTAATCTATCAACAAGAACATGTGTCCATTACAAGTTAACTATTTATGTGTATTAGATAACCATTTAAAATTGTTTATAAATATTTGATAATAACCATTAAATCCATGAAAAATATTGATCTTAGTCATAATGTTTGGTAGGGGGTAATTTTCAATAAAATTAATATTACCTAGATCTAATGATATACCCTCTCTAATGAGAACATGTCCAAAGAATAAAATTTCATCTAACTAGATTTTAAATTTTTTTAATGTATAATAAAGTCACTATTATTTATGTTCCTTAACAAAATTATCATGTGATCTTCACACTATCCCTTTTTTATTGATATATATAATAATATATTCTGCAAACTCCACTTCAAATAAATAGAGGTAATATCTAAAAAATCTATTAATTAAATAAATGATGATAGTGGGGAATCACAATGTCAAAAATAAAATCTTCTAAATTCATTATGTCTTTACCTTATAATAAAGGACATCTAAGGTATTTAATCACATTCATAACATATTTGATAGTATCCATAATTGTAGTTAATCAATCGAAAATATTGACCACCAAAAAAATATTTACAAAAGTCATAAGTATGTGGTATTTTATTCAAATAATTTTTTTGAAATGTTATATTTTTTAATATCACTAAAAAGTCACATTATTCTTATTTTTATAAGAAAAATTATAATTACCACTCCACGATGAAGTATATGGTTGAATAAATCCACTATCATTATTATCTTAATGTTACTAATCGAATTCTTTAAAATCAATATGGGATATTCAATATAGATTCCATGAAATACATGTTGCACATGGTATGAGTCTATATAGTACAAAGCATCTAGACTCAAAGGAAGACTTCGACTCTCTTCTCAAAGTGTACGATAATTACGTAATATAATATGTATATCATCAATTTTCAGTTTTTCTATTACCATTAATGTTAAATATAACTTTAATATATGAATTTAGACTTACAAAATGAAATTATTTTAAATTATAACCTTATATTAAAATTAAATCAGAAATATATACATAGTTTTATTTAGAATATTAATTTTTAATTCATTTACATGAAAAATGATATGAAATATACCTTAATATTCCAAATCAATGCCCAAAATTCCCTCAAATTCATCTAGATATAGTTTATGAAAATTGAAAAGGGTATAAATCATCAAGATCTCAGTAGAAGAATAATCACAAAATTCTACTAAGACCATCATAAAAGTATCAACCCATGATTTTTGAAACATAACATTTCGTATTACAATATATATGATAAGAAACGATGATTTTAAACGAACAATGAAAAATAATTACTTAAATATGATTGTTATAAACTATAAATTGAATTTAAATGTTTGAATGGGAAAAAATTATTAAATATATATATATTTATAGCTCATACAAAACAAAAAATTTATTATTTATTATTTTAAAATAAGCATTCAATTTTGATTAATGTGTTATTGGTCATAAAAAAGTCAATCATTAAAAAAAATCTGGGTAAATTTTTTTAGAAAAAGAAATTTTTATTTTTTTTATGTTCAACAATTTAATATTTTAATATGATATAAAATTTAGCAACTATATGGGAAACGGTATTTTAAGGTGAAATTTTATGAATTTTCATTTATGATTTATTTTATCTAGAATAGTAAAAATTTATGATTTTTTAAAAATCTATATTTTCATTTATAGAACATAAAATTTTAAATTTTATGAAATATATTGAAAATAACCTCTGTTACCTTATATTATTTATAAACTAAATATATTTTCATTAATAAATTTTGTTTGAATTCAGTATAATAATATTTTTAGGCGAATAGAAGAATTTTTTTATAAAATAGTAATTCATTTAATTTTGGTTTGTTTTGTTAAATTAACTTAATGAATTTCAATAACGTTTTTCATAAAAAATGGATCCATATTTAGAATTAAGAATTAAAATTTTTCTAAATAGTTCCCATTAAATTTTATCCAATATGAATGGAAACCATACTAAATTTTTATTAACACCTTAAAAAGAAAAAAGTTTTAATTGTATTTACAGATAGTTTTTGGAGGTCATAGAATAAGACATATAGTTACATATACTTCATATTATCGTGTAAATTGTACAATTTTAGTCCTAAATTTTAATATGTAATTCTTTTATCAATTTTAACTTTGTCATAAAATATTAATTATATTATCGATAAAAAATATATAATTTTATTCTCTTTAACATAATATATTTAATATTTTATCAAATGTGTCAAAAAATTAAAAATTTAATCAAAAAAATTTATTTTATATTTACTAATTTCGTAATAATTTTAATTTACTTTTAATTTCTATTTATTGAAAAATTACCCTAAATGATTACAAAAAGATGAAATAATATTTAATCAATTAATTTTTTAGAAAAAATTAAAATCATAAAAATGATAAGTATAATAAAATATTGATGAATCAATTATTTAAAAAAATTTAATAAATATAAAATATTTTTGATTTCTGAGAAAATTATATTAGAGATATATCTTTTTATTTATTTCATTAATGTCAAATTAATTAAATAGTTATATAATATACATTAAAGTTGTTTTGAAATAAATAATATATGTTGAAATGATTTATAATTCATAAAAAATATGGAAATTGAAATATTTATTCGAATATTTTTGATAATATATTATTATTTTCATTTTTTGTCTCCCATTTCTATTTAAGGAAATATTTTTATACTTTTACTATTTAAATACTAGTTTTTTATTAATGTAAAAATTGGAAATTAATGGGGTTAATCAAGAAGAAATGGTTTAAAATAACAAGAAAACTTGTCTAAATTTCATTCAATTATATTAATTTGACGCCTTAATCATTAAAAAATAATTGATATCCATTTGTGAGAATTTGATTGAGAATGACTATTTTATTTTAATATTTTAGAAATTTCAAATCAGTTCTCTCCCTCCCTTATAAAATTACATCCATATTATCTCATATTATTATACCTTTATGCCTTATATATACTCCAAAAAATCATATATACTTCTTATACATCCCTAACATGTTCTGATGGTTCTATTCTAAAAAAACATCAAGGTGTCCTTAATAGGAGATCTGAAGCTGTCTATTCAAATAATAGGTAATCATAATAACTAGTCAAATTAATTTTTCTTATTCATTATCTTAATCAAATTATATGTTAATTAACATAAAATAACAACTTTTGTATGCTAAATATACAAAAATTCTTTTATTATTATTGTATTCTCATTATCCAATAACTTTTCAATCAAATTTGATGTACTAGTTTCACTTGTGTGTACATACTTCTTACAATATCAATATAGTGATACAATTAATATAGCTTAACCATATTTCATGGATGGATATTATGATAGGTATATTGTTTAAATATTATAATTATATTATATTTATTATTATTTAATTATGATATTACATATAACATCAATCCTCCCATACCATTAGAAACTAATAACATTTCATGAACATAAATGTAGACTACCACCTCCCCAACGTGATGTGATTTTTCAAATTTATAACTTTATTAGACGTTAAAAAAAATTAACTAATATATATGATACATATGAAATTTTTATATGTTTATAATGAAGAATTATTATTGAACATTTTCATTCATTGAAAACATGGGAATAATGTTCCAGCATATCTATGTTCAACTATCTCAATGAATGGTGTAATAAATTTTTATATCTATGCTACTAAAATATGAATATATATATATATAATGATAATTTTTTATATTTATAATGTTATTGATATTTTTAAAATTTAATGATGAAAGAATTATTTGTACTGAGGCCTCTGAATTGAAACATGTATAAAAAAGAACAATTTATCACCTAGAAAAATAATTTTAATACAAAATTTTTAATAAACGAGTGATAAAATGTCATAAGTAAATAATAAATTAGATGATAGATAATAGTGTGTTTTTTAAAAAATTTATAATAAACTTATATTTAATATATGTGGGTTCCAAAAAATATGATAGATGAAGAGACATGAGGTAAGAAATTTATATTTCAATACTATTTTAATTTATATTGTATATTATTTTATTTACATTGAAATTTTTTGTATTTATTATATAATATTTCCCTTTTAATTTATTTTCCTCTGGTTATTTGTGTTTAATAGAGGTTTTTATATCATTATCCTCATAAAATGCCATATTGATTTCGTTGATTTTTTTTTCTAGAAATTATACCAGGTTTTATTATTTAGATGAAAATAATATTTCATTATTTTCCTTGTTTTCTCTAAAATGATTTAAAAAATTTGGAAATAGCATCCTTTGTCTATTTAAATAATTTTTAATCATATTTTAGTTTCTATGAAAAAATTTCAAATGAATATTCTTTTAGCTTTTAAAATATGTAAATTATTTACTTTTAAAAAAGTGGGAAATGAATGTATTCTTTTAAAACATAGAAAAAAAATAAAATAGTTCTTTATAATGAAAAATCAATATTCTTTCCATTATTCACATGATTAAAATTTTATTTTAAAGGTATTTTTATTTCTATAATATTATATAAATTTTTTATCTTAAATATGTTATCAAAATGTATAGAGGTAATTTTATAAAGAAATATTGATGTTATTCATTTATGGCATTTTTATTTTGGATAACATCATTCGATGATAATTTAGAGTTACTAGAGATATTAAATGATGATACAATCCTAATTATTTTACAATATGGTTTATGATTATAAAAAATATACTTTTATGAAAACTATTATTTCCAAGGGATATTCTATAAATAATTTATTAAATGTCTATAAACCCCATTTTGGTTACATGGGTTATAATATGATGGAATATTACAAGTTTTATAATCATATAGAACACAAATATATTGAATTTATAATATTATTTGTTGGAAAGAAATTATATATCCCTCTAATTAATTATGTAATTATTAATGTAACATGAGATAATTTTTAGATGCGAATCTATGTTCTTGATCAGCATTTGTAAAGATGTTAATGTGCTTGATCCACTACTAGAAACAAGCCAATGTAATTTATTCACTATGAGAAACTGGTGATGATTGCTAATCCACTATGTTATGATGGTCTCAATAGCAATCCATTACATGCGAATTGGTTTTTATTCCTATAATGGTATGACACTTGTTTGACATGAAATTATGGTTTGTGATTAGTTGATGAGGATTTATGATTCATTTATTTTGAAAAGATAATGTTTTATACCAATACTAATATATATACATTCATTTATATATTGGGTTTCACATTTTATTTTATTATTTTCATCTCAAAAAAATATAGTATTATTATTCATTTATGTAGTCATGTATTTATATCTTCATTCTTTACCATCACTAAAAATTTGAGCTCACTATTTATTTTGTTTAATTTCCCATGTTTGTAATGAAATGTCTTAATATAGTTTTTCTATAAGGGACTAACATAGGTAGAACATTATTAGAGATTATTAAGAACATATCAAAATTATATTAATTCTTTATCTTTTTTTCTGACGAAAAAAAAAACAATCACAACTATCCCGTGGACCATAATGTTATATATTGAATATTCATCTAGAGTAATGTAAAATTTATGTATAAAAAGAATTTTACAGAACATTTTTAGTTATTGTAGGGTTTAAAAAATTGTTTGAGATTATGTTTTGAGAAAATTTGTAAAATCACAATAAATAAACATATATATATGAAAATAACAACATGTTTTATTAGTATAGAGATTTGTTAGTTTTGTTAGAAATCTATCTCATTCTTGTAAATAGTTCATTGACAATATATAATCCATTAACATGGAACAACGTATTTGTGCCACTAATATAAAACTGGTTCAAATCTAAAGAGGGACTTCCTTGAGGCGACTAACATATTCATTATAAAAGGTTATAATGGATTTGAATATATTAATACTATGAACTACATAGGATAAGGCTAATATTTCCTTTATTTAAAATATTGTTGGTTTATTTAAACATCCTACAAACTAATTTCAGGATTTTATAGATTCCATCAAAGAATAATTCTCCTCACATTATGATTTTTGGTCTCGGTTAAGTGATATATCTATTTGAATTATGTTAATGATAAATGTTAAAAATAATGGAATGATTATTATACTGTGTATCCCAATGAAACTAGTACTTTATCATGGTACAAGTTGATTATTATTAATAAATTATCAATTATATGATTTCCAACATCCACATGATTTATTTTCCTGATAGACAGAATAATTAAAAATTTTAGTTTCATAATTTCCATTTAAGAATAAAGATTTATCTTCCAACATGTTATGAATTAAATAAAAATAACTTACGTGAGTGTAATGGTGGAATGAGAAAATGTTTTCATTGTAGAAATGAATTTAATAGATCATATAATTTCAATGAAAAAAATTATTGTTCGGTAGAATGAAATGAAGTTCACCATAAAGAACCATTTGTATTTTAATTTATTATCTATGGTAAATATGCATTTTTTATGAGATAATTTTCAGATAAATGTTTTAATACATATTCCAATAATTGAAATGTTCTAATACAACCATTATTTTTGGTAAATTGATGTTTTTATTTGTGGATATTATATAATTACATTGTATATGTGTTATAACAATGGTATTATAGAAATAGGAATCATGATGCATTTTTGTATTATTCTATAGTTCATTTCATTAAATATTATAAATAATATGTTGAATGGTACCATTAACCCAAAATATTAGTTTATTAGTCCCGTGATAATTTCAATTGGGGTAAAGAGATGATATAAATTAATGAAGAATATGATATAGTATTTGAGACATTGAAATTGGTTGTCGATAAGATGAAAAAGGGATTTATGTCAACTTTTTTGTAGTTTATTCCATTTGTATTTTGATATTTTATTTGTGGAATAAGGGGTTTTGAATTATATTTGTTTTAATTTGAAGTGAACTTATGTGTTATGGATACCATCATGGTTTTATGTGTTTAAGAGAATAGAAACCACTTATATAGTTATCGGTATATTGAATTTTAGGTAAGTTAAATTTTTTTATAATTTTTATAAATAAAGTTATATTTGAGTTTAAATAATATTTAGGGTTATTATATGATTTGATGTTTACTTTATTATGGTCTATTAAATAGTCAGAAATAGATAAATTCAATTGTTCAATAGTGATACAACAAAAATAATTCTTTTCAGAGATATTTGTAGTTATGATAATAATAACATTTTAGGTTAGAATGTAAATTTGATTCATGAAATTTTGTTTAATTTCACTATATTATAAGATATATAATAGTAAATAATGTTATTTGTGGTCATTTTCATTATATTAAGGTGTATATAATCCTTTGGTATAACATGTTATATACCATGAAATATTATATGAGAAGAAGGAAATAATGTTTTTAGGATGTAAGATGAAAGGTATGATATAAAAATTGAGGTTGAAAATTTTTATTTCGTTGAGGTTAGTTATGATTAGTTAGAGGTTGATTTATTTATTAAATGATTAAAGTTTAATATTTATTATAATTGAGGAAATTTTTGAGTAAAATATAATGGTTTAGACATATTAGATAATATATTATAATTTTGAAACCATTATGTTTTTGACAATATTTAAAGATATGAGGAATATAACAATACAAATTTTGAAATATAAAGATCATGCTAATGAATTAGGCATATAGAATTCACCTCGAATACTAATCATTTTTAGAAAATGTTTATTTTATAGTTGAAATAATTTAATGGATCAAATAATACATGTTGACCATGAGTATTTGTTTATTTAATTAATCCATATGGTGGAGTAATTATTAAAATCATGGAAATAGATCATGAAACCAAAAATATTATTCTATAACCTTCATTTCTGAAGTATCAGTGGTCTTTTCACCAATAAAAAATCTATAGTTTTCTAGTCATTAGAATTCTTCATATCATATTCTATATTTCTCAAAATTACTCAACGGGGACTAGTTTTCTCTTATATTTTCATATTTTTACATCAAAAAAATGTTCTCCAATTTTTTAAACCTATTTTTTATTCTATATCTCCTTCATAATTTTCCCACTTTTTTATAGAATTCATTATTTACAGATTTTAGGTTTTGGGGTTTCCATAATATAATTTCAAAATTCAATCACATGGCTATTAAGCACCTGATCATATTGTGGGGGAATATTATTTAGGTGGAGAATAATATAACAAAATAATATTATTGATTATAAAAATTATTTTCAATATGGTATAAGTCACTGATTAGCATGCTTTAAAAAATACACATATTATTATTTAAATATGATCATTATAGTCTAGATTTTGAATTCGTATGTGTGAATTGGAATTAACCAAATAATTATATATATATTTCCAAATAAATATTTTATTGTTTACAAATTATTTGGAAATAAATATTAAATTTTGAAAATTTTAATATTATTCATACTAAATGAATTTATTTATGAAAATATTAAAAGTTATTTTTCTGATAAAATGTTTTTTTGAATTCTTATTTCATAAAAATAACGTAATTATTGAAATAATAATTTCAGAATAAACATACATTAATTTTTTAATAATTATCTAGTAAGATTTAATTTTTGAGGAATTGTAATTTTTTTATTTTTATAAAATAAAATATATATATTTAACATTTTAAAAAGTTTCATTATCTTTTAAATTTTTTTAATGAAAAAATAGTACCCTCATATTATTAATAGTCAAATTAAAATTATTGGAATCATTTTTATTTTATTATTTTGTATAAAATATTATACATAAAATTATAATTTTCTATTAAATTATCTCTTACTACATTATGTGTTTATATATTAAATTATTTTTCTATCATTTTATAAATTATATATTGAAAAATTTATTCCACTTTTTATTCATTTTTTCTATATTTCGAAAATAGTTCCATTTTATTTTAGTTAGGTGTGAATGATAACCATATAAACTATTTATTAACACATTAAATGCATAATCATTTTAATATGGGTAGAACTAATGTGAAAACATCCCAAAATCATCCCAAAAATATGTCTATTTCAATGTATTTGATAATTAAGACCATTTTCATCCCAAATTGGAAACGTTTTCATTTTAGATCGATTTTCATCCCAAATTGAAAAATCTTATCTTTAATTTTGTGGACATTAATATCTCTAATATTTTATCATATGGATAAAATGAGGTTTTGTTGTGTTATAATTAGTAAATTGGAATATAAATTAATTTTATTGATGATGTTAATTTTTTTATTTTTGTTGACTGGATAATTACACAAGAATTTTATGCAATTCCAAAAAATTATTTAATCAATTAACAGAAAAATAAAATAAAAAAATTTAAATATTATAGAAATAATAACTTTAAGGGGAATCATTGAGTTACATGATTTTTAATATATATATATTTTATGTTAGTGATGTTTGAAAATATTATATATGAATTCCAACTCTCTCTTCTTATCTTTATTTTTAAATTAAATTTAATTTTTTTAACATATGATAATGATATTTTATTGTAAATAATATTTTATTAAATGATTTGAATTATATTTAAAAAATATTATATATAAAATAAATTAAATATAATTTAAAAACTGAACAATGATACATTTGTTATACTATTTTCTACATATTCTATCATTTTTAATCATTTATGAATGTTATATTTGTTAAAGTGGTTATGGTAAAAAACAGGATAATGAGAGGATTAATAAAAAAGATAGTATTTAAAATGACACCAAAACCTATATATATTTTATTTGATGTTATTATTATTACCATGCATACATTATTACAAAAAATATTTTCATTCGAATGAATTTTTATTGGGAATGAAATTTTTATATTTCTATCTTTTAAGAAATTCTAAAGGTTATATCTCCCTCCCATAACCCATCCTTTCTATTCCAAACATCACATTGAGCCTTATATCCTGCAAAAATGCTACCCATTTATCATATAAACTTACTTATAAATGTTCCTTTGGTTATTTGGAACCCAAAATTGCATCACTACTATCCTTAATAAGATATCTAATGAGTTCATTTAGAGAAGAGGTATTCATCTGAACTGCTAACATTGATTTTTTCTTCTTAATTAACATCCACTAATTCAATTAAATTCATTATAAATAAGTATATTAGTTATCCAATAAATTTTTTTAATTTTTTTTTTGACTATGGGATCACCGTAATCCATCATATTTCACATCAAATCGGAAACAAAGGTGTCAATTTTCCTTATGTAAAATTTTCCATCTCAACTCAAAGATAAAATTCATTTTACAAAACCATATTAAATTGATGGATATTATTATGGTAATATTGAATATATATTATTTTCATGATACAACATTACTTATATAATTATAATTTCCTATACACTATCTAACCATCCTGTTTACTATAAAACACTAATGTCTGTCATTCAGACATTTTGACTACCACCTCCACAAAGCGATATGATATTTTTATACATTACATGGATGGTAATAAAAATATATTTAATGAAATTATATGATATATATTTTATCATAATTGTTATATAAATTTAAATTATTATTTTATTTTTAATTCATTTCACCTTTCAAAAATTGGAAATGAAATTTATGTGAAAGTATAACATACAATCTCTATAAACAGTGTCAATAATTTTTCAAACACTAAAAATGAGAGATGATTATTTCTATATATATAATAAATTATTTCATATTAATATCATTATTAATATTATAGAGATGATTTTATGATAATCATAATTCAAATATTGAGACAACTGAACCAAAACATGCATGAAAAATGAAGTAGTCAACACCCTT
This sequence comes from Viscum album, assembly GCA_963277665.1. Taxonomy (NCBI): domain Eukaryota; kingdom Viridiplantae; phylum Streptophyta; class Magnoliopsida; order Santalales; family Viscaceae; genus Viscum; species Viscum album. The sequence goes on along the minus strand of OY728153.1, from coordinate 1,415,813,783 downwards.
AACAATGATAAGACATGAGGTAAGACTTTTTTTATTTTAATACAATTTTATTCAATATTTTTATGCTCTAAATTCTGAGGATGAAATTATTTGATAATTCTAAATAAAATATCATTATTCTTATTAAAATATGGTTATTTATAGATAATAATTTTTTTCAACCATTTTTTCACCATAATTTCTCAGAATATCAACACAATGGTTTATTGGAAAACTAAACATGTGTTACCATTTAAAATATAATACATTTCATGCATGAAATTGTTTAATATAAAATATTTTAAAAATGTCTTCATATTATCTTTATATTGTTAGGAGTCATTTTAATTCTATTTATAATTTCTAAAAAAATGATTCAAATGAATATTATATCATTTTCCAAATGATGTACTTTTTTTGATTTTTTAAAAGGTGTTAATACAATATTTTATTTTATCTCATGCAGAAATTATAGAATAATTAAATATCATGAACTAAAAATTATTTAAAATATAAATGACAAGTTCATTGGTTCATTTCATAAAATAATATAAAAAAATTCAAATTTTAATTTATTTAATTGGTTATTTAAAATGTAATATTTATTCCTTATAAAATATTAAAGTTTTTATTTTGAAGGAATTATCTTTTATGATAACATAATATCATGATAATTTTGATTTACAAGTTTCATGTTCCAATGACACCATACTTAGTATTTTTCCTTATAGTTTGTTATTATGATGATTATATATTTTGGAAACATATTCATTTTCCCTAGGAAAATCTATTATTAATTTTGAGAAAATGTGTAAGCAACACATTTTAATATTACATGTAATGATATCATGACAATTTGAATGGTCAGTTATATTATGGAGAAAATATATATAGTTCTTATTTTGTTATTTGTTTTAAAGTAATTACATAACCCAATAATTGATTATGAAATGATATATATCACATGATTTAGTAATGGGATATAATTAAATTTGGTTGATACAAAATATAAAACTTATAAATTTTATTAATATATAATGAGAAAAAAAAAATTACATTCTTGATCCACTATGTGAAAATAATGAATAATCTTAATTATCATTTATTTGAATTTCAATGTATTTAACCAAACTATATGAAATGGTTTCAAAAAATTTATCGATGGTGGACATTTATAAAATGAAATTATGGTTCATGATTGATTTATAAATATTTATCACTTTTAGAATTCATGTTTTTGAAAATATTAATCATTATTCAATAACTCATGCATACGAACATTGATGGATTAGGTATGACCATTGTATGCTAAAACCCTAACTACATGAAATTGTATATATCATATGATATTATTGGTTTTTTGATTGATATATCTTTATTTACCTTGATGGTTATATTAGATATCCCTTTTCTGTGTTTCCTTCCCCTAGGTTTTGAACGAAGGTTTTAATTATGGTATGTCAAGAATTGTACAAAGTGGTAAAATTCTTATCGGAGATGATAAATAGTGTATCTAAATAATACATTCATCTATACAATATAAAAATATAAAAACCATTATTTTTATATAAAAAATAATAGTGTTATATATGAAATATTCATATATAATGATGTAATATTTGTGTATGTAAATCCACGGCCTCTATAATTCGATTTTTTGCTAGTAAATTAACATCTAATCATCATGGTTATGAATTACAATTCACTGATATTTTTAGTGATATTAATGAATTCATATAACTAATATTAAATATGATACTTTAATATTTTAGCATACCGATCACCACCATAACATGAAAAATTATCTTCATTATGTAACTAAAAAATTATTTTGTTTGAGTTATAAACATAATTAATCCAAGTGATCACTAACATAAAAATGAAAAATAATTCATTGAATATCTAAATATTATAAACTTATTTTTAACCAATGAAATTCTATGTTATACCCTATGTCATGCATGGTCATTATCTATTCAAATCCTTCAATTAATTCATTATTAAATAGTGGATCATTCCAAGCATATCCACTACGATTTTGTAGCTAGGTCTTTATTACTAGGCTCACTAATCATGCAATGTTGATGATTGGGTTAATACCCAATCCATCCATTTTAATGTTGTTATCCCTCTGTAAATTTTTTCCATAGTCACATATACATTCTTGATTATTGGTAGGTAATCCTTTGCATGAAAAATAACACAAATTTTCTTAACATTACATTGGATGTTCCATAATACATAGTCATTTCCTAAGGGTCCTCACTAAAGTTGTATAATATTAATCCCTAAAAATATATAATAAATCCTATGAAAAAAATATAGGAGGCAAAAACATTAGGTAAATAAATATTACATCACTTTATATGAATATTCAATACACCTCTCCATAATACATTCTCTACAACTAAAAAACTTTAGTGTTTTGAGATACTAGATACATCATAATCTTATTTTATTAATTATATTCATTATAGCTTGAAAATTTTCACCCATATTACACTTCATAGAAGTTACCTATACAAAATGATTCATTTTAACTTGGGAAAAGAAAATATAATGAATGGTGAGTTTAAATACTTAATATGAGTAAAAATATGAGATATCCTTTAATGATAATAAGGGAGGATAGTGTTGTTGTATGGGTATGATATCATGATCATAATGTTTGAAACATATAGAAAATAATTCATATTTTATAATCTTGTATCATTGAAAAAATATTTTCCTATTCAAAATATATGATTCAGTAGATAATTAACGATCATGATCTATGAGAATATGAATTTGGAAATAGAGAATGTCATAAGAGATTTAAAATAATTTGGGGAAAAATCAGAAACATGGAACCGATTTTTTATGGATATCAACTAAGTCATTCATAACATGTTGGGATTCGAAATAGTACATGTGTAACAAAATTTTTATATGGCTAGACCTCCCATGGACCCTTTTCACAATTTGGATAAGCTCCCTATAATGAACCATGATTATTTTTGGTAGATAATACATTATTTTTTTTATAAATATTAATTTAATTACAAAAAACACACATGATGACTCTAATTAATTTCAGACTTTGTAAATACAAAAACATAACCACAGGTCAATAGGTGAGCTCCACCATCTATAAATATGATTCTCAAAACACGCAAGATTTATGGAAATATCATACTTAATACTTATCTTGTAAACCCGTGTAAACTAATGTGTAATCTCAAATTCATATAAATTGTAATAAAAGAGAATTATATAAGAATAAAATGAACATAAGGGTATGATTACAGTATCATATAATTTGACAACCATACCATACAAATAAGAGAACATAATCTTCAATCATGGAAAATTGTTTGATAGTGTATATGAAATTAATACTTTATGAATCGTAGAACAAGATCCATGAGAGAATAATATTGTAATAGGACAGCGAATTTTTGTAAAACACATAATAATATAAATTCATTTCCATATTATCCAAGTATCACAACCAATAATTTCATATTGAAAAATACTGGTATTGAACCGGTTTCAATTTTTATTTCATACCTGTCTTAGTAAACCTAGTTCACTTCCCAAAAAAATATCTTAATTAACATGATTAAATATCCATTTCATTCCAATATATCCCATTAGATATAGACAATTACCCAATTTATTTTAGATTATAATTTTCCAACATCTCACATAAGTATAACATTTATCTGTGTTTCACAAGATCAAAAATATTTATCATAGAATAACCCATGAAATTAAATGGGTTCCATAACCATTACAACATATCATAACATTTTGAAAATAAGTCATTATCATAATAATTATAGTGTAACATGTATAGAAATAAACTATTTTTAGAAGAATTATATCATTGAATATTTATTTATGGAGAAAGATGATGGATAAAAATTATTCCACAACATACATTAACAATTCAGATAATGAAAAATAATGGAATCCTTTGGTCATTTCCAAAATAAGTTATTGGTTAAATCAATGGATTTAAACTTATATGGAAAATGATTTTGATAATTTAAAAATATCTAGAGAACATTACCCATTAAGGTTTGAAAAACACATTTTATAACATATATCATTTTTAAAACATTTTTTAATGAAAATATAATATAAAACATATAAATAATTCTTCCAACCAGTGTTTTTTTATATAATAGAAAATTCATTTCATTCCATACACGTTAAAATTAATATTCATTTTACATTTTTAGTAAATAGAAAATGGAAATTGATAGAAATAGACATGAATATTATATTTAAAACAATTATTAAAAAGTAATACATGTGTAAATATGTATTATAAAAATCATTAAAGTGTAATAAAATAATTTTCAAAAATAATTACATGGATTTTAAATAAAGAATATTTTAAACTAAATAGATATAACAAGTAATATTTTATAGAAAAAAATATCCCAAATAATTAAATTACAAAAAATGGTAAAATAGATCCAATAATCAATAATATCACGAAAAAATTGATGGGAATAAAATTCCTGATAATTATTGAGAGATGGATCCTAATATTTTATCATAGGAAATAGAATAATAAAAAATCTATATATATGATGAGATTAAGACATGAAATATTTTCCACTTTTGTAACATTGATTTGTATGCCGCATAGAGGAATAACATTCAATGAATTATAAAATATCATGATGATGAATAAATTCATGATTTTATATGTAAATTAAGAAATACATAATCCCCATAAAAGAATATATGTCCCTAACATAACATGTGAATGAAATAATAAAAATTGATATAAAAATATCGTACATTTTATTACATATTTAATATCAATTACATGTTAATGTCACTCTTCCGGTAGTAACTACTTTGTTTCAATACAATTATAAATTTATAATAGACTTTATCCTTTTAAAATAATCATGTTTCTATTATATTCAAAAATATAACGATGATAAAAAAATAATTTATAATCATTATATATATTTATATCCATCAATGCAATTTTGTGATAGAAAATGGAATACACCATTCGGTGAGATGGTATTTCATAGATTGAATGTAAGAAATTTAAATCAATATATTATCACTCTAGAGTAATATTTATGTAATATATATTAAATATTCCCACTAATACTATCATTAAAATATTCAATTCTATGTTGGAATGAATCCCAACACTTCGTGAGGTAGTGGTCCACTGTACACAAGAACACTTTTATGTATTCCCACAAAATGGATGTGTTGAAGGTATGGATGATAATAAATTACATAATCTTAATAACATAAAAAATATTATATATATATATATCTCATATATAGATAATAAACCCATCATCCTAAATAGCTGTGAGATGTGGTAATGGATTTCTAAATGTCCTAAGTTTGGGAGGTGGTATTCCAATGTACACGTAAATGACGATTTCATAACCCATTCAATAGAAATTCAAAATGTTGTATATCATGAAATTTATAAAACAACATCTCATTATTTGTATGTTACTATGTTTATTATTTAATAATTATATAAAATGAATTAAATGGAGAAAAAAAATAAATAAAAAAACTGCTCAATGAAGAACATGACCTTTTTTGGGTGTCCTCACAAGGTTTTCACTAAAAGACATAAAGACATTCTAGGGAAATATTTTAATTAAAATAAAGAATATTTAATGTGGTGAGGGATATTTCGAATTGAGTTCAATGTTATTTTATGAAGCTATGAGGTATAAACGTGTGAAGAAGGGAGAAGAGGGGGTGGCCTTTAATTGGTGAGAGAGATTACCCAAATGGAATTTTCAAAATGAATTTACTTCTCCCATATTTTTCACACAGAATATTTTTATAAAATTGATGAAATACAAAAAATTGAAAATAAATAGTATAAATATATCTGAAATATATTTTTGGAAAAATATATATATTATATTTACCATTTTTTTATGTCCCCCCTAGAAATCCCCTTTGTACATTAGCCCCAGAAATTAGTTTTTTGTATATTCACTATTCATTTTGTAAAAGATTATGTTTACTTGAAAAAATATTTTAAATTATTATAATTCTTGAAATAGTATCCACTTTTACAAATTGTATTCAAATAATTTTGAAAATTAAATTTAAAATAAACTGATATGTGGTGTTAAGAATATATATTTTTAATTGAAAATTTTCGTAATGTTATAATATATTCATATATAATTTTTTTTATTAAATTTATTCAATTATATAAATTGGATTAATAAATGTTCAATTAAAATAAATATAATTTAAATCCACTTTAAATTATAAATTTTAATTACAAAGTAATAAATTAAATAATTCTTTTCAATTATAATTTAGTATTTCTCACTATTCATAAAATAAAGATAAATATAGAAAAATTGACACTAAACTAATTTTGAAATTCAAAAATAGAAAATAAATTTTATTTTAAATTTTTTTTTTATAATTTTTTTAATATTTATATTAAAAAAATTAACCTAAAACATTAAAAGAATATATTTTTTAGAAAATTTTATTTTCAAAACATATAAAGGTTCTACATAAAATTATGTATCTTTTTCTAAATTTTATTTATTTACATAAAAAGTTCTAACAAAATATTAGAGAAATTAGTTATTAATATTCATGTCTCAAGTTTTATTGGCTAATTCATAATAGTTTCATAAAAATAACTATATTCGTAGTATAATTTGTTTTTCTAAATCTCAGTGTCACATGTAAAAAAATATGATCAATTGTTTTGTGTAGAGTAATAATAGAATGGATTTATGTAAAATTCAATATTAACCCGGTGTAGAATGTGAAAAAACCCATCAAATAAATTAATTGTTTCCCAAAAATAATTTCATAAAAACTCAATGTATTAAATTCTATCCCCTTATAATGAACAAAATCATACAAATGGGGATAATTATACCAATTCATATCATCATGTTCTCAAATAATTCCCTCAAATTTGGGATTTCCACAAAACATTTACCTAGTGAGTGGTCTTATTTCATATAAATTCCCATATTTAATCAAGAATCCCCACTGATTATTCCTCATCAAAGTGAACTTTATCTAGTGGTATGAACTATGTGTTTCGTAAATGTGAAGGGCTAGGTATGAATATAATTAGGAGAGATATATGGAATCGTTCATGGTCTTGAATGTGGTTTTAAGAAATCACCATTAGATAGGATACCCTCATAATATTATAATGAATTTAAAATAGACTCGTACATATAGGGATTAGGTTATATTTCTTCCCATATTTCATAACATTATACTATGGATAATTTATATTAAAATCCTTATTAACAACATCAAATTATATATCAATATAGTGATTGTTATCATTTATTTACTATAGAATCTAAGTTACCTTCATGTGCTGCTAAATGGATCTAACCATTGCTTCTATTTCATCAGCTATCTAAAATTCACATAGAGTTCATTCTCCAACACCATAAAAAACTTATGGAATTATAAATTTATTCACATAGTGGGATTCAAAAGGAACCATATGAATTCTTGATTTAAATATATTGTTTTATAAAAACTAAAATTGAGATAGTTTTTGATTTGAACCACCATTGAAATGTTAAAAATAATATCTCAACATCACAACTAGGGTATTAATTTTTCTATTGGACTAATCATCAGATTGAGGATGATAGGTAGTACTAAAACTCAAATTTATTCCTTGATTTTTTGGAGTCTTCTTTAGAGCTCTAAGGTACACCTCAAATATCAATTATATACAATGGAATCTGGTATTCCATGAAACTCTACCACTTATTTATTATATATCCTAGAAAAATATCAAGATATATGTATTATTTTATAGTGATAAAGTCTTCCACCATGGTATGGAAATTGATAACAACCCATATAGCATTGTTTCCATTAGAAGGATTGCAGATTCCCACAAAAAAATACTTTCTGATTTTTCCTATTTCAATTTTGTTGTGGGTAATTTGTGAAACATCCCCTCTAAATTTTCAATTTCATCATTAACATCATGACATACCAAACATAGAGACTAAAATTTTGTGATATCTCTATTAATTTAATACCACCATATCTTTTATTTAAAATCATTGTAAATATCATATGAATAGAGAATGAAGAACTATTGGGTTCCTCTATCAAGTTCTCCTTGAAATATAGTATATAATGAACATACATTTATAGTAAGCATTATCATTCCATAGTGATCATGTTTAAAATCATTATCATATATAGCCTTCTTCTACATCTCTACATATTCCTTCCACACCTTTTTAATCTTCTCATGGATAGATGGTTGAACAATCAATTATGCATGATATTATTGTTTTACATTATTTTAGGATATCATGTTCCGTAATTTTGAGATCTGGAAATATTTCATATTTGGTGAACCTCATCATGGATAAGGTGTCATGATCCTTTTGACTGAAATTATAGGCCACCTCATTTTTTTCCTATGTTAGTGATGTATTATGTATCCATATTTTTATTCAGCTCCAGCCTTCTTCATTGGCACCTACTAAAAACTTTCTATGTTAATATATACATCAAATAGTTATGATATATATATATTTATATATCATATTTTTATAAATATTTATAATTCCACCACATAATTAATATATCAAATTATAGAACTAAATTCAAATAAAGATTTGGGTAATGCTTCTAAATAATCTTCAATTATCATGAGGCATAAACTATAACATGATAATTAATCATTAGAACACATTCCAATCCATTATTGGATGAATCACTATTGATTAAAACCCCTTATCCACTATATTATAATTTTTTATAGGTTCAGTGACTAATCATATATTTAGTTCCATGAAATTTACCTCTATTTCATACGTTTATAGGAACTTGGCTTCTTACTGAGTTTACATTGTTTCAGGATTCGATAGATATGATAAAATTTCCTTGAATAATTGATAATATCTACCAAAAAAGAATTCTATATATATATCAGTCACCATGTTTGGTCATGGCCATCAATCAATAGTATTCCCCGTTGATGGATCTAATGATAAACCATTTATAGAGAATATATTACCCAAATATTAATCCTATTTCAGGTAAAATTCACACATAATATATTTTTCATGTAGAATTCCCTTCTTTAGGGGCTTATGTACAATTTTACCATGGTCTTCATGCTCTTATATTCTATTTTATTATTAAATAATATTATTTATAATTAATAATTTAGAATAATAAAGGTAAACTATAATGTATATTTTTATTAAATCCATAATGATAAAATGGTTATTGATATGATTGAATAGAACCACTATATATTAATAGTTCCCATAACATGTATGATATATCATCTGGGGTATATCCTCCCTCTTGGATTTTTTTTATGACATCCATAATGATGTTATGTCTCTGAAAAGTAATTATATACACATATATGATCGAAAAATTCATTACAATGGGGGAAATGATTTTGGTTCTTAATTTTGATCATGCATCGAACTCGATAATCAATGACCAGTCACATCGTTCCATCATTATTTTTATAAAAATGAATAGGTCTACCATAAGGTGACACATATGGATGAATAAATCCATTTTCATGGTTTTCCATGATTTTTATATATTATTCCTAAAACTCAATCTAGGTTATTTAATATAGTGTATTGGAAAATATTATAGAACTATGTATTAGTTTAATTGATAAATAGACAAAATTTATTATTTTAATGCTAGGAAATACTTCTTGAAGTAAATGAACAAATTATTCAATATTTTAGAACCCATATCTTCATTTCAGGTATGGAACATTATATCTAGTTATTTTAGGGAAAAAAGAATAAATAGTAATTTTATAATTACACAATATGTATATATGAGTACACATTGTGTACATGGGTACCACATACAACCATGTACCGGCCGAGTAATGTCCGAGTATATGGACATGTGATGACCTGATATACCCACTTATGTATGGGGCATGGTGAGGCTAATACACAACATTTAAATTAAATTAACATGTATTATACATTTCATTTCATTTTATATATTGAAGTGGGGTCACGTCTTACATAATTGACGGTCTTCTTCTCCCGTTGGTTCATAAAAGAGAGCGACGAAATGACCGTGAACTTCGTACCACTCCTGATTCTCATTCTATCATCTAATGAGATATTTTCAGTTGCATTGGAATTCCCTCAGTTTGTACTCATTTCCCATAAATTATTTCATCATAATTTTTCATCTATCAAAATTTATTCAATGTTTATATTTTTTAACCATTTTGTAGATCTACACTATTCTAGGCCGACTGAAGGGGTCGATGTTCAAGACTGTTACTTGTACGACATCAAGGTATGTGGTTTGTGCCTTTGTTCATTTGTATTTGGATTATATATACTTAAAGAGATGCATAACTAGGTTTGGGGTACTCCTACATTTGGATTTAAACCCTGTTATTCACCCTCTGTGGTTAAATAGTTTGATGAATGGTAGTTTCTCAAGAATAAGGTTGTATATAAGTTTATGGGAAAAACCATGGGTGCATTATTTTGTTATATTGGTCATGGTAACTATGTCTTTAATTCCTATTTGATTTGCCTTATATTCAATTCCTTTTTTGTTAGGATGGAATTACTAATTACATGATATGCATGTGATATGGATTAGGAATGATTGACCAAGTGGAATTTAACAGTAAGAGCGTCCCGAAGTCGGGTCACTTATGTATGTATTAATATTTTGTTGACTAAGGGGGTGTTGACTTATAGAGTTGCCCTGTGGTCATAAAACAAGGGGTTTAGACTTTGAGTACTACCCAGGTGGTGGTTTATAATTTATTGATTCTATGTTTACCACTTGTTGTTGACCATATGAGGTTCCTAGGTGGTTGTTTGTAATTGATTAGTGCTATTATTAGACAATAAGTGTTAGACCATGAGAGATAGCAAAACGGTTGTTACTAAATGAATTTTTGATACATTAGACCAAGGGTATTAAACTATGAGACCTTTCCAAAGGCCTCATTATTTGATAATCGAATGTTTTTGGTGAGTCTGCTAAGCCAAAGCCCAATCATGGACTCAGTCTTACATGATTGTTTAGATAGTGTTTTGAGACGTTTTATAGAGACTATTATATGGGGGATACAAATATTAGGCTAGATCCTAAAGCATATATGATTGAACAGATGAATAATGAAGGTTCAATTAATGTAATTGGAACTATAGTACTATCTACTTTGGAGTATTTCAGAGATTAATTATTCATTTCTATATATTTCCCGATATATATATATATATTACCAATGACATTTTTGGCACATATCTTTTGGTGTTTTCCTACTAGGATTTGTCTCACACCAATTTTGGGTCATGTTTTTGACCAAAACTGATTATATGGGTCTAGGTATAGATAAAGTAAAGTACCCATCATCATTAGGTACTTGATTATTGTTGGAGCTGTAGAGAATTGGACCAACCTGATGATTGTGATGCTATTAGAGTTTAATGTTTTGTATAAGTTGGTTTCATTACTATTTTTACATCATTGTGACTTTTTTGGATTCATTCTTAGATACATGTGACATGCATCATCCATATTTTCTCATGTTGTTTTATTACTATTAGTCTTCCCCGGTTTACTTCTATTGTAAGAAATTACCGATTCTTTTATTGTTAACTATTTATTTTTCACTATGTATATTATTAAAATAAAATAAAAGTTTATCTATTGTCACATCATATCCCTTTAAGATGGTTCGCAGCCTCTGGCGTTTGGGGAAGTATGGTTGAGGTCATGTGGCCAAATGGTTTTGGGGAACCTTTGGGAAGCACCCAGAACCAGGACATTACAAAGTGGTATCAGATGTGGTTCTTTTTTCTTTTTCTTACTATTTTGAGTCTATATACATGGATATGAAAGAATATATATCCGGTAATAATATATTTTTAGGATTACATAACTTGATTATAGGTAAAAACCAGGTTACCTAGAATATTTCAATTTTTTTTAGTTTGGTTGTTGTTATAGTTGACCTGATTTCACGGTTGGGTGATTCATATGATTTTTTCTGTTATGATTTATATAAGTGTGGTTATGTTTCTATTGGAAAACAATTATATTAGGTTATTGCAATTCATTCATCATATATTCACTTACTAGATATCACATTCTAAGAATTATTTTCATGCCATTAAGGGTTCATTATTTATTACATGATTCTGTGATAAATGTGGTATTAGATATTCATGTTGTTGTGAGATATTCCTTGATAGATATACCTTCTATTTTAATTTGTTATTGGTATATATACGACATTATTTTGATGGATGGAATGATTTGGTCCCTGAGGTATTGTGGGCCCTCATTGATCAGAATTTGGTGGATCATGATCGGACCATAATTTAATATTGTCATGATATGACATGAATAAGGATACCAAAAATTTATTTGAGGGTAGTATGGGATATCATAGATCATAACATGGTATTCCTTGGTCAAATTTTCTGTTTTTAAGGGTTTTAAGATGTTTTAGAGGCTTACTATCTAAAAATCTAGACAACACGACCTGTGATGATAAAAAAATGACATGTTGTCTTCTATTCAAGATAAAACAAATTTTCCTATGTTCATGATGGGTACAATATGTACACGCTGGGTAGTTGTTGATCATGTGTCTGACTATGTTGGTAGAGGCACAAGGTTAATAAAATTGTGGTGGAACACACTGTTTACTAGAAGTAATTGATGTTCTATAGTGACCATCTATCATGTCGTGTGACTAACAACATAGGTGCATGAAATTAGGGTAGTATAAGTCGTGTCTAGCTTGTACACAACATGTGGTAATAATCCATGTATCTGAACCTGTGACTAATGACACAGGTGGATGGTACATAAATCATGCACATTGTGTCTATGGAAAAAATTCTATGTAGTGGTATACTGGGAGAGAACACTGAAGTTCAAGTTTTGTAGAAGAACCGTGGAATGAGGGAAAAATTTAAGTATAGGCTGTGTCGCGGGACGACCACACCGTATGTATAGGGAGTTACATGGATAGGTTATCATTGGTACACACCCATGTTAATGATTAAGGTATTATGTCGTGTAATGGTTCTACACACCGTGTAATACTTTTTTTATAAAACATTAATACTTTTCTTCTCATGTTCCTTTCTTGAACTTCAATGTTGCTATCGATGATAACTTCATAATAAGGTGTTATCTTGACCATACAGATTCATGCCACCAATACATCCATCGGTTGTACAAAGGGTACATGTCAATGATCATACACTGGAAATGGTAGAATAGGGAAAACCACCAGATCCACTCATCTTAGCAGCCTTGGAATCAGCTATGATAAAATACACAGGAGCTGATCCAGAATTCATTAATGTCCTTCTGATGATGATGCTGACTTTTTATGGAGGACAACATCCAACCACTACTACAGAAGAGTTGACTAGGGTGTTCTAGTGTTAGAATCCTCCCACATTTTCAGGGGATGGAAGATCAAAGGCTATAAATACATATTTGGAGGCCATGATTTCTATCATTGACCATCTAGAGATAGTTATTGAGAGGTGGGTATTCTTAGAGACATACATCCTATGTGATTCCAACAAGATATTCTGGGTTGTTATCTCAAAGGTGGGTCATCATCTAGATATGGATTGTGAAGTGTTTTAGAGTACTACTTTTATTACTTTTACCACAAGACATTAGGGATGACTGAGCCTGTGAGTTCATGTATATGGAGTACGGCGCACTTTCATGGATGGATTATTATTCTCCCACTACATAGATTCAGTGATTCACACCTGATTTTGGAGGTAACAAGTTATCTTTGTCCAAGTGATTTTAGGATGGTCTTATGTATGAAATCCAATCATAGGTGAATGTTTTATAGATTACACTGGTATCTGATATAGTAAACCGATTGTTAATTACCGAGTGCAATCTGAGGGAACTGGGAGCAACGATCTAGGTATGATTTTCATCCAGGTTCGGTATTAAATTTATAGGTAGTAGGAAGCACCATAAGGAGATTTTATGTGATGTTTCTACAGGTATCCAGGTTGTATGGTACTAGTGTGGGAAAAGTAGGAATATGACACAAAAATGCCTAAAGGACCTAATCAAGTGTCGATCTTGCGGCAAGATGGGACTTATTCAATGTTATTTCTATATTTTGTCACTAGAAGGGAGTGAGAGAGGATCATTTGTGACTCCACTTTCATGAGAAGGATTACAGGTATCTCATCAGTCAGGGAACTAATGTTCGTCATGTCATTCTGGATAGGAAGGATGTCGTGGTCATGGTATCCAAACAATAGGTTTTCAGTTGCATCATGGGTGGATCATCTCAGGGTAGTCAGGTTGGGTCATTGTTTTTAGGTATAGGTCAGATGTTTCTGATGGATTAGACCCAATAAGAGTAGGATCCTGGAACCTCTAATGTTAGAGGTATAATTATAGTTTCCCTAGTTTTCGCCAATTATCTTCTTGGAACAAGGGATTACCATAGTTTAATATCTATTGTTTTTGTGGATAGCCTTGGGATATGTATCATTTATTCTATGGTTTTAATGTCTCTAGAAACACCATTAATGATTAGTAAAACTAGTGTACGTCAGTACAAATAGTAACCACTTAAGGTTGGTTGGTGTCACTTCTTGTGGGACCCATATGTCTTAGAGATGATATTCTTCGATGTCATTATTGGAATGGACAGGTTGGTCTATTTCCAGACCATTTTTGACTTCTTTCATTATAGGGTGAGTTTCATGACACTCGAGGGAAGGTCTAATTGACACAAGGGTGAATATGATGTATAAGAGAGTAGAGCTGGACCCAAGCTTCATCGGTTGGGAGGAATTACATCCCAAATTTCAATTTTATATCTAAATGACCAGGGGAATTATCAAATGGACTTTCTTATAGCGATGTATCATTTTAGATATGTCTTTATAGACGACAATTTAGGTTAACCTCTATAGAAGGATGTGTATTTCTCTATTGTGTTTGTTCTAGGAGTTGAACCAAGTTCTATTCCTCCATATGGGATGGCTACACTAGCATTACAGGAGCTCAAGAAGCTATTAGTGGAGTTGTATGAAAAGGGTTTCATTTGAATCAGTACTTATCCATAGCATTTTCCTTTCCTTTTTGTGAAGAATGGGGATGTTATCCCCATATATTGCGTGGATTTTTAGAAGATGAACTAGTTTACGGTCAAGAACTGATATCCCTTGAGGAGGATTGTTGATCTCTTTGATAAACATCGTAGATCCTATGTTTTCTAGAAGATTGACTTCAGATCTGGTTATCAACAATTGCACATTAGACCATCATAGATACCTCTTATAGCCTTTTGTAGTGGGTATAGTATATATGAGTATTTGGTTATGATGTTTGGCCTCACGAATTAACCACTAGATTTCATGGCACAAAGGAGCTTAGTGTTCCATCCTTACTAGGATTCTATTGTGGTAGTCCTCATGCATGATATCTTTGTGTGCTATCACACTTGACATGACCATGCCACCCACCATGTGATCATGTTGACTACATTTAAAGAGCATCAGTTATCTGAAAGGATCTCAAAATGAAACTTTTTTATGGATTAGATTCATTTCATGGGTCTTATTATCTCAGATATAATAGTATCATAATCCCAAAGAATGTGAGATAAATAGTTTGTTGGGATAAGTCGAATAATGTCTTTTACAAACAGAGTTTTTTTAGGTTGCCTAGTTACTAAAAGTGATTTAGTCATGACTTTTCTCTCTTAGCAGCACCACTGATGGCACATAATAAGAAAGGTGCAATGTAAATTTTGAAAGATTCATTCAATTCAGCCTTTTAAAATCTAAAAGGAATATTGACTTCTGCATTGATACTAATTTTTCAAGAGATTGGAAGGAGTTAAACTATTTACTATAATGAAATATGGATTGAGATGGGAGCATTGCATATGCAAGGGGAAGGAGTTTTTGTGTACAGGTCTCTATAGTTGAGGCCCATGGAGAGGAATTACCCAACAGATGATCTCGAGTTGGCTGAAGATGTGAATACTTTATGGTGTTAGAGACAATATCTTTTGGGAGAGTATTTTGTGTATACACTGACCACAAAAATCTCATATATATCTTTACATAGTGATATATGAATTTAAGATAGTGATGTTGGGTTCAGTACCTTCATTATTTTGACATTGATATTCCCTACATCCCTGGGAGAGACAACACAGTGGTTGATAAATTGGTCAAGAGGACTCAGATACAACCAGTTCAAAGGGCTAGAAGTGAGTGGAAATGCATGGAACTTTTCTCTAAGATGCATTTGGAGGTGCATGAGTGACAAGGATAGTAGTTTCTTTATTCTAATGATGTTACATCTGCTCTACTAGATTGAGTGAAATAATACAGATATCAATTTTTGAAGGCCTAGTCATGAGGGAGAGTGTTAAGTGAGGACCCAACTTGTTGATGCACCTTAAACAAAGAAGAGGTCTTTCATATTCACGGGCATGTATGGGTGTCATCATACATAAGTGAGGTGTTGTTATAATATTATAATTTATTTGTTTTGGGAAGCTAACCGTGGTATCAACAAGATGAATCAAGTTCTACATTGTCAGTATTGGTGTCTAGGAATAAAGAGATATATGGATGGGTTTTTTATGAGATGTTCCACCTGTAAGCAGGTGAAGGAGGAGTATCTGTGACCAGTAGGGATTTTACAATAGTTAAGCATTCCTTTGTGGAATTAGAATGATGTCATTATGGATTTCCTGGTGGTTTTACCTTGGATGCATTGCGGGAATGATACAGTTTGAGTTTTTGTTTGAATACTCATAATGGTTTCACACATCCAGCCGATTAAATAATCCTTTAGTGTTGATGATATCGAAAGGTACTATATCATATAGATTGTTTATTTTCATGTGGATAGGCACTATATCATTTCATATAGGGATTCCCAGATTATGTCTCGTGTTTAGAAGGGACAACCAAAGAATTTAAGCACAAAAGTTATTCTATGTATGGATTACTATCCCCAAATAGATGGCTTGTATAAGCCCACAATTCAGGTTTGGAGGAAATTCATCGATCATGAATCCTAGAGATTGAGGGATCATTGGAGAGACACAAACCCCTATTTAAGTATTCCTACAATAATAGTTTTACTAAAACGATTCAGATGGAACCTTATGAGGCTTGGTAAGATAGTCCTTGTCGATCCACCCAATATTGGTAGGAGTCCAGAGAGGTAGATTTTCTAGGTTCTCATCATGTTTAGGAGTCCACTGAGTAGGTGGAGTGGATTCAGAAGAATATGGTTACTAAAAAATCTCCCCATAAATCTTATTCTGATTGACGTAGATGACCATTGGAGTTTACTGTCAGATATCAGGTTTTCTTATGTGTCACCCAGATGTTAGGACACAAGTGGATTGTGATATAGGGGAAGATTTCACGGAGATACGTTGGTCCATTTGAGGTTTCAGAGAGAGTCAGGCCGGTTTCCTATCTATTGTAGTTACCTAAAAAGTAACGGACTATGACTGCGATTTTTTATTCTTCTTAGCTATGGAATTACTTTTCAGTCCTGTCTCGTTCTTTTTAACACAAGAGGGTTGAGTTGGGGGTGGATTTATCAATCGAGGAGCACAACATTCTGGTTTGGGATCACAACATAAAGGTTCAATGCAGGGGGTCTATTACTTTGGAACATGTTCTATAGTAGCATGGGGGAGTACAAGACAACATATTTAAGAGGTATAAAAATGTAAGATCATAGTTTCTTCAGTAGTTTGATGTTTCTTCATCATCACAGTTGGTAGAGAAATTCGTGGAAATATTACATTAAGGGGGGTTGTTTGTAAGAACCCAAATATTTATTTAGGTATGAATCTTGATTTTGTTGTTTTTTAGGAAAAAATTTATAAATTGTAATTTTATTGGATCACTCTTTGTACCTGGGTACTGCATACAACCATGTAATGGTCATGTAATAGTCGAGTGCATGGTCATGTGATGACCCGGCTGACCAAAATTAGATGGGGGTCGGTTGAGGCTAATACATGGCATGTATATTTAATGAAAACACCATTTAATTTTCTTTTTTTTCATATATCATAGTGGTGTCACGTCTTACATCTATAATGTTCTTATTCTCCACTTGGATCACACAAGAGAGTGATGGAATGGCCATGAACATCGATCTCCTCCCGATTCTCGGTCTGACCTCCAGTTGAGAGACTTTCGGGTGTGTTGGCATTCGACCGTTGATTTCTCTTTTCTGATAGTGAATTTATTCTTGATTCCGACCCTCCATTTTTTTATTCATGGTTTATCATTTTCACCATTTTATAGATCTACACCATTCTAGGACTATTTAGAGGGTCAGCGTTCAAATGTGTTGATCGTACAACATCAGGGTGTGTGGTTTGTGTTTTTCATCGTTCTTCATTACTGATGATTTCTCATTTCCCATAGTGATTTTTTTATTTATTCCTCTCATATATTGAGTTATTAATGGTTTTCCAGTTTTTCAACTTTTTGTAGATCAACAATTTTCTAGTACGATTCAAAGGGTCGATGTTAAAGATATTTGGTCATGCGACGTCAAGCACAACTGGAAATACAATATATACCAATAGTATGAAACTATTGGTATTGGAATCATAACTATTTGTATACTATATACCAATGGTTTTGAAAACCGTAGGCTAGTAATCCATTGAAAAGGCCAACACCAAATATTTTTCTATAACCATTGGTATATGGATTTGTAACCTTTAGTATGCCAACAGTTTTATAGAAATAATTGATATATATTTATACCAATGGTTTATAAAAGATAGGTATAAATATATTATATGTAGTTTACCAATGGATTGAAACCATTAGTATATAGTGTTACCAACAATTCATTCAAACTGTTGGTAAAAATATTCTGCAAATATAGTATACCAATAGTTTTGAACCATTGGTATAGTGTATTACCAACTGTTCATTCAAGCCGTTTGTAAAACTATTATTCAAAAACACTTTACCTGCAATTTAAACCATTTGCATAGTCTTTTTTCTAGAAATAGAAAACCTGACACACATTTCCTTCAATGCATATAGCTGCAAACACAACTTCAAACAACACAAAAAAGATAACAATTTTCACTTAAAATAGATGAAAAAAACACCAGCAATATCGCATAAAAAGTAGACTCTTCTAACCATTACATATACCACAACATAGTTTTTCCCATTTCAGTCTTCACATGACAACCAATCTTCCTAATAAACCATTTTAATTTATTCGACGGAGACATCTCATAATGGTTACAGGACACTCACATTTATGAGTTTCCGTCATAGTCAGAGTTACATACACCATTAACAAAATTAACACATAATTCATAAGGTAATTACAGTAAGTATACACATACAACAAGTATACCCATACACCATTAACACATAATTCAGAAGATAATTAAATACATATATATTTCAATTTAAAATTTAGGGTGTTGGGGGTTGTTTAGGAGTTTGGGGTGGTTTTCCAAGGGGGTACGGTTGTCTAGAGTGGTGGGGTTGTCGTGGGGGATGGGGGTGTCTGGGGGGGGCTATCCAGGGGGCGGGTTGGTGTCTGGGGGGGTGTCTATGGGGGTGTCGACGGGGGTGGGGTGGTTTCATGTGGGTTGGGGGGATTTCCAGGGGTGGGGTGTCCCAAAGGTGGGGTGGTGTCCAGGGGGTGGGGGCGGTCCGAGGGTTGTGGGGCTATCCATGGGGTTAACAGGTGTGGGTGGTTGTTCAGGGGGTGGGTGGATATCCATGGGGGTGGGGGCAGTACATGAGGGTGGATGGGCTATCTAGGGGGTCAGGGTTGTCCAGAGGGGAGGGAGGGGCAGTCCACTGGTGTGGGGCCTTCCCACAGGGGGTACAGGTGTCCACGAGGGTTGGTGGGGCTGTCATAGGGGTACGGGGTGTCTAGGGGGTTGGCGGGTTGTCCAAGAGGGTTAGGGGTGTCTTGGGGTTGGGTGGGCTTTCCTCTGGGGTGGGGGCTATCCACGGGGGGGTGTGCTGTCCACGGGGTGGGCAGGGCTGTAATGGGGTTGGGTGGGGTCGTCCATGGGGGTGGTAGGGGGCCATCCATTGGGGTGGGCGGGGCTGTCCACGGGGGTGGTCCAGGCTATACATGGGGTTATGGGGTGACTTGACGGTGGGAGGGGTTTGCTGGTGGGTCTGCGGTGTCCAAGGGGTGGGGGATGTCCATAGGGGGAGGGATGTCCACGGGGGTGGGTGGGCTGTCCACAGGGGGGGGTAGGGCTTTTCAGGGGGCAGCTAGGTTGTCCAGGGGGTGAGCGGGCTGTCCACAGCGGTGGTCGGGCTTTTCCGAGGGTAGGGGGTGTTTAGGGGGGTGGGTGGGATGTCAATGGGGGTGGGTGTGGCTGTTCATGGGGGGGGGGGCAGTCCATATGGGGAGGTGCATCCAAGGGGTGGGTGGGCTGTCCACGAGTGTATTCGAGCTCTCTAGGGTGGTTGTGTCTTTCCAGGGGGGCTATCCACGGGTGTGGGTGGGCCAGTCTACAGGGTTACAGGGTTTCCAGAGGGTGGGGGCTGTCAATAGGGGGTGGGGCTATCAAAGGGGGTGGGTGGGCTATCCATGGTCGTCGGTAGGGATATAAAGGGGGTATAGGGTGTTTATGGGGGTTGGGTGTTGTCCACAGGAGGAGGGGGTGTCCAGGAGGGTGGGCAGGCTAACCACGGGGGTGGTCAGACTCTCTAGTGGGGCATGGTGTAGAGGGTGTCCAGGGGGTGGGGGGCTTTCTACATGGGTTGGCGGGTCACTCCAGGGGGGTATGGGTTGTCCAGGGGGTGGGGGTGCGGTCCACCATGGGAGGGGCTACCCAAGGTGTGGCCAGGATGTCCATAGGGTGGAAGGGCTGTCCAGGGGGGTACGAGGTGTCCAGGGGGTGGGGGTTGTCTAGGTGACTGGTGAATCAGTCACAAAAAATCATCAAGTCATGTTTTATTATTTAATGATAAAACTATAAAGATAATGTGACCAACCCAATCAAACATATATTCAGGCACAATAAATCAATAAAAATAAAAGGTCAGTAATATCAATCAAAAATGTAACGGATAAATCTATCCCTCATCACCATCACTATCACCACCATCATCCCCACCCTCACCCTTGTCCTCATCGTCATCCCCATCATCGTTGCCACCCTCCTCCTTTCCCTCATGCACTTCGTCGGCCTCCTCCACACCCTCCTCATCTTCATCAACCTACTCCTCACCATCATCTCGACCACCATTACAACTACCACCTGGTGGACCATATATAGAACGCATCGATGTCAAATATTCATCTCATGCAGTTCTGGCTTCTGGTGGAAGTGTTGGATGTAAAACTTCCATTATTTGCATAAATGCAGTGGTTTCCCAAGCAGACTGTTATACCATCTCTATGGCTCTTTTTTTGGCCTGTTATGAATATACATTATCTTGATGTAGCTAAATGGCACTTAAACTCATACCTGATTAGAGTCAATACCTCGTCGAAACTATACTCTTCCCAGGTCAAAAACGTACTCTACCAGGGAGCTCATCTCCCAACACCTGATGTATATGATCTCTTGGCCCAAAATTTTTATTTTCATTGGCATAGAGGTCCTATAAACCTTCCTTTTACAAATATAAATATATTATTAAGTTAAAAAATAATGATTAACATTTTAAATCTAAAATTTAAAACTTACAATCTGCTGGTGAGTTGGTTTATTAACAGCACATCCATCTTTCTTCTTTTTACTCAAGACAAACAGTTTTTCTCGAGGCACAAGTCCTTCTATATTCAATTTATGCCACTACAATGATATTGAATATTGGAATCCATTATTATAAATAGGATACCACGAAAACATTAATTGCATAACTAAAATTATATAAAAACTTTTTCAATCAAATAAATTATGTAGGAAACAATTGAAAGTTCAAGTCGTAAATAAAGATTATAAACTATCACACCCACTGCCTCTCATGATTTGGCATCATAGTACATCCCAATGTGTGGATTTATTTTTTAGAATCAATGTTTTTTATTTATTCTAGATTAATCCTAAATAAAATTCAATAATTAGTATTAATGAAAAACATGAAAATTATCATTTAAATACCTTTAATGTGATTAATACCGTAAATTGGCTAGTCATAAAATGAGTAATCATGTGTGGGTATAGTTGTAATGGAAAATCATCCATGAAAGGGACAACATATAACTCTCTTCCCACTATAGTACACCAACCAATGTACAAAACATGCTTATAAGCTCTCAAATGCTTGCCTAAATCCATTAGACGTTTTGTCTATGCACCCTCACCATCGGAAAAATTAAACCGAAACTGACACCAAAATATTTATTCATATAAATACAAAAAATAATATATTACGTTAAATACTATATATGTTTTACACATATCTTGGCCCAGGCTTTATCGTTGAATTCATTTGGCATCCCTCTTCATGAGAGCATGCTGATTGGAATGATGTTGGAGTATTTGGAATACGTCTCCAAAACAAATCAACATTGCCACCCCGATTTTTCAATCATCTGACTATCTTCATTGTAGTCCACCATCTTCTAAAATTGGCTACTCCACACCGCACACATTCATGTATGCCCCCACCCCATCCTCCTATAAGTAGATGTATCTGTTATGAAATCAAGAAAACTATTTTACTAAAACTTGTTATAATGAAAATAAATAATGGTTTAAAAATATGTTATGTTTTTATTAGTATACCTATGGTAGAATGATCAATGGGTGCAGAAGGATCTGAAGAAACTGAAGGAGCACCCTGTACAGATGGAGTGGGTCCCATTGGATGCTCGGTAGGGACAGACTCTGGCGGAGCAGAAGTCAAAGATGATGGAATATAAAAGCCCGAAGAGAAGAAAGCATAAGTAAAAGATGATTACTGGGATGTTCTACCTAATGCTGAATGGGTAGTGGGAAGCATCATTAGATATGGTACAGGATGGTGAAGAGGTTCAGATGTAAATAGTGGTGGAAAAATGGGAGTCCTAAATATCATGTTTTTCCATAATTACAATCTAGGATCAACATGTGGGATGGATGGTATGTAAGTTGGAGTGGCAATGTATAATCGGGTATGCCGACTAGATCTTCTAACTCACATACAACCCCCTCATACGCACACCCAAAGTACTGAGACCACTAATAGGATTCTCATCAAAAAATTGACTCCTATAAGATAGATCCTGAATATTTTTTTAAAAAAAGTAATCACATGACATTATATATTATATAAATATATATATTTGAAATAAAATAATAACAACAGGCACTAGTGGTAGAATTCCCAGCTTAGTCATGTGATTATTATTGTCCATAATCATTTTTCATCACCTCTATTCAATTGGTTTCATTTCCTGCATTTGAAAACAAAAATAAATATAAATAGAAAGGATAAAAAATGTGTAACCCAAAAAACAAAATAAATGAGAGGGAATATGGGGATTACTAAATAATTTTTTAACCAATGTTTTCGGTGATCTTCAAAAAAAAATATAATGAAGTCAATAAATCATACAAGATATAATAACGAAATTTAATTTTTAGTAGGATGGTTATTTACTAAGTGTTATCAATCTATTGAATTCATAGAACATTGATTCTACCAGATTCATAAGTGGTAAATCAGTTTTCAAAATAATGGAAAATTTTTATTTCTTTAGATCAGGTAGATGATGTAGGTTTAAATACATGGTTAGTAGAAGAATACAAACCTTAATGTTCATTACCTTGTAAAATGTTAAAGAGAGGTCTTAGAGACTTTTAGATTTTATACAAATCATAGTTGAAGCATTGAAATGTTCACCAAATTATAAATATTGGTTTCATAGGTTTGAATACAGTTCAATTCCAAATTAGAAAATGATATTCAAGTAAAATTGCGACCAATAAACATTGAAAATTCACATAACGGTCAACTAAGATAAAACATATTATTAATCAATATTAAATCAATTTTTAT
Organism: Viscum album; assembly: GCA_963277665.1. NCBI lineage: Eukaryota > Viridiplantae > Streptophyta > Magnoliopsida > Santalales > Viscaceae > Viscum > Viscum album. The sequence goes on along the minus strand of OY728153.1, from coordinate 1,415,789,754 downwards.
AGTACAAATCATAACAACCCAAGTCTAGGTAAACCAAAATAATTGAGAACATGAATGGATGATTTTATATATTTCACACCACAACTTCTTGTTGATAGTAAATTCCGAAAATTGAGTTATTGGAGTCATAATAGATGGACTGTTTCCAATGGCAGTAGGGATGGTTTCCATTCCATCATCAGCATCATCAAAAATATTTCTTGGAATTACTTCAATAATGACACGAAATTTTGGTCTAATATGGTATTTGAAATAAAAAATTTGTTTCGCCATTGATGCCAATACATATGGTCCATATGTAGAAAGAGTGTGAATCATATCAACTACTCGAAATCCAAAATCATCAATAAATATTCCCTGCCTAGTCATCAAATCAAAACACTTACATTTCATCAGCATGATTTGTCCATGAGAATAACAATCCAATATTATTATTTTTACAATGACTCTGTAATAACCAACATTTTTTAATTGCGGACTAATATTTGATGTACTAGGATAACTTTATATTGTGTAATTACCCATAACACCATTATATTATGCTCTCATGTTCTTTTCTCGATCAATGATAATAAATATGTAACCATAGATAACAATTTACTTAGAGTCACGAACCACTATATTAGGACCAAAAGGCAAAGATCTTATTTACTCAGAGACAGAGCAAGCTGGAAAAATCAATTTCTGATATATAAATCAAAAATAAACTTAATAAGTTCTTGTTTTAATTATTTTTAACAGTTATATTTTTACCTTCGATTTTAACCAAGAAGAATACAATTTTCAATGCAATGAATCCCACTTTCTCAAAGATAAAGAACGATGGTTTCTATTTATCATCACTATATTTTCCATATAGATTAAAATATGAATATTTTAACATATATATATATATATATATATGTATATATAAGATATAAATATACAATTTACATACAATATGTATTGATCAAATAAATCACAGTTGAACAAAACAGTAAGATATGATATCTCCCAATCTTAAAGGCTTAATGTCGTCAATGAATTTGATCCCAAAATTCCTCCTTTTTTAGGAAGTGATGGAAATCTGAGTTCAATTTGCACAAACTATTCTTCTTCATTTCTCATTGGTCTGTTCAATATTGTAGTAAGATTAGACAAATTCATAGAGCAGAAATCCAATCGTTCTTGAGACAAGTAACAGTTCATGATAGATCCTTCAAGATGATTCCTGTTATGGACATAATACTTCAATGTGTACATATTCCTTTTAGTTGGATACATCCAAAAAAATAAATAGGTCATCTGAGAAGTATTTTAGTTGGAATATGGACAGTCAGATGTAGCATGAATGTGAAAAATGTTGGAGGAAGTATTTTCACTATCTCAAACAAAATTAATAGACCATATGCCAACAATTATTTTGCAAGAAAGACTTGGAAAACTTCTTAGAAAAATGATCTATAAACAAATGGAACAACCGAATAAAAGCCACCCTTACATTTTAGGAAAATAGATGACGAATTGATATTGGAATCAACTCATGCAGAAGGATGTGATAATCATGATTATTCAATGATTTTACATTCAACTCTCTTCTATTGACCCATTTGGATATGTTTCCTGAATAAAAATTAAGAACTTTAATTGTCTCTAGTGCTTCCCGAAATTTATTTTTTCTGTATGTGTCATCACATAAGAAGCAAATGGAATTTTCCATTTACATTTAATAATACGCACTGGGTGCAATTCCTGTATGATGCCCCAATCCACTGTGTCACGCCGAGACATTAAATCATCTTTTGTCTTTTCCATAGCATTTAGAAGAATCGAAAGAAACTTTTCCCATATATTTTTTTCAATGTTAATTAAATCTACAAAATTATATAACAAATTTGTTGACCAATAAGAAAAAAAATTGAAGATACTTATCTTCATCCAATTGTAACTGGTTTTAATGGAAACATTCTATATCTTTCTAGATTTCATTTGACCCTTCCCAAATGAAAAACTGAAATCTTTTAATTCATAAACCACATTTGTTCCTAAAATACGCTGAGGTGGATCATCGGTCTCCATTGTATTTTCAAATCGTTGACCATTATTTCTATTTGGATGGTCCATTGGAACGAATAGTCGATGTTCTATAAAAAAAACTATAAAATTTTTCAGCCTTTTGGATCGTGTATTATTCATACAAACATGACATTATATATTCCCCTTCATGCTCCATCTAGACAACATTGCGTAAGAATTAAAATCATTGATCATCCACATAAGCGCAACATGCATCTGAAATATGTTTTTCGAACATGCATCGTATGTGCACACAAACACATCTCAAATAAGTTTCAACTATTTTATAAAATGATGCATGTATACGCCTATATAATTACCAGGATCAGAAGATCCAGATATGATTATACTCATGAAAGTGAAAGGTTTTTTCATAAAGAACCTTGGGGGAAGATTACAAATTCCTATAAAATTCGGCAATGTGTAGTGTGACATTTGAATCTTCCCAAATGAATTAAAACCGCCACATGAAAGACCCAACCTCAAATTATGCACGTTAGTTGCAAAATTAGGATATCGAGCATTAAGTCTCTGCCATGAAAATCCATCTACAGGGTGAACCAACTCATCATTGGTATTATTTCTCTCAAATCATTACATAACATTTTTATTGATATATCATCAGACATAAAACGATTTTGGGGTCTGGGGATCAATTAAAAGTTCCACATTACCTTTTTTGGCACACGATATGGTGTTCCATCAGCTTCTGGATTCTAGCAGGATGTGCCACATTTTATACAATCATTTCGTTCATAATTCCCCCCCCCCCATACTAAACTACAATCTTTCGGGAAAGCATGAATTTTTTTTCTATAAAATCCATGTTCCCCAACTAACTTCCATGAAATTTAGTGGTTTGATGGAATATCTGAATCATCTGGAAGTATTTCCTTCAAGAAGGTAATAATGTAATTAATGATAATATTAGAAATCCCATACAAAGTTTTCATATGAAACAATAAGATTTAAAATCCTTTCTTTTTTATTTTATCGCATTGTCGATATACATGAGTCGTGGTAGCATCATTCAATTTTTACACCCTGACAACATCATTATTTTTATTAGATTCATCATGTGTGCTGAAATCAAAATCTTCATGGGTCGGAATCCTTTCATTTTTATCATGATGAATAAATGAAAATTGGTCATATAACAAATTCTCTAATCCAGTTCTATCATTTGGATCATCATCAATTTGAGATGTTATTTGCTCCCTGTTGTGATACCACACATAGTAGTTTCTTGAAAACCATATTTGGTAATGTGGTAGCTGACTTCTTCACAACTTAACCAAGGTATTCCAACAAACTTGTAATAGGGGCAGTATATGTGAACACTATCTGAAGCATTATGAAATGAAAAATCTAAAAATCGCTCAAAATTGTTTTGAAAATCACTTGAGATCTGATCAGTTTCATACATACAACTTCTATGTATTCTGTAAAAACTATTATATGTCATTTTCTAAAAATAAATTCAATAAGATTGATGTTTCATCAAAATTATATTTAGGTAAAAGATAATTGTTCCCTTTATATGAATAAAAAACTGACACACTACTCTATATGAGAATTATAATATAAAATACAAATATATACAATATTTATAACAAAAATATCTTTGAACAACTATATATGAGTGTACAAGATCATTTACTCTTGTGGAGGAGAATTATTCAAGAGTTGACTAAATTTTAGATCGAAGAAAATTTTTATTTTAGTACATTATTTGAGTGATCAAATACATTTCCCATGGGGTTGTGGGTGTCCAGTGGGTGCGGGGGGTCAATGGGGTGGTAGGGAAGTCCAGGGGGTCGGAGGTGCCTAGGGGGTAGGGGATGTCTAGGGGGGTCAGGGTGTCCAAGTGGGTGGGCTGTCCATGGGGGTAGGGGTTGTCCAGGAGGTACGGGGTATCCAGTGGGTGGGCAGGCTGTCCACGGGGGTGGCAAGGCATCCCAGAGGATTGAGGGTGTCTAGGGGCGTGGGGGGTTTGTAGGAGTGGGAGGGGGGATGTCCAGGGGGTACAAGGTGTCCAGGGTGTGAGCAGGGTGTCAAGGGGTGGACAAGTCTATCAAGGGGGTTCAGGGTGTTTAGAGTGGGTGGGCGGGCTATCCATGGGGGTGGTGGAACTGTCCAGGGGTTACAGTGTGTCTTGGGGGTGGGTGGACAATCCACGGGGGTGGCAGGGATTTCCAGTGGGGTCGAGTGTCAAAATGGGGGGGGGGGATTGCTAGGGTGGAGGTTGCGTTCGGGAGGATGGGGGTGTCTGTGGGGCGGTGGGAGGGTGTCTAGGGGTTGGCGGGTTGTCCATGGGTGGTGGGGGGATGTCCATTGGGTAAGTGGTGTCCATGGGGTGGTTAGGAAGTCTGTGAGGGTGGTAGGGCTCTTTATGGGTGGTCATGGGTGTCCAGGGGTGGGGGTTCTAGGGGGGGGGGGCTCTCCCAAGGGTACTAGGTGTGTAGGGGGTGGGCGGGTTGTTCAGGGGGTGGTGGGGGTAGATGGGTTCTCCTGGGCGGTGGGGTGTCTAGGGGGGTTGGAGGTCTATCCATTTGGGTGGTCGGGCAGTCCATGTGGGTAGCGGGGTGGTCCAATGTGATCGAGGTGTCTAGGGGGTGGGAGGGAGGATTTCCAGGGTGGTGTGCGTGTATGGGTGGATGGGGGTGACAGGGGTGTAGTGGGGGGGGGTGTCCATCGGGGGTGGGTGGGCTGTCCTTGGGGGTGGGTGCTGTCCTTGGGGAGAGGGTGTGTCTAGGGGGTGGGGGGCCTTCCAGCAGTGGGTGCTCTCTAGGGGCTATAAGGTCTCCAGGGGTGGGCGGGCTATCCATGGGGTGATGGGGTTGTCCAGAGGGTACGGGGTGGGTGGGAGTGCTATCCATGGAGGTCATGGGGCTGTCTAAGAGGGTAAAAGAGGTGGACGGGCTATCCACGAGGGTGGGGGCTGTCCAGAGTGATTGGAGAGTCCATGGGGTGGGTCGGCTCTCCACGGGGGGTGGTAGGGCAGTCCAGGGGGGTTGGGGGTCCAGGGGTGGGGGGCTTTCCATGGCTGGGGGTTGTCCAGGGGATACGAGGTGTCCATAGGGTGGTTGGTCTTTCCAGGGGTAGGTGGGGATGTCTAGGGGGATACGGGGTGGGTGCACGGGTTGTCCACAGCGGTGGCGGTGCATTCCAAGGGGGTATTGGGTGTCTAGGTGGTGGGCGGGCTGTCCACTAGGGGGGGTGTTGTCCACTGGGGTGGAAGGGCTATCCATGGGGGTGGTCAAGCTGTCTTGGGGGGTGGGGGAATCAAGGGGGTGGGGGTGTCCAAGGGGGTGGGGGATTTTCATGGGGTGGGGTGTCCACCCCCAAACTAATGTCGTAAAATCCAATCATTATCCAATTGTAGCATGATTTCAAGACCATTATAGATGACCGAGAATATTGTTGATGTAAACGATGAATATCATATATATAAATCACAACAAACCCAATTGTAAACACACCAAAAAATATCATACGTGGATTAGATTTTATGATCCATGTTTTTATGGGACACTACTCATAGGAGTATGATACTAGTTATATAATTACGTGATATGGAGTTTCACGACTGTTAAATTTGTATGAGATCAATATGGATAGGTGATAAAAATCAGGGTGAGATTTTTTTATTGAGATCAATTCTTCATAGAAGGGTAAGAGTGAGTGTTGGTATGGAACTTCAAGAAAAGCCTTAATGAGTTAAAGGACCTATACATTGGTTATATTTGATTCCTATTTTTTGTACAGTATTGGAGTGGACAACCCACCCCCTACCTAGACTCCTCCTCCTACCACACCCCTACAGCCCCATACTCCCCCATAGACACCCCCACCACACCTGGACAACCCCCCTCCTCCCTAGACAACCAACACCCCCAACCCCCTTGGACAACCCACCCCCCATCTTAGACAGACCCCCCCCCCCCATCCAGGATATCCCACCCACAACATCCCATGGACATCCCACTCCTCCCTAGATATACCTCACCCCCACTCAGCTATAGCCCCCCCGACAGCCCCCCCTGGTCATCCCCCCCACCACCTAGACTGCCCACACCCCCCACCCAGCACTGGACACCCCTGGAAATCCCATACTCCCCTCCACAACCTAGATAGACCCCCCCCCCCCCCAGGGCAGCCACCTCCCACCTGGACAACCCCCTCACTATAACCCCCCCCCCCACCGGGAGACCCCACTCTAACACCCATGGATATCCATATCATTTAATACAAACCATTCAATTTATCAATACATGAAAAATTATATTTATAAGGATCTATGGGCCACCGATAAAATGTAATTGGGAAAGGGGAAATCAACTAAATTGTTAATTACAATTTAAAAATTGGGTCAGCCACTTTAGAGGTGCGGTGGTGTCTAATAGGTGTGGTGGTGTCCAGGGGGGTTTTCCATTGGGGTGGGGGTGTCAGGGGGGTTGGGAGGAAGGGTATGTCCAAAGGGTGGGGGTGTCCATGGGGGTGGGGGTGTCCAGGGTATGGTCTGTCCATGGGAGGTGAGGGGTGTCCAGGGAGGGTGGGGGTGGGGGTGACCATGGGGGTGGGGGGAGGGAGCTGTCCAAGGGGTGGGGGTGTCTAGGGGGTGAGGGTGTAGGGGGTGAGGGGTTTTCCAATGGGGGTCCTGGTGGGTGGGGGCAATCCAAGGTGGTGGGAGGTGTCCAGGGGGTGGGGGTGAAGGGTGTTCACATTTCCATTCCATCACCAAACCAACGCCAAAATCCAAATCCAATTTTCAACTAATGTCAAGTCCACAGAAAGTACCATATCACCCCACTAAACAAACCCTTTTCCATGTTTGAAGTGTGGATCAAAAAACATATCACAAATCAAAGGGTATGGTACTCTAAAGATTGATTGAACTCTATTTTATCCGAAATCAAAATATCAAATATAAAAAAATAGGCAGGACACTAAAATAGAATAACAATTACTAAATTGAAGTGTATAAATATAATTTTTTTGATTGAAGATGGATCTCTGGATAGAAGGAGTTTCATGGCCTAAAAGACTTCAGGATGATCTCTAGATTAGGGTCTACAATTGGGATGTGTTGTTCTAGGGCACTTCTTATTTTGGGGAAAACATTCCTAACAGTTTTTAAAAAACAATATGAAAGTCTCTCTTTACCAATGGTATTGATAAACCTTTTGTATATCTTAAAGAAAATAATTATTTCTCAATGGTTTGGGAAAAATGATGGGAAGTAATAGATATATTTACACATTCCCAATGGTTTAAACAAATCAATGGAAAATGTTTCATTCTTTTACGCTATAGAAACAGTTTTGAGAAACCGTTGGTATATTACTTTTTGGCAAACACCATATTCTAGTACTGATAGTTGGTGGTTTTTTTCCTTTTTTGTTCTTATTTCAATTATATATGCGTAAAGATCTCTGTAACCATGTTTAGGGTATTTGGTTATTCTGATTTTAACCCTGATATTCACCTCCTATGGATTGATTATTTGATAAGGGTTGTTTCTTATGAATAAGGTTGTATACTTATTTATGGTACAAACCATGGGTGCATTCCCTTGTTTTACTATTAATGGACACTAGGTCTAGAATATATATTAGTATTTCCATGTTTTAAATGCCTTTTTTATTAATATGGAGTTACTGATTATATGTGATGCAAGTGATATGCATTAGGAATGTTTAACCAAGGGAAATTTGACTGTAAGAGCTTCCCGATGTAGGGTCACTTATGTATGTTTCACTATTGTGTTGACCTAAGTGGTATTGACTGTGGGAGCTTCCAGGTGGTCATAAACCTAGGGTTTTAGACCGTGGGAGATTCCCATGCTGTTTTTTATAATTTACTGATGCTATGTTTACCAAGGGGTATAGACTGTGTGAGATACTCAGGTGGCTGTCTTTAATGATTCATGATATGATTTGAACCGAAGGGTGAGACCGTGAGAGCTACCCAAAAGAAAATTACTAAAAGAATTTTTAATATGTTAGACTAGGTGACTAGATTATGAGAACATTAAAAAAGGGTCATTATTGGAATATTGAATGTTTTCTAAGAGTCTTCTAATCCAAATCACAATCTTAGACTCGGTCATTCTTGATTGATTAGATGGTCATCTCTGACGTCTGTTTCTCACTATTATAGATGGTATAAAAATATTGAGCTTTATCCCATGGTTTACATTATTCAACAGACGAATAATGATTGTAAAATGAATGTAATTTATATTGTATGATTGTTTACATTTGAGTACTTCCATGTTTATTTTTTCATTTTTGAATATTTTTTGCTATATATTTATTCACTGATAGTTAGAACAAATCATTTGGTGGTTGCCTACTGGGATTAGTCTCACACATTGTTTGGGTCATGTTTTGGGCCCAAAAATTCTATATGGTTGCGTGTATTGATAATGTCAAATTCCCTTCTTCATCTGGTACATGATTATTGTTGGAGCTGCAGAGTGTAGGACCAAGATGTGCGTTGTGATGTTGTTGGTGTTTATTGTTTTCTGCACTTTGGTTTCGTTACATTATTTCATATATTTTGACTTGTTTTATGACTTTCCTAGATACATGTGACATGGTTCAATTATATATGCTCTAGTTGTTTTATTACTATTAGTCTTCTAATGTTTACTTTTATTGTATCGTATTTTTGCTTCTGGTATTGTTTTCTATTCCTTTTTGATGTGTATACTATTAAAATGAGGATATAGTTTCCACATTATCGCACTATGGACCCCTCTACTTGTAAGAAGCCTTTGGAATTTGGGGAAATGTGCTTGAGGACATGTGACCAACCGATTTTGAGGCACCTTTGGGAATCACCAAGAACCAGCATGATACCAAATAATAGACATATCATCATTGTAGAGGTTCCCCAATAAATTTAAGACAAAACCCTTTATGAATGGGAATTAAGAACAAAATTATGGGTTTTATATATTTTAGAAGTTTTAAATTATCATCCCATTAATAGAAAATCATATGTAGGTTTGGAATATCAAGCATAACTTCCCTTCCTTGAAATTTTTTATATGAATAATTTATAGACAACCAATAAAATCATAAGAAGACATCAAAGATCACCAGATGATGAATAACAATATTTTGAGGAATAAAGTTTCTCCAAAAATCAACAAGAAATAAATCCAAACCCAGATATTTGATCATCAAACCAAAACAAATTCACCACAAATTTCACATATAATAATTTGGGTTGAATATTTATTCCATTACTAAGTTTTTCTATACATTAATGAAATTATTGATCCAATAAATAATATTACATTATGAATTCTACATTGCATTGTATGTATACCTTAAAAAATGAAATTATCACACCCCTTGACATAAATTTTTATCACATTAGATTTATTTAAGTCTTTCACCTTTAGAGGTTTCTGATATCGATCATCATCATTAACCCTTTTGGTTAGGTAATGGTTAGAATAAATCTAATTCTCCATACATGTGAATTAATAATGGTTGGATGATGTATTCAATAATGATATATATTTTTGTAACATTATTTAAAATATTCACATCACTTTAGTAATCAATTTCTGGAGTAGACTTCCTTTAACTCTCAAAACATTTACTAGTCTTTCTAATGAAATTTCATCAATTCGTTTTACCACACATTCAGAATGAAGGAAATATCATATTCTTCTCATACTAGTTTTTATATTATTATTTTACTTATATCCTTTTATTCGTTTCAATGCCATGACATTGATACATAACAGAAAACTCAATTTTAGCCTTAATAGAACATTGAACATTATATTCTTATCTACTCATGTCAGTTAGGGATAACTGCCTTTGGGGATACTGTTTAAATCCAATAAATCATTTATAAAACATGCATTCATGATTTATGATCATATTAGAATCATAACATTAATGTATTGTAATATTTTCCTTATAGGTATCTAATGATTCACCATAATTTTTCTTTAACTCAAGGAACTCCATCGCCTTGATTATTTGATGAATATGAGGAAATTAATTATTGAAAAATATTTTCTTGGACATGTCCCTATACATGGAGTTAATTTCATAATATTTCTGTATATTATTGATAATATTATACTACTGATCAACATAGCCATCCAAATGGATGATATCGAAAATGAATTAATCATGTTTCAGACACTAGGGAAACGAAAATAAATTCTCCCTGGTACTGATCTATTTCATAGAACCTAGGGGATCTATGGATCCACTAAATTATGGTTAATGATTCCTCATTAAGGAATCAAATAAATGTTTTTCCATGATTTGTTCAATTAGTGTTCCATTATGATCTATAGATTTGAGAATGTTATATGATCATGTAAATGAGGTTTTAAATTCTATATCCCATTTAATATGGATCCTCAAGAAGCTAATAATTGTATTTTTGATCACAAAAATCATTAATTTGGTTCTTTCAGGTTCCATACATTGACTACAATGATTAGTTATTGTGTAAGAACGAAATTATCTTTTTGGATGACCACATAACAATATAACAAATAACTAATAGGATGTCTAAATAATGAGACCTTATTTAATAAATGATCCCTTTAAATTACCTTATCTGATTTATATTCATCATCAATTTAAATCTATTATGATGGTTCACAAAATGTTTTATAATTTACAAATAATATTTCACATGGTTGTTAGACTAGGGGTGTATCAAGGTCCATTTTCATGCACCATTTCCTAGCTAAGTCTACATCAATATGGTGTTTATAGGTTTTTACCCCTAGATACATATATTTAGAATCAACATCAAATACCAACATTCATATAGGGATGTATTGTTATAGAATAACTCACTATATCCTTTTCCACAATTTTAAGACAACTTCTTATAAGTTAATTTATCTTTAGACATGTATTTAAACACATCCTCAGGGATCTCACTAAGGTTTAATCAGCCTTGTTTCTAAAGGTAAGCTATTCCTATCCTTTGATACCAATTGTAATAAAAAAAGGATATCATTCATATATATTACATTATTTTTATTGAATATTAAATGATTACAAAAAAAACATCCCTGATGACCATTATAGTTTAATTCCATTGAATTATGGAAATAGAAACACTAATCGATAAGTGAGATACATCATAACCCTCTAGGATTTTCCAATGAGAACTATTCATAGACATATCATAATTAATATATATCTTTATAACCATTGGGAAAAAATCCTAATAAATTGTGATATTATATTTATTGTAATGGTATACAAGTGAGTTATATAAGAATGACATGAACTAAGTGGTATGAAATCCTGAGAATAACAGTTGAAATTGATAACTATAATATAAGTAATTATAAAAATAATTGAGGAAAAAATATTAATAGTTCATATTAAATAATCCTATAGGAATCGAAGGACATGATCCATGATATAATAATATTGGCTTAAGGAAAAAAATTATTCAATACAAATATGTATAGAAAATAATTTCCCTATTAGTAAATGAAAACAATTAAGAATATCAGAGAAGAAAAAGTATTTAATTGAACTGGGTTCACTCCAAGTTCAATACCAATCATACTAAACTGGGTTCACCTCCCATTCCATCTATATCAAATTTAATTGGTATCATCCCCTTTTTGATTCCAGTCTAACTCATCAGATATAAATATATACCAAATGAATTATATGTAGATATGGGTTCCACTATTAAAATAATGAAATGATATATATGTGTACAAAACAACCATAAAAATTCATAATATAATAAACCAGATAATGAAATGGATTTTAGTGAAATTTCAACATTTCATAATATGTGAAAAAGGAACCAATTTTATACACAACATTGAATAAGCTATTGAAAAAGATTTAGGTTTTAGAGGAATCATATCATGGTATAATCTATGGAAGATATATGGTTGTGATAAAAATTGTAGAATCATAAAAATAGGACATTTAGGGAAATATTAATTATTGTATACTTGGAAGATATTTTTAGTAAGTCATATGTAACATAAATGTACGTAATCATAGATAAACAATTTATTTCAATCATTTAAAAAACTTATTGAAGAAAAGATCATTTAAAATATGGAAAATATTTTTCAAAAAAATACTAAAAACATTGAAAACCATTTTATTTAAAAATAAAATTAAAAAAAATAATTGAATGATAAAAGAAATGAATGTTTTTAAGTGAGAAAAATTAGGTTCACCATGTACATATTAAAATGAAGACAATTTAACCTCATTGGTAATTGGAAAATTGTTATCATTTGGAAAACCAAATGAAGATTACATTTAGGATAATTAAGATGTTCATCATGGTTAAAATATTATTTTATAAATCATATGGGGCTAAAAAATGTATGATAATTTTTTTTATAAAATGTTGTTTTCGAAGAAAGTTTTTTTGGACCTAAGATAGAAATGATGTTAGTTTTTTCTTAAAACATTCCCCATTATTTTATGTACAAATGAGTGTAAAAATGGAACCATTACATGATTATATTAGGAATTACTATATGAGAATAAATATCATAAATTTTTTTTAGATATTGATCAAAATATATTTCATCAGAAATATAATTTTAAAAAACCAATAAACAATGAGTTTTCCTAACACAATAATATATTTCATTAATAAATGGGGTAAGTATATAAGAGATTAAAATTTCATCATGGTATAATGAAATGAAGATCAATGGAATCCCCAAATACAAGAGACACTCCAACAGGAGGAACTGAGCCTAGGGAGAAAAATTTGAAAAGGGGATATTCATGAGTTTCCAGAGGAGTCGTTAAATCTGCCACAACATTACCATCAAGGCATGTGTGCAAGACCACCATGTAAGAAGATAAGAAATTATTGCATTCATGAATCTGGTGGGTGATGTGCTATGGTGGGTTTGAGATACCAATGAGTGATATTTAGATGATATTGGAGTATGTTCCTATAGTAGATAGAATAATATTATTTGATCTGCATAGAGACATACAATTGAGAATGGACATGTCCTCTACCCTGAGGGAATTGGCAGGTCTATAGAATGAACATAATTCATAAAGAACATATTAATAATCATCTCAAGACATGACAACAAAACATATTCAACCATGGGAACATATACCATCAATATTGAGATTGAGAAATCTTGTGGGGGATGTGAAAATTCCCCCAATGACTTATTTGTCTAGACCAAGATGAGCCCGAGGGTGGGATCCGGAGCAGGTAACTCCTTATGGAAGACTCATCCCCAATGTAAAAAAAAGAGCTCTGCCAAATCTATTATAGTTCCCCTATCCCACACAACCATTTCCACACGTGAGATCTGAGGGCCATGTTGTAACTAATTCTGAGCAATTTATAGGAACTAACACCCTGCTGTCAGCAACCTCACCCAAGCATTAACTTCTAAATTATTTAAAAGGAATCCATAGAACTAATTAAGGAGAATTTAATTATTATAGTCTTTTATTGGGTATAAATAAATAAACTCACCCCAAATAATCCAGCTGAGACCCTCCCATCTGATTTTAAATAACAATTTCAACACAAAATTATTTACATTAGATGAAAAATAAGTACATTAGAGTCTAGATAGACTCCCTTACCTTTAACCTCAATACCATAAGGAAACACATGGAACCAAATTATCTAAAAAATAAATTATATATGGATGGAATCTCTTTTACAAGAGGTGGGCTACCCATGGTTCACTATAGGGATTCCAGATCAAAATATTCGTATAAACCTTTACTGGGAACCTCGTAGTCGTAGATCTGAAAAAAACAGGATCATCGAGGGTGTTTAAATATTCATTTATTGATTGTGGTTAAGGACCACATGAATAATTTATGGGCGATGGATGTCTACCATAAAGAATATTTTGGAGGAAGGGAAGACTAGAATGTCTCGGATTCCACCCCCAGCCACACTACCATAAGATAACCTCACCCCACACTAGAATTCATTAGGAATGATCACTGGGGTTTAGGATATGGATATGCAAACAATTCCACACAAGGTAAGGGAACCTTCCATTATCCTTAGTGAAAAAATGTACATATCTCTAATATAGAGGCCCTATATTGAGTGACCATTGTTAATATCCCAACCAAGCATTCCCTAAAGGATATGTATATCTTTCCACACTTATCTATCTCTAATGCCACAATGTTTAACCAATTTTTAAATCTTACTCGAATAGGTCCACCACATTTTACCACCCATTTTCCATCCAATATCAATCAATTCAATGTGATCTCAATCAGTGTGATGGGAGATTTGGTACCCTTGATGATAGAAGTAATTCACATTGTAATCGAGGACAACATGCATTTAAGAAGAGTAATTGTACCACCGATTGATAAAAATATGTTCAACCAATTATTCATAGTGTTGATAATCATATCGAAAATATCATCAATGTTGTTAATATGTATCCCTCCTAGGAATATGTGATAACCCATGTATCTTATGGGAAAAATCGTTAATAAAATTCAGTGATTGATTAAATATTTTCCTTTCACCTATATGGGTAGGAGGTTGGTATGTAAACCCCATTCTTGTACCTACTAACAATTTTCTAGATCTAATTTACATAATCATTCATAATGTAGGTGAATGATCTAATAGAAGAGAAGTTATAACGCCCCGACCCAAGTTACCCAATGTTGGTTCATTATTACATAACATTGGCATGATCACAAAAGATCAAGTCTTGAAAGACCGATTAGTTTATTAACCTTAGAAACACTAGATATTTTCATAAGTCTTCATTACATCATTAAGTAAAACAAAAATTAAAAAACATCTTGTATTCATATCCCCTCATACTTTCCCTGCAAGTCATTCATAAAATACTTCTTCACATCCTGGAAAAATTAAAACATTGAAATGGGTGAGCTCAGATACATAGTAAGGATAACAATATAGCAGAAACGTTCATAAATAAACATAAACATTTAAGGAAATGTATAACTAATACAAAATCGTTTTAAACTTGAACTTCAATAAAATATGGAAAACATAAAATTATATAATTTCATTTACATATTCACATGGATATTCTACTAGTCGAATAATCACATGCAATATCAATAACCACATTCATAATGATGGAATGTATAATGCCAGAATATCATAACCACATATTCAAGGCCTTGTTCCAAGACAACAAATAAGATTTTATCAAGGCCTTGTGCCAAGACACTAGTTTGTCTCATGAGACCTACCGATGAATCGAGGAGATATAGCAAGATCCACCCGTCAATTACTAAGTCCAGTGAATTTATTATATGAAAAGGTTTAAAAATATCAAAAACAATGCCCAAGAACCATAACATATTCATATCACATTAAACTTGCATAAATGAAACATAAAATGTCCACATTTCAATCACAAGATATAAATAAAACACATTGATATAATCAAAACATTATCAAAACACTTTTAAATACCAAAATAACAGAAAAGTAAAACATGGTATTTATTTTCCATTTAAAAAATGTTATGGCTTGTAGAGGAAGCTGAAACTCAAATAATGGTCACACCGGAGGAGAAGTCATTGTTTCCACATAAGTAAGACAAAAACATTCCCTTTTTTCATTTAGTAAAACTCTTCATATAAAAAAGACTACTTTCGAATAAAATTAAAAGTCATAAGGGGTTTATACACAATATAAAAGAACATTGTGTATAAAACAAAATAATTCTCAATGAAAGGCGATTGAGATGA
Source organism: Viscum album (assembly GCA_963277665.1). Classification (NCBI taxonomy): domain Eukaryota; kingdom Viridiplantae; phylum Streptophyta; class Magnoliopsida; order Santalales; family Viscaceae; genus Viscum; species Viscum album. The sequence continues at coordinate 1,415,773,957 of OY728153.1, read as the reverse complement.
AGTTATTTACGTCGTGTTCGACTTGAATTGATCATTCTTTAATCTCCTGGATAATAAAAAATAGTAAATTTAAATTTTCTTAAGAACAATTTTAATGTTCATTATTCCATTTAAATAACTTATTATCATGTTATAAACATTATGTAATCATTTAATTTAATAACAGTTGTTTTGTCGATCCATTGTACTTGAGTGAAAAATAAACATCTTATAATTACAAGTTGATTATGTTGTAAAATATCCATCATCTCCAGAATTATATTCATGATTTAGATATCCTATATATCATATATATCCACTATATACATGAATTTATAACATTACATAACATTTAGAGGTAAGAAATGAAACACACCGTTCATGGAGACGGTAAGTCGTACGTACGCATGAACGCTACTTTCATTTATATTTCATATTTAATGGAATGAAATCATAATGATATATAGGTATAATATAATTCCAATATAATTTGATATATAATATCATTTAAGTGCATCTATTATACGTACCACATATGGAATTAACAATTCAAATCACTTTGAGGGGGCTGTTGTCCACACTTCTTAAAAATAAATTATCGCGTTTACCCATAATGGAAATCATAAAGGTATGACATAAAAGAAAAATACCAAATCCTAATGAAAACATATACATAATATATATAATATATAAATATAGTGACATCTTATTGGCCACCATGTGAGGTGTTAAAAGAAGATTGAACAATCATCGTTTCACGAGGGAGTAATTCGCCACCCACAGAAGCAGTATGTTCTTTAACCATTAGATGGAGTTGTGTGGAAGTGTAGTTCGAATACTTCTCATAACAACATCCAAGTATATTTAGGATACTTTTGTTCTTAAAAAAGAAAAGAATAAGAATATTTTAGGGGGTTGGATAAGCAAAACAAAACAAACGAACATAAGAGAAGACATTATCTTTAAATCAGGTAACTCTTTTTAATTTGAACCAAAGGCTTCCTTGGGAAGACTTGTACCCAAAGTGAGGCTTCTTGGAGTAAGAGAAGGAATTTTAGAGAGAAGTTTGGAAGAGGTTGGCTGTACCATTTGGCTGTGAAGGTGTGAATAATGTGGTAGAGGTGGGGGCCTTTTATAAGAGGAGAGGAGGGGCACTCTTGGAAAGTCATGAAATGATACATTATTATGAAATGATTTTCGTATTTTAAAGGTCCCAAATTGATATATTCCAAGGATAAGTTGATAAGGGTTCTAAATAAACCAATAAAACTGTCTTTAGACATGTTTATGTCTTAGATGTTACCTTATCTTTTCGTTTTATTTAAATCGTTCATTAATGAGGTAATCGCTGCATCAACATGGTGTCAAAAATAAATTTATTTATATAATTTCTAAATATTAAAAAAATTACATGATGTAGGAAATATTTTTATATTTCCAATTACTATTTATATTCTATAAGATCATTTATGTAAACAAAATTAAAATTGTTTTACTTGGCTGATACATACTTTTGTTATATTTTCTTTTCTTTAAAAATAAAAAGGTAAAATGTCACTATCACGCAAAATTCATTTCATGGGGTCCCAAAGTTTGGCACAAGGAATCCAATGGTTAGCCATGACCCAACAAGTAGCATTAGGAAACATGTTAGGATCATTTTATATTATTATGATTTTAATTTATTACCCTTAACTACCCGATTACTAATTAATCATGATAATTAAAGATAATTGTCGTCGTTACTATTCATAATGTCCAAAACATGTTTCTTAATTACATAATTTGGACCTTATGATTCCAAATATGGAATCCATTTTACCAAATTATAAACACAGCAATTGCAGTAATTAATTTAAAAATTATTCCCGCAGGCAAAATAAACAACTTGTTTTTAAGAAACAATATCTATCAAAATATTGCCAATTATTTAGGTCAAATTTCAAATTGAAATTAACTCTAATGACAAACATTGGATAAAATAGTAAAATTATATTCTATTTATACTATAAAACCACTAAATATTATTATTTATCACTATAAATTATTTTTATTAAAAAAGCTGTTTTTAAGTATTTTTCACTATTCATAAAAAATTTGAAGTTCTCAGAAAAATACCAAAATTTTATCATAGGCTAATTTAGATATTCGGAATCCAAAAATGAAGTTCATTTTGAAATATAAAATTGATATAATTTCAAAATTTTGGTATTACTATACATGACAGCTACTTTGATTGGTCATGGTGTGTAATAACTCGAGGTTGTGTACAACACACGCTGCTCTATTACTCAAATAGAAGCATACCATGGAATTTTGGGGTGTTACATTGTCCCCTCCTTCAATAAATAATGTCCTAGAAATTTGAAAATGTTCATCAAAAATAAAGGGTTGAAAATAGAAAATACCTTTGTGGAAAACCCATATCGGAAATAGGGATAATAAAAATATAACTTTAAATGAAAGAAAGAGAAGTAGAAAGGTAACCCGATATAGCCCGTACTAGAATTCTATAAAAACATTGACATAGAGGAGAAACAAACCATCAAGGTCTGATAGAGAGTTTTAGAAAACATGATTTGGAGAATGTTTACTTCAAGAAAATCAAAAACATGTGATAGATTAAACAGTCATTGATTCCCCAGTTAGAAAAGTTAACCGACAACGTTTTTGTTTTAAGTTACATTTCATAATATTGAGGAAATTATTTAGGAGATTTAATAAGAACGTAAGGATATATACTTATTTTCCATGTATACTTTCATTAATTAATTAATTATTTACCCCAAACCCGTCATTCACTCCAAAAGGCAATATAACTCAAAAATATTATATTTATCCTAATCATACAAGGTTACAAATATTAACACATACCATTTAGATTAGGAAAACTATATAGTAATGACCAAGGACTTCCTGTAGGCTAGTGGTAGGAAATAAAGGCATGTCGCACTATGGTTGTGGGTTCGATTCCTACAGCTCTATCTGATGCGACGGGTTATCCCCCGACCTGCAGGTTGTCCTTTTCCTAAAACTATAGAATTATAATATTACAAAAGTAATCTTCAGAAATGTTTTAACCTTAAACAATACTATCCAATGTTCATCTTAATCCATTCCAACCTTTATAGTTTTCCAAAATACATCTGTAACACCTGAGACTTTTATGAGAAATATTTTTGTTTTTATAAATCATAAAAGGAATCTTTCACTACACACAACACTAGCTTGGCTTTCTTTACACGCAATCACGACCTTCCACGATAGCTTGCGTCGTACGCAATACCGAGTTTCACTAAACAATGATATGATATTAAAATATTATTAAAACTAGCCGTTTTGAATAGTAATAACAACTTTTTGAAATTCTATAAAATTTATATTTTCAAAATGGACTTCATTTTTGGATTCGGAATATCGAAATTAGCCTAGGGTGAAATTTTGGTATTTTTCTGAAAACTTTCAATTTTTAATGAATAGTGATACCACTAAGTGGTAGTTAAAAAAACTGAATTTTTCATAAAACATAATTTTACCGCTTATGTGAGTGGAATTTCAAAACTCCTAGAGACACGGTTGATGTCAATAAGTAAAATGTGGTTCAATGAGATGAAAATAATTTTTGGTGAATAGTAACTTTTTTACTTTTATTTACCACGGTTAAAAGTAAATAGGGTAATTAAGGGTAAAAATTATATTATTATTACCTTAACACATGTTCTAATTCTATTGGATCAGTGTAATTCGACCCAAAACAAGCTTAGGAATAAAATATGACCATTTAGGCTTACTTGGATTAGATTAGGACATTTATAATTAATTTATTAAAGAAGGGTTAAAATAGTTAAAATCAATGTTTAATAAGTAAATAATTTTTAATATAAGGTTATACAAAAGATAAATTCTACTATAAATATTAATTAGAAAGATAAAACGATTTCCTAAATAATGGTAGTTTATTTGTAATTTTTAGACATTAAATAATTTAATTTATTTATGACACAACGATGATGCAGTAATTATCATATTAATGAAATATTGACATAATTGATGTTATAAATTCCAAAATAAATGAAATTTTTGACTCTTCATGAATTACACAAATTTTTTAGGTTACTATGACATGTTATTATTGATTTAATTAACTTTTTTCGAACTAAAAATTCTGTTATGAATTTCAAAAAAATCAATTACTAAATAGTGTCAAAATTGACATAAAATAGTTTATAAAACAAATATTATATTACTAATCAATATTTTATTCCTAAAAATCTAAGTTTCGGCCAAATGACTTATATAAGGTTATATATATTAATAATAAACAACTTGGGGTTCGTTTGACTGCTTATAGTAAGTTTATTAACCTTATAGTATAAGAACACAAGAACACACGGTAAAAGTAAAATTATTTAACTTAATGTTAAATCTAAATGATAAGGTTAAAATAGGAACCTATACTTGTTTAAATTATATTTTATGAGAGGATTTAGACCCATACCAACCTTATCTTCGATATAAATAAATTTCGAGCTATCTAAAACCGAACGTGACTTTATAATAAAATAATATTTTTAGTTTTTCCAAAGGAGCCCCTCTCCTTCCTTATAAAAGATCACCTCATCCCCCTCTTCCTCACACCACTTTGAGACTTCAAGCACGGCCAACCCCTGACAAATTATCCTCTCCACTTCCTTAGAGACATCCTAGGGGACCTGGTCTTCTTCAATGAACAACTTTAGTTCCCTAAAAGGAGGTCTCAAAGAAGCACTTCAAAGAAGAGGTAATGTGTGTTACCGATTCTTTCATCTTTATTTCTTCTTCCAAATATTCTTATTTATTTGTTTTATTATGAAGTAATAACATCAGTATCACTCATATAGTGATATGTTATTATAAGTATTAAACAACCCTATTTCACTATCTATCCATCCTGCAGAAAATGAAATCATCGCGCATGCGTACGTACCGAATACTGTCTCCACGACGTGGTGTAATCTATTTTCCACCACCACCTTACTTGGATGGGTATAATGGTGTAAATAATGACTATATATGATTATTGTACAGTGATATTGTTTCTGAAATAGTATAAATACACTCCAATACAATTCCATGATCATGGGAACGATATCATCACTCGTGCGTACGTACGGAATACCGTCTCCACGATGTGATGCTACTCGTTCTACATGATCTTCATTGAATAATGATTATGTAAATGAATTGAATGAATGAATATGATATATATTACACTAATAACATTCTGTAAATGAGTTATCTATAACCTAAAGATAAGAATAAGAATTTATTCGACAAAACACACATAAGAACAAAAAGTAATAAACACCTGAATAACAAGTTGTAATGAAATATTACTAATAAGAAGCTAAGAATATGACCATATGAGATATCATAACAATGATTATGATTATGGAATAAGTCAATAATAGTATTTAAATCATTATACAGGAGGTTCGGACACGTACAAAGCATATCGGACCTATGGTAAGGGAAATATCACAATCTAATTTTTATCTGAGATTGTTTATACTTCGGTATTTGCTGGGGTGTATTTTGTCATCCACATCCATGTTTACTCAATATGTAATATTATTTCCATCCACCTACAATTTTTTAAATCCAATTTTATCCTTCGGTGAGTTTTTAGTAAAATATATGAAAGGAATATTTTGTCGTTTTTTGTACGAGGTACTTTTTGACTTTTCCGAAAAAAGTACGAGAAGAATGCCTTTTTTGACTTATACGGCATGAATGGATTTTTAAAACAAAATTTACAAGAATATTCCTTTACAAGTTTTCAAGTTTATTTTTAATCAACTTCTTTTAATTTAAAAATGAATGACATGTTAAGAAAGGAAAAATGTTTTTGAAGTAGAAAGGATATTTTCCTCAAAAATGGAGTTCAAGTGTTTTATCAAAATTATTTTCCATCTAAGATAATAAAGGGTTCTGTTTCTATACCTATATTACATGGATTTTATTATTTTGTGATGGAAATATTTTTATGAATTCATTTATCTTATATGAATTTCTTTATGGTGTCACAATGTTTAAAGATTCCCATTATTGTTACATGGGTTATGCTATGATGAATGGTTTATGATTTTGTGGCACACATAAGAATGGTATCATTATGATATGGGTGAGACCTATATCTACCTCTAATGCAATGGGTAAAGATTTTATATCTCATGAGATAGACATGGCTGGAACGGCAGGTTAAACCGGTTCAGTTAAACAGGACTGAAACGAGGAGTGAACTCGGTTCAGAAATGGACTTTGTCCACTACGATAGTCTTGGAAATGAGTCTTGACTAATAAGAAATGATTCTCTATGATTATGTGTGTATGCCACAAATTTTCATGTTTTATGTTATGATTATTGGGATTACATTTCACTACTATGATTTATCCCATGTTATGAAAATATGATTTCTTTTGCAGGTTATGATTTCCAAAAGTTATGTTCTTATGTATATGTTGTGATTGATATTTCTTTTATTGCCCATACAGAGCATTTGAGCTCACCCTTTTGTATGTTTTCATTCCCCAGGTCAGGAAGAAGGTTATTAAGTAAGATATGTCAAAAGGGACTATAGATATGATGAAATAAATGGGAGACAGTGTAGCTGCTTTATGAACCAGTTGTTTATGTTTCCCAGTTTCTAAAGACACTATACCTATAAGGTCCTTTCCTGGTTTTGTTATATGTTGTAATAAGTGTGCTTCAATTCTGATGTAATAACAATGTATGTAAAGTATGGGTTGTTATAGTTGGTATCAGAGGAAAGGTATAGTCAACCTTTGGAAACTAGGATGTGAATGCCTTAGTAAGAATCCTAAGGATAAGTCTAAGCATAGATCACAATCTTTGTGTTTTAGAAATGGCCACGAATAACCTATGATAAGACCTTAAGTGTGAAATTTTATTCTTGATTATGTGGTTTTTCTATTATAATTAGTGTTTCTCACACTATTCTTCTTGGTTTTAGTCAATGCCTAGAACCCGAAAGAACCGTGTTATTGCAGAATGTGACGGGCAATGCAATGATTTCCCCCCTGAGCAACCAAATGTTATGGGAGCTGGAATGCAAAATCTTGTAGCCATGCTCACACAACTTTCTCAAGCTATGAATCATAATGGACTTCTAAACGAGCAAAGGAAGGAGAAACATTCTGTTGAATCCTTCATGAGACAGCGTCCACCTTCATTCAGCGGGTCTACTGATCCATTAGTTGCTGAACAATGGATTAGTACTACTGAAAAGATATTTTCAGTTCTTCAATGTTCTGAACATGATAAAGTCATCTTAGCAGTGTATCGTTTGGAAGGTGATGTTGATCAATGGTGGAATCTTATTAAGAATACGAGGCAAAGGGATGAAATTGAGTCCATGGAATGGGATGAGTTCAGGAACTTAATTTTCAATAAATACTTCCCTCGTATTCTCTGAACAAAGATAGAGGAAGAGTTTCTTGAACTGAAGCAAAAGGATGATGAATCTGTTGGTACCAATGAAGCAAATTTTAGAAGACTTTCAAGGTACGCTTCTGGTATTATTATCCAACCTGAGAGTAAGATCGATCGATTCTTTAGTGGCATAAAACCAAGTCTTCGAAGGGTGTTAGCCATAAGGGACTTCAATAACTATGAGGAAATCGTTCGATGTGCTCTGAAAGTCGAGATGAATATTGGAGCAACCCATCAGTCATATGGGTTTGATAAGAAGAGGAAAATGGAATTCAAAGGAAAATATAAAGAGCACACTAAAAAGAAGATGAGCTTTCCCTTATGCTCAAAGTGTGGAATGAAACATGGAGGGAGTTGTCATAAAGGGACAAGTAAATGGTTCAAATGTGGAAAGGAAGGTCATAGGGAATTTGAATGCCGCAATGATGGGAAGAAGATGTCTAATGATGCAAACAAAGGAAGGGATACACAGAATGAACCTACTACACTTCAATGTTTCAAGTGCAAGGAGATGGGGAATTATGAAAATCAATGCCCAAATCCAAGGGTTGATGATGATGGTCAACGTCAACAAACTCTTAAGGCTAAATACAAAGGAACATCACATGCAATTTCTATCAGCGATGTGGAGTATGATAATGATGTGGTGAAAGGTACACTTACCATCCACTCTAAAGTAGCAAATGTTTTATTTGATTCTGGATCCACCCAGTCTTTTATTTCTGAAGAATTTTCTATGGATATCACTGTATTACCTCAACAATTAGATGTTGAGTTAGCTGTGATAACCCCTAATGGAACAACAGTCGCATCAAATGTTTATAATTCTTCTCTGATCGAAGTTTGTGGGAAAGTGCTTCCTGAAAATCTTGTGATCCTTCATATAGTGGAATTTTATGTGATTCTTTGCATGTATTGACTTTCTTTATATGGATATCATATCAATTACCAAATAAGGGAAGTCACATTTCATATTACAGATCAATCTATGATCGTCTATCAATGCAAGGATGAACATAACCTTCCATTGGAAATTTCTTCCATCTTATGGGTCTTGATTCCACTGAATGAAGGTTATTTATCTCAACTGGTTGGTGATAAACACACGATTAAGAATATGCCCATTGTACAGGGGTTTGATGATGTCTTTCCGGAGGAATTACCGGGTCTTCCACCAAATTGTGAAGTTGAGTTTTCAATAGAACTCGTACCGGGTGCTTTGACTATTTCAAAGACACCTCATAGAATGTCCCCAATTGAGTTGTAGGAATTGAAGAAGCAACTCCAAGATAATCTTGATAAGGGGTTCATACGCCCTAGTGCATCACCTTGGGGAGCACCTGTTCTGTTTGTTAAGAAGAAAGATGGATCAATGAAACTCTGCATTGATTATCGAGAACATAACAAGATAACTATCATGAACATATATCCTCTCCCGCGCATTGATGACCTATTTGACCAACTACGCTGAGCTCAATACTTTTCCATGATTGATCTTCGTTCAGGGTATCATCAATTAAGGCTCAAAAGGGAGGATATACCGAAGATGGATTTCCGTACAATGGATGGACACTATGAATTTATAGTGTTGCCATTTGGTCTTACTAATGCCCCTACTATCTTCATGGATCTGATTAATAGAGTCTTTAGAGACTATCTTGATCAGTTTGTGGTAGTCTTTATAGATGATATTCTTGTCTATTTAATGATCATGGAAGAACATGAAGATCACTTGAGAATTATATTGAATACCCGGAGAAAGGAGGATCTTTATGCCAAATTTACCAAGTGTGAATTTTGGCTTTAAAAAGTTTCATTTTTGGGTCACATAATCTCAAAAGAGGGGATATCTGTGGATCCAGCAAAAACAGAGGTTATCGAAAGATGGTCGAGACCAACAACAGTAACTGAGATCCGATGGTTTCTTGGTTTGGTGGGATATTATTGAAGTTTTGTGAAATATTTTTCACAATTATCTAATCCACTCACCAAGATGACTCAGAAAGGAGTTAAGCTTGTTTGGATGGAGGAAAGTGAAGAGAATTTCAAGGAGTTGAAAAGAAGGTTATCCAGTGCACCTGTGCTCACACTACCTTGTAGTAGAGAAAGGTTTTTGATCTACAATGATGCATCCAAGAAGGGATTGGGGTGTGTTCTTATGCAAAATGATATGGTGATAGCTTATGCCTCACAACAATTGAAAATACATGAGCAAAATTACCCAACTCAAGATTTGGAGTAAGCTGCGATAATCATTGCATTAAAGATTTGGAGGCATTATATTTATGGAGAAAGGTGTGACATTTATAGTGATCATAAAAGTTTAAAGTATATTTTCACACCAAAGGAGCTGAATATGCGCCAAAGAAGATGGTTGGAGCTGATTAAGGAATACGACTACTCAATCCATTACCACCCTGGGAAAGAAAACAAGGTGGCAGATGCATTAAGTCGACAAGACCATGCAAGTTTATCCATGATGAGGATCACAAAAGATCCAATATTTATGGATTTACAAAGGATGGATCTTGGAATTATAATGACAGGGGAAAATAGTATCTTTCTCAAATGAATGTTCAACCATCAATACATTTAAAGATTAAAGAGGCACAAAAAGAAGATGTCAAGTTACAAAAGAAGGTGAGAAATGTTCTTGAGTTCAACCTTGATTGTGTTGGGATAATAAAGTTCAGGAATCGGGTTTTTGTTCCTCCCATCACCGAATTAATGAAGGATCTACTGGATGAGGCTCATAGTTCTTCATTCTCCTTTCATCCGGGAAGCACGAAGTTGTATAGGTACCTGAAAGTGTACATCTGGTGGGATAGCATGAAAAGAGATGTTGCTGAATATGTCTCTCGATGCTTGGTTCGTCAGCAAGTTAAAGCGGAGAGACAGAAGTCTAAGGGGATGTTACAACCATTAACCATACCCGAATGGAAATGGGAAAACATCACTATGGAATTTGTCACCAGGCATCCAAAAACATACCAAGGCAATAACACTATCTGGGTCATAGTTGATCGCCTTACAAAGTCTGCACACTTCATCGCTATTAGAGAGGATTTCTATCTGGATCAGCTTTCCAGGATATATGTGAAGGAAGTGGTAAGATTGCACGGAGTACCACATTCTATTATATCTGATCAGGATCTGAGATTTACCTCAAAGTTCTGGCGAAGTCTTCAGCATACTCTGGATACAGAGTTGAGTTTCAGCACTGCTTATCATCCTCAGACAGACAGTCAGTCTGATAGGACAAATCAAACTCTAGAAGATATGTTGAGAGCTTGCTCTATGGATTTAAAAGGTAGTTGGGATCAACACCTACCGTTGGTGGAATTTTCTTATAATAATAGCTTTCACTCCAGTATTCAGATTGCTCCTTATGAAGATCTCTTTGAAAAGAAATGCAGGACTCCAACTTGCTGGGATGAAGTTGGGGAAAGAAAGATATTAGGACCCGATCTCATTATGAAATGGCAGAAAAGGTCAGATCTATTCAACAACACATAAGAGCAGCTCTGAGTCGACAGAAAAGTTATGCCGAAAACCGAAGAAAAGACATAGAGATTGAAGTGGGTGATAAAGTGTTCTTACGAATATCTCCCTGGAAGAGGGTCATGAGATTTGGAAAGAAGGGGAAGTTGATCCCTAGATATATCGGTCCTTTCGAAATACTGGATCGTGTTGGGAAGGTAGCTTACTGATTAGAGCTTTCACCGAATCTCTCTCAAATTCACGATGTGTTCCATGTATCTCTCCTGAGAAAATACATACCTGATCCTTCACATGTACTCAGCTCAGAAGTTGTACCGCTGGAGCAAGATCTTTCTTATGAAAAATAGCCGAGATAGATTCTGGATCGTAGCGAAAAAGTCCTACGAAACAAGACCACTCGATTGGTGAATGATTTATGGAAGAACCACCAATTAGAAGAAGCTACATGGGAGATTGAGGATATGATGAGGGAAAGGTATCCTCATCTGTTTGTTACAAAGTGACGAATTTAGAGGGTGAAATTCATTTTAAGGGGGGTAGAATGTTACACCTGAGACTTTTATGAGAAATATTTTTGTTTTTATAAATCATAAAAGGAATCTTTCACTGCACACAACACTATATTGGCTTTCTTTACACACAATCGTGACCTTCCTCGATAGCTTGCGTCGTACGCAATACCGAGTTTCACTAAACAATGATATGCTATTAAAATATTATCAAAACTAACCATTATGAATAGTAATAACCACTTTTTGAAATTTTATAAATTTTATTTTTTAAAATGGACTTCATTTTTGGATTCGGAATATTGAAATTAGCCTAGGGTGAAATTTTGGTATTTTTCTGAAAACTTTCAATTTTTTATGAATTGTGAAACCACTAAGTGGTAGTTAAAAAAACTAAATTTTTCATAAAAATTAATTTTACCACTTATGTGAGTGGAATTTCAAAAATCTGAGAGACACGGTTGCTATCAGTATGTAAAATGTGGTCAATGAGATGAAAATAATTTTTGGTGTATAGTAACTTTTTACTTTTATTTACCACGGTTACAAGTAAATAGGGCAATTAAGGGTAAAAATGATATTATTATTACCCTAACCCATGTCCTAATTCTATTGGATAAGTGTAATTCGACCAAAAACAATCTTAGGAATAAATTATGACCATTTAGGCCCACTTGGATTAGATTAAGACATTTATTATTAATTTATTTAAAAAGGGTTAAAATAGTTAAAATCAAAGTTTAATAAGTAAATAATTTTTAATATAAGGTTATATATAAGATAAATTCGACTATAAATATTCATTAGAAAGATAAAAAGATTTCATACATAATGGTATTTTATTTGTATTTTTATAGATTAAATAATTTAATTTAGTTATGACACAAATATGATGTAGTAATTATCTTATTAATGAAATATTGATATAATTGATGTTATAAATACCAAAATAAATGTAATTTGAGACTTTTTATAAATTACAATAATTTTATAGGTTAATATGACATGTTGGTATTTATTTAATTAACTTCGTTTGAACTAATCATTCTGTTATGATTTTCACAAAAATCAATTCCTAAATAGAGTCAAAATTGACATAAAATAGTTTTTAAAACAAATATTATATTATTAATAGTTATTTTATTCCTAAAATTGTAAGGATCGGGAAAATGACTTATATAAGGTTATATATTTTAATAATAAACAACTTGGGGTTCTTTTGGTTGCTTTTAGTAAGTTTATTAACCTTATAGTATAAGAACACACGAAGACACAGTAAAAGTAAAATTATTTAACTTAATGTTAAATCTAAATGATAAGGTTAAAATAGGATCCTAAACTTTCCTAAATTCTATTGGATGAGGGTATATAGACCCATACCCACCTTATCTTCGAAATAAATCCATTTGGAGCTATTTAAAACCGAACATGAGTTTATAAGAATATAATATTTTTAGTTTTTCCAAAGGAGCCCCTCTCCTCCCTTATAAAAGGGCAACTCCTCCCCCTCTTACTCACACCACTTTGAGCCTTCAAACTCGGCCAACACCTGAACATTTCTCCTCTCCGCTTCTCTAGAGACATCCTAGAGGTCCTGGTCTTCTTCAAAGACCAATATTAGTGCCCTAAAAGGAGGTATCAAATAAGCACTTCAAAGAAGAGTTAATGTCCGTTACCGATTCTTTCATCTTTATTTCTTCTTCCACTTCTTCTTATTTAGTTATTTCATTATGAAGTAATAACATAAGTCTCACTCATATACTGATATCTTATTATAAGGATTAAACAACCCTATTTCACCATCTATCCATCCTATGAAAAATGAAATCACCACGCGTGCGTACGTACGGAATACCGTCTCCACGCCGTGGTGTAATCTATTTTCCACCACCACCTTACTTGGATGGGTATAATGGTGTAAATAATGACTATATATGATTATTGTAAAGTGATATTTATTCTTAAATATTATACATACACTTCAATACAATTCCATGATCATGGGAACGATATCATCGCTCGTGCGTACGTACGGAATACCGTCTCCACGATGTGATACGACTCGTTCTACATGATCTTCATTGAATAATGATTATATAAATGAATTGAATGAATTAATATGATATATATTGCTCTAATAGAATTCTGGAAATGAGTAATCTATATCCTAAAGAGAATAATAAGAATTTATTTGACAAAACACTCATAAGAACAAAAAGTAATAAACACCCAAATAACAAGTTGTAATGAAATATTACTAATAAGAAGCTAAGAATATGACCATATGTGATATCATAAAAATGATTATTATTATGTAATAAGTCAATAACATTATTTAAATCATTATACAGGAGGTTCGGACACGTACAAAGCATATCAGACCTAAGGTAAGGGAAATATCACAATCTCATTTTTATCCGAGATTGTTTATACTTCGGTATTTACTAGGGTGTATTTTATCATCCACATCCATGTTTCCTAAATATGTAATATTTTTTCCATCCACCTACAATTGTTTAAATCCAATTTTACCCTTCAGTGAGTTTTTAGTAAAGGATATTAAGGGAATCTTTTGTCATTTTTCGTATGAGGTACTTTTTGACTTTTCTGACAAAAGTACGAGAAGAATGTTTTTTTAACTTATACGGCATGAATGTATTTTTAAAACAAAATTTCCAAGAATATTCCTTTACATGTTTTCAAGTTTATTTTTAATTAACTTCTTTTAGTGTAAAAATGAATGACATGTTAAGAAAGGAAAAATGTTTTTGAAGTAGAAAGGATATTTTCCTCAAGAATGGAGTTCAAGTGATTTACCAAAATTATTTCCCATCTATGATAATAAAGGTTTCTATTTATATCCCTATTATTACATGGTTTTGATTATGTTGTGATGGAAATATTTTTATTAATTCTTTTATCTTATATTAATTGTTTTATGATGTCACGATTTTTAATGATTCCCACTTTTATTACATGGGTTATGTATGATGTATGTTTTTTGATTTTGTGGAACAGATAGGAATGGTATCATTATGAGATGGGTGGGACCTATATCTCCCTCCAATGCATTGTGTAAAGATTTTATATCTCATGAGATAGACATGGCTGGGGCGGCAGGTTAAACCGGTTCAGTGAAACAGGACTGAAATGAGCAGTGAACTCGGTTCAGAAATGGACTTTGTCCACTAAGATATTCTTGGAAATGAGTCTTGACTAATAAGAAATGATTCTATATGATTATGTGTGTATTCCATAAAGTTTCATCTTTTATGTTAGGATAATTGGGATTACATTTCACTACTATGATTTATCCCATGTTATGAAATTATGATTTTTTTGCAGGTTATGATTTCCAAAAGTTATGTTCTTATGTATATGATGTGATTGATATTTCTTTTGTAAACCCTTACTGAGCATTTGAGCTCACCCTTTTGTTTGTTTTCATTCCCCAGGTCTTGAAGATGGTTATTAAGTAAGATATGTCAAAAGGGACTATAGATATGATGCAATAAATGGGAGACAGTGTAGCCGCTTTATAAACTAGTTGTTTATGTTTCCCAGTTTCTAAAGACAATATACCTATACGGTCCTTTCCTAGTTTTATTATATGTTGTAATAAGTGTGCTTCAATTATGAAGTAATAATAATGTATGTAAAGTATGGTTCATTATGACATCTATCCAGACATTTATCTAAAAGGTCTCTAAATTCCAAAATCAACTGTAACATCAGATTCCCCAAACAAAGTATAGTTTCCCTTATTTTCACTTACTAAAAATATGATTACATTCATAATATTAAAACATTAATGAAAACAACAAGTACTATAGTAAAATCCTTACATATATTACATTATTCTTGTAACTTTAATATAGTTATTGATTCCAAAAACACAAATACAATAATTATTTAAATTCATCTGTAGTAACATCATAAGCTTGGACTTGATCCCTTGGCCTTTTCAAAGTTAAGTTTCCCTGGCGCTTGGGACATTCATTTTCATAATGCCCCATTTCCCTACAATTGTAGCATTCAACATTGATAGCCTCTTTCTTTCCCTTGAAATCACGAGCCTGGTGACCTTTTTCTCCACATTTATAACAAACTCCCATTCATTTTAGGCAAGTACCGGGGTGATTCATCACACAATTATTGCATAATGGAGAATCATTCATTCCCTTTATCCCTTTATCTGTCTCTTACTCCACTGTTCTCTTCTTCTCTTACTTTACAATGTTTTCATAAGACTTAGAGAATTAATTTTATGTCTTGATAGCACACAAGACTATATCTTCATACATTGAGAAAGACTGTGATACAAATGCTCAATGGATAAATGGGTTTAACCCATCAGAGAAATGATCATTCTTACTTCTTGTGTTACGTATATAATTAGCAGAATGCCTTGCTACCCTTGTAAATTTAGACTCATACTTTGAAACATTCTCATCCTCATTTTGTCTCAGGCTCAGAAATTGCCTTTCCACATATGCTCGATGGTCACGAGGAAAGTATTTTTCTATGAAAATCTCTTTAAACTCCCTCCATTCCATATTTGATACTTCATCATCTTCCTTTTTTGAATCAATGAACACCATGGATCAATATCTCGAGTGAGGCGGTAAACTGACGTGACAAACTTTTCCCTTTCACTACTACCAAAGGGATGGAATATTTTGTCTAAGGAATTTATACAATGCTCAGATACTAAAGGATTTGTACTCCCATTGAATGTTGGTGGTATTTGCCTCATGATGTAGTCTAACATTGATCCTCCACATTGCAGATCAGGGTGCTCCATACGAGTAAGGTTATTAATTGTAACCCGAGTGAGCTATCCCAGTATGGTGATATGCTGATCAGCACTACTTATATCACCAGATGCATTATAATTATCTTGAATATGAGGGAAATACCTACATGGAGTACATGCATTGATACAGTTTCTATTCCTTCCCCTAGGCGCCATTTCTAAACAATGTCATAAACTATATTAGTTTATGAATCAAAATACATAATTCTATACTTGTAAAACACTTAACAAAAATTGAACATTTTATGGATATAATCCATAATCATAAAAATGATTTCTTTGAGGAAGTATGTACTCATAACCCCTTCATAATGGTTTGTATGTAAAATTAGAATTATCCTAAACATATCCCCCGGGAGTGTCATAATCAAGAGTGCAGCAAGGCCCATTGTCATGCACCGGTTCCCATTCGAGTGTAGCTCAAAACTGTGTTTTTAAGTTTTACACCTAGGTATATCTGTGCTAGAGCCACATCTACCTGCTCGTATCCAGACAGGGATGTATTTCTCAGAAAACTCACAAAATCTCTATAATATCAAAATTCTATGAGGTTCTTCTATAGTAATCCTCAATGTCTATCATAGGGCTATGTGCTCTAATCAGAGTTTATCTCAATCTATCTTCCAAGGATAGTTCTAAACTACCTCTGATACCAACTATAACGCCCCGAACCTAGTTACCCAGAGTCAGTGCATTATTTCATAACTTTGGCATGATCCCAAAATATCAAGTCTCGAAAGACCGATTAGTTTAGTAGCCTTAGAAACACTAGATATATTCATAAGTCTTACATTACATCATAAAGTAAAACAAAACTTCAACAAAATCTTGTCTTCATATCCCCTCGTACTTTCCCTGCAGGTCATTCATAAAATACTTCTTCACATCCTGGAAAATTTAAAACATTGAAAGGGATGAGCTCAGATGCTCATTAAGGATAACAAAATAGTAGAAACTTTCATAAATAAACATAAACATTTAAGGAAATGTATAACTAAAACAGAATCCTTTTAAACATTAACTGCAGTATAATATGGTAAAAATAAAATGAAGTAATTCCATTTACTTATTCACATGGATATTCTACTATTCGAATAATCACATGCAATATCAATAACAACTTTCATGATGACGGAATGCATAATTCCAGACTATCATAACCACATAGTCAAGGCATATTTCCAAAACTACAAATAAGATTTTATCAAGGCCTTGTGACAAGACACTATTTTGTCTCATGAGACCTATCGATGCATCGAGACGCTATACCGGGCTCCACCCGGGACTTACTATGTCCAATGCATTCCTTATAGGAAAATGGATAAACATATCATAAACAATGCCCAAGAACCATAACATAATCGTATCACATAAAACATGAATAAAAGAAACATAACATTTACACATTTCAATCACTAGATATTAATACAACAAATTTATATAATAAAAACATTATCAAAACCATTTTAAATACCAAAATAAAAGAAAAGTAAAACATGATATTTAATTTTCATTTAAAAAAAGTTATGGCTTATAGAGGAAGCCGAAACTCAAATAATGGTCACATTAGTGGAGAAGTCGTTGTTGTCGCATACATAAGGAAAAATTATCCCCTTTTGTCGATTAGTAAAATGCTTTGTATAAAAAGATAATTTTTTAATAAAAGTAAAATTCAAATGCGTTTATCGACCTCATAAAATAAAGTTGTGTATAAAACAAAATATATCTTAATGAAAGGAGATTGAGATGAAGTTCCTTACCTCGTGTCTGAATTGACTAAATCGTTCTCTAATCTCATGAATATTAAACTATACTTAATTTATATTTTCTTAAGAACCTTTTTTAAGTTCATCATTCCTTTTAAAACACTTATTACCATGTTATTAACATTATGAAATCATTTAATTTAATAACGGTCGTTTTGTCGATCCTTGGTACTTGACTAAAAAATAAACTTCTTATAATTACAAGTTGTTTATGGGGTAAAATATCCATCATCTCTCGAATTATATTCATAATTTGAATAACATATATATCATATATCTCCATTATATACATTCGTTTATAATATTACATAACATTTAGAGGTAAGAAATGAAACACACCGTTTATGGAGATGGTAAGTTGTACGCACGCATGAACGCTACTTTCATTTATTTTTCATATTTAATGGAATGAAATAATAATGATATAAAGTTATTTAAAATTATAATATAATATGATATATAATATCATTTATCTCCTTCCTTTATATGTCCCACATATGGCATTAATGATTCAAATCACTTTTAGGGGGCGGTAGTCCACACATCCAAAAATAGAATTATCGTGTTTACCCATAATGGATATCATAAAGGTATGCCATAAATGAAAAATACATAATCATAAAAAAACATAAACATAATATATATCATATATAATTATATTTTCATCATAATGGACACTATGAGAGGTGTTAAAAGATGATTGAACAATCATCGTTTCATGGGGCAGTAATTCGCCACCCACATAAACATTATGTTCATTAACCCTTAGATGGAGGTGTGTGTATGTGTATTTAAAATCCTTCTCATAACAACATACAAGTATATTTAGGATACTGGTGTTGTTACAAAATAAAATAATAAAAAGATTTTAGGGGGTAGGAGAAGCAAAATAAAACAAAAGAACATAAGAGAAGACATTACCTTTAAATCAGGAAACTCTTTTAGATTTGAGCAAAGGGATTCCTTGGGAAGACTTCTGGCCAAAGTGAGGCTTCTGTAAGTCATAGAGGGATGTTTAGAGAGTATTTGGTCAGATATTGGCCGAGCCAAATAGCTTTGATGGTGTGAATAAGGTGGTAGAGGTGGGGGCCTTTTATAAAAGGAGAGAAGGGGAACTCTTGGAAAGTCATGATATGTTACATTATTATGCAATTATTTTCAGATTTTAAAGGTCCACAATAATATATTTCAAGGATATGGTGATAAGGGTTTGAAATAAACAAATCCAATAGGTTTTATACAAGTGTATGTATTATATTTTACCTTATCTTTTCATTTTATTGAAATCGTTCATTAATGAGGTAATCGTTGCATCATCATGGTGTCAAAAATAAATTTATTTATATAATGTCTAAAAATTATAAAAAATTACCATGATGCGTGAAATCGTTTTAGACTTCTAATTAATATTTATAGTCTATAAGATCATTTATGTAGACAAAATTAAAATTGTTTTACTTGGGTGATACTTACTTTTGTTATATTTTCCTTTCTTTATAAATAAAAAGATAAAATGTCACTATCACAGAAAAGTGATTACTTGGGGTCCCAATGTTTGGCACAATGTATTCCATGGTGGGCCATGACACAACCAGTAACATTAGGACACATGTTGGGGTCATTGTATATTATTATGAAATTATTTTATTACCCTTAACTACCTGATTACTAATTAATCATGATAATTGAAGATAATTATCGTCGATACTATTCATAATGTCCAAAAAAGAGTATTAATTAAATAATTCGGACCTTCTGATTAAAAATATGGAATCCATTTTACCAAATTATAAACACAGAAATTGCAGTAATTAATTTAAAAATTATTCCCGATGACAAAACAAACAACGTGTTTTTAAAAAACAGTATCTATCAAAAGATTGACAATTGTTTAAGTCCAATTTCAAAGTGAAATTAATTATAATGACAAACATTATATAAAATGGTAAAATTATGTTATATTTATACTTTAAAACCACTCAATATAATAATTTATCACAATAAATTATTTTTATTAAAAAAGTGGGTTTCAAGTATCTTTCTCTATTCATCAAAAATGGAAGTTCTCAGAAAAATACCAAAAATTCAACATAGGATAATTTCGATATTAAAAATCCAAAAATGAAGTCCATTTTGAAATATAAAATTTATATAATTTCAAAAAGTGGGTATTACTATTCATAAGGGGTACTTTGATTGGTCGCGGTGTGTTAGAGCATGAGGTTGGGTACAACACACGTTGCTCTATTATTCAAAGAGAAGCATACCATGGAATCTTGGGGTGTTATAGATGTTCCAATTCATTATTAAGATAATGACATCTATAAAGAGGATATGTGACGCAATAGGGGTGGGGACCTCGTAGTGTTATTGGTGAATCCATTAGCATTGTAAAGATGCAATAAAAACTCATCATAAGACATCATGGACCATAATAAAAAAATATAGAGGAAATGGGGTCACATTTTATGAGTCCTATGATTGGTTTTATAAAACTAAACTACCTAACCATGAATGGCACAATTAACTAGGGGGAATAATAGAAATGAAAAGGAATTTCAATAACAAATTCAGAGAATCCCATACATCTCATAGCATGGATAATAGTGGTCCATTACAACAAGTCATAAGTTGTTTCCATGTACACCTAGAAAATAATTTTTGAAATTAAAACTTTATTATTGATGTCATCAATATTCTCCTAAGCCAATGCCATTTCCCGTTTTATGGAACTTCCCGGAATAATGGTGCCTTGTTCCTCTAAAACCAAATTCTCTATTAATTGAGAGAAACATATATTGATGATTTTGGGAAGAAGTTTTTATTCAAAATTGAACATAATTATGGCATGGTACTGAGAAATAGAGGAAAGATCAGGTACTCTGGGAATGATAATTATTGTAGTTTCAATTGAAAACTGGGAGAGCCCACCCCCCATAATGTCTCGGATGGCACTCACATGGTCATCATTAGTCACATTCCAAGAATAGAGAAAATGACCATGGATTCCATTGGGCCTCGGGGTTCTCCCCTTGTTTAGGGAAGTTAAAGAATTCCAGACCTCTTTCTCATCTAGTAAAACTAGAAGGATATATTTTGTATGTTCAGAAACAACCCTTAGAATATAATAGAAGATGTTATCTGGGGCTTGTGAGTACCCCATATTCCAATGAGTGTTGCGGATACAGTGAAATTAATTGAATTAATAACTTACCATTTCTCCAGTAATGGAAATTTCACAAATAATGAAGATTTCATCTATCTGTATGTTTGGATCTCGATACCACATCCTCTATTTTTTTCACAAATATAATTATTCCATGTTTTAGTTCCCTTCCATTAAAATAGTGTCTCAATATCATTCTTGAATAATTCATTCATGTTCATATTGTTTCTTATATTATGGTTGATTTTTGAGACACAATAAATCGGAAATCTCTTTATACTAAGACACGTCAAGGTTTAACTCCACCATATCAATGTCAATCTTGATGTCATCTAGTGAAGGCCACTTTAGGGGAAGGGAGATGAACTAAGTATAAAGATCACATTTCAAGCGCCACCAATAATTATAGATTCCAATACAAAAACTAATATGGAATGGTGTATCCTTTGAAAATTGAACCATTCTAAGAAAATCATGGTAAGAAATCTATCTCTTATAGAAGAAGAAATGATGATTTTTAGAAGATATAAGTTTTTGTTGGATGAGAAAGTGGCATAATATGATAAGGAATGAGTCATGGTAATGAAATTTGTGTTAAGAAATTATGATATAGAATGAATGTTACATTGAAAATGATCCAATATACACCCAAATATACATGAACCAATTTGGTTATTTTCCCAGCTAACACTACAGGAAATTAGATCTTTCCCAATGCTTCTATACAAACAGTTTGAAAAAACCGTTTGTATAGGTCACCTTTCCCAACGGTTTGGCCAAACCGTTGGGAAAGGCCCCCAAATTGGCCAATTTTCCCAACGGTTTGGCCAAACTTTTGGGAAAGGCCCTCAAATTGGACACTTTTCCCAATGGTTTGGACAAACCGTTGGGAAAGGAGGACCTATCCCAACGGTTTGGCCAAAGCGTTGGGAAAGGACCTCAAATTGGACACTTTTCTCAATGGTTTGGACAAACCGTTGGGAAAGGTGGACCTATCCCAACAGTTTGGCCAAACCGTTGGGATAGGTCCCCAAATATACCACTTTTCCCAACGGTTTGGCCAAACCGTTGGGAAAGGTGGACCTATCCCAACAGTTTTGTCCAAACCGTTGGGAAAGGTCCCCAAATATGTCACTTTTCCCAACGGTTTGGCCAAACCGTTGGGATAGGTCTACCTTTCCCAACGGTTTGGCCAAACCGTTGGGAAAAGTAGGCCAAAATTCAACATCCTGCACAGAATCAAAATCACAACCAAAGACCTTTACCAATGGTTGTTAAAACCGTTGGTATAGGTCTATACTAATGGTTTTAACAACCATTGGTATAGGTACTTTCATTTTTTATCGGACCTTCGTACCGAGAACATTATAAAAATCAAAATTTAAAATATTTATGAGAATACATATATATATTTATGTAATTATGATCACAAAAGTCATGTTAGGTTAGTGGTTGAGTCGTTCAATTATAAACGAGGGGTCCTAGGATCAAATCCCAGCGGATGTTTTATTTTTGGAATTTATATACCAACGGTTCCATTACCATTCGTATAGATTTCATATTACCTATACCAACGGTTTACAAAACCGTTGGTATAGGTCTATACAAACGGTTTTTGGAAAACCGTTGGTATAGACCTATCCCAACAGCTTACTTGGCTACGGTTCTCCAAACCGTTCGTATAGGTTATACCAACGGTTTGGAGGCCTATACCAACGGTTTCAAACCGTTGGTAAAGGTTAGATTTCCAGTAGTGTAAACATATATCCTAAAAATCTCATACCATGAAGGCATTATTGTTACAGAAACAATGAAAAATGGCTTCTGTCATTTTGTGTGAGGGAGCTTTAACCATTATTTGTAGAAAAATATAGTATATAATTAAAATCACCCCAACCATCTAGGGGACCTATCTTGGATTAATGAAGATGAGATTATTCCCATGTTTATCCTATATCCAAGCATCACCTTTTTCATAGAAAAATGACCATACACTATAACAACAACTTTCTAATACCATAACAAGTAAATTATGATATTTATCTTATCATTTGACCACCAATATCATAGGCTTCGAAAAAACATATATTTGTATGTTTTCTAGTGAACCATGTAGAAAATAATGCATTTGAGATAATCACTAAATTTCTATATTGTTGGATGATCCCAACATCGGTTCAAGAATCACCATATGAAAAACATTATGTCTAGAACCATTATTAGTAATAAAAAATGAATTCACCTGGGTGCTAAGATCTTGACCATTCCATATCATCAATGAAAACTTTATAATCAAGAATTTATTTCCATGGACCCATGTGAAAAGGCACTGGTATAAATATCTCATTCAGATGAGAACGACATTCATTAATAAGACCTTATGGAGATGCTACATAACAAATAATAGGATTAAGAGGAATTCAGAAATGTTTCCACTATATTATATTAATACGAATATGTAATTGGGTATGATGTTAAGGAGGGTGATGAGGAAACCTTCTCATACGTACAATCCCTATAGAAAATCAAAATATAATTTGTGACAAATGGAATATCATAATCTTCTAAAGAATAATATGATTGTGGGAGATGATCACAAATGATATCCATAACCTTGGACAACCAAATGGAATGTCCTTAGAGGGGAGTAAGAAGAGAGATAGTTAGGGGTTAATAAGATCTAGGTATATGTGGTACAATTTCATTTAAATGGTATGGGGGTTTGGTTTTGTGTTACATGGGGGATTGGAATGGGGTAGTGTAGAAACATGGATTGTGATGGGGGGAACTGCATGGGTCAGGGAAGAAGGGGGGAGGAATGATGAACAATATTATGACATCTTAAAACAGGAACAACATTAACCTGAATAGAATGTAACACTCCTTCAGTCACAGGGTCACCAATCTGAGGGACATTGGTCATCCAGAAGGAGTTGGTTTCAAGAATCACGAGATTATTGGCCATAAATGGGGAGTGCTTCCTAATTTTCCTTCACACCAAGGAGGAGTTCCCTAGGATCTACCACTGATCATAGAATCTAGTTGGGGGAGATGGAGAAATATTTTTACACCATGAAAAGTTGTCCCCAGTCCTAATAAGATGGAGGCCATTAAGGGAGGTATAGAGATCCTCTTCAACACAAATTATGGACATGGTTGAATATGTTAACTAAGTTGCATGGGCATCAAAACACAGTTTGGAGCCATCCATTTCACTTATTTCCTAGAGGATGTATGGGTTCTGAATGTATTGGGGAAGAACCGATATGTTGATCCACACTACTATCATTGGGGTGTCCATCCCTGAGTGAACCCCGAAAAACAACATTTATAAATAGGGGAACTATGTCCCAACAGAATGAGGTAATAAAGCCTATGTGGTGAAAAAGCATCCCTAGATGAAAAAACAATACAGTATGCCTTGTAATTGATGTATGTGATCTGATCTAGGGCTTTCAAGTCCAAGGAATCAACCAACTGCTTGAGAAATAAAAGAGGAGGGAGATTCAAGCCGAATTGGGTCACCAAAGTCCCCTGGATATGAGTCGACACCACTGATAAAGGTTCATATGGTAAGACAAGTTCTAAAAATACATAAACTATGAATAGGTAGAAACTACCTTCATGGATTATCAATATGGATAATAGAATATAGGTTCCCCTGGGGGTGGGTGGAGCAAATCCTACATTATAGAAGTATGGGAAGAGCCCTCAAGCATGAGATTCCCAATAGTGGACATGGACACAGAGGATATGGGAGGTGGGGCCATTTCGAGGGAAGCTCCATAGTACCAAGAGTAACCAAGAGCATTCCAATGATAATAAGTGTTTGAAAACATGGTGGAAAATAGGTCACATTCTCAATATATATCCTTGAATGTGACATATACTTTCTTAATGATTTGTATTTAACAAGAATTATTCAAAACGTCTATATCAATTTTTCATATGAACCATGAATGAATAACATACAATGATACATATAATATCACAAGGATGAATGTATAAATATATTTTCCTTTTAAAGTAGTTGTATATATTCCTCATGAAATAATAGAGGTGCATAACAAAATGTTCCTCTCAAAGAAGGAATATTGGGATGAAAATACCACACCCTAGATCACGGAATCCATCGATCTCATAAAAACTCTTGTATTATAAATATTTTTTTATTATAAATTAATTAATTAAAAATATTCATATATATATATAATATAATATGAGAATTTATTATTAACTCTTATTACCTTATTATTATCAATTTTATGTTTTATTTATGTTTCGGGTAATAACTACTTTGTTCTTCATGTATGTTTTGATTTGTTATAGTTTATTTCAATTTCATTCACCTTGGTTCAATCGTCTCATAATTATTAACCTGATATAAATACCATCTATATTCATTATATATTTACATAAAGTATTCTATACATCTATATGATAAGAAATAAAATACATCATTCATAGAGATATAGGTCATACATATACATAGAAATTCTTCGATTTTATTTTAGGATAAAAATATTGAATAATTTTTTGATATATTTTCATTATATAAACATTTTTATTTTATATATGGCATATATTATCATTAAACCCATAAAACATATTTCCAATGTAACCCGGGAATAAATAACATATCTTCTAGAGGTAGAAGTACATCGTACACATGAATAATGTAATCATATACTCACAAAATGGATTATAAGAAAGAATTTATAATATAGAAATTATAAAATCTTAATAAAATAATAATTTTTTTTATCATATGTAAATAATTAATTCACCATTATTATTATCCATGAGAGGTCGAAATGGAAACATTATGACATTAGTTCGTAGGGAATTTGTATTCTATACACATGAGCGATGATTTCATAAACCATTTCATGGAAATAGAATTTTTTATAGGAAATACACATAACCTAAAATAAATTTATTATATTTTTGATTCATATGTTATTTTATCAGAATGATATTTATATAATTCAATGGGTAAGGGGAAATCTAATAAAATTGCATGTTGATAAACATTACATATTCTTATATTGTCCTTAGTATGTTTTCACTGATATTCTCCCTTGGGTGGATTTCTTCACAGAAATTGGTTTCTAGGATTAGGGGATGAAATTCAGTAAGTTATTTATGCATGTATTAACTAAAACAATGTTGTTTTATGTTGTGATAGAGGAATGATAAGGGTTGTATTTTATTAGTGATGAATAAGAAAAACATGGTATTTTTGAAAAAAAATAATTTTCCATAATTTTATAAAATTGAAAAGGGAAATAATAGATCAAATTTTATCTTTATAGATTATAATGTAAATAATATTTCCTGATTTTGTCTAGATAATTTTATTGATTATTTTTAACTATATCGGTTAGTTTACCCCCTTAGTAAACCCAATTTTACCATAGTAGTGCAAATTAATTTTTATATCATTCCCTAATAATTTTGATAAAAAATTATGATTAAAATATCAGAAAATTTAAACAGTTATGATTAAAAAATTGGAAATACTATTAAAAAATGTGTTTCTACAATTTTATAAATTAAATTTATATTTATTCCCACAAACGTATCAGGAAAGTAAGTTTTAAAATTTAAAATGACAACATATTGAAAATGTTTTTATAATCAATTTAATTATGAAATTTATTTAAATGAAATAAATTTTATTAAAATATTTTTAATTTAATAAATTTTACATTAAAATTTTTTGAAATACAATTTTAATTTATTATGAAATATAGAGAAAAGAAGTTATTAATTAATATTTTGTATTTTTCCCTATTCATTAATAAATTGAATATTTCAGAAAAATACAAAAGAAATCAACCAATGATATTTTTTTCATAATGATTCAAAAATGTATTATAATTTATAAAATTAATTTTATTATTATTTCCAAAAATTAATTTTTTTAACAAGATGATATAAAAATCATTTTTAGAGAAATATAATATTTTCAAATACTCTAAATACTTTTCTAAAATTTAATTAGTTATTATTAATAAATTTTCATTATATAAATCCATAATAAATAATATTATATAATGTACTTATAAAAATTATCATCATTATGTATAATGTCTAAGTTATAATAGTCATGGTTTAATAACTATATAAATGTTAAATCATTGTTTTCGAAAAACATAGTGTCACATGGAATATAAGATAAGATAGTGTTGCATATAGAAAAATAATAACTTAGTGATTCATATAATTAATGTATAACTCGGTGTATCATGAAATGAAATACATTAATGAAATTTAATTCATTCGAAAAAATTAAATTCATATAAACTCTTGTTTTTATACTCTTCGGTTCTCTTGGAGCTTTTAAACGTCATAAATTTTGAATTAAATTATAGGTATATAATGGACCCACCCATCACAAAAATCAAAAACCATTGATATATATATAACTAAATAATGAAAAATATTTTTAGTTAATCAATCCATAATCCAAGAAGAAAATATATTTCATCCTGATTTAGTCATCATAACAATCAACCATACATAGAAAGTAAAAATATAAAAAAATTGTATCATATTTTTAGTGAATCATAAGTACCATCAATTTTTTTATTCATAGCTGCAAATACCTTTAAAATAATATTTGAATATTTATGAAGGAAAATGCAGTTTTCATTTAGAAATCACTAATTTATAATATAGAATATGTAGACATATTCTTAAGAATAGTTTCTTCTATAAGAACCATTGTAACATTTAAATGAATCCTAAAGTCATTTTTTTTCATTACGGAGGGAAAATATATTCAGTCGTTGATTATTTAAACAATAATTTAATTTACACATTTAGTAAAAATTACCCCACATATAAAAATTGGAGAATATTCATGTTAGAAATTTATAGTCATCCATAACTATGTAAAAATTAAATTAAAATATCATTACATTATTTTTAAAACATTATAGAAAACATTTTAAGGAAATTATGGATATTTATGAAATGATTCCTAAAATAATAGAGAAATAATGATAGTTTTACTTCAAAAGTTTGAGTAAATATTGTTAAGAAATGGTAAATAATGTTTTAAATTTTTAAATAACCATAGTTAGAGAAAAGGAATAATGTTTTTATGAGATTTATCATATAATATCCCTATAGTAAATTTATGTGTAATCAATCATATTAAATTGAGAGATTGTAACATAAGACTATAATTACATTTGCAATTTTTGATTTATAATCACTACTAAAAAATATTATGAAATTAATAATTAAATAAATTAATATAAAGTGATTAATTGAATATGATATCAAAGAATAAGTGTATATACTACCACAAATAGACAAGTTGTGAATATGACACATGTCTCAAAAAATTGAGACCTGAAACCCCCATTGAAGCTATGAAATAATTCATCAAAAATATAACCTAATGAGAAATAAATTTTGATTTATTATTCCCCAATCAAAAAAATATATACAAACTTATAATATCAAATATGTAATCCACTTATAAATTTTCAGAACCAGTTTACTAATAAATATTTATTTAAATTGTAATTTGTAGGTTTTAAATGTATCATATATCTTGAAAGTTTTAGTTTATAAGTTTCATTCCATTCCACATGATAGTGGTTCCATAATCTCTATATTTTAATAATTATTTAAATACCATATAAATTATTTAAATATTACTTACAAAAACCAATTATTATTATTGATCAATATATTTTGTTATATAAAAATTCATAACATGTGAAGAAATTCATTTCACCTTAGAGAATAATTATTTTAATCCTGAAACATTTTTTGTAGAATTTAATTATTATTTCTAAAAATTAATCATATATTTAATATAAGGAAAACATTTCAACATATATTAAATGATGTTTTTTTCATATCTGTATCCTCTAATTAAATGTCTAGGTACTAATTATTATAACATATCATTGTTTATTTTGACTCAGGTTTGTCTATATATAAATATATCAACTAAACATCATTAATATAAATTTAATTCATATAAAACATTGGGGTGTTGATGAAATTTTCTACCATACTCTATCCTAAAATTTTAAAATATTATTTGGGATTTATAAGAAAATCATGAATTCCAAACAACATTATCATATCCCAAAAAAACTCTGTTGATTGGGTATGATATTTTTCCATGTATGTGATTGATCCCAGTTTTGTTACCTCATTCCAACAATTTTTATAAGTTAATATGTTTTTTAAAATATGATGAAATCAATATTTCATCAAAATAGATTTATATCCCTAGTACAATTTTTTTCATATTCAGTGTTGCTAATAATGGGTAGTCCAAACAATGAGATTAGGTTGACTCTTAGAAAATTATAAATCCCATTACTTTCATCAAGTCATGTGGATATGGATTCCTCAAAATTTTTAACATATTTAATAATATTTAAATTTTAATGGTATCCCTAATATTTAGTAGATAGTCCCCTTAAATCCATATTTTAAAAATTGATGTCAATAAAAAACAAAATAGGATGTTATGAAACCTCATTAATTTTTGAAATATTTCATTAAAATGGGTAGGTTTTATACGATCATTAATGTTAATAATAATCTGTTATAATGACATTCAATGTTATACTAGGATCATGGACATTGAATTTTTTACATTTTGTTCCAAAACTTTTATGAAAAAATATATAGAAATATTTCATCACTGATTGTGTTTTAATATTAAGAATAAATGTCCTAGTAAAATGGAAATTTCTAATTTTACATGAATAAGGACCATTCTATATATACTAAAATTATTACTTACTAATTTAGACGATTTTCAATATTAAAACTAATAGGGAACATGTAGAGACCCCAAACATGATGTACATAGACATTACATTACTTTTGTTGAATACTAAATAAATAACAAAAACAAACACACAAGGACCGTAATAGTTTAGTGTCTTTGGAAACTCAGAAAAATAATCTTCTAATCTTTGTGAAAGATCTTCAACATCTCCCATAAATATATTTCCTTTTTTTTCTTACCTAAAACAATTCTTTATATCATGGGGAAATGAATAAATATTAAGGGTTAGCTCAAATTCTCAGTAAGGGTACTCATTGAGAAAATATATCAAACCATATACATTTGAACTTCAAAACATGAACATAATGTTCAGCCATCTGAATTATGAGTTGTGAAATAAATCTTGGCAGTACATAAGGAATAGATCATAATGGAACATAAATCATTATACAATAGCATGTGAATAAAACATTTAATTGTGGAAACTATTAAGCACATGATATTATTTCCATAATTTCCAAGACATTGCTGCGAAGACCATCTTAGTGGACAAAGTCCCTTTCTGAATCGAGTTCACTCCTCGTTCCAGTCTTGTATCACTAAACCAGATTAACATGTTGTTCCAGCCATGTCAATATCATGAGATATAAAATCATTAACCAATTCATTTGAGGTAGATATAGGTATCACCCATATCATAATATTATCATTCTTAACTGTTCCACAATATAATTATAAATCATTAATCATAACCCAATGAATAAAATGGGTTTCATAAACATCATCCCATCATAACATAATCCATATAAAACTAATGGATATCATTTCATCATAATATAATTGAAACCATGTAAATCATAGAGACATTATAATTGAAACATACACATATGAAATAATGTCATCTTAGATGGAAAATGGTTTTGATAAAACACTTTAATGAATTTTTGTGTAAAATATCATTTCTTCTTAAAAATCATTTTCATTTCTCGAAATTTCATGAAATTTAAATGAAATGGATTTTAATTAAAATAATCATGAAATCTTGTAGAGTATTCTTCATGTAAATAATTCATTAGGAAAACGTAAAAATATGTTCATGCTGTATAAGTAAAAAAAACATTGTCCCCGTACTTTTGTTAGAAAAGTCAAAATGTTCCTCGTATGGTGAACAAAAAAATATTCCTTTCATAACATGTGGTAAAAGTAAAAAATGAGTAAATGCGACATTAAAAATACATAAATACCCTTTTATAAAACATGTACATGGATGATTACAATAACCCCAATAAATAATTACAAATAAACAATCTCATATAAGAACGAGATTGGAATAATTATCCCTTACCTTAGGTCTGATATGATTCATACATATCGAAACCTCCTGTATAATGATTTAAATAATGTCCTTTACTTATTATAGAATAATATTCATTGTTATGATATCATATATGGTTCACTTATGAATTTATATTACCCTTTCTTTTGTAAATTCCATGTTAAACAGCATTTTGGGTAAAATCATTTCATTTATCGTACGTGTTTTGAAATTTTGTTCGTGATATTATTAATTGTATCCCAATATACATAATTTCAGAATGTAAAACATGATTTATATATAATATATATTAATTATATAAATATATATGATAGATCAGTAAATGGAATGAAATACACCATTCATGGGGAGGGCAGGTCGTGCGTACGCTTGAACGCTGTTTTCATTTCTTATTGAATTAAATGGAATTACGTAAATGAAACATATATGTACATAAATCTAGTATAATTATTATGTAATATCTTTCATTATTAGTTGTTATATATATTTTATAATCATACTTTAATGGTAAATCATTGAAAATGAATCTCATCGCATTCGTAGAGACGGTAGTTCGTACGTACGCACAAGTGATGATATCATGCCCAAGATCATGGAATTGTATTGAAATGTTTGTATAATATTTAAGAATCAATATAACTTTACAATAATAATATATAGTTATTAATTTACACCATTTTACCCATCCAAGTAAGGGGGTGGTGGAAAACAGATTACACCACGGCGTGGAGACAGTATTCCGTACGGACACACGCACGATGATCTCCTTTTCCGTAGGATGGATAGAAGATGAAATTGGGTTGTTTAATATTTATAATAATATATAATTATATGAGAGATACTTATGTTATTAATTTATTATGAAACAAATAAATAAAAAGAAGTAGATGAAGAAATAAATTGAAAAGAATCGGTAAAGGATCTTACCACTTCTTTGACGGGCCTCTTCTTAACATCCTCTTAAGGAACTAGGGTAGGTCTTTTGAGGAGACAAGAAAATCTATAATGATTCTAGGGAATATGATAATGGAAATGGTCAGGGGGTGTCTGAGCTTCAAATTTCAAAATAGTGTGAAGAGAAGAGGGAATGGGTTCCCTTTTTATTAGGGAGGAGAGGGGCACCTTTGGAAAAACATAAAATATTTTTTTTATAATAATGTCATATTCGGTTTATAATAGCTCCAAATTGATTTATTTATAAGATAAAGTTTTTATGGGTCTAAATCCTTTATAACAAGATGTTCTAGACAAGTTTAGGTAACTATTTTAACCTTATCATTAAGATTTAACACTAAGTTAAATAATTTAACTTTTACTGTGTCTTCTTGTTTTCTTATGCTAAATGGTTAATAAACTTACTATAACAAGCCAAATGAACCCCAAGTGGTTCATTATTAATATATATAACCTTATCTGAGTAATATTTCCAAACCATATATTTTTAATAATATAATAACAATTAATAATATAATATTTGTTTTAAAAAATATTTTATGTCAATTTTGACACTATTTGGTAATGGATTTTTGTGAAAATAATAACAGCATTATTAGTTCGAAAAATTTCAATTAAATCAATACTAACATGTCATATTAACCTATAATATTAGTGTAATTCATAAAAAGTCTCAAATTACATTTATTTGGGTATTTATAGCATCGATTAGGTTAATATTTCATTAATAAGGTAATTACTGCCTCATCATTGGGTCATAAATAAATTAAATTATTTAATGTTTAATAATTATAAATAAGGTACCATTATGTATAAAATCATTTTAGTTTTCTAATGAATATTTATAGTTGAATTTATCTTATGTATAATGCAATATTAAAAATGATTTAGTTATTAAACTTTGATTTTAACTATTTTAACCCTTCTTTAAATAAATTAATAATAAAAGTCCTAATCTAATCCAAGTGGACCTAAATGGTCATATTTTTTTCCTAATTTTGTTTTTGGTCGAATTACACTTATCCAATAGAATTAGTACGTGTGTTACGGTAATAAAAAATATCATTTTTACCCTTAATTTCCCTATTTAATTTTAACAGTGGTAAATAAATGTAAAAAATTACTAATCACAAAAAATTATTTTTATCTTATTGAACCACATTTTACTTCTTGATATTAACCATTTCTATAAGAATTTCTAAATTCCACTCACATAAGCAATAAAATTATGTTTTTTTTTAATTTTCAAATTCTCCTAGGAGGTGGGTAAAAGATGGTGAAAAGTTCAATAATATTTTTATATATCTAAAATTATTATAAAATGACTCCAATGAATTAAATTGAACTTATATAGGTATTATGTATAAATTTTGATCTAAAATAAATTTAAATAAAATATATAATTATTTAAATAAAAAGTCGGTTATTAAACAGTAACCCAGTGTTTTCTTTATTCATCAAAAATTGAATGTTTTCAGAAAAATACAAAAAATTCACCCAATTTTAATTTCAGAATTTGAAATCCAAAAATGAAGTCCATTTTGAAAAATAGAATTTATAAAATTTTGTATTACTATTCATTACGGCTTGTTCATAATAATATTATAATAAT
Organism: Viscum album; assembly: GCA_963277665.1. Lineage (NCBI taxonomy): Eukaryota > Viridiplantae > Streptophyta > Magnoliopsida > Santalales > Viscaceae > Viscum > Viscum album. Next base: position 1,415,740,053 of record OY728153.1, on the reverse strand, counting down.
ATATTGTTTATTGAAACTCGGTATTGCATACTACACACGCTATCGAGGAAGGACTTGATTGCATGTAATGCAAGACAAGTCAGGGATGCATGTAGTGACATCTCCTTTTGGTGTTGCTCATAACATAATCAAAACATATTTCATTTATACATTAAACAAAATCTATACTTAATGTTGAGTAAAATGATTTCCACAAAAACAACCATGAAATTGTGTGTAACACGATCCAAGAATAGTGTTGCGTATACTGCAAGCTAATATGGTGTTGCGTATAGTGAAAGATAATTTTGGTGTAGTGTACAACACAATACATCAATGAAATTAAAAAGAATAATTTCATAAAATCTTGGGTTGTTACATTCTACCCCCTTAAAATGAATTTCACCCTCAAAATTCGTCCGTGTTATAAATGGTTTACTACTTGAATGTTTCTTTTATAGAAACCCACATCGTAAATAGGAATACCAAATCTGACATTTAAAAACTAAATTATGAAACCAAATGGTTACCCAAATTAAGACATCACTAGGTTTCCACATAGGAGAACATAGGTGAAAATATGGATATGGAAGAAAAATCTAAACATCATGTTCTGATGAAGAGTGGTAGAGGACATGGCTACGAAGAAGCCAACAATCACAAAGCCATAACTTTTAGATGATCTAAGGTACCATCTGATTCATCCGATATAAGGGAACTAAGAAAACATTTTTTGTTTTTAAGAAGATTTCCCTAAAGTTGAAGAATTTGAATTATAAGAAATACATACTTTATTTTGGAATAATCTCACCGTTGTTTGTGCCTTTAACAATTTCCAATTTATCTCTTAAAGAAATGAAGTTGAATTTTTCATCTGTGAAGTGTTAGCAGATCATGTGATAGAATGATGGGTCATTCCATATGTATCAAACAAAAGGTTAGAAAATGTTATCAAATATACATAAGTCCATCTATGGTGAGGTTAATAGTATATGATTCAAAAAATGCATGTATACTTCATCTATCAAACTGCTTAATAAAACTAGTTTCTACTAATCAGGGACATCCTGTAGGCCAGTGGTAGGAAATAAAGGCCGGTCGCACTTTGGTTGTGGGTTCGAATCCTACAACCTTGTCCGGCGCGACAGGTTTTCTCCCATCTTGTAGGTTTTCCTTTTTCTAAAACCACATTTTTATTACATTCCATAAATAAAATCGGAAAAGGGTCTAGCCTTAAACAATACTGACTTATGTCCAACATAATCCATTATAATCTTTAGGATCATCCAAAATACATCTATCCAAGATCATAGTATAAATAAAAAAATTACTAGAAATATCATCTGCCGAGCATGCGAATACCATCATTTATCCCCGATATATCTTATTGGTAAAATTACAAACATGTGAATAACTTAATCATTCATTCTCTTTAAAAATTTATAACCATTGACTCTTAGTGAAAACATGAATGCTGTAAAAATTTAACACTTTCCACATACCAAAATCCCTAAATTTGTATATACTCAAACTATGATATAAATTTATCCTTATATTAGTTATGAAATCATTAATACTATCAAACATTTCATTATCTCCTAATCCCTTATTTATGCGCATATTAGGTACTTTACAAAAATATATGAATAACCATTATTGGATACTGGTACCATTAAACATATACCTTAAAAAACATACGGAAAAACAATAGTGTAACAATCCTTATATGTTTAATTATTCCATAATAACATGAGATTACATATACAACATTACTCTTGATAAACATGTAATTATTCCACTACCATCTTAAACCATTGACCGATATTGAACAATTCCTTCATCTCACATATCATTTGTATTCTATTCATCATCATCAACATAAACACTACCCATATGACCATGATGATTCTCTTCATGAGACTTTCTCTTAGGGCATTGGTTTGCATAATTCATGTACATTCCAAATTTAAAACATTTAATCATTGCTGATGTCGTAGCAATACCCTTATCCTTATCCATGGTGTTAACTAAACCTTTTCTTTTTCACTTACTGGCTTTTTTCCCTTCCATTCCACACCAAAAGCATCTACCATTTCCTTTAAAACATTCTCCTTGATGCCTCTTCCCACATGATTTACATGAGGTAAATTGAACTTTGTTTCCTCAGTGATCATCATTAAACTCCATCTTTCTCTTATTAGCTGAGTCGGGAAACTTACCAAAGTTGAGATTATTGATCATATTATGAAATTACTGATTAGGCATAATAACGATATGTGGACTTCTAGATCCAATTTAATTTGGTTTCCCATGAATAATATCATTCCATTGTCCATCATATCAACCATTATCGTGAATCTTCCTGTTTCCAGCCATTTTTTAAAACCCAAAAAGAATAGTGTGAGGGGAAAAATCATAATCAAGGGGAACTAACTTCAATATCAAACATTTTAGGTTTAATTCTTATATCGTTACCAGAATACTTGGATTATAACCTATAATTTTATATAACCTTAGGGACATCCCTAGACATACCTTAGAAAAATCTCTAGGAATTTCACTAAAGTTTTCATATCCTAGTTTCCAAAGGATAACTAAACCTTTCTTATGATACCAACTATAGAGACCCCAAACATGACGTACATAGATATTACATTAATTTTTCGAAATACTAAATACATAACAAAAACAAACACACATTGATCATAATAGTTTAGTGTCTTTGGAAACTCGGAAAAACAATATTCTAATCATGGTGAAAGATATCCAAAATCTCTCATAAAGATCGTCCCTTTTTTTCTTACATAAAAAATTTCTTTATGTCATGGGGACAAGAAAACATATAAAGGGTGAGCTCAAATTATCAGTAAGGGTATGAATGGAGAAAATAAAACAATCCATATACATTTTAACTTCAAAATATAAACATAAAGATTTCCCATCAAAATCATCTGTTGTGAAATAAATCATGGAAGTACGTAAGGCATAGATCATAATGGAAAATCAATATTGATAAAATAGAATGGGAATAAAATATGTAATTTTGGAAACCATTAAGAACATGATATGATTTCCATAATAGCCAACGCATTGCTGCCAAGACCATCTTAGTGGACAAAGTCCCTTTCTGAATCGAGTTCACTCCTCGTTCCAGTCCTATATCACTGAACCAGATAAACATGTCGTTCCAGCCATGTCTATATCATGAGATATAAAATCTTTACCCAATGCATTAGAGTGAGATATTGGTCCCACCCATCTCATAATTAAATCATTCTTATGTGTTCCACAATATAATCATAAATCATTCATCAGAACCCATAGAATAAAATAGGTTTCATTAACATCATCCCATCATAACATAATCCATATAAAACCAATGGATATCATTTCATAATAAGATAAGTGAAACCATGTAAATCATAGAGACATTATACTTGAAATATACACATATGAATTAAAGTCATCTATGATGGAAAATGGTTTTGATAAAACACGTGAAATGAATTCTTGAGTAAAATACCCTTTCTTCTAAAAATAATTTTCATTTCACAAAATTACATGAAATTTAAAAGAAAATTATTTTAATGATAGTAATCATGAAATCATGTAGAGTAAGATTCATGAAAATAAGGCGTTTTTAAACCGTATAAATCTATTCATGTCGTATAAGTTAAAAAAACATTCTCCTCATACTTTTGTTGAAAAGGTAAAAAAGTTCCTCGTATGGTAAAAAAAAGAAATATTCCTTTCATAACATGTGGTAAAAGTAAAAAATAGGTAAAAATACTTTAAACATATATAAAAACATTTTTAGAAAACATTTACATGGATGATTACAATAACCCCAGTAAATACTTTCGAATAAACAATCTAGGATAAGAACGAGATTGGAATAATTATCCCTTACCTTAGGTCTGATATGCTTCGTACATATCCAATCCTCCTGTATATTGATTTAAATAATTTCATTGGCATAATATATAATCATATTCATTGTTATTATATCATATATGTTTCACTTATGACATTATATTACTCGTTCTTTTGTAAATTCCATGTTAAAGCAGCATTTTCTGTAAAATCGTTTCATTTATCGTACGTGTTTCAACATGTTTTTCTTGATATTATTACCTAAATCCTGATTTACATAATTCCAGAATTTAAAACATGACTTATAATTAATATATATTCAGTATATAAATATATATGATAGATTGATAAATGGAATGAAATACAACGTTCATGGAGACGATAGGTCGTGCGTACGCAGGAACAATGTTTTCGTTTCCTTATTTAATTAAATGGAATTAATAAATGAAACATATTTTTAAATAAATCCAGTAACATTATTATGTAATATATTTCATGATTATTTATTATATATACATTATAATCATACTTGAATGGTTAATCATGGAAAATGAATCTCATTGCGTTTGTGGAGATGGTAGTCTGTACGTACGCAAGAGTGATGATATCATTCCCATGATCGTGGAATTGTATTGAAGTGTTTTTATAATATTTCAGAATAAATATAAATTTTCAATAATCATATATAGTAATTTATTTACACCATTATACCCATCCAAGTAAGGTGGTGGTTGAAAACAGATTACACCCCGGCATGGAGACAGTATTCCGTATGTACACACACGCGGTGATTTTGTTTTCCGTAGGATGGATAGAAGATGAAATTGTGTTGTTTCATATTTATAATAACATATCCGTATATCAGTGATACTGATGTTGTTAATTTATTATGAAAAAAAATAATAAATAAGAAGTAGAAGAAGAAATAAATTGCAAAGATTCGGTAAAGGATATTACCTCTTCTTTGACGCACCTCCTCTTAACCTCATATTAAGGCACTAGGGTTGGTATTTTGAGGAGACAATGACCACTATAATGTTTCTAGGGAAGATTATAAAGGAGATGGTCAGGGGTTGGTCGAGCATCAAATCTCAAAAGGGTGTGAAGAGAAGAGGGAAGTGGTTCCCTTTTTATAAGGGAGGAGAGGGGCACCTTTGGAAAAACAAAAAATATTATTTTATAATAAAGTAATATCTGGTTTATAATAGCTCAAAAGTGATTTATTTCGAAGATAAAGTGGTTATGGGTCTAAATAATCTCAACAAATAGGTTTTATAAAAGTTTAGGTCACTATTTTAACCTTATCATTTAGATTTAACACTAAGGTAAATAATTTAACTTTTACCGTGACTTCTTGTTTTTTTACACTATATGGTTTATAAACATACTATGACAGGCCAAAATCAGCCCAAGTGGTTAATTATTAATATATATAACCTTATATAAGTCATTTTGTCGAAACATAGACTTTTTTGAATATAATAACAAATAATAATATAATATTTGTTTTAAAAACAATTTTATGTCAATTTTGACATTATTTGGTAATTGATTTTGGTCAAAATTATAAAAGCATTATTAGTTCAAAAAAAGTTATATAAATCAATAATAACATGTTATATTAACCTAAAAAATTAGTTTAATTCATAAAAAGTCTCATATTAAATTTATTTGGGTATTTATAACATCAATTATGTTAATATTTCATTAATAAGATAATTATTGCATCATCATTGTGTCATAAATATATTAAATTCTTTTATGTCTAGAAATTATAAATAAGGTACCATAATTTGGGAAATATTTTTATCTTTCTAATTAATATTTATATTCGAATTTATTATATGTATAACCGTATATTATAAATGATTTAGATATTAAACATTGATTTTAACTATTTTAACCCTTCTTTAAATAAATTAATAATAAATGTCCTAATCTAATCCATGTGAACCTAAATGGTCAAATATTACTCCTAAGGTTTTTTTGGTCTAATTACACTTATCCAATAGAATTATGTCATGTGTTAGGGTAATAATAATATCATTTATACACTTAATTACCATATTTACTTTTAACCATGGTAAATAAAAGTAAAGAGTTATTATTCAACAAATAAAAATTATCTTATTGAACCGAATTTTACTTCTTTATATTAACCATGTCTCTTGGTTTTTCAAAAATCCAGTCACAGAAGTGGAAAAATTATGTTTTTTTGTATCTTTTCAATTTATCCTAGGAGGTGGGTAAAAGACGGTGATAAGTTCAATAAAATTTTTAAATATCTAAAATTATTATAAAATGACACCAATGAATTACGTTGAAATTATATAGGTATTATGTATCAATTTTGACCTAAAATAAATTTAAATAAAATAAATAATTATTTAAATAAAAAGTTGGTTTTTAAATAGTAACCTAGTTTTTTCACTATTCATCGAAAATTGAAAGTATTCAGAAAAATACCAAAAAATCACCCTAGGATAATTTCAATATTCGGAATCCAAAAATGAAGTCCATTTTGAAAAATAAAATTTCAAAATTTGGGTATTTACTATTAATAATAGTTAGTTCATAATAATATTACAATAATATCTCATTTAGTGAAACACGGTATTGCGTACAACACACGCTATCGAGGAAGGTATTGATTGCATGAAATGAAATCCAAGTCAGAGACGCGTGTAGTGAAAGCTCTGTTTGGTGTTGCGTATAAAATAATCAAAACACACTTCATTTATACATTAAACAAAATCTATACTTAATGTCACGTAAAATAATTTCCACAAAACAGACTTCAAATTGTGTGTAACACGAGCCAAGAATATTATTGCGTATACTGAAAGCTAATACGATGTTGCGTATAGTGCAAGATATTTTTTTTTGTATCGTACAACAAAAGAAATAAATAAAATTAAAAAGAAAAATCTCATAAAATCTCGGGTTGATATAGAACATTTCTAAAATCTTATTATTTAACTTGTTCAGAAATATATAGCCTAAAAATCATCATGACATTAATTTTATTGTTAGAGAAGGTTCTCTTATAGTAGGGTAGATATGTAGTTTTAAAATTAAATAGGTATGTAATACGTAAATAGTAAACTATAAAATTCAAAATATATGTCTTGTCATATATATATATATATATATATATATCAAATTTTAATGAATTTTCTTTCATAAAAAGTTGGGTATTTTGATTTCAACATATTTTAAATATGTTGGTAGAATGTTCACTGAATAAAATCACCTTAGATCCTAACTACTAGACATTTTTTTCATGGAAAATGCTATTAATTAAATATCCATCTCAATGGTTGTTCAATAATCCTTAATTGAATCTATTTTCATATATTCAAATGCAATAACATGGAACATCATTTTACTATTTTGACAAAAAAATCCCAAACATATAAATATAATGCATAAGTCGTTAATTAAAATGGAAAATCCATTTTTATAGCTCAATAAGTGGTGAGGTAAGAAAAAATTATTCTAGATCCAAAAATTATTATTTACTACTATCTTGAATGTAAAACATGACCTCTTTTAATATAAATTATTAAATAGATAATACTATCTTACTAATTTTTTGATAAAAATATTTTAGAACCCATATGTATACAGAAATATATAACACCATTTCCAATTTTTGGGTGTGTTAGAGAGGAATCATTATCATCCTTTGATTGATAAACATATATTATTTCTAAAATTAATATATTTTCTATAACAATTCTTTTATCAACCATAAAATAGGATTTTCAAAAATATGAGAGAAAAGTTTCTCTAAATACATTTATGGATGATAAAATAAAAACATTTATTACAATAATTAAAATATTTTCCATCCATGATGAATTTGTGCATTAATACCACTATAATACATTCTAAAAATTCAATAAAATTTTTAATCAAACACCTTTAAATGGATTATACTGAATTGCATAATCAAATTTAAATTATCCAATAAGTAACATTTTCAAAGCTATATGTAAATATGTTTATATTGAATTTCATTTTATAGTCTCAATGTAAAAAAAATTCAATTTATTACCTTATATTTTTAAAATTCATAGAAGTGTAATCCCTTTAGCCTCATCCATGTGGAATAACATATATAAATAACATACCTAGAATTTATTAAATTACTAAAATATGTATAAATACTCATTAATTGAATTATATTTTAATATATAGTCAACATAATACATTTATGTGGAAAATAATTATTCTATGATAACGGTATATTCCTCTGTTATGAATAGAAAATATGAATGGAATCACATTTTATTCAAAGGATCCTAGAATAAATCGATAAATTCTCAAAGTATCATTAACAAACATTTATATACATCAAATGTGTTAATTTTTTTTATGAAATTAAAAACAACATTAATGGTAATATGTTTCCCTATTATTTAATTATATTTATATTTTTAGCATAAAAATTATCCATTTAGTATATACATTTAAGAATCTTATTTTTTCACAATATTATACATACCAATAACATTAACATTCACATCACCTCTTAATGGTTACTTAGTAGTGATGAGATTACCTAATTTCTCATCATCCATGTTGGAAGGCATAGCTTGGAAAGAATAATACAACAGTGAAAAAAATGGATATGAGGTATGGGACAAAGTGCTTCCTATATAGAATCTCCATATAAACAATCTCATACTCAATGTTTATTACTCGTAGAATGATTAATAAAAATTTGAAATGAATCTTTTTGAGAGTGTTCTTCATCGATTAAGCATCCATTAAATAATATTAATAATATTATGTAGGTAGAATTATAGTGGCTATCATATTCAATGGGGTACATTTGTAGCCTCAATATATTAGTTTTCATGTATGACAAATGTAATGTATGTAACAAGAGTAAAATGATTTTTATAACCCCCATGCTTTTTTGGATCATGGTTTCCCTCAAAAGAATTAATTTTCCTTGATATCTATAATTTTAGTAAGTTGAAATTTCCTTTTACATGAATCTAACTTATAAAACACATGTAACACCCCAAGCTTCCACGGTACTCTTCTCTTTTAATAATGAAGTAGCGTTCGTTATATGAAACTTTGAGTTCTAACACACACCCCAACGAATCAAACTAGCCATTATTAATATTAATACCCACTTTTTAAAATTTAATAAATTTTATATTTCAAAATGGACTTCATTTTTGGATTTAGAATATATATATTCGCATAGGGTGAAATTTTGGAATTTTTCTGATAACTTTCATATTTTGATGAATAGTAAAAATTAATAAATTTTAATTAAAAACAACTTTTTTAATAGAAAACATTAATAGTGATAAATTATTAATTTGAGTCATTTTAGAGTATATTTTGAGTATATTTTAACCATTTAATATAATGTTGGTCATTGGACATAATTTCATATTTGAACCGGACATTAACAAGTGTCAATCTTTTGATGGTAATTATTTTTTTCAAAAAAAATGTTTTTTTGTTTTAACAATGGGAATTAATTTTAAATTAATTTTTACCACTTCTGTGTTTTGAATTTAAACAAATGGATTACATATTTAGAATCAGGTTGTCCAAATTGTGTAAATAGGTAACTTTTATTTTTAGTCATTTTGAATAATTACTTCGGTAAATATTTTATTTACCGTGGTTAAAGGGTAAATCATGTAAATAAGGGTAACAAATAATATTACAATAATAATGAAGTACCCTAAAATGTTTAATAACCATATTGGTTGATACATTTCCGACCATGGGCATCTATGGGTCGATTTTGGAACCCCATAGAACCACTTGTAAGTGACAATGACACTTTATATTAATTAAGTTAAAGTAAATACAAAAATGACATAAGCATATATCTTTTAGAAAAACAATTTTTACATAGGGATATATATGTTATATTTTAAACTATAAATATTAATTAGAAAGATTAAAATATTCTGTAGATAAGGGTAGTTTATTTATAAATTTTATACATTGAATAATTAAATTTATTTATGACATAATAATGATGTAGTATTTTCCTTATAAATCAAAAAATAAAATAATTGGTATTATTAATATTAAAATATATATAATTTGAATGTTTTGATTCCATAAACGAATTTTATTGATTAATATGACATTTTAGGATTTCTTAAATGAATTTTATTCCAATTAATAAACTTTTTATGACTTGAACAAAAATCAATTATTAAATTGTGTCAAAATTGACATAAAAGAGTTTTTTAAAAATATATTATATTATTAATTCATATTCTATTCCTAAAAATCTTAGGTGTGGCCAAAGGACTTATATGATAATAGGTGTATCATTAATAGACCACTATGAGGTAGCTATGAAGTATATAGTATGTTTATTAACCATATAATATAAAAATACAAAGTGACATGGTAAATGTCAAACTATTTAATTAAGAGTTAAATATAAATGATAAGGTTAATATATTGACCCAGACCTATCTAAAATCTATTGGATGAAAATATTTGGACCCATCCCCAACTCATACTTTGAATAATACACTTTTGAGCCATTATAAACCAAATATGAATTTATTATAAACTAATACTTTATGTTTTTTCTAAAGAGCCCCTCCTCCCCGTTATAAAAGTACACCACTTCTATCAAATTTTTCATTACTTCAATGCCTTTTGGTTTGGCCAAACTCTTCCCAAATACCCTTTAAAATATCCTCCATTAATATTAGAGGCCTTCATCAAGTAATAAATTCAACCTAAGGATCCCTTTTGATCAAATAAAAAAGAAAAACCCAAAGAAGAGGTAATGTTTTCACCACCCTCTTTCAAGTTCCTTTCTTCTTCAACTTCATATTTCACTGTTATTTACATTATAAAATTTTAACTCCAGTAACTTCTATATACTTTGATGTTATTATAAATATGGTACAACCATATTCATTATTATATCCATCCCTTGAATGACATGTCACCATACGTGCGTACGTATGACCTACCGTCTCCAGGTCGAGGTGTAATTGTTATTCAATACATTATTATTTGGATGGGTATAATAATGATGTGTAATTCATTTAAATAATAAATATAACATGATAATTATTCTTTATATATTATATAACATCCAATTATATATTTTTATAATATCAAAAGAAAGATATTGTCGCTCGTGCGTACGTACGGATTGTAGTCTCCACGAATGCGATGAGATTCATTCCCCATAGTATACATTCAAGACTAAATTTTATTTGATGATTAAAAATAATTTTTAAAGACATGATGTCATTATGGATATGAGTAATATACATTCCATCAATAACAAATATGTCTCACATAACAAATAATATAAAGAAAAATGAATATGTTAACACCTGAAATGATGATAATACTAAGATATTATTAACAAATCAATGTTGAAGGATCATATATGATATAATATTAATGTATATGATTATTTTATAATTTAATAACAATTATTTTACCATTATACAGGTGGTTAACCTACCCTCAACTAAGTAAAAGTACAAGTTAAGGGTTTATTTCACAATCTCTTCATTATCCGAGGTTTTTTATACATAATCATCTACTAGGAAATTTTTATCATCCACATCCATGTTTCTTAAAAATGTATTTCAAAAAATGATTACTATTTACTATTATATGGGTTAAATTCATTTATACCCTTGTTAGAATTTTTATAAAATAGTTTGAAAGGAATCATTCTGTCGTTTTCCAAACAAGGTCCTTCATGTCGTTTTCGACAAAATTAATGTAAGAATGTATTTTTTGACATTTTGATGGGTGTGGCTATTTTACTCCATTATAAAATCTTCAAAGCTTCCCTTACAAGATTAAAATAATATTTTCAAAGAAAATGTTTTCCTATATAATTATGTTATGTTTAAATGATTTCAAAAAAAGAGATATTTCCCTCTAATGGTTTTGATTTCATCTATTTCAACATCCTTTGATTGGTTTTAAACTTATTTGAAGTTGATTTATTATGATACAAAACTTCTATATTGTATTGAAGGTTTTTGGATATGTTTTACTATGGATGTGTTATTTTTATATCATTCATGGTTTATAGAGAATGTATTGAAATTTCTTATGCTATTTTTAGTATTAATGTTAATGTTATGTTTAAACCTGTTCATATGAGGAATGCATTGGAATTAATAAGTGACGGGTGGAGGCTGCTACAGCTCATCTAGGCATCTGTAGGTCTCATGATACATACTAGTGTCTTGGCATGAGGCCTTGATAAAATCTTATTTGTATTCTTGGCACGAAGGCTTGGCAACGTGGTTATGATAGTCTGGAAATATGAATTCCATCATTATGAATGTAGTTATTGATAATGAATGTGATTATTCAACTAGTAGAATATCCATGTAAATAAGTAAATGGAATTATTTCTATTTATTTTTTCCATATTATGTTGAAGTTCAAGTTAAAAAGGATTTTGTTTTAGTTATACATTGCCTTAAGTGTTTATGCTTATTTTAGAATGTTTCCGCTATATTTTTATCCTTACTGGGAATTTGAGCTAACCACTTTCTATGTTTTATTTTTCCCAGTATGTGAAGAAGAATTTTATGAATGACCTGCATGGATAGTATGAGGGGATATGTGTGTGGTCTACAGAGACAATATGATGTTGTAGTTTTTCTTTTTTATCATGTAATGTAAGATTGATGAATGTATCTAGTGATTCCAAGGCTACTAAAATAATCAGTCATTCGAGACATGATATTTTTTGATCAAGCCAATGTTATGTAATAATGAAAAGTCTCTGGGTAACTGGGGTTGGGGCGATACATTTTGTATCAGAGGATGTTTGGTACAAACCTAGGATGCTAGATTTAGATAAAATATTATTAGAGCACATAGACCTAAGATGGAATATGAGGATTAGTATAGAATAACTTCCTAAAATTATGGTATTATAGATATATTGTGTGTTTCCTGAGAAATACATACTTGTCTGGATACGAGCAGGTTGAGGTGGCTCTGGAAAAGATGTACCTAGGGGTAAAACCCGAAAACACCGCTTTGAGCTAGGCATGAATGGTAACTGGTGCACGAAAATGGGTCTTGCTGCACTCTTGGTTATGACACTCCCAGGGGATATGTTTAGGATAACTCTCATTTTCATTAAAAACCATTATGAAGGGTTTATGTGTACATACTTCCTTAAAGAAAACATTTTTTATTATTATGGATTATATCCATAAATAGTTCAATTTATGTTAAGTGTTTTACAAGTATGGAATTATGTATTTTGATTCATAAACTGATCTAGTTTATTCCATTTTTTAGAAATGTAGCCTAGTGGAAGGAATGGAAACTGTATCAATGCATGCACTCCATGTGGAGATTTCCCTCCTGCTCAAGATAAATATAGTGGAGCTGGTGGTGCAACTGGTGCGGATCAACTAATCACTATACTGGGACAACTCACTCAGGTTATGAATTGTAACCTTACCTGTATGGAGCACCCTGATCCACAGTGTGGAGGATCAATGTTAGATATCTTAATGAGTAAAAAAACAAACATTCAATGGGAGTAAAAATCCATTAGTAACTGAGAAATGGATAATTCCCCTAGAGAAAATATTTCAAGCTTTTTGGAGTAGTGAAAGGGAAAATGTTATCGTAGCAGTTTACCACTTCACTGGAGATGTTGATCAATGGTGGTGATTGATTCAAAACACAAAGGAATATTATGAAGTATCAAATATGGAATGGAGGGAATTCAAATACCTTTTATTAGAAAAATACTTTTCTCATGACCATCTAGCAGATATGGAAAGGAAATTTCTGAGTCTGGGGAAAAAGGAGGATGAGAATGTCGTAAAGAATGAGGATAACATTACAAGCTTAACGAGGTATGTTGCAGATTATATACGTAACCCAAGAAGTATGATTTATCATTTCTTTGATGGGTTAAAACCGTTTCTCCGTCAAAATGTTTTCCCACAATCCTTCTCGCCATACACAGATATTGTGTCGTGTGCCATCAAGATAAAAAAGAATTCTTTAAGTCTTATGACTTTAACGCAAAGAAAGAGAAGAAGAGATCTGCTGACCACTCTGAAAATGGAAATAAAGGGAAGAAGGTAAACCTTGATTATCCATCATGTAGTAAATGTGGGAAGAAACACCCCGGTACTTGCGTGAAGGGAATGGGAGTCTGTTACAAGTGTGGTGAAAAAGGCAACCAAGCTCATGATTGCAAGGGAAATGATGTTTCATTCAATGTGGAATTCTATAATTGTAATTAAATGGGGCATTATGAAAATTAATTTCCTAAGAGTTAGGGGAACTTACCTTAGAAAAGTCCAAGGTATCAAGGCCAAGCTTATGCTATCACTACTGCTGAGGTTGAAGCTCCGAAAGACGTGGTGGCAGGTAATTTAATGGGTCCTCAAGTTTAAAAAATTATTTATTTGATTCTAGATCATCTCATTGTTTCATATCTTCTTAGTTTTCTAAGAAAATTATATATTTCCAATTTGATTTAACAAGGGAGTTGTTAGTCAAAACTTATAAGGGAAGTATCTTTTCTATAAAGATCTGTGAATCAGTCCCCATTAGATCATATAAATGTTCATTATCTGCAGATCTCATCATCATACACAGGATTGAATTTGATATAATCCTCAGTATGGATTGGATTTTATACCATGATGCGAAGATTTATTGTAAGAATAATGAGGTTATGATTATTGATGATGATGATAAGAAACACATTAGCTTTTGAGAAGAATTGTCACCATATAATTATTATCTAGATCAACCCCCAATAGCTCAACTAAATTCAATTATCGGAGATGATTAGAGTAAAATAACTATGGGTGAGGAAAGTAATGTTTAACTAGAGGATGTACCTATTGTTAAAGAATATGTAGATGGGTTTTCAGAAGATTTACTTGGACATCCTCCAGAACAAGAAATTGAGTTTTCAATTGATTTAATTCATGGTTCAAGGCCTATATCGAAGACCTCTTATAGAATGGACACTGTGGAATTAGTTTAACTAAAGAAAAAACTAGAGGAATTGAGTAATAAGGGATATATTCACCCTAGTGTTTCTCCATGGGGAGCCCCTGCCGATTTTACTAAGAAGAAAGATGGGTCTATGAGGTTATGTATCGACTACAGGGAAATCAATGCTATAATAATAAAGAACAAGTATCACCTACCTCGCATTAATGATTTATTTGACCAAATTCATGGAGAAAAATTCCTTTCAAAGATTGAACATTGATATGGATACCATATGTTGTGTGTGAAGAAGGAAGACATTCTGAAGACAGCATTTCGAACCAGGTATGAGCATTTCGTGTTTACAGTAATGCCTTTTGGATTGACTAATGCACCCTCTGTATTCATAGATCAAATGAATAGTGTTTTTAGGTAATATCTTGATGATTTTGTGGTGGTATTTTTTTATGATATCGTGGTATATTCTAAAATCTAATAAGATCATGAAAATCACTTGTGCATTATCCTGACGACTCTTATAAGACATGAATTATATGGGAAGTTTAGAAAGTGTGAATTCCAACTATAGGAGATATCTTTTCTTGGCCATATTGTCTCCATGGATGGAATCTCTATTGATCCTTCTAATACAAGAGAAATCCATGAATGGCTAGCACTAACGAGTATAACTGAGGTATGCAGTTTTATTGGCTTATCAGGTTATTATCGGCATTTCATCCAGAAATTTTCCCGATTGGCTAACCCATTAACGAATCTCACACGTAATTGGGTTAAATTTGTTTGGACAAAAGAGTGTAAAGAATGTTTTGAAGAACCGAATCGATGATTATTCAATGATCTTATATTGACTCTACCATCAATGAATGATGGGTTCATTATTTATAGTGACTTATCGAAGAATGGACTTGGTTGTGTCCTTACACAGAATGATAGGGTTATTGCTTATGCATCACAAAAAATGAAAACTCAGGAGAAAAACTATCCTAATAATGTTCTTGAGTTAGCTGTTGTAATCATTGCTTTGAAGATATGTAGACATTATCTCTATGGTGAATAATGTGAGATTTATACAGCTCACAAGATTTTGAAGTACATTTTCTCACAGAAAGAACTCAACATGAGGAAACAGAAGTGGCTTGAACTACTCAATGATAATGATTTCACGATACACTACCACCTTGGGAATGAAAATAAGGTGGAAGATGTTTTGAGAAGAAAAGATCACGGAGTTTTAAACATGATGATAATTGAAAGGTTCCTATTTACATGGATCTAGTAAAGATGGATATGGGAATCACTATGAAAGGTGAAAAATCAATACATTTTCAAATGGTTGCCAAACCATATTTACTAGAAAGGATTAAGAGTTCTCAGACCAATGATGAAGAATTTCAAAAGAAGATTAAAGCTATGAATAATGGGAGATTTATAGACTTTTTGTATGAAGAAGAAATTTTGAAATCTGGGAAGAGACATTGTGTTCCTGATATACCTGATATAAAAAGGGAATTGTTGGATGATTCTCATTGTTCCAATTTCTCCATACACCATAGGAGCATCGAAATGTATAGAGATTTGATGGAACATTTTTTGTGGGATAACATGAAGAGGAAGATTTCAGAATTTTTGTCAAGATGTATATTTTGTCAACAAGTGAAATCTAGAAGACAACAGCCTGGAGGTGTCATGCAAATTATTCCCATACCTAAGTTGAAATGGGATAATATCACGATGGAATTTGTCATTGGACTACCAAATAATCCTAAAAGGAATGATGTAATATGGGTTATTGTTGATCGTCTAACCACGCCATCACATTTTCATTCCATAAGAGAGGATCTACCACTTGAACGTCTAGAAAGACAATATATTAATGAAGTTGGAGACTTCATGGAGTACCCCTATTGATTTTTTTTTATCTTGATTCCCATTTTACTTTAGGATTCTGGAAATTTCTTCAGAAAGCCCTAGATAATGAACTTCATTTGAGCACTTCCTTCCTCCCTAAAACAGATAGAAAATCAGAGCAGACTATTCAAAAAATAGAAGACATGTTGTGATCTTGCTCACTTGACATTCAGGGTTTGTGGGATCAATATTTACCTCTGGTAGAATTTTCCTATAATAATAGCTTCCATTCGAGTATTCAGATGGCACAGTATGAAGCGTTATACAGAAAGAGATGTCGCACACCAACCTGTTGGGATGATGTTGGTGAATGAAAACTCGTAGATCCATAACTGGTGGAGGAAACAATGGAAAAGGTGAAGTTAATCTAAAACCACATCAAAGCAACTCAAATCAGGAAGAAGAGCTATGCCGATAACCAAAGGAAGGATTTGGAATTTCAGGAATGAGATCATTTTTCATTGAAGGTATCTCCATGGAAGGGAGTTATATGTTTCGGTAAATAAAAGTAAATTGATTCCCTGGTACATCGGAAATTTTGAAATTGTAGAACGAATAGGGGTTGTAGGTTATCATTTGGTAATGCCGGAAAATCTCTTCAAAGTTCACAATGTGTTCCACGTATCCCTGTCGAGTAAATACATGCCTGACCCAACACAAGTACTCACTTATGTGGAAATAGAACTGAAACCCGATCTATCTTATTTCAAAGAGCCCATCAGAATTCTTGCTATGAGAGAAAATTCCCTGAGAAACCATACGACTCATCTGGTAAATGTTCTATGGAGAAACCATAATATGGAAGAAGCAACATGGGAACCCGAGGAACAAATAATGAAGGAGCACCTAAGTCTTTTTATGCAATAATATTCTGTAAATTTTGAGGAAGAAATTATTTAAAGGAGGGTAGAATGTAACACCCCCAACTTCCATGATACACTTCTCTTTGAATAATACAGTAGCCTGTGTTATACGAAACA
The DNA here is from genome assembly GCA_963277665.1 of Viscum album. NCBI lineage: Eukaryota > Viridiplantae > Streptophyta > Magnoliopsida > Santalales > Viscaceae > Viscum > Viscum album. The sequence continues at coordinate 1,415,722,315 of OY728153.1, read as the reverse complement.
TTGAGTTCTAACACACACAGGAACCAATCTAACTAGCCATTATGAATAGTAATACCCAAATTTTTAGATTTTATACATTTTATCATTAAAAATGGACATCATTTTTGAATTATTAATATCAAATTATCTTGGGGTGAAATTTTTGTATTTTTCTGATAACTTTCATATTTTGATGAATAGTGAAAATTACTAAATTTTAATAAAAAACAACTTTTTTATTCGAAATAATTAATAGTGATAAATTATGATTTTGAGTGATTTTAGAGTATATTTAAAATATATTTTTACAATTTAATACCATGTTGGTTATTGGACATAATTTCACATTTAAACTGGACATAAACAAATATCAATCTTTTGATAGTTATTATTTTTTAAAAACACCCTTTTTGTTTTGACCACAGGAATTAATTTTAAATTAATTTCTGCCACTTATGTGTTTTGAATTTATAAAAATTGATTCCATATTTATAATCATGAGTTCCAAATTGTGTAAATATGTAATTTTATTTTTAGACTTTTTGAATAATTATTTCGGTAAATATTTTATGTACAATGGTTAAAGGGTAAATCTGGTAAATAAGGGTAAACAATAATATAATAATAATACTAAATTACCCTAAAATGTGTCCTAAACCTATTTTTTGATACATTTCCGACCATGTTCATCTTTGTGTAGATTTTGGGACCCCATGGATCCACTTGTATGTGATAATGACACTTTATATTAATTAAGTAAAAGTAAATACAAAAATGACATAAGCGGATATCTTTTAAATAAAAAATTTTTACTTAGGGTTATATATGTTATATTTTAGACTATAAATATTTATTAGAAAAATAAAACGATTTAATACATAATGGTATTTTATTTATAATTTTTATAAATTTAATATTTAAATTTATTTATGACACAATAATGATGTAGTATTTTCCTTATTTATGAAAAAATCAAATAATTATTTATATAAATATAAAATAAATATAATTTGAATGATTTGTTGCCATAAATGAATTTTATTGATTAATATGACATGTTATGAATGCTTAAATGAATTTTGTTATAATCAATAATGTTGATAAGACTTTAAAAAAACTCAATTATTAAATTCTGCCAAAATTGACATAATAGAATTTTTAAAACTAATATTATATTATACATTCATATTCAATTCCTAAAAATTTATTTTTCCAAACAATGACTTATATGATGATAGGTGGATCATTAATATACTACTTGGGGGTTTCTTGGAAGTATATAGTATGTTTATTAATCAAATAATATAAAAATACACAATGACATGGTAAATGTCAAACTATTTAACTAAGAGTTAAATAAAAATTATAAGGTTAATATAGTGACCCAAACCTGTCTAAATATATTGTATTGAATTATTTAAACCCATACCCTCATTATACTTTTAATAATCCACTTTTGAGCCATTAGAAACCGAATAGGATTTTATTATAAACAAATACTTTAAGTTTTTTCTAAAGAGCCCCTCCCCCCCCTTATAAAAGGACACCACTTCTACCCAATTTTTCATACTTTCAAAGCCTTTTGATTCATCCATAATTCTGCCCAAATACCCTCTCAACTATCCTCCATTAATCCTAGAGGCATTATTTTAGTCAGAACACCATCCTAGGGATCCCTTTTTATAAAATCAAAAGTAAGAACCCGAAGAAGAGGTGATGTTTTCTCCACCCTCTTTCAGGTTCCTTTCTTCTTCAAATTATTATTCCATTGTTATTTCCATTTTAAAATAATAACTCTAGTAACTTCAATATAATATTATGTTATTATAAATATGGTAAAAGCATATTTATTATTATATTCATCCTTTGAATGACATGTCACCATACGTGCGTACTACGGCCTACCGTCTCCACATCGTGGTGTAATTGTTATACAATATATTATTATTTCGATGGGTATAATAATGATGTGTAATTAATTTAAATAATAAATATAATATCATAATTATTCTGTATATATGATTTGAAATCTAATTATATATTATTTTAATATGAAAATAATGATATTGTCCCTCATGCGTACGCACGGATTACCGTCTCCACAAATGCGATGAGATTCATTCTCCATCTTATCCATTCAAGACTAAATTTTATTTGATGATTAAAAATAATTTTAAGAGACACGATATCATTCAGGATATGAGTAATATACATTCCATCCATAAAGAATATGGCTCACATAATAAATAATATAAAGAAAAACAAATCTCTTAACACCCGAAATGATGATAATACTACGAAATTATTAACAAATCAATGTAAAATGATCATATATTATATCATATTAATGTATATGTTTATTGTATAATTTAATAACTATTATTTCACCATTATATATGTTTTTAAACTACCATCATCCAAGTAAAAGTACAGTGTAAGGGTTTATTTCACAATATCTTCATTATTCGAGGTTGTTTATACGTACTTATCTACTAGGACTTCTTTATCATCCACATGCATTTTTATTAAAATTGTATTTCAAAAAAAAAATTCAATTTACTATAATATGTGTTAAATTAATTCATACCCTTTTTAGAATTTTTATAAAATGGCATGAAAGGAATCTTTCTGTCATTTTCCAAACAAGGTCATTTTTAACCTTTTCGACAATATTAAGGTAAGAATGTCTTTTTTAAATTATAGTACGGGTGCGGCTATTTTTGTTCGTTATAAAATCATTGAAGCCTACCTTACAAGATTTAAATAATATTTTCAAAGTTAATGTTTTCCTTTATAATTATGTGACTTTTAAATTATTTCAAAAAAAGAGTTATTTCCCTCAAATAGTTTTTATTTCATCTATGTCAACATCTATTGATGGGTTTTATGCTTATTTGAAGTTGATTTATTATGATAAAAAACTACCATATTTTATTGAATATTTTGTGATATGTTTTACTGTGGATGTGTTATTTTTATTCCATTCATGGTTTATGGAGAAAGTATTGACATTGTCTGTGCTATTTTTAATACGATTGTTTATTTTATGTTTAAACATGTTCATACGAGGAATGCATTGGACTTAATAAGTGACAGGTGGAGCCCGCTATATCTCCTCGATGCATCGGTAGGTCTCATGAGACAAACTAGTGTCTTGGAACAAGACCTTGACAAAATCTTATTTTTAGTCTTGGCATGAGGCCTTGGCTACATGGTTATGAGAGTCATGAATTATGCATTCCATCATTATGAAAGTGGTTATTGTTATGCATGTGATTATTCGACAAATAGAATATCCTTGTGAATAAGTAAATGGAATTATTTAAATTTATTTCTACCGTATTATTCTGATGTTCAAGTTAAAAAGTCTTTTGCATTAGTTATACATTGCCTTAATGTTTTATGCTTATTTATGAAAATTTCATTTATATTATTATCCCTGGGTATTTCATCTCAACCCTTTCTATGTTTTATTTTTCCCAGGATGTGAAGATGTATTTTATGAATGACCTGTAGGGATAGAATGAGAGGATATGAGTGTGGTCTATAGAGACAATATGTTGTTGTATATTTTCATTTTATCTTGTAATATATGACTGATGAATATAACTAGTGATTCCCAGGGTACTAAACTAATTGGTCTTTCAAGTCTTGATGTTTTGTTATCATGCCAATTTTATATAATAATGCACTGAGTCTGGGTAACTGGGGTATGTGCGTTTCAACACAACACCGACTCAACATACATTACAAGCCACACTGAGTTTCAACGACACGTCATTTTTTATTATAATTATTTAAATGTTATAGTTATGAAATTGGAATTAAACATAGTAATATTCATAATAATAAATAAAATTAAAATATTTTTTTAATAATGGTTTTATATAAATAATACATATCGATCATGGAAGATATAATTTTTATAAAGTACTTAAATATTTAAAAATGCGATATATCCAATTCAACTACATTTCATATCCTTCTAAGACAATTTAAAATATTAATTTTATACACATTTATATACATAATTTTTAAAAAAATAATATTTTTAATTTATAATATAGAAATTTTCATAGGGTTAAATTTGGATATTTTTCTTGGAAATAACATTTTTGGATTTATAGTGAAAATAAAGAATTTTAATTCAAAATCTATTTTTAATATAATATTTTCATAATGGAAATTATATATGAAAATGTTTTATAATTTTAAATAGATAATATTTTAAAAAAATTCATATATAAATTTTCATTAAAATTAATTTTAATTGGAATTTGTTTAGAAAATCATAGGAAACATTTGGATGTTTTTACATTAATAAAATGTAATATCTTCCCATTAGTGGGATTGAATATAAATAAATTCCTAAAACATATATGATTAAAATTTGAATAAATGGATTCCATATTTGGAATAAAAAATTTATAATTTATAATATGGTCAACATTGTTTTTTACCTAAAATATTAGTTAAATAGATTAAAATTAATTAAAACTGTTAAGAGAAAAATTGTGTTACAAAAGTACTAAAACATAATATTAAGACACAAAATGGCCTATAAAATTTTCCAAAAGGAATTGGATTGACATATTTATGAACTATAATCCTTTTTATTTAAAGGTTTTTATTTTTGATTGACATGTAATTTGAATTACATGCATGGAATTGCATTGTCAAAATAAAAAAGAGTTCCACTAAACCACAAGGAAAATGCCCCCTATCCTCCCACTTCATATCACCTCTAAAGACACATTGGATAAAACAAATCTACTGATATATATCATCAAAATGAATTACCTCGTCCCATAAACCTCCCTTTTGTTAGAAATGAATCTAATGAATCCCTTTTGTGCAATCCAAAAGGAGTTACCCAAATAAGAGGTAACATTACACATCAAGTTCCTTTATTTTGATTCAATTATAAACCCTCTAAAAACATATTATTAAATTGTTGAATAATAAGAAAAATATAATAAATATACAATTTTGTTTTTATTCTATGTTTTAGACCTAAAATAACTCACATAATCATGTAATGGAAAACATACATGCTACTTATAAGTACAATGAACTATTTCCTCATGAAACGATGATTGTATATTTTTCTTTTACAAACTCTAATAGTGTTAATTATGTGAGATAATTTTATTATATGTTATATTTATTATATTTTTTATGTATTAAATTTTCTATAATACTTTCAAAACATATATGTGTATACTCTCCATTTAGTTTAAATACAATGATTTTTTTCTAAAAGTGTGGACTACTGCCCCCTCAAAGTGATGTGATTAGTTCACGCCTTAAATTAAATGTATTAAGGATTAGATTAGTGAAATTTAATGATATATATATATATGTGTGATAAAATTATAAAAAATAATTACAATATATAAATATATTTAAATATATATTCATTTGATTCATTTGTTTTATTTCTTCCAAAAAGATAATAATAACTGAAAAAATGTTCATACGTACGTATGAATTACCATATCCCTGAACGGTGAATTAAATTTATAAATTATATATTATATATATAATTATAATATAAATATATTGAATATACATGATATTTATTTCATGATTTATATACTTTAAATTCTGATACAAGTATAAGGACCAATGATATCACAACATAAGAGACCTGCGATGAGCAATGTGAATATTACCAGAAGTGAAACCTTAACATATGATTGTTAATAAGAGGGTATAATAAAGTAATAAAAAAACATGTCTAGTATTATATATAATGAAATTATTATGTAAAATATTTATAATAAAGATACATTTATTATACAAGATTCTTGTATGTGTACGAAGTCTGTCAAGACGCTAAGTAAGGGAATTTGATCACACTTTTTATTTTTCTTAGATACAACTATATTCACCACACATTCCTCTTATGTGGTGTTTACACTAAACAAGTATGACATATGAGATTATTATAATTAAATTTACTAGTATTTACATATTCATTCTATGATCTTTATTTTATGGGTTTAATGTTTCAAAAGCCACCAAATCAGTAAGGTAGTTTTGCCTCAATTTCCCTTCCTTGAGACACATGTTTTTTTCTGCACCTAAATTCTTTTTTGTGGTGTATATACATAAATTTGAATGTTTTTATTGTGAACACCCTTCTTTTGATGATATTTGTATGATTCATGATATTTATATTTTTACATCGAGTGATTGATCCCATGTAACCCTATGGTATGTGATTATTGAAAAAATATAATCACTTTTTAAAATTATTTATGATTATTCTCATTTTATTGAAATCTTACTATCCATGTCTCAGGAAAACACCTTAATTTATTTATCTGATTTCTATTAAAGATAAATCAATTTATTTGTTACATATTTCCACTATTTCATAAATAAGATAATTAATAAAATATTATTAATAAAAATATTTCTATATTTCGTTCTTTGGTCAAAAATATTTTTTATTTAAAAAAACCGTATTATTATAAAATTTTTCAAAAATATATTCAAATGATCCTTCATGATATTTTTCATGGAAAATATAAAGTTTTTTATTGGTTTCAAATATTTCTTTATAATTTTTCAAATAAATTTTCTAATAAAAAAGTTTTCAAAATTTTTTATGTCTAAAAAATCACATAATAAAGTATATATTATTGAAGAATTGTTTGTCTGAAGATCATTCAAATTTATTTCCCACGTGAGTTAAAATATGTTGGTGTTAATCATTCCATTGCGGCAACATTATTAATTTTTTATTCATATTATTTATATGATTCGATTATGTTTTGTGGTCATGATTTTTAAGAAACTCATTTCTCCATCATGGGTATTATTCTCTTAAAACCTACTTCTTTTCGAATGTTAGGTTTATGATGAAATGACTATAAAACCTACATTCCTTCAGTTGGATTATATTTGATGAAATTTTTATGATATACATTTCATTTCATAGGTTAATATGTAATTATTTCTGATATTGTTGAACCTGAATGTATGATTTCTTAATGAGATGGGTGGGACCTATATCTCCCTCCAATGAATTCGGTAATGATTTATATCTCTCGAAATCAACATGGATGGAATAATATATTGAATGAGTTCTGTATTATATATATGGGATGAGGAGTGAACTTGGATCTATAAAATAAGGATGTTAAATGGTGTGAACCATGTTCAGTGAATGACTTCTTCCACTAATATAGTCTCAATATAATTGCCTTGACTAAAATGGAAATTATTATATATGATTATGTGACTCCCAAAATTCAATGATTTATTCCTATATTATGCATTACATGATTATGTTCATTATTTATTTGTGATTCATGTCTTAGGTACCACTAATATTTATTAAATTATTCTAGTTTACAGACTATGATATGCATGGTATGATATTTTATTTTCATGGTCACATTCCAATACCCATATATTTAGGTTTATTATTTCATGTCTTCCTTTTTTACCATTATTAAGCATATCTTATCTCACCAATTTTTATGATTACTTTCCCAGGTAATGAAGATATGTAATATGTTTGATTTTTCTAGGAATATTGCTACCAATTAAGAACTAAAGACATATAATTTAGGTCATTTACATACCAATGTTTTGGTTTGCAAGTTTCCAAGGTCACTAGACTTGTACAGTAATTGTAAATCGATATTTTTAATATTTTACACATTCCAAAAAAATTATATAGTGAATATATATGAAAAGGTATGGTTATATTTTTCATATCATTTAAATGGATTATTTATCCTATTGATGTTAGGATTATAGACCGTATCCAAAAACATAAGTAGATGTATGAGGATAAGTCTAAGGATAAAGAAAGGTATAAAAAAATATCCTCGAATTTTGGTAAACGATAGCATGAGTGGTTTTCTAGAAATACATCACTGTCATGACAATACAAGTATATGTGGATCTGTAGTAGATGTACCTAGCGTAACAACTTAAAAAAAACTCATGACCAACTTAGGGCAATGTGGTTCACGAAAACAGGTCAAGCTGCCCACCTGGTTTCACACTCCCATGGAATATACATTGGTAATTCACGAAATCTCCAACAACTATCATAAAGGGTTTAAATATAATTTAGTTATTAAAAAATTGGTATAAACCTAATGATTCATAAATTAAAGATAGTGTTATAAATTATAAATCCTAAATAATAATTTTCATTATTATGTGGTTCCTCAATTTGATAACAATTTCTTACTCTATGATTTTGGTTGTAATCGATTGGTAGAACATAAAGGAACCACAATAATGATGATTGTGGTGGAAATTAAATGATTATCATCCATAGAATAATAATTTTATGGGATATGGAATAAATATAAATGTTTCAATGCTCACATTAAATTCCCAAGATATGAATCATGGTGGACATCCTAATGAGAAAAAAAGTGAAAAAAATTATATTTGGAATTTCATGAGGAAACATATAATTTATTATAAAGGGTATTATGATCCACTTTTTGTTAAAAAATCGATCAATACTACTTAATAAATATCCTCCATTACCTAGTGTTTAGGGAATGAGAATTGTTTTTAGATTTCTTATAATTTATAAGGTAAAACAGAATAGTGGTGGACTCAAATAAATAATACAAGGTAGAATGATGAGATAGTATTAGTGGATTGGGAAGTGTTGAATAAAATCATTTTGAATATTTATATTCCTTATATAATTCATACTATGTTAGATAATGAGTTCATTGAGTTGATGAAAAGGGATGATAAATATACTAATACCGATGAGGCTAATTTTATAAGACATACAAGGTATTCTTTTTTAATTATCAGGAAACCAAATTGTAATGTTAATAGGTTCATTAGTTTCTTAAATCCAAGTATTATAAGGAAGTTATCTATAAGAAAACATATTAGTGATGATGATACTTTCTATTTGTCAATCATGTTTGAAATTGAGGTTAGAGTCATGTATCAACCACATGGGTTTGACAAGAAAAGGATGATTGAGTTAAAAAGAATCTCTAAAAACCATGGAGAAAAGAAGATGAGTTTTCCTTCATTCTTTTAATGTGGGAATAAAATTGAATGCATTTTGTATTATGTTATGTAGTAAATGTTTTAATTGTGAAATTAAGGTAACTAGATAATTGACTATTCAAATGATAAGATGAAATTAACATAAAATGAAAACATACAGAATGATAAAAAGAATGAAAATCCCCATACATCAGTTCTATAAGTTTATAGAGAATGGGCATTATAGTAACTCATGAACAAACCCAAGGGATGATGATGATGATCGATGTTAGAAACCTCTTAAGATGATGTAAAATGTAAAATATATTTCAATAGGCATTTCTATTGAATGGTTCAGTAATGGCATGATTAAAGGGACACATATAATTTACCCTATAACTGAAAATTTCATATTTGATTTTAGATCTACCCACTAACTCATATCTAATTATTTTTTTTGGGTGATAAGACAACACCATAAGGATTATATTTGGAAATTGTAGTGAAAAATATTAATGATACAGTGATTGCATCTGAAGCCTATGATTCTTATGTAGTTGTTGTGTTTGTGAATTTACTTCTAGAAAATATTTTTATTAAAACTTTTGAGGAATTAGATTTCATATATGGCATGAATTATATTTCTTTTTATAAATCCCACATTAATTTTTGAGGAATAGAAGTTACATTTAATATTTCAAACCCCCCCCCCCCCTTGATCATCCATAAATGTGATGATAAACATGATGTTCCAGTGGAGATTACATCCAATGTGATGATATTAATTCCCATTAAAAATGGGTTATTATGTCATATGGTTGGGGATAAAATCCAGATCAGTGATTTTTTTGTCAAGAATTTGTGGATGTATTTATGGAATTTTTCATATTCTTCCACTAAAATTTTAAGATGTGTTCTCAGTAGAAATAATACCTAGTTCCATAAAAATATAAAATAATCCTTATAAAATGTCCTCAATTTAGTTGATAGAATTAAAAATGAAACCAAATAAACCCAATATAAGTTATTATTTCAGCCAAATATGTTATATTCATGTGCACCCATTCTTTTTAGAAAAAATAAATATTAATCAATGTTACATTGCATTGACTATTGGGGGTTTAACCTGATCCCAATAAAGAACATGTATCCTCTTCCCCGTTTTGAATACTTGTTTAATAAACTATTTGGAGATCAATAATTTTACAAGATTGAACATCATTTAGGATATCATCAATTGAGGGTAATGGAGGATGATATAAACAACATGAAATTTCATACATGGTATGGACACTATGAGTATATAATTATGCCTTTTGGTCATACTAATTCCCCCAGTATCATTGTGGATTTATTGAATTGAATCTCAATATATTACCTTGATCATTTTTTAGTCAATACAGAGGATATTCTTATCAATTAATATTCAAATGATGAACAATAATATCCCCTGATAATGGTAATATAGACCCTATGGAAGGATAAACTATTTGAAAAATTTATAAACTTGGAATTTTTACTTCAAAAGGTTTCATTTTTTTATCACGTAATCTCAAGAGATGGAATAATAATAGATATATCAATGGATGAAGAAATTGATTTATATCCTAGACCAAACATGGTGACTAAAATCCATTGATTTTGTGGTATAGTAGGATATTAGCAATGGTTTGTGGTGAATTTATCATGAAAATCGACCTCCCTAACCAAGTTTACTCAAAAGGGTGTCAATTTTCTTCTAGAGAGATGAATGAGATTAAAATTTCAAGGATCGAAAAAGCTATTTATTTTTTGTACATGTATTTGCGTCACACTGAAGTGGATATGGGTTTCTAATCTATAGAAATCTGTCAAATATGGGACAAGGATGTGTTCTTATACATAATGATCTAGTTATATGTTATTCCTCATGGAAGTTGAACATTCATGAGAAAAATTAACCAAATTATGCTTTGGAGTTTCTAGAAATATTTCTTTTTATATGATATAATAGCGTAATCTTTATGAATTGTAGTGTGACATATATATCGACCATAAATATATGAAAATATATATTCACAAAGATCGAGTTGAACATTTGACAGAGAATATGGTAAGAGATTATAAATGATTATGATCGATCCATACATTACTATCATAGGTAATAAAAAAATGTTGATGATGATTAAAGTTACTAGGATCATGCTTGCTTATCCATGATGAGGGTTAGAAAAGATCCAATATTTTTGGGTTTGAAAAGTATATATCATGAAATATTGAATGAAGGCTAACAATATTATCTATCTCAAATGAATGTTAAACACTCTATCCAGTTGAATATTAAGGAGGAAAAAAATGAATAATTATAGCATCAAAAAGATGTTAGAGATGTTTTAGAGTTAAACTTTGATCAAGAAAAATTGGGAGAGTTCATGAGTTGTGTATGTTTTCCTTTCATACCATATTTGAAGAAGGAGTTGATACAATAATCTCATAGTTCTTCACTCACAATTAATACAATATGTATGAAGATGTATAGGGAGTTGAAAAATACCTTTGATGGGATGGTATGAATATAGATATCATAGCTTTTGTGTCTATATACATGTTATAACAAAAATTTAATGGTGAATGAAAATAGTTTAATGGGATGGTTCATCTATTACCCATACTATAATGGAATTAGGAAAACATAAATATGGATTTTTTTGAATAGAAAACCCAAAAACTCTAAATTTTTTAATGATATATGTGTGGTAGTCAATATCTGTACAAAGTTATCACTGTTAATAGTTGTTAGATGAGACTTATCTCTGGATCATCTATACAAGATTTACATTATGGTTGTGGTAAGGTTTCACAGATTACCACATTCTATTGTATCTGATCGGGATATGAGATTCACCTCAGTGTTCTGGAGAAGTATTCAATAAGAATATAATATATAATTGAGTTTCAATACTTCATATAATCCCATTTAAAAAGGTAATTCTAAAAGATTAATTTAAACCACAAAGGATATGTTGTAAACATTCTCCATATATTTTAAAGACGGTTAGGATTGGCAACATTCTCTAGTTTAATTTTTACTGAAATATATACTTCACTCATAAATAAAGAAGAAACCTTACATATCTATTGAAATGATGAGCTTTAACAGGATGGTTTGATGTTGGAGAATGAAATCAATTAGGATGTGAGAAAACTGATGAAATTGAATAGAAGGCTAGAGTTATTCATCAGCATATTGAGGCAACCAAATGTCTGTAACAATGTTTTACTGATAACCAAAGATTTGATCTAAAATTTGATGTTTTGGAGAAGGTTCATTGATGAATGTAAATCATTATGAAAGTAATGATATTCTAGAATAAATGTAAACTAATCCATATGAATATTAGTCCTGTTGAAATTCACAATCATATGAGGACTCTATCTAATCACAAGATAAATACTTGAAATCTATCTAAACTATAGGATTTTTCCAATGTATATCTCTTTTAGAATTATATACCTATCCTTAAACATGTACTTAACTCAATGTTCAGATAAATAGAGAAAGATCTTTCTTACAATGAAAAACAAACAAAAAATATGGTTCATACCAAGAAATTTCTAAAAAACAAGTCCACTCACATGGTCTAATTTATTGTAAATAAATCATGAGTTAAAGGAAACTATGTTGGACCAGGAGAATATGATAATGTATAATTATACTCATTTTTACCTGGGTGATGACTTTTTGGTGTTAATATTATTTGGGGGGGGGTGAATGTAAAACCACATGTTTTTAGGGGCCATTTTTTTCTCTTCTTATGATTTAATTTTCTTCGATGTCATACATTGCAAAAAATCAAACACTCCATTCAAAAGACATTAAATCTACGTATGAAAAATAGACTCAGTATATGTTACAACCAAAACATATATGGTGTACGTAAAACGCCAAACTGACTATGCATATTTTACATTCAAGATATTTTTTTTAATCCATATTTTTTGTCATGATTTTTTATAGAATATAGTTATAACACATCCATTAAATATAGTATTATAAATATGGATAATTTATTTTAAAATATTGTTCATAATGGTTTTACATGAATAAACCATATTGGTAATGAAATATATAATTTTTGGTGAATTCTTTATATGTTTAACAAATTTATTTTCCCAAATTAACTAATATTATTATAATTCTATGGAAAATAATAAAATTTATTGAGGAAATTTTTGAAATTTAATTTAATAAAATAAACATAAATTTTTAATATATAATGTCTAAATTTACAAAGGGATAGTTTTTTGGGATTTTGTTTATGGAATGTCATTTGTTGATGAATAGTGAATGATACAATATTTTAATACAAAACATCTCTTTAACGTAATTTATTTTTAAGGTTTAATTATATAATAAATTGTAAAAGATCTATTAGATCATATTATTTCAAATAATCAAATTTATGCAATTATAATAAATTTCACATTAAAATTTGAAATAAAATTATAACAATCTTTTGGAAGTTTTTACTATAAAATCTCGTAGTGTCCTTTCATCACTGATATTAAATTTATATATTTTTATGAGACATATGTGAAAAGAATTTGTAAAAATGGATTCCATATTTGGAATCATAATAATTTATAATGTCTATAAATTTAAACTTAGTTATTGACTATAAATATTACTTAATGTGATTAAAATTACATAAATCTATTAAGAGGAAAACTATGTTTACAAAGTAATGAACCATAAACATAAGGCAAGTAAAATTTTCAATATCCATTGGAAGGAAAAATTTAGAACATATCCTAAATTGGGTCATATTTTTCAATTATGGGATCCAAATTACGTGATTAAAATGTGTATGGAATTCTATTTTCAAAATATTACAAAATTGACACTCCTCGACCACTATAAAAATTAATCCTCTCATCCAATTTCCTCAAACCTCTCATGAGATTTTTGATCATCTGGGAACTATCCATATAGCTCTTAAACATATATAACTTCATCATATATTCCATTAATTGGTAATAGAAATTCCTTGTAATCCCTTTGGTACAAACTAGAATGAGTTACATGAATAAAAGCTAACATTCTTCCTTGAGTTCTTTTATTTTATTTCAATTATCCACCCCTCAAAACATATAAATCCATATTAAATAATGAAAATGGTATCCAAAATATACCAATATTTTCTTATTCTAGTGGATTTATCTAAACTCATATACACCTCCATCAAATGGGTAACGAACATAATGTTTACATGTATGATGAACTATGACCTCATGAAAAGATAATTGTTCATTTTTCTCATACCACATATCATGGTATAAATTACAATGGAAACATTGTTTATATATGTTATTTATTATAATTATAAATTATTTAATCTTATTTAATATTTTTACTACACATATCATTATACTTTTCCAATTGGTGTAAATACTATAGTTTCATTTGGGAAGTGTAGACTACTGCCCCCTCAAAGAGATGTGATTCGTTCACAGATTACATGGAATGTATTAAGGATGTGTTTACTAAAATTATATGATATTTATGAAATAATAATTATATTTTAATTAAAAATATGTATATAAATAAATTTCATTTTCATTATTTCTTTCATTATGACAGTAAATATAGAAATAACATTCATCCATACATACGACTTACTGTATCAATGAATGGTGTATTCCATTTCATACATCTATATTCAATAGATTTTTATTGTAAAAATATAAAAAATATAAAATATATCTATATAATTTTTTACATTTTATGAATCATGATATATGTATAATGATAACACATATAATAAATTTAGACCCATGTGAGGAACCTAGAGAGTATTACCCAAAGTAAAACCTAAACATTTGAATATTAACAAGAGGATAACATAAATACATACTCAAGAAATATATTATTTCTGATATATTGATATTCATCTGTAAAATATATATAATGTGAATAAATTAATTATACAATATGATTTTATTATTATGATGAGAGTAAACACACAAGGTATGGGATTTTCATCTCACTTTTTATTTCCGTGAGATACATTATTTCTTCACCACACATTCCTCTGGTACGGTTTATATACATATGTGGATAAATATTAATACTCATATACTAAAATTTATCTGTATTTACATATATATTATATGATCATTATTTCATTAGGTTAATTCTAGAGACCCAAACCTTGATGTACATGGACATTAAATTACTTTTGCGGAATACTTAGTACATTACAAAAAGACACAAACAAGGACCATAATAGTTTAGTGTCTTTGGAAACTCGGAATATAATCTTCTAATAATGGTGAAAGATCTTAAACATCTCCCATAAAGATCTTCCTTTTTTTACCTAAAACCTTTATTTATATCCTGGGGAAAAGAAAACATAAAAGGGTGAGCTCAAATTCTCAGTAAGGGTAAACAAAAGAAATATCAATCACATCATATTCATAAGAACATAACATTTTGGAAATCTTAACCTGCAAAACTGATCATAATATCATAACATGGGATAAATCATATTAGTGAAATTTAATCCCAATAATCATAACATAAAACATGAAACTTTGTGGCATACACACATAATCATAGAGAATCCTTTCCTATTAGTCAAAACTCATTACCAAGACTATCTTAGTGGACAAAGTCCATTTCTGAACCGAGTTCACTCCTCGTATCAGTCCTGTTTCACTAAACCAGTTTAACCTACCGTTCCAGCCATTTCTATATCATGAGATATAAAATATTTACCCAATTCATTGGAAGGAGATATAGGTCCCACCCATCTCATAATGATACCATTATTATGTGTTCCACAAAATCATAAACCATACATCATAGCATAACCCATGTAATAAAAATGGGAATCTTAAACATCGTGACATCATAAATCAATTCATACAAGATAAAGGAATTCATAAAAATAATTCCATCACAACATACTAAAATCAATTTAATAATATTTATAGAAACATATCCCTTTATTATCTTAGATGGAAAATAATTTTTATAAAACACTTGAACTCTATTCTTGAGGAAAATATCATTTCTACTTCAAAAACAATTTTACTTTCTTAAAATGTCATAAAATATTAAACTAAAAGATGTTGATTAAAAATAATCTTGAAAACATGTAAGGGAAGCTTCTTGGAAATAATGTTTTAAAAATCCATTCATGCCGTATAAGTTAAAAAAACATTCTCCTCGTACTTTTGTCGGAAAAGCCAAAAAAGTAACTCGTATGGTAAACAAAATAATGATTCCATCCAAAACTTCTGGTAAAAGACATAAAAGGGTAAAAATGACTTTAAACATACATGGAAGAATACTAAACATTTTATGAAAACTTTTTTAGAAAACATGGACATGGATTATAAACATAACCCCAGTATACACTTACGAATAAACAATCTCGGATAAGAATGAGATTGGAATAATTATCCCTTACCTTAGGTCTGATTTTCTTATTAAGTGTCCAAAAATCCTGTATAATGATTTAAATAATGTCATTTACTTATTCCAGAATCATACTCATTGTTATGATATCATATATGGTTCACCTATGACTTTATATTACCCGTTCTTTTATATATTCCTTGTTAAAGAGCTTTTTGGGTAAAATCATTTCATTTGTCATCTGTGTTTTGACTTGTAATTATTCATATGATTACATAGATCATGATTACTTAATTCCAGAATATAAAACATGATTTATATATAATATATATTCAGAATATACATATATATAATAGATCAGTAAATGGAAAGAATTACACCATTCATGGAGACGGTAGACCGTACGTACGCATGAACGCTATTTTTGTTTCCTTATTGAGTTGAATGGAATTAAGTAGATGACATACATATATATACACATAAATCCAGTATCATTATTATGTAATATATTTCATGATTACATATTATATATACTTTATAATCATTCATGAATGGTTAACGTGGAGAATGAATCTCATCGCGTCGTGGAGACGGTAGTCCGTACGTACGCACGAGCGATGATATCGTTCTCATGATCGTGAAATTGTATTGGAGTGTATGTATACAATTTCAGAATCAATATCACATTAAAATAATCATATATTGTTATTATTTTCACCATTATACCCATACAAGTAAGATGGTGGTGGAAAATAGATTACACCACGGCATGGAGAAGGTATTTCGTACGTACATACGCACGGTGATTTCGTTTTCCGTAGGATTGGTAAGAGGTGAAATAGGGTTGTTTCATATTTATAATAACATATAATTATATTATAGATACTGATGTTATTACTTCATAATGAAACAACCTAAGAATAAGAAGTTGAAGAAGAAATTAAGTTGAAAGAATCGGTAACGGACATTACCTCTTCTTTGAAGCGCCTCTTTGAGATCTCCTTTTAGGGAACTAAAATTGGTCTTTGAAGATGACCGGAACCTCTATGATGTTTTTAGGGAAGTGGAGAAGAGAATATGGCAGGGGCTGGCCGAGCTTGAAGCCTCAAAGTGGTGTGAGGAAGAGAGGGAGGAGGTGCCCTTTTATAAGAGAGGAGAGGGGCACCTTTGGAATAACTAAAAATATTATTTTATTATAAAGCCAAATTCGGTTTCAAATAGCTCCAAATTGATTTATTTCAAAGCTAAGGTGGGTATGGGTCGAAAGCCTCTAATCCAATAGATTTTGGACATGTCTAGTTTACTATTTCAACCTTATCCTTTAGTTTTAACTTTAAGTTAGATAATTTTACTTTTACCATGTCTTTTTGTGTTCTTACACTATAAGGTTAATAAACTTATTATAAAAAGCCAAAACAACCCCAAGTTGTTTATTATTAATATATATAACCTTAGAAAAGTCATTTTACCGAACCTTAGATTTTTAGGAATAAAATAACAATTATTAATATAATATTTGTTTAAAAAACTATTTTATGTCAATTTTGACACTATTTAGAAATTGATTTTTTGTGAAACTCATAACAGAATTAATAGTTCGAAAAAAGTTAATTAAATCAATACTATCATGTCATATTAAGCTATAAAATTATTGGAATTCATAAAAAGTCTCATATTATATTTATTTGGGTATTTATAACATCAATTGTGTCCATATTTTATAAATAAGATAATTACTGCATCATCTTTGTGTCATAAATAAATTAACTTATATAAAGTCTAAAAATTACAAATAAAATATCATAATATAGTAAATCTTTCTATCTTTCTAATGAATATTTATAGCTGAAATTTATCTTATGTATAACCCTATATTAAAAATGATATACTTATTAAACATTGATTTTAACTATTTTAACCCTTCTTTAAATAAATTAATAATAAATGTCCTAATCTAATCCAAGTGGGACTAAATGGTCATATTTTATTTCTAAGGTTGTTTTTAGTCGAATTAAACTTATCCAATAGAATTAGTACCTGTTTTAGGGAAATAATAATATCATTTTTACCCATAATTCCCCTATTTACTTTTAACCGTGGTAAAATAAGTAAAAAGTTACTATTTACCAAAAATTATTTTCATCTCATTGAATCACATTTTACATACTGACATCAACAGTGTCTCTCGGATTTTTGAAATTCCACTCACAGAAGCGGTAAAATTATGTTTTATGAAAAATTCATTTTTCTTAACTACCACTTAGTGGTTCCACTATTCATCAAAAATGAAAGTTTCCAGAAAAATACAAAAAATTAGGCCTAAGATATATTTGATATTATGAACTCAAAAATGATGTCTATTTTACCTAATTCAAAACATATCAGTTGCATTAATTAATTTAAAAATTAATTCCCATCGTCAAAACAAATAGCGTGTTCTTAGGAGATAATAACTATCAAAAGATTGACACTTGTTTATGTCTGGTTTAAATGTGAAATTACATCCAATGCACAAAATTGTATCAAATTGTAAAAATATATTCTTAATATAAATTAAAACCACTGAAATTAATAATTTATCACTATTAATTATTTCTATTAAAAATGTTGTTTTTAATAAAAATTTAGTAATTTTAACTATTCATCAGAAAATGAAAGTTATCTGAAAAGTACCAAAATTTCACCTTAGGCTAAATTCGATACTCTGAATCCAAAAATGAAGACCATTTTGATAGATTAAATTTCTAAAATTTTAAAAGGTGGTTATTACAATTCATAACGGCTAGTTTTAATAATATTTTAATAGTTAATCGTTGTTTAGTAAAACTCGGTATTGCGTACTACACACGCTATTGAGGAAGGTTGTGATTGTGTGTAATGCAAGGCAAGTCAATGATGCGTGTTGTGAAAGCTCATTTTGGTGTAGCATACAACACAAGACATTAATGAAATTAAAAAGATTATTTTTCATAAAATCTCGGGGTGTTACATTATACCCCCCTTAAAATGAATTTCGCCCTCGAAATTCGTCGGGGTTATAAATGGTTTACTATTCGAAAGTTTCTTTAATAGAAACCCACATCGTAAATAGCAATACTAAAAACAATCTTTAAAAACAAATGTATGAAACATAACAGATACCCAAATAAACTAATCACTGGGTTTCCACATAGGTGAAAATATGGATATGGAAGAGAAATCTAACCATCATGTTCTGATGGAGAGTGGTAGAGAACATGGCTATGGAAAATGCAGCAATCACAAAGCCATAAACTTGTGACGATCTAAGGTACCATCTCATTCATCAGATATAAGAGCACTAGGACAACATTTTCCATTTTCAAGATCATTTCCCTAATGTTGATGAAATTGGAATTAGAAGAAATACTTTCGTGATTTTGGTATAGTCTCATTGATGGTCATTCTTTGGACAATTTCTACTTCATAACTTAACGAAATGAAGTTGAATTTGTCATTCATGATGTGTTAGCAGATCATGTGATAGAATGATTGGTCATTCCATCCGCCTCAAACAAAAGGTTAGAAAAGTTATCAAAACTTACATAAGTCCATCTATAGTGAGATTAAGCATATATAGTTCCTAAAACGGACTTATACATCATATATCATTCTGCTTAATATAATAAAACTAGTTTCTACTAAACAGGGACTTTCTGTAGGCCAGTGGTAGGCGATACAGGCCAGTCGCACTTCGGTTGCGGGTTCAATTCCCACAGCCTTGTCCGACGCGATGAGTTGTCGCCCATCCTGCATGTTATCCTTTTTCTAAAACTACAATTACTATTACATCACATAAATAATATCAAAAAAAAGTTCTATCCTTAAACAATACTAACATATGGGTAACATAATCGATTCCAATCTTTAGGCTTATCGAAAATACTTCGATCCAAGCTCATAGTATAAAGAAAACATTTACTTGAAATGTCGTCATCCAAGCATGTGAATACCGTCATTTATCCCCCATATATCTTGTTGGTCACATTCCAGTTATGTGAATACCTTAATCATGTATTCTCTTGAAAAATGAATATCAATTAAACCTTAGTGAAAACATGAATGTAGTTAAAAGTTAACACTTTCCACATACCAAATTCCTTAAAATTCTATATACTCAAACCATGATATCACTTTGTCCTTATATCAATCATGAGCTCATGAATACGGTCAAACATTTCATTTTCTTGTTTTCCCTTCATTATGTGCATATCATCTTTTTTTTTTCAAAAATATCTCAATCACATTCCATGGTTACCAGTACCATTGAAAACCACAATTTAATAATACAAAAATATTCTAATACACAATAAAAGTACCTCAACAACATTATTGCTGATTACCAATACATAAACGGTTCAATCCACCCTCTTCAATTATTGTCCTGGAATAATTCCTTCCTTGATTTATATGTAACTTTTTAGGTCAGGACATTGAGTTGGGTAATGCCCATGTTCTCCACCAATAATACGTTAAACTCCATAACAGTTCTTCACTCTATGACCCTTTTCTCCACACAGATAACATCGGTCCCTCCATTTGAGGTATTCCTCAAGGTTCTTCTTCCCTTCTTTAGAAATCTCAATCTTCCTTTCTTTATGCTCCTCAACATGCGAACATGCATAATAGTCTATATTCCTCTTCTTTGATGAATTAGGCATAACACAAAATTTCACCTTGTTAATCATATATCGCGGTGACTGATTTGGCATAATCACAATATCTTTCTCTCTAGGCATTACACAATTTTTTTTCTCATAGTCACCAATTTTTCCACTGGATTCAATGTTAACCGAATTCCTTCTGGTTCCCTCCATTAACTAAAACAGAAAAAGAATTCTGTGAGAGGAAAAAATCGTGCCACAGAAGACAACATAGTAAAGGGGGAGTACCCTCAATATCTAACAACTTAGGTTAAATTCTATGATCGTTAGTGAAATTCTAGGACTATAACCTATACATGTACTTAACCTTAGAGACATCCCTAGACATACCTTAGACATATCTCTAAGGATCTCACTAAAGTTTCCGCATCCTAGTTTCCAAAGGTTGACTAATCCTCCCTCTGATACCATTTGTAGAGACCCAAAGCATGACGTACATTGACATTACATTACTTTTGCGGAATACTTAGTACATTACAAAAACACACACACAAGGACCGTAATAGTTTAGTGTCTTTGGAAACTCGGACTATAATCTTCTAATCTTGGTGAACGATCTTCAACATCTCCCATAAAGTTCTTCCTTTTTTTACCTAAAACCTTTATTTATAACCTGGGGAAAAGAAAACATAAAAGGGTGAGCTCAAATTCTTAGCAAGGGTAAACAAAAGAAATATCAATCACATCATATTCATAAGAACCTAACATTTTTGAAATCTTAACCTGTAAAATAGATCATAATATCATAACATGGGATAAATCATAGTAGTGAAATGTAATCCCAATAATCATAACTTAAAACATGAAACATTGTTTCATACACACATAATCATAGTGAATTATTTCTTATTAGTCAAGACTCATTGCCCAGACTATCTTAGTGGACAAGGTCCATTTCTGAACTGAGTTCACTCCTCGTTTCAGTTCGGTTTCACTGAACTGGTTTAACCTGCCGTTCCAGCCATGTATATCTCATGAGATATAAAATCATTACCCAATGCATTGGAGGGAGATATAGGTCTCAGCCATCTCATAATTATACCATTATTATGTGTGCCACAAAATCATAAACCATACATCATAGCATAACCCATGTAAAAAAAATGGGAATCTGAAACATCGTGACATCATAAATAAATTAATATAAGATAAAGGAATTAATTAAAATAATTAAATCACAACATAGTCAAATCAATGTAATAATAGGGATAGAAACAGAACCCTTTATTATCTTATATGGAAAATAATTTTTATAAAACACTTGAATTCCATTCTTGAGGAAAATTTCCTTTCTACTTCAAAAACACTTTTCCTTTCTTAACATGTCATAAAATTTTAAACTAAAAGAAGTTGATTTAAAAAAAACTTCAAAACATGTAAGGGAATATTCTTGGAAATAATGTTTTAAAAATACATTCATACCATATAAGTTAAAAGAACATTCTCCTCGTACTTTTGTCGAAAAAGTCAAAAACATAACTCATATGGTAAACAAAATAATATTCCTTCCAAACCTTTTGGTAAAAGACATAAAAGGGTAAAAATGACTTTAAACATACATGGAAGAATACTAAACATTTTATGAAAACATTTTTAGAAATCATGGACTTGGATTATAAACCTAACCCCAGTATATACTTATGAATAAACAATCTCAGATAAGAATGAGATTGAAATACTTATCCCTTACATTAGGTTTGATTTTCATTTTAAGAGTCTGAAACTCCTGTATAATGATTTAAATAATTTCATTAAAATATTCCAGAATCATACTCATTGTTATGATATCTTATATGGTTCACTTATGACTTTATATTACCCGTTCATTTGTAAATTCCATGTTAAAGAGCGTTTTGGGTAAAATCATTTCATTTGTCATCAGTGTTTTGACCTGTAATTATTCATATGATTACATAGATCATGATTAATTAATTACAAAATATAAAACCTGATTTATATATAATATATATTCAGAATATACATATATATAATAGATCAGTAAATGGAAAGAAATACACCGTTCATGGAGACGGTAGGCTGTACGTACGCATGAACGTTGTTTTCGTTTCCTTATTGAGTTGAATGATATTATGTAGATGACATAAATATATATACACATAAATCCAGTATCATTATTATTTCATATATTTCATGATTACTTTTTATATATACTTTATAATCATTCATGAATGGTTAACGTGGAGAATGAATCTCATTGCGTCGTGGAGACGGTAGTCCGTACGTATGCACGAGCGATTATATCATTCTCATGATCGTGGAATTGTATTGGAGTGTATGTATATTTATTCAGAATCAATATCGATTTAAAATAATCATATATAGTTATTATGTACACCATTATACCCATCCAAGTAAGATGGTGGTGGAAAATAGATTACCCCACGGTGTGGAGAAGGTATTCCGTACGTATGCATGCGCGGTGATTTTGTTTTCCGTGGGATGGATAAGAGATGAAATAGGGTTGTTTAATATTTATAATAAAATATAATTATATGAGGGATACTGATGATATTACTTCATAATGAAACAACCTAAGAAGAAGAAGTGGAAGAATAAATAATGTTGAAAGAATCGGTAACGGACATTACCTCTTCTTTGAAGCGCATCTTTGAGATCTCATTTTAGGGCACTAAAATTAGTCTTTGAAGAAGACCAGAACCTCTAGGATGTTTTTAGGGAAGTGTAGAAGATAATTTGGCAGGGGTTGGCCGAGATTTAAGGCTCAATGTTGGGTGAGGAAGAGAGGGATGAGGTGCCTTTTTATAAGGGAGGAGAGGGGCACATTTGGAATAACTAAATATATTATTTTATTATAAAGCCAAATTCGGTTTTAAATAGCTCAAAATTGATTTATTTCAAATCTAAGGTGGGGATTGGTCGAAATACTCTCATACAATTGAATTTTGACAAGTTTATGTTACTATTTCAACCTTATCATTTAGTTTTAACTTTAAGTTAGATAATTTTACTTTTACCGTGTCTTTTTATATTCATACTCTATAAGGTTAATAAACTTATTATAACAAGCCAAAGGAACCCCAAGTTGTTTATTATTAATATATATTACCTTATATAAGTCATTTGGATGAACCATAGATTTTTAGGAATAAAATAACAATTAATAATATAATATTTGTTTTAAAAACTATTTTATGTCAATGTTGACACTATTTAGTAATCGATTTTTGTGAAACTCATAAAAGAATGATTAGTTTGAAAAACGTTAATTAAATCAATAATAACATGTCATATTAACCTAGAAAATTAGTTTAATTCATAAAAAGTCTCAAATTATATTTATTTCTGTATTTATTACATCAATTATGTCAATATTTTATAAATAAGATAATTACTACATCATATTTGTGTCCTAAATAAATTAACTTATTTAAAGTCTAAAAATTACAAATAAAATATCACTATGTAGGAAATATTTTTATCTTTATAATGAATATTTATAGTCTAATTTATCTTATGTATATCCCTATATTAAAAATGATATACTTATTAAACTTTGATTTTAACTATTTTTACCCTTATTTAAATAAATTAATAATAAATGTCCTAATCTAATCCATGTGGGCCTAAATGGTCATATTTTGTTACTAAGGTTGTTCTTGGTCGAATTAAACTTATCCAATAGAATTAGGACATGTGTTAGGGTAATTACCCTATTTACTTTTAACCGTGGAAAAAAAAGTAAAAAGTTACTATTCACCAAAAATTATTTAATCTCATTGAATCAAATTTCACGTACTAACATCAACCATGCCTCTTGGAGTTTTTAAATTCCACTCACAGAAGCGGTAAAATTATGTTTTATGAAAAATTCATTTTTCTTAACTACCACTTAGTGGTTTCACTATTCATAAAAAATGAAAGTTTTTAGAAATATACCAAAAATTAGGCCTAAGATATATTTGATATTATGAACTCAAAAATGATGTCTATTTTACCAAATTAAAAACATATCAGTTGCATTAATTAATTTAAAAATTAATTCCCATCGTCAAAACAAATAGCGTGTTCTTAAGAGATAATAACTATCAAAAGATTGACACTTGTTTATGTCTGGTTTAAATGTGAAATTACATCTAATGAACAACATTGTATTAAATTGTAAAAATATATTCTAAATATACTTTAAAACCACTGAAATTAATAATTTATCACTATTAATTATTTCAATTAAAAATGTTGTTTTAAATTAAAATTTAGTAATTTTCACTATTCATCAAAAAATGAATGTTATCTGAAAAGTACCAAAATTTCACCTTAGGCTAAATTCGATACTCCGAATCCAAAAATGAAGTCCATTTTGAGAGATAAAATTTCTAAAATTTTAAAAGGTGGTTATTAGTATTCATAACGGCTAGTTTTAATAATATTTTAATAGCTAATCGTTGTTTAGTGAAACTCGGTATTGCGTACTACACACGCTATCGAGGAAGGTCGCGAATGCGTGTAATGCAAGGCAAGTCAATGATGCGTGTTGTGAAAGCTCCTTTTGGTGTAGTTTACAGCACAATACATTAATGAAATTAAAAAGAATATTATTCATAAAATCTCTGGGTGTAACATTAATGATTCAAAAGATACCAAATCAGTAAGGATGATTTTTCTAAATTTTTCTTACATTAAGACAAATTTTTTGTTATGCACCTATATATTTTTTAGATGTGTATATATTTGCATTTAAAATCGGAAAAAATGAATATACATATTTTAATGAAATTTTTAATATTATTTTAATATACTTTTTACATGTATTGTACAATCCTAATAACACCCATGAGTATCATTTTCTTATGCTTATTAAATATATATCCATGTATTAGTACAATATTTTCACTCCATGTTAATTAATATAATTAAGAAACACAAATTTAAAAAAAATATCTAACTGTACATCTCTCTTCTATCATAAATCTGTATAATTTCAAAAACCATTTTTTAAATTTTTTTTAAAATGATCATTGACAATAATTTTCAAGAAAAAATAATTTTTATTTTTTTCAATTTGTTTTCAATGAATCCCCGATATGTTTTTAAACATATTTTAAAATTAATTTATTTTCAAATAAATTCTGTTTTAAAATTGGTTTTTCAAAGATGAAATGATATTTTCCCCAAGAAATGTTTTTAAATGTTAACTAATAATAATTTCTCATCTAAGATAACAACTATTGGAATTACTCTTGAGTTTATATGTAAAATTATTCAATGTTCACATTCACATTCATCATCATAATGGATTGTTTTTTGATGGCATGTTGTTTATGAGACATGTTTTTTCATAGGTTATATGATATTGAATCACGCTTATTTTCATGGGTTATTTTTATAATGAAATGATTATTTTTGACCTCACATGTTTTGATAATCTCAATTATATCTCAATATGATTTAATAATCCCAAATAATGTTAATCTTTATAACAATTATTTGTTCAATCTATGACATCATATTATTAAGTTGATAAAATATAAAAATGATCACTGGAATTTGTTAATCAATGGTTATTTATGTTTATACTTGTTTAGAAATATTAGTAACTCAATCTGGATATGATTTTACAAGAATAGATAAGTATTAAGTGTTGAGTCAATTATACAGACCAACCGAGAGAGTAAGTCCACTGATATTCACAAGTCCACTGATATGCACAAATGTCACGACCCGTCCTCGGGACCCGTGCCGTGACTACCCCACGCCTGCCTCCCATAGGCCAGGGGCTGGAGACTAGCACCAAGGCATATATCACGACAAAATGGGAAGGAATTTCCTTTATAAAGTAAACAAACACCACATAGTAAGCAAGTATAAGTAAACACTAAGTAAAACTGGGTAGAACTATAATTGATGGATATTAAATGGGACGGAATACAGACCCAACTGATGTAAAGTACAACTGAAAGAAAGTACAACAAATGAAAATTAAAGAAGCAATGTCGAGCCATCCACTAGAAGTCCCACCTGAAGGGTGGGTATAGATAGCCTCCTCATCTCCTCACGTCCTGCCGTCTGCTCCGTGTACGTCCCGCCCAATGGTCCACCTCCAGGTACCGACTTGCTCCACAAGCCTCAACCGTGGTCAGTGCTGTTTGTCGTCTGCATCCAACACAATGAAGTGCAGGCATATCCCATGCAGGGGTGAGTATACGCTACTCAGTAGGGACCCCGAGTCCACCGAAGGTCTCCCAGAATCCACAAAGGATAATTCACAAAGGAAAGATACAATCACGAAGTAACATCCAACACTACTTAGGTATATTCCCATACCTATACCTATGTCATCAATTCCAGTTCGGCTCCAACACCCATTCCCATGTTCGATCACATCCACATAGGATAGTATGACCCAATCCACATAGGAAAGAACAACCCGATCCACATAGGAAAGCAAGTCAATCATATCGAAGATAATGACTGAAAGTCAAGACTCAGCTCACACAGGTATACATCATTTCTAAAGCAAAAGGAGATGATTAGATGTAGTTAATGATTCATTTAGCTGGGACCCATGTAGGATACATGTACTATTGTCGTCACCACTGAACCTACGAAGGATTCCAGTGTGGTTGTCATCGTCGTCAAACCAACAGAGGATTCCAGTACGATAGTCTTCATCGTCGAACCCACGGAGGATTCTAGTACGTTTCCCATCACCGTCGAACCCATAGCTACTGGGGAAATCTTCCTCTAACGAGTAAAGTGGGCCTGCCACTACAACGAAGCACTTCCCACTAACCTTGTACTGCTATAGTTTCCCACCTGTCGAGTACTGTGGGCCAGTTGCTACAACCAAGCGCTTCCCACCATGGGTCTGCAGCTACAACCAAGCGCTCCCCCTCATTGCCAACAGAGGTACTCCTTCCGTTGAGTACCCCGGGTCTGCTGTTGCAACCAAGTGCTCCTCCACCGTGGGTCTGCTACTACAACCAAGTGCTCTCCACTGGGCTATCGAAACACTCGGAGTCGATCGATCAACTGTCATCAAGTCTCAGCCAGCACTAGGGTTTCCGCACACAACACACTCGTTTCCGGGAGGGTCCGCTACACGAACCAAGGGGTCGATACATCAACTGACACGTAGTCCGGAGTTGTTGTATCCCAATGTTACATCTCGTCGATATGAACTCAGCATGATAGATGGCGCGTCAATCGGACGCACGATCTGATAGTTATCGGTTTTTTCGTTCCAGGGGCCCGATTGGTTTTTAAGTCAAAACCAACCCGACCTTACTCCAACTGCATCCAAGCCACATGCGTAGTAATCCAAAAGGTCTGTCTCACTATGAAAAATCCATCAAAGTCAACAGCACGTCAAGAGGACGTCCGGAGATCAAGTTATAAGTGTTTCCGCTCTGAGGGCCCAGTTGGTTTCGTGTTCGAACCAACCAGGCCGTACCCCATGTTCTCTGAAACCTTGAGTTTAATATACTAAAACGACCATATTGATCCAAGGATCACATCACAACTAATGTTATGTAGATCAGAGGTCTGTAGCCCATGTTACGGGTGTTTAAACGAACCTGCCCGTTTTTAGGGGGTTTCGGGCCCGGACCGACCCGGCCCGAGACCCCCTGGGTCAGCCCAAACTGGGTCGACCCGACCCGGGTCGGGTCTAGCCTAGCCAGGCGGACGGCTCAGCCTGGTGGGCGGCCCGGCCCGGCGCAGGCCGACCGGCCCGAAGCGGCCGGTCCGTCCTGGGCTCCCGCTGGCGGAGCAGATGTTGGGGGTGGGGGGGTGGGGGGGGGGGGGTGATGTCCCCCACCCCGGTTTACCGAACGGCGTGGCTTTAATGCCGCGCCCCCTCCCCTAAACCTAGAACAACAAAGCCATTCTGGTCCACTATGGCTCAGCAGCATCAGCTTTTTCCAGCGGCACGCCGCTGTCGCTTTTCGCGGACCACGGGACATGCTCCGGTGGTCCGTTTTGCAGGTCGTCTTTTCCAGCGGTCCTCCCGGGACCTGCTCTTCACCGCAACGGCCTTCAAACATCATTGTGGTCCCGTTCTGGCCGCAGATTCTTCGTGGTTCTCTGATGCGGTGTGATGGCACCACGCTTCTTCTCCGTATTTCTCCTTGTTTCCGCGCGGTGCCGTTGCACCGCGCCGCCTTCGTTCGAGCCGTAACGAACATAGAAACAAAAGGGGGAGGATGGTCGACCGTGTTCATGCGGTCCAACCTCCTCCCGTTAAATTGATAATAAGCAGCCCAAAGAAATTGATGATTAATGACAATGATTAATTCATGAAAAAATCAACCCCCTACCCCAATGAAGTCGTCGAACGAGGATCGTCGTGGGAAAAGGACATCACGGATGACGGTGTTGCGTAAGACAACATCACGGAAAGCGGCGTCGCGGAAGACGGTGTCGTATACGACGTCGGTGCATGCCCATTGTAGAATGATGTGCGTCGTCGTTCTTCAAATAATGCATCTCTCACCGTCTGCAGAGAGGAGGGGAGACGGTACAACGATCTCCCCTTTTGGTGACGAAGTTCTTCATCTTAGACTTGGCATTCTTCGCGTTCTTCTCTAAGGAAGAACAATATCTCCACGAGTTGAGCTCCCTTCTCCCAAAAATCTCCACACAACGATTCAAAAAATAATAAAATAAGGCTTTTCCTTATTTTATTACTCATGCCAACCCTTTTCGAAATTCAAAATATCACAAGCAATTAATTGACTTAATTGATGAGCATTTAATAATCCAAATTTAATTTCGAGAGTTGACATGTCATTAAATAGGGGGGGTGGGTGTGGGTGAGTTACACAAATAAGTTCTCATGGGAGGGTTTAGGGATTTGAAGGGGTGGGGCTTGTGTGGGCCCCACATTACTTAATATCCTACTTAGGGGAGTTTGGATTTAGTGGGTCCCACTCCACCACCAGGTATAGGTTTAAACTACATAAATAGAAAATAAAAATAGTTGCACAAATTTTTATTTCTTTCCTTAGTTAACCTTTTTTTTTAAACCTCACCCGAGAAAACACAACTCCAGAGAAAGGTGTTCCTTAGAAATTACCGGTGCTGTGAATCCATCAGTGCCCTCGGATTTAGATTCCACGCACCAGTTCAAAATTTAGAAAAACCCGGTCGTTCGTTCACTGAATGTACCCGAGCTATACATCGGGAATTGATTCCGGGCACACCGGGCCTCGGAATCAGGTGCCGTCAGAAATTGCATACTCGTTAAATCCCAAAGAAAAATAATAGAATGTTTGACTTGAAATTTACAGGTCTTTACATTACTCCCACCTCAAGAATTTACGTCCCCGTAAAGATACATCAGAAACTAGGGAAAAAATGGGGGTACTGAGCATGCATCTGAGCCTCCAACACCCAAGTGCTCTCTTGGCGGTTCCCATGCTTCCATTTGATGCGCACTAGAGGAATGAACCACCCATGTAAGACTCTATACTGTCAATCCTCAATCTCCACCAGGACCTCCACAAAAGTCACCCCATCATAAATGAAATGCGTCAGGGTCATGCTCATATCTCCTCAGTTGAGATACGTGGAGAACGTCGTGCACCTGGTGAAACTGAGGTGGATGGGTCAAGTGGTAAACCACCTCACCTACCCTATTGAGGACATAGAAGGGTCCGATGAAGCAAGGATATAACTTTCCGCCGTGGATTAAACTCTGTAATCCACGTCGAAGTGAGACCCGTAGGAAAACATGGTCGCCATCCTCAAACTCCAGTGGTCTCCGCCTCCTGTCAGCACAATAATTTTGTCTGCTCTGAGCTGTCCTCATTCGCTCTTGGATGACCTGGACCTTCTCTGGTCCTACAAGAGTTGCTAATATTTTGTCTTTTCCGATAAGATAAATCTTGTCTCATCACCATGATGAACCACATTCTTCACCTAATGCAGTCAATCCCAACATTGATGATACTAATCCATACCAATGATTACGTCATAAGGCCTCAAAGCTACTACCATGAGATCCAATCGTTACTCTCATCTCTAAGGGAAGAGTCACACTGTCGGCATTAGTGTGTGGTCACTGGGTTTCCTCCAGTAGGAATATCAAAAATGAGGGTCAAGTCAACAGTTTAAACCAGAATCTCTAAGTAACAACATAAAGAGAGGAGAAGAAAGTGAATTCTATAAATAAAGGTGTCTTTTATTACTACATCTCATAGTACAATGACACAATGAATCCACAAACAAGAATCAAAAAAGCAAGAAGCAACATGAACAAAAGTCTCCATGTCTTGAGCTTGTCCCGATCTTGTCTATTTGCTCCCGGAGCTCAATGATCGTAGGCCTCAGTTGCCTGAAGCTAAGCTCTCCCCTGTCCACTCGTTCCCTACGGTTGGGGTGGTCTTCCTGGCGGTGGTGGTGGTAGGGCCTCAAAGCATCTCCCACCACCCGTTGCACGTCTAGCTCCCCTGCCTCAGTCTCCTTCTCCTTGAGTTCTGCCCAGATTGAACTGCTGCCTCTGCCTGGGAGGTCCGTTTATCTGATGGTCATCTGTATGGCGGGTCGGACAGTCACGTGCCATGTGACCTACCCCACCGTAGGAGTAACACTGTCCGCTCCTGGTAAGTCGTTCTCCCCCTAGGGTGCCTCGAACACACGATCCTGTGTCATGCGGTCGATCACCTGTAGGTCTGGTCCGTTTGGACCTCTTCGTCATCTGTCTGCTGCCCGCTGCAGAAGACTCTGCCGCATGTCGACTAGTGGTGGGTCCTGCTGTTGGAGACTGCTCATCAAGGAAACTCTCCACTAAGAGGGATCGCTCCAACACCCATGTTTGCATCGGGATGCTGTGAGAAACAACTGAATCTCTAATCTCTCTCCTGAGCTCTTGATCAAAGGTTCGCGCTCTAAAGAATGGGTCCCGTACCATATCTGTTGAGTAAGGCGAGAGATCAGTGAACCTCGCTGAATACTACACCACTGTAATGCTTCCCTCTTAAAGATAAAGTAGCTCCTCTATGCGCACCGCTCGAAGGGTGGCTGGTACAAACTTTTCCTGGAATATGCTCTCGAAGTCTGCCCATAGAAGGGATTCCTTGTCGTGCACCTAGAGAATCAAGATCCACCATCTTCCTGCTACTGTGTGCAGGAGGCACACTTCAAGGATCACCATGAGGCCAGATGGTGTCCCCACTAACATGAAAACTCAAACTACAGCCTCCAGCCAATCCTCGGATGCCTGAGGGTCCGTCTCCCCAAGGAACCTGGGAGGTCTCTGACGCTAAAACTCATGCAGTGAACTAAGAAGACGTGCACTCTCAGCGGCTGGGGCTGGTGGCATCGGTGGCTCAGCGGGTAGAGTTACCTCCAATGCCTCCGCTATAATGGGGACCTACACCGAGGCCTCATCGCTCAGTGGTCTGTCATCTCACGCAAAGTTCCGAACCCTAGCTGGCTGCCATCGTGGGACCATCCTGGAAAGAGACAGGTGTGCCACGATCAAAACAGTATACCTGGTGAGCTGACACAAAGTATTCACAAAGAAATATTTTGAAACACACTTGCAATCAATGTTTTCGTGCAATGAGCTGGAAGTCAGATGTCAGTGTCCTGGTTTACGGATATGTCGGCTGCCGCACTAACACTAGACTCCCTGGACTGATAACCACACTCAATACCCTAAACACTATTGCTTCACATAAAAGAAAGATCAGAGTCCTATGTTCTGCTGTAGAACCAAACTCTTCTGATTCCAATTTGTCACAACCCATCCTCAGGAACCGTGCTGTGACTACCCCAAGACCGCCTCCCATAGGCCAGGGGCTGGCGACTAGCACCAATGCGTAAATACTGACAAAAGGGGAAGGTATTGCCTTTATAAAGTAAACAAACACCACAGAGTAAGAAAGAAAAAGTATCCACTAAGTAAAACATGGTACAACTGTAAGTGCCGGAATGTAAATGGGCCTGAATACGAACCCAACTGAAGTAAAGTACAACTGAAAGAATGTACGACAATTGAAAAGTAAAGCAGCAATGTTGAGTTGTCCAGTAGAAGTCCCACTTGAAGGGTGGGTAAAAATAGACTCCTCAGCTCCTCGGGTCCACCCGTCCTCTCCGTGTACGTCCCGCCCAATGGTCCATCTCTAGGTACAGACTTGCTCCACAAGCCTCAACCGCGATCAGCGCTGTCCATCATCTGTATCCAACACAACGTAGTGCGGGCATAGCCCGTGTAGGGGTGAGTATACGTTACTCAATAGGGACCCCGAGACCACAGAAGGTCTCCCAGAATCCACAAATGATAATCCACAAAGGAAAGATTCAATCACGACGTAACATCCAACACTACTTAGGTATATTCCCA
This sequence comes from Viscum album, assembly GCA_963277665.1. Lineage (NCBI taxonomy): Eukaryota > Viridiplantae > Streptophyta > Magnoliopsida > Santalales > Viscaceae > Viscum > Viscum album. The sequence goes on along the minus strand of OY728153.1, from coordinate 1,415,688,930 downwards.
TACATATACCAAAGTCATCAATTCCAGTTCGGCTCCAACAACCGAGCCCAAGATCGATCACGTCCACAAAGGATAGTACAACCCAATCCACACAGGAAATCACAACCTAATCCAAATAGGAAATCAAGACAATCATATCGAAGATAATGATTGAAAGTCGGGACTCAACTCACACAGGTATACATAATTTGTAAGGAAAAAGGAGATGATCAGATGTAGTTACTGATTCATCTAGCTGGGTCCCATGTAGGATACAAGTACTGTAGTAGTCACTACTGAACCCATGGAGGATTCCAGTACGATTGTCATCGTCGTCGAACCCACGGAGGATTCCAGTATGATAGTCTTCACCGTAGAACCCACGGCGGATTCCAGTACGTTTGCCATCACCGTCGAACCCATAGCTACTGGGGAACTCATCCTCTATCGAGTACAGTGGGTCTGCCACTACATCTAAGCGCTTCCCACTAGCCTTGTATTGTTGTAGTACCCCACTTGTCGAGTACTGTGGGACTGCTGCTACAACCAAGCGCTTCCCACCATGGGTCTGCCGCTACAACCAAGCGCTCCCCCTCATAAACTATAGAGGTAATCCTTCTGTTGAATATCGCGGGTCTACCGCTAAAACCCAGTGCTCCTCCGCTGTGGGTCTACCGCTACAACCAAGAGCTCCCCACTGGGCTATCGAAACACTCAGAGTCGATCGATCAGCAGTTGTCAAGTCTCAGCCAGCTCTAGGGTTTCTGCACACAACACACTCGTTTCTGGGAGGGTCTGATCCACAAGCCAAGGGTTTGATTCATCAACTGACACGTATTCTGGAGTTTATGTATCCCAATTTTTTGTCTCGTCGATAGGAACTCAACACGACAGACGGCGCGTCAATCGGATGCGTGGTCTGAGAGTTATCGTCTTTTTCGTCCCAGGGGCCCGGTTGGTTTTTAAGTCAAAACCAAGCCAACCGTAGTCCAACTACGTCCAAACCTCAAGCATTGTATGCCAAATGGTCCGCCTCACTAAGAGTAATCCAACAAAGTTGACGACACGTCGATCGGACATCCGGATCTCATGTTATTAGCGTTTCCTCTCCGAGGGCACGATTTGTTTCGTGTTCGAACCAACCTGGTCGTACCCCAAGTTCTCCGAAACCTTGAGTGTAATATACCGAAATGACTGCCTCGATCCAAGGATCGCATCGCAACTAAATGTACGTCTATCGGAGGTTCGTAGCCTAGGTTACGACAATTTAAACGAACCTGCCCATTTTTATGGGGTTTTGGGCCCGGACCGACCAGGACCGAGACCCCCTGGGTCGGCCCGAACCTGGTCGACCCGAACCTGGTTGGGTCCAGCCTGGCCCAGTGCGGGTGGACTGGCCAGGAGCGGCCGGTCTGGCCTAGGCGCCCACTACCTGAGAGGACGCGGGGGGGGGGGGGGGCGTGCTGTCCCCCCCCCCCGGTTGACCGAACGGTGCGGCTTTAAGGTCGCGCTGCCTCCCCTAAACCTGGAACGAAAAAGCTATTCCGGTCTTCTGTGGCTCAGACATGACCGATTTTTCCGGTGGCGCACTGCCGACACCGGTTTCCCATGCCGTCGCGCTAGGGTGGCGCGCCGTTGCCACTTTCCGCGGACCACCAGACAGGCTCCACTGGTCTTTTTTTTCGTCTGTCATCTCCAGCAGTCCTCTCGGGACCTTCTCTTCAATACGATAGCCTTCAAAAGTCATTGCGGTCCCATTCTGGCCGAGGCCTCCTCATGGTTCTCCGGCGCCGCACCCCTTAGCTACGGTGCAACTCCGACCGCGGCTTCTTTCAGCCTCAATGGTGCGGCGCGACGGCGCCGCACTTCTTTGCCGCATTTTCCCTTGTTTCCGCGTGGTTCCATTGCATCGCGCCACCTTCATTCGAGCCGTAATGAACACATCATCAAAAGGGGGATGAGGGTCATCCGTGTTCATGTGGTCCGACCTCCTCTCATTAAATTGATAACAAGAAGCCCAAAGAAATTGACGATGAATGGCAAAGAATAATTCACAAACCAAATCAAACCCCTACCTCAATGAAGTCGTTGAACGAGGATCATCGCAGGAAAAGGAAATCATGGAATATAGTGTCGCTTCAGACGGCGTCGTGGAAGACGGCGTCGTATACGTCGTCGGTTCACGCCCGATGTAGGATGTGGTGCATCGTCGTTCTTCGAAGAAGGCATCTCTCACCAGATGCAAAGAGAAGAGGAGACGGTACGGTGATCTCCCCTTTTGGTGATGGAGTTCTTCATCGTAGATTCAACGTTCTTCGCGTTCTTCTCCGAGGAAGAAGAAGATTTCCAAGACTTAAGCTCTCCTCTCCCAAAAATCTCCACACAACGATTCAACAAATAATAAAATAAGGCATTGCCTTTTTTTATTACTCATGCCAACCATTTTCAAAATTCAAAAGATCACAATAAATTAATTGACTTAATTGATGAGCATTTAATAATCCATTTTTAAATTCGAGAGTTGACATGTCATTAAATGGGGGGGGGGTGTGGGTGAGTTACACAAATAAGTGCTCGTGGGAGGTTTTAGGGATTTGAAGGGGTGGGGCTCGTGTGGGCCCCACATCACTTAATATACTACCTAGGGGAGATAGGATGTGGTGGGTCCGACTCCAACCACCATTTATGGGTTTAAACTACATAGAATAGAAAATAAAAATTGTTGGAAAAATTTTAATTTCTTTCCTTAGTTATCCCGTTTTTTTAAAAAAACCTCACTCGAGAAAACGCAAGTCCAGAAAAGGTGTTCCTAAGCAATTACCAGTGTTGTGAATCCATTGGTGCCCTCAGATTTCGATTCCGAGCACCGGTTCAAAAGATAGAAACACACACTCTTTTGTTCACTGAACTTACCCGAGCTAAACTTCAGAAATTGATTTCGGGCACCCCGGGCCTCGGAATCAGGTGCTGTCAGAAACTGTGTACTCATAAAATCTCAAAATAAATTAACAAAAAATTTCCCTTGAATTTTACACGTATTTAAAACAATAGTCACCGATATAGACATAGTTTACCAATAAGAACCAATAAAAACTAACAAACATCAACCTATACAAAAAGATAGAAAACTACAGATACAAATAGACAGACCTACCGATATGAAGTCTACCAATACAGATAGACAAATTCCACAGATAAAGATAGAACCAAAAAACAGCTACCAATACAAGTCTGCTGATACAGACAGATGGCTACCGCTATAAAGTCCACTGATACATGAATTTCATAGGTATGGGTCACTGATATAGAAGGAGTTACCAAAAGAAGGACCTACTGATAGAAGGAGCTACCGACTCAAGATGTCTACCATTATAAAGAGTGTCAACTACCGATATAGACCTACTGACTAAAGTCCACCAATACAAGTGCACTGATACTAATAGCTAGTGATGGAAACTAGTCAATGTTTCTCTAATGTCTATTTCTATTTGTTTATTTAGCAGCGATCATATTGGATTTTTTAATACTTCTGCAATTAATTAATGATAGTTGTTGGCATGTGAGGAACCATACCTAATACCTCTAGAAGAAATCATACTTTTGTCTGACCACTTGAGCTATAAAAGAAAAGACAAACTTCGCACAGAATTATGGGTGGAAAAGATGTGGAAAAGATACAGGGTGTGGTGAAATATGAAGATATGCATCTGATACAGAAATAACATATGCACCAGAGCTAAAAGAAGAGAAGAAATTTTGCTGGAAGCTAAGAGACATTGTGGTGTTGTAAATATTACTGAAACCTCGAGAAAAACATGAATATAAGGAAGTCGAGGAATAGAACTACGACACTCTGATTCTTAGACTAATTCAGAGAAGGACTCATACAACATCTCATCAATCCAAAAGGAGTCCAAATATGCATTGCCATCTCACAGAGCCTTTTAATCCCATATCATATCTTTTTAGCTCACTTTTGATTTTCCTATTTACTTTTCATGTACTCTGTGAGATTCTGTTCATATTAGAAACACACTGTCTCCTGTGCTGAACTGTAGTATTTATAAAATGCTCACTCAATCATTCCCTTACTCTCTTTTAACCCACTATGGATAGTGGTAGTGGTCATGTGTGACATGGATACCCTGTGTTCTATTTTTTTTCCCATGAAGAGCTATGGTAGTGGTCTTAGTGCCTAGATAGTCATTGTACTATTGTTAAACCTGATCCAGTGTGTGGATAAATGTATATATAAACTACTTGAGAATACTAAGTCGTGGCTTGAGAATGAACCACTTGGTTATATGAATTATGCATTTTATTTTTCTATTAAGTTATTTTCTATTCTGCTGCTATGTTCTTTGAAATTCGAATCTGTTTTAAAGTAACTCTGATAGTTAAACTAGAAAGTGTTTATAACTTTTTTTAGCCAGTATGTTAGTTTGAAAAGTTACTTAATCCTTAGATTGAGTTAACTGATAAATAATCAATCTCTTGATAAACTAATGGAAAAATTAAAATCATTATAAAATCATTACATTTTAATTTTTATATAATTTTGGGGATTTTAATCATAATGTTTTTAGCATAAATTTTAATTGGAACTCAATTCACTCACCTCTTGACTGTCTACTCTGAAAAAAATTTGGTATCAGTGGATTGTAATTAATAAAGGATTTCAAAATACTCTTTTTTTCAACTATGATTTTTGATGTATCTTAAAGATCATAAATTTCGGTTAGCTCTAAATTTTATCTCATTAAATATATTTACTAAAATCTAATTATAGATAATAGACTAGAAGGTGATGCAACCGACATGCCACCTTTATTTAATGGTCTTAATTATGAACAATGGAAACTGAAAATTAAAATTCATTTTGAAAGTATCAGATTTAATATCTATACTTCTATAGAGATTTAGTATAACATTCTAGAAACTGAAAGAAGTACATGGGATGAATCTCCAAAAACGTCTTATAATAATAATTTTAATGTAATGAATTATTTGTACTGTGCTTTAGAAGATAAATAATTTAATCGAATACTTTCTTGTAAGATTGCTTATGAAATCATGAAAACTTTGGCTATTTTACATGAGGGAACAACCAATGTTAAAGAAATGATATTTAAGACATATACTATTAAGTATGATAATATTAAAATGAAGCCTGATAAACCTATTTCAAACATGTATCCCAGATTCAACGAAATTGAAAATACAATGAGCTCACTTGGAAAAGTTGTTCCTGCAAAAGAACAAATCATGAGGATACTAAGATATCTGCCAGGGAGAGGGAGAGGCACTTCAGTTTCAATAATAGAGTAATGTGATATAATTTCACTACCTGTTAAGGAGTTAATTGGTATGTTGATGATGTATGAAGAAGAGATAAATGTAAAAAAAGAGGAAGATGATGAACCAAAGAGGATGTTAGTGGTATTTAAGTCTACTGCCTCAAAGAGAAAGGAAAAGGAGAAAGTCCACATACCTACTGAAATATCAACAAGTGGAGGTTTAGATTCTGATAGTAATGAAGATATGGATCAAATAGCATGAAGATTCAATAAATTTTTTAGGAAGAAGAAATTTTTCAGAAAACCGATTTTTAAAGTTATGTGTGACCAATGAGGTAATTGGAAGAATGATTGGAAAAAAAGCTGATAAAGATGAAGAGATAGTGTGTTATGAATGCAAAAGGAAAAAACATATTAAGGCTGACTGTCCAAAAGTAAAGTCCAAGAAGAATATGATTATAATGTCAAAAAATATATGAATGTTATGAAGGCAACATGGAGGGCTTTAGAAGATATCGCAAGGGTGCCTGAGGTTTCTGATTCTGAAATGAATCATGCCAACATGTCTTTCATGACTAATACATCTGAGGTAACTGGTTCCCCTATGCGGAATGATTATTATTCTTGGAATAAAATCGATTCATGTAGTGATGATAATATTTATAAAGCAGAATTATTTTAATAATTTAATATGTTATAAGATACTTGTAATGAGCAGAAGGATAAGTAAAAATCTTTAAAGAAAGAGTATGCCTTGTGTAGTACTTTTAAATATGATGATAGTATCGAAAAGGAAAATAATTCTCAACTGTTAAAGGAGAACAATCAACTAAAATTGTCCAATGAGAAACATAGAATAGATCTCGAGAAGTTTACTAATGGAAAGAACACTCTTAAAAAAATTCTAGGCAAACAAGTTTCACAGAAGTATACTACTGGTTTAGGCTATCACCCTAGACAAAGAAAACTTGTTAAGAATAGATTTATTCCTAAATATAGAAAGCATTCTACTACTTCCACTATTGGAAACTATTATGTCTCAACCAGTTATTCACATAGTTATAGATCAAATAATTTTTTTTTTCAAAATATTTTGAATCTATGGATTATATGAAACCCATTTGACAAATCTTGGTACTAAAAGTTTTGTTTTCTAACCTGTATTGACCTAAGAAAATTTGGGTACCAAAATAATTTTCTATTTAAACTTGTTTTGTAGGGTAATTTCTTGATGATTTCTTATAGGAATACATGGTACTTGGATAGTGGATGTTCAAGACACATGACAGGTGATTTTTCATGCTTCAAGAGCATAATCAAGGTTGATGGAGGGCATGTCACCTTTGGTGATAACTCAAAAGGAAAAATTGTCGGCTTAATCCATATTGGTAACACTGATTCAGTTTTAATTTCTAATGTATTATTTGTTGATGGATTAAAATACAATCTATTAAGAATTTCTCAGTTGTGTGATGATGGTTTCAATGTTAAATTTGAAAATGATGCTTTCAATGTATTTGATTTTAAAAATGCTTTATTATTTACTTCCTTAAGAAATGAAAATGTATATGATTGATATTTAAATTCTTTATCCAAACAAAAGTTTACTTCTTTAAATGCTTTTAATAACAATTCTTGGTTATGACATAGAAGATGAGGAAACAGGAATGTTCATTCACTTGATAAACTGACTATGAAAAATTTAGTTAGAGACCTACGTCAACTAAAATTCTCATCAGAAAAAGTTTTAATCCCTATCAAAAGGGAAAGCAACATAATGTTTCATTCAAATTATATAATGATGTTTCAACTTCTCAACCTCTCGAGTTGCTTCACATGGATTTGTTTGGACCTTCTAGAGTTTCTAGTTTGAATGGGAAGCACTATGTCTGTGTCTTAGTAGATAACTTTTCTAGATATACTTGGGTATACTTTTTAGCTCACAAAAGTGAAGATTTATCTTATTTTATGAAATATTCCATATCTATAGAGAACCCTAGTAGACTTATGATTAATACCTTGAGCAGTGATCATGCCCGTGCATTTTAAAATAATTAATTTGAATCATACTACTCACAAAATGGATACAATCATTATTTATCTGCCCCTAGGACACCTCAATAGATTGGTGTAGTATAAAGAAGAAATATAACCCTTTAAAAAATCGCATGAACTATGCTTAATTAGTATGAACTACATTTTTACTTCTGGGAAGATGCTATAAATACAACTTGTTATATAAAAAATAGAGTGTTGATTAGAACTGTTCTCAGAAATACCCCTTACAAACTATGGAATAATTGGAAACCTAAAGTGAGTTACTTTGGAATTATTGGTTGAAAAGTCTTTATTATCAATACAATGGATAATCTTGACACGTTTTTTTCTTAAAGGGATGATGGAATATTTCTAAGTTACTCTATGACCAGTAAGTCTTATAGAGTCTTCAATAAAAGAACCAAATGTGTGGATGAATCAGTACATATGAAATTTGATGAAACTAATCTCCATGAAAGTAAGTATTGTTTTTAAAATATTGATGAATATTTATCTATTCATGACCTTGAAGGTAAAAACAATGAACCTTCTGTAAAGCCAATCAAATATGTAAATATTACAGAATCTGCTTCTTGTAAACCCAAGCATAGAGAAGAACCTGAAATTTATAGTCCTACTATTTCTAGTTCAACTATGATTCTAAAGAACCATCATTTAGATGTTGTTGTAGGTAATCATTATAGAGGGACATAGACTAGAGATTCTATAAGAAACCAGGTTTAACATCAATACATTCTTTCATAGTTAGATACTAAAAATATCAATTGTGCAATAAATGATGAATTTTGGGTAATGGCTATTCAAGAAGAATTAAATCAATTTGAATGAAAAAATATTGAGAATTAGTTGAAAGACCTAATGAAACTTTGACCATAGGCAGTAAATGGGTTTTTAGAAACAAAGTGGATGAATCAAGAAATATCATTACAAACAAAGCAAGGCTAGTTGCAAAATGATATATTCAATAGGAAGGAATAGACTATGAGTAATCATTTTCACCTGTAGCTAGAGTAGTAGCTATTAGGATTCTACTTGCATATGCTGCTCATCTAAATTTCAAGTTATATAAAATGGAAGTTTAAAGTGATTTTCTAAAAGGTTTTATAGTTAACGATGTCTTTGTTGAACATACACCTGTATTTACTAATCCTCATTTTCAAATCGAGTTATTAATCTCTATAAAGCTTTATACGATTTAGAGCAAGCCCCACGAGCTTTGTATGATAGACTTAGTAGTTTTATTATTTCAAAAGTTTTTTCTATAGGGATTGATGATCCAACCCTCTTTATAAAATGAATTTCCAAAGATGTTTTGATAGTGAAAATATATGTTGATGATAGTTTTTTTGGATATTCTAAAAATTCATTGAGTACAGATTTTTCAAAGTGTATAAAAAATGAATTTGAAAATCGTTTAATGGGAGAACTAAAATATTTTATTGGATTTCATGTTTTTCAAAATGAACATGGTATTATTTTAAATAAAATTAAATATACAAAGGATATTTTAAAGTGTTTTGGTTGGGATAGTATTATGGAATGTGATACACCTATGTGTACTAGTTGTATGTTGGATGATGATGAAATTGGAAAACCAATTGATCAAACCAACTACAGATGTATGAGTGGACGTTTACTTTATCTTACTGCTAGTCGACCTGATATTATGTTTAGTGTGTGTATGTGTGAAAGATTTCATGATAATCCAAAAGAGTCACACTTTCATGCTGTTAACAAAATTAAATATCATAAACCTACTGTTAACTTAGGATTATTTTATCCAAAACAACAGTCATTCGATTTAATATGTTATTTAGATGTTGACTTTACTAGTTGCAAGTCAGATAGAAATAGAACTTCTGGAACATGTCATATTCTAGGTAAGTCCTTTGTATCTCGGTGTAGTAAAAAGCAGAACCATGTTGCATTGTCTACTACTGATGTAGAATACATGTCTGCTGGTAGCTTCTGTGCACAAATTATGTGGATGAAACATACTTTACTAGACTTTGGATATCAATTTAGACATGTATCTATAAACTGTGATAACAATAGTGCAATTAATATCTCACTCTAGGACCAAACACATTGATGTAAGGCACCACTTTCTGAGATATCATTACCAAAATGGTGATATTACTGTTGATTTTATAGGTACTGATCATCAATTAGATGACATATTCAGCAACCCTTAAGTTCAAAATAATTATGTTACATTATACATGAGTTAGAAATGATAGAATTTGTAAGTTAGAAACCTCACTGTTAGAAACATCACTGATAGCCAAATTATCACCATTATCCAAATTATTACTATTCTCCAAAACCTCACGATTAACATGAACCTCACTGTTATACCTCACTGGTATGTATTACCATTAGGTTGCGGTGTTTTTAAAATTTTGTATCTTTATCCACCGGAATCTATATCATCTATACTATACATATTATGATTTAATTATTATTTTTTGATTCCTAAAAGATAAAAAATAAGTCATGAACTCATCTCAATCCACCTAAAACCCCTTACCTTCAAGCCTTGGCTCCCAAACCTTTATTTCTCTCGTACCCTAAGCCTCGCGATTCACATAATGGAAAGAGTGATGTGACCATCAGTCAGAAAAAAGGATGTTGAGCTGAATGCCAAGAGACTCAACAGAGAGTCTAGTATTGGTAGTGAAGTTTAGAAATCTACAAATTCGCATCTCATTCAAAGGGAAATAGTAGATGAAATAGAGCAATGTGTGGAATGGTTAATGAACAGTAAGTCTTTAGTTCTATAAGTGCTGGAAGAGCCAAAATGGGTAGAGTGATTCTCAAATAACAATGGCCTTTATTATCCAATGCTGGATAAGGAATTCTATGAGTTCGTTTGTTTTGAGAAATCAGAAGTTCAGAACAAAATGATATCAGTAGTGAATGAAAGGACAATATACTTTTATCTATTCAGTGGGTTGAGTGCCTGAGACATCCACATGAGAGAGAGTTTGGGTATTTCTCGAAATTAGTTCCTCCTACTAGTAACATATTTTAATATAAAGCATCCCTGTAAGAATTAATAGGATTTGGAACACCATGAAAAGTAGTTTCTTCAAAAATGGATGGAGAGAACCCGTTTCATTTAACGTTCACCCAAAATGTGCTAAGTCCATGAAGAGGGTACTTTGCAACATTGAAGTAACAAGATATTTATTTTTTTCATTTCCTGAGGCATGGTGTCCAGGTGAATTTGGGTAGGCTTATGATGATTCAAATTGAAGATATGACCAGTCCAAAGTCAAAAACCAATGCTCTATTCTTTGAAAAGCTGATTTATTTAAGGATTAAGGTTAGAGGTGTGGCTATGTCTCAGGATGATATTGTGGTTATGAAAGAAACCTTTTGTATTACAAAAACTATTTGTAAATAAATTAAGATAAATTGGAATCCATGGAAAAGATAATGGGTCAGTGATGAAGGAATGTTTTATGATAAGTTTAATCATGTGGATCATCCATCTAGGTATAAGGATGTGAGGGATCCATGTCTAGGACTTAATGAATAGGAACCTCAGTATAGTGATGATACTGATGAGGAGGATACCTCTATAGCTTATGGAAGGGATCTAGACATGCCTCCAACTCTTGTAGCTGAAGTTGTATCATCTGGAAGGGAAACCGTGTTGGGAGTAAGCAATAAAGAAATCCCTGTTGATGAGGAAGACCAGCATGCTCCAGAGAATGAGGAAGAAGAAGAATCTGAAATTGAAGTATCTGTTTTTTGCTACATGAGTCTTATTTCACTGATTGGGCACTCTTCAATGCCTACTAGGAATATTTTTGAAGTAGACAGACCTACCCATGTTCTTAAGGAGCCACCTGCTGTTGAATTAGAGATTGTTGTGGAGTATTCATCTGTGGAAGACTGAGCTGTTGAGGATGATATTTCTATATAGGAGAATGCACACATTGAGGAGGAGCATCCCACCAGATTTGGAAATGTTTCAGTATTTGTTGATATTGATGACTGGGAAGAAGACCCAGGTTTTATATTTTGTGGGTTGGACTATCCTGATTCTGAAGATGAGACACTCATAAATAGACGACAAGTTAACTATAATATCATTTCTGAGTTTCTACTTGAGTATGTGGTAAGAAAATCTGATCTAGACTAGTTGAAGTATGATCATAAGACCTCCTTTGTGGAAGATATAAGTATAATGGAAACCTCTTTAATATCATCCATTCAATCTATTATGAATGACTCTGTGGCTAGAATTGTTTCAGAAAGAGTACCTGTTTTTGTGCCTGAAAATCTTGTTACTAAGGCTGATATTGAATATTTAAAGGCTGAGTTGAAGGAAACATGGACATCATCTATTGCAGACTTAAAGAGCTATTTTATTGAAGAGCTGAGAAAATTGGAAAAATCATTTGAACTCTATCTTAGATTTACTGTGTCAGACCCTATGGAAGAGATGGTATGAAGTAAATGTGTGTCTTCCATAGATTGAAACTTGGATAGAGGCTGTTAGTACTTTGAAGAAATATGTTGATTCATCTCATACCTTGGCTAGTTCCCAAACCCACGTTTTTGCTGTCATAAATTATATCATGTGTTTAGTAAAGCATTTTGTGGATGTATTTGAATACATTAAAAAGAATATGAAAGAGCATGTTAGTACACAAGATTTGGCTGTCAAGAAGTAGATAAATAGTTTGACCCAATCATTCAATGAAACTGTTGAATTATTTGTCAAACCTCTTAGTACACCCAGTGGTTCAGTAGATATTGATCAGTTTGGAACTGTGCTGAAAGAGGAGCTTGTTCACCCTAGTACGAGTAGCTCTTTTGACTCGCAAGTGCTGTCTATCACAAGAGTTATATGAAAGTTTGTTCATGAGAATATGAGATATTCTACTGCATCTCAGAAAGAAATCAAGGATATGATTGATCTGTACATTCAAAAAGTTTATACAAAGCATCAACTCAACAACCATTTCATGATTCTATTAGTGAACGTGAAACTACCTATAGTCACTCATGATTTCAGAGAACAAGTGAGCAAGATCAGGGAGTTGACTCCTTCTATAGACAAGTTTATGGAGAACATGGATGACTTTATCTCTTCTATGGAGAGAGGAGGAGAAATTATTATTTACTATAGAAATCTGTTACTGCCATTTTTTCATGTAGAAAGTACTCCTATCATTACACCTCCAGTCCTACGTACCTCTGTTCAATCTGCCTCCATTCCTCAGAAGACACCTGATCAAGCTATGAAAAGCATGACACCATTGATTATTCCAAGGATTACCCACTACAGGCCATGAACAATCACTTTTTCTCAACCTCCAGTACTTCTTTCTAGAATTCCCAAGCCTTCTTCTGAAGCTACCCAGCCCGAGTCAACATCTAAACCCAAATCCAAATCCAATGTGGACATTCAGGGGTGGATTTATTAGTGGCTAGGACATTTAATAAGAATCACGTGTATTCAATTTGGTTAAATTCTGTAATTCTGTGTATTATTTACCTAAAGTAATATATAAATTCTTTCATTCTCTTTTAGTTTCTCCTGCTTCACTAATTTATTGTTTCCGACATTTTTCTAATCACAAAGGTGGAGAAATATGATCATGAACATAAGAAAGGAGGATAAATTTTATCATAATATATATACGAGCATAAAAATTCTACCTTTGGTACATTTATTTTATGATTTTATCTCTGGTACATTGGTATTATTTCATTACCTCTGATACATTTTAAATATCCCATTTGAAAAAGTCATTACTCACACTGAGAAATAAAAACCGTTGTATTTTATACTTATAAATTATTAATTATTTTGGATTATAATATCATAATTTTTGATTATCAAAAAGGGGGAGATTGTTGAGCTCACCTATGTTGAAAATCTCAATTAAGTCTCAATATGCTTTTATAATCCCAAATAATGTTTATCTTTATAATAATTATTAGTTCAATCTATAACATCATATTATTAAGTTGATAAAATATCAAAATGATCATTGGAATTTTTTATTCAATGCTTATCTATGTTTATACTTTTTTAAAAATGTTACTAACTCAATCTGGATATGATTTGAATAGAATAGATATGTATTGAGTGTTGACTCACTGATACAGACCTACCAATAGAGTAAGTCCAATGATATGGATAAGTCCACCTGTATGCACAATAGTCACCGATACAGTCATAGTATACCGATAATCACTAATAAAAATAGACAGACATCTACTAATACAAACAGACATACCTACCAATATGATGTATACCGATATAGGCAGACAAAGTCCACAGATACAGACAGAACCAACAGATAGTTATCGATACCAGTCTGCTGATACAAACATATGGCAACCGCTACAATGTCTATCGATACAAGAATGTCACCAGTATGGGTTACTAATATAGAAGGATCTACTGATAGAATGAGATACCGATTCAAGAGGTCTACTATTATAAAGAGTGACAACTACCGATACAATCCTACTTACTCAAGTCTACTGAAACAATCTCACCGATACTAAGAGCTACTGATGGAAACCAGTCAATGTTTCTCAAAACTCTATTTTATTTTTTTATTTAGAAATGGTAATATTTGATGTTTTTAAATCTTCTTCGATTAATTAATGATAGTTTTTGGCATGTTAGGACCCATACCTCGTACCTTTAGAAGAAATCATGCTTTTTTTGGAAAACATTTGCTATAAAAGAAAAGAAAAAATCCACACAGAAGTGTGGGTGGAAAATAAGAGAAACAGATACTGGGTGTGGTTATATATGAAGATACTCATCTGATACCGAAAGAACATATGCACTAGAGCATAAAGAATAGAATATATTTTTCTGCATTCTGAGAGACATTGTTGTGCTGCAAAGCCTACTGTAACATCGAGAAAAACATGAATAAAAGGAAGTCAAGGAACAAAACTATGATGCTCCGTTTCTTAGAAAAATTCATAAAAGTACTCAATCAACATCTCATCAATCAAAGAGGAGTCCAAAGCTACATTACCATCACACATAGCCTTCTAAACCCATATCATTTCTGTTTAGCTCTTTTGTGATTTGCTTATTTACATTTCGAGTACTCTGTGTGATTCTATTCATCTTAGACACACACTATCTCCTGTGATGAATTGGAGGATTTATAAAATCTATAAACAATCTTTCCCTTCCTCTCTTGTATCCCACTGTCGATAGTAGTAGAGGTAAAGTGTTGCCTGGATAGACTATGTGCTATTGTTTTGTTTCTCCAATGAATAACTGTGTTAGAGGTCTTAGTACCTGGACAGTATTTGAACTATTGTTAACTTCGATCAAGGGTGTGGATCAATGTTTATATAAACTGTTTGAGAGGACTATGTCTCGGCATGAGATTGAAATTCTTGTTTATATCTTCTGTGCATCTTATTTTTATTTTATGTTGTTATCCATTCTGTTACAATGTTCTTTGAAATTAATTTTTTTTAAAGTAACTCTGATAGATAAATGAGAATGTGATTATATCTATTTATAGACAGTAAGTTAGTTTCAAGAGTAACATAATCCTCAGATTGAGTTAACAAAGAAATAATCAATCTTTTGAGAAACTAATTGAAAACTTACAATTTTTATAAATTCACTACAATTTAATTTTTTTTTATTCGGGGGATTTTAATCTTAATGTTTTTAACTTAAATTTTAATTGGAACTCAATTCATTCCCCTCTTGAGTGTCCAATATGACCAACATATGAAAACTGTATTTCCCTATTGGTTATCATATGGTTACATGTGTATAATAACCATTTCATTTCAAGTTTTACGATATTATTATTTATGACCATATGGTACAAGAATTTATGGATTCATTGTGAGATGGTTGAGACCTATATGTCATTACAATGAATTGGTTATAGATTAATATATCATTATATATACAGAGATTGAATGATAAATGAAAGCGGATAATTATTATAGGGCTAGAAAAATAAGTGAACTCGATTTAGTAATACAGGGTTAGTACAAGGTGTAAACCCAATTTAGTAAATGACTTTTTCACTAAGATGGCCTTGACCAAGATGCATTGAGTACTATGGAAATAATTTTATATGCTTATATGGAATAAACAATTCCATGTTTTATTTATATTTAATGATTTCATGGATTATGTTCTTTTTTATTTCTGATTCATGTCATATAATCATCAAATCACTATTCTAAGATTCCATTTTATTAACTTTGATATGAAGGGTGTGATCATATATATTTATGATCATATTGTCATACCTCTATCTTCAAGTTTATGATTACATGTCTAACTAGTTATCCCATACCAAGAATATTATCTCACCCATTTTTTTCCTTCTGAAGGTTGTGAAGATATATATTTTTTATAATATGTCTAAGAACTGCGTAAGTCAAGATGTGCCTAGTTAGAGATAATGTAACTCATTTTTGTACGTGGGAATATTATTCCAGGTTTTCAAATGCACTATAATTGTACATTCTTCGGGCATCCATTTGTTGAATGTAATATATATTATGCAAGATTTGGGTAATATTAATGTCTGAAAATCTGGGTTCATAATAATTTCCATGTTCTTTAAACATGATAGAATCTCAAAACATCATCAATAATGAAATTAGAGTGAAAATTGTCAATAAATATTCTAATTAATTTATTCATACATATCATTATTGTTTAATTAAAATAATTAAATATTAAGATTAATTATATTCATTCAGATAAAAAATTCCATGTTAGTTTTTAATGTTATGATTAGCTTATTTTTTGAACATTACTACATTTTTTTCATTATCATCACCACCCAAAAAAGACCACTTTTCAAAATAATGTTTGGGATATATAATTTAAATTAATTTTTTATGTGGTTATCTTTCACAAATTACACCACCATCATCAACCATATCACAATTCTCTATTGATTTCATGTGGAAAAAAACACTACATAGTCAATATACTATGTCATAAATATAATATTCCATTTTTATCTTTAGAATAAAAAAAATTCTTATTACTCTTCATGTTCACTAGTACTGATCAACTATTTGAAGGTGAAATAAGTAATTTTATGTTAATATTTCATATAATTCTTCTAATATTTACCACTATTAACATTAATGTGACAAAAAAATTAACATTATTATTTAATATAATAATTTCCACCAATATTTTATTATAATAGGGAAATGTAACTAGAAATATTTTTTATTCATTCTATCAATTCTCATAACTCGCTAAAAAAATAAAACTGTGAAATTTTAAGCATTTAATTTCATATTATGGTTTGTTAGACCTCAAAATAAATTGTTGATATTCTCCAGTAATTGGGAACAATTATAATCAATACATAAAAATACAAATTCAATATAAAATATTAGTACTTAAATTATATATTTATCAATATATTACAATTATATATTAGATAAAAAATACATGATGGGAAAAAATAATTATCATTTCACTTTTATCCAATTTTTCAATTTCTTCCACATTCAATGTTTAATTAATTAGATGTATTTTAATTTATATCCTCAATTATTCAATATATGTGTCTATTGTATCTATATTACATGGAAAATATATGTGTGATTTTCATATCCCAAAAAATAAAATTTAAAACAATGATACCTCTATGACCTCCCAATCAAAAATTAAAAACATTGTGGAATTTTGGTTGACATTATATTGAAAAAAATTAGCATTAACACATAAAAATAAAATTAATATGATTTCTATGGATACCTAATATTCTGATAATATGGTTAAAATGTTTTCATTAAGTAATATTTCCAAAAAGAAAACATTTATTTGATATTCAGTGTTTATCTATTACATAAAATAACCAAAATACCAAATAAAGAGGATAAAATTAATAAATAATTGTTATTATTATTATTGAAAAGTAAAATTATGATTAATAAATTTGTATATATAAAACTCTCTATATAGATGATCTATCAAAAATACGTGATACCAACCAATTTATCGTCCAATGTTAAACAAACTATTAATAGAATCATCCAAGTGAATAATGAAGTGGGAAATATCAGCTACAAATTAAATAGTAATCATAAAATAATTTCATGCTTTTTTGAAAATTAATTGTGATTATTATATTCCCAAAAACGTTATTTTAGAATATTCTAAAATATCATTTATATGTACAGTTATTTTTTCATGGAACTAGTTATATATTATTAAATCTATATTCTTCTCTATCAGAATATGTGATTCAAAACAACCAAATAGATGTATAGTTTTATAAGAAAATAAATACATCATAAATTGATACTTGAATATTGATTATATTATTTTAGAAGCTATTAATCATTTAATGATAAATTTTTATTTTTTACTTTTAAAAATAATATTGAATACATTCCATTATCAGGTGACCATAGATCATGATTGGTATTTAGTTCATCAATGTGAGTCTAAAAATTTATATGAATCATATATTTGCACTGGTCATTGAACATAATTTAATAAAAATTATCACACATGTTATTCTTAATATAAAAAATGTCACGATTTCTAAAAAAACAATTAAATTCCTAATTGGGAAATTGAAAATACTGATATTTTATTCTATTATTTTATTCCATGTGTATTTGAGAGAGTTTGATATAATTTTCCAGAGTGATTTAAAATAATTTTTTTCATAATTCTCCTATGAAATTTGATAATTCAACCATGCTTTTGGATCCATATATTAAATTTAGTAGAAGCCTCATGTATACTCTCTAATTTAGAATTGGAATTTCAAACTGAAATCAATTATATAATTTGTGTATTCATTAATAACACAAGAAAGAACATGTTATTCTAAAATTATGTCACTTGAGATCCAAATTAAAGTAAAAATAATAATAATTAAAACCAAAATCTATGTTCCATGAAAATAAATTTCCTTGAATGGGAAATTAGGTAATCATATGCTTTAGGGAAGAATAAATTATGATATTTTTTGTGGTATATGAATCACACATTTAAAAAACCATATTCCATAACTCTTAAAATTTTAATATTAGTGTCTTTAGATACTCATTAATGTTAGTTAAAGGATATAATACATGAATATTCATTAATATGAAGTATGATGTTGGTAGCATACACATATATACTGGTAAATTAGAAGTGATAAACACCATCCCCCATATTCTATAATTACTACTAAAAATTATAAGTGTTTTAAATCCTGTAAATACGAGTACTAAAGATGTATTTATCATCTTTTAGAATGTAATTAATTTATGGTATTAACCATATTTAAATATCATAAATTTAACATAGTCTACTAATTATTTTCTCAAATTCATCAAACGATATATAGATAGTGATTTTTGAAAACACTAACAATAATCACAATCATCATATTAATTTTATGAAATATAAATCCTTAAATTTAGTTTTATTTTCATATTACATTAGATTATTATGGTTATTCAAACATGAATTATTACATACTAACTTCATATATATATATATATGATATTTTTAAATATTTTTTGTTATATTTATATTCTTTGTATAATACACAACCATTGGGACATAATTATTACATCATATAATTGAGTGACTTACTGAGAATAACCTTTCATATCTCAAAAAATAGTAAATGGTTCATTGATTAAGAAATTTTATCATTAAAGGATTCAAATATAATAAAAAATTTTGGATTTTAAATTATATATATAATATTTTTTAAACCTATTAAGAGATTAAAATCATTACAACATGGAATAGACATCATATAATAATGGTTTTCAATCATCAAATAATTTAGATTGGCTATTTTTTTTAATTTATTACATCAGTTGTATTATACATAAAATATTCACAAATTTCTATGTTATAATATTCATGAAGTTACATTTAAATTTTAAAAGAATAAATAATATTTGAAATATCAATATGTGGATCAACTTATTTATAGAATATTGGTTGAGTTGTCATATTACACATAAAGTGTCAATTATGATTTAATGATTTTTATTATCCCCCAATAAGAAATTAACCAATTCATTCTAATGTTTTACATAAATACTAAATTTTTGTATAATTATTTATTCCCCAAACAAATTACATTGCACATATTAAGGAGAAAATTATTTGAAATCCCATTATTCAAACAAATTAGCACTCCCAAACCACTTTATTAATATACATATTGGACATGAATATTTTATTTTTCCATCCCTTGATCAAATTTATATTTTAAAATATATAATCACATATACATGAAAAACATCATGTTCTTTGAGTGTAGAATAAGGTTGGTGTGAATTATTGTAGAACATGGTAACAAAATAGATGGATTCCTAGGGAGGATAGTTATATTACAGGTTGATAATGTGGTTGGAAGGTGAGGATTTAACTCTAGGGATTTCAATTGAATCAGAAAGCATTGAGAAAATAAATATTAATTTTTTAAAACAATTTAAAAATGGACTCTTTTTGAATTATCACTTAATACATGATTTAGTTCTTATTTTGAAAATATATTTAAAAAATTATAAAAAATATAAAATAATAATTATTGATTTCAAAAACTATATCTATATGACAATGACTATATATATATTTTAATGTAGTTATAAAACTATTTCAATATTCATCTTAGAATGTTTTATAGCTATTTTTTTGGAAAACCTATAGTGTAATAAAAAAATTTCAATTTAGATTGTGTCAATTATATAGTTTTTAAAATATTATAACATATGTCATCATTAAATGTTTTATAGAAGGGGTCTAAACCCTTTGCGATTAATGGGTATTCTTATTTCTCTTATCAATCTACCCCTTGTGAGTGGGAACATCGAATTTGTTTCCGTTTTTTATGTAATTACTTATTTTGTCTCATTATTTCATTATTTAAACACCATCATCAATATTTTTTCATTGTCTTTTGAAATGATCTCATTAACAATGATAATAATTACTCATATTTTCCCAAACAATGTGGGTAATAAGTTACATTACTATTTCCCCATTTTTAATTTTTTTATACTTCGTGATAGATGGACTAAATTCAAGAAAAATGACATATGAAATTTGTTCTACAATAATAAAATAATTTCCAATGGTTTTTCAGTTTTTTATTTTCTCCATATATTTTTTATTAGTAAATTCATATTTATATTCAATATATCATAATTCATAATAACTCATTAGATATAGTTATAAGATGCTATTATTTTACATTAACTCATTGTATCCTAGATTTTGTGAGACCAAACTGAATATTAAATAGATGAATTTGAAAAAACCATCTAATGGCAATGCCAAAAAAATATTTCTTGATATCATATAAAGGGAGACTAAGATGAGTTACTTGAGGAACATTACATATTAATTTATTTGAGATATTTCATAACCAAATGGGATACAGATATGCTATTTTTAAATGATTCCATTGTCTTTTCATATTTCTATTCTATCATCCCGTTACATGTTACCTCTAATAAAATTATGTTATTGACAATACTATTGGACATCTAGCTTCATTGACATTTAATTTTCAATTATTTTTACCCTATTTTATTTTAATGAGTATTGTGGGTGCATTATATTTTTAATCTATTTTTCATCTCTAATTAGTTTTTTTAATCTTTATTTATTGCTTATTAATTAGTGAGTATATTAATTTTTTTCTCTTATATCTCATTTCTACTCTATAATGTTATTGCATATATCTCTTATTATTGAGAGTATATGTTTCTTTAAATAAAGCCATGGTGTATAATTGATATATTTTATAAAATGTGTTAACTCTAAATTCTAATCATAAGAATCGATCCATGGTTATTTTCTAATTTAGTATATATTATTATAGAATTTTAATTTCAATTTAAAAGATATTTTAATAATTCTCTTTAAATCTTTTCTAATAAAATATTGAAAAAATTATTGGTTTTCATGATTTTTTGGAATTAGGTTGGGTATATAGAACAAATTGTAGCCTAAGTTCATGTAAGAGTGTTCTAGTTAGTTGTATATCATACTTTTTGTGGGTATTTTCCAAGATAAATTAAGTAATATTTTTTCTTTCCTTCTTTCAAATACACTAGGTTTTTTTTGCTGAGATTACATGTGGAGTAAATATATTTTTATATTATTTTTGAGGTTGGATGTAACATAATTTTTTTTGGTCATTGGTCTAGTTATATTCATATTTTTTATTATTATTATGGAATATATCTAGGCCTCCACACATATATGGTTGTCTTGTTGTTCGAAGAGAAATTATTTTATCTGTATTCATATACACAACCTAAATTTTATAAACCATATTTGTTTTCTATTTAACTAGATGTTCTAATAACTTATATGTTCCACATATTCATTAAATTTGATATTTATAGTCAATAAGATCATCTAGAATAGACATTGTATCATTGGGTGTCTTATTCATTAATCCCCATATTTCCACATAATTATCCACTGTTTGAGAGTGGTTTTGAAAAACAAAGTCCAATGTTTGAAATTTATGCTATAGGGATACTCCATCATATTTTTATTTTATTATCTAATTTAAAAACAAAAATTAATTATAAATATATTTTAACACCCAAATATATTATAAAAGAAAACTTTTTTTGATATCATGTTTGACACACAACATCGCCCCTAAATGATATGTGATATAAATAATCTTTAAAACCTAGAAATTAATTAGGAAAATAAGAATACTATTAAATTATATATAAAATATATATGTACTACTGAATATAAATTATATATGTGTTTTTATTAATTAATTAATCAATTTTAAGTGAATTTATGTTTTTAATCAAACATAAATTTTCACCATAGATGTTTTTTTACTTTTGTCATCAAATATTATAATAGATTACTAGATGTTTTGTAAAATAGAATTAATAAAAATTATTTTATTATTTAAATAAAAATATAAATAATTTCATGTGGAAAAATTTATTTATTTACTGAAAAATATTTATTTTTTATTAAATAGTGAAAATTACGAATTATTGTACATATATATTCTCTTTTCAAAAAATTATGTAATTTAGAACTAAAATTATGTTTTATATTTTAATTAATGTAATATAATTATTATTTAGTTATATATTGTCATATTAATTACTTTTGAATCATCTTTATTTTGTATTTTAGTAAAAGTTTAATTTTTTGGTTTAACAATTAATTTTTCGGAAATATTTTCTAAAATAAATTATCATTTCCCAATTTCAATTAATTAAAATAATAACTAATTTAAAAGATCTTAAATTAAATTTATATATTATATATCAATAAATATTATCTTATATTCATAAAATTATTATTATTATACAATTAATTATTATTAATTCATTTTACCTTGAAAAATAAGCATCATGAGAACCCATTTGTTTATCAGGTCTATGGGTATAATTTAAAATTAAATATTCCCTTTTATATGAATGAAATATGTTAAAATATATTTCATTATTTGAAATCATATTAATTTATATAATCTAATAAGATCAACAAAATTATTTTTTATATTAAATATTGATAAATGAATAAAATCAGTTACCATAATTGAGGTTGGAATGAGTTTACCGTTTGTTAAAAAAAGCATATGTATTAAAATATCATAGATAATTTTATAAATTAAATTATATTACAATATTTCTACATTAATTACCTAATTATATATTTTTATGTGATTGTGAGGCAATATTCTGAGAATGTGGTGACTATAATATTTTATGTTAAGAAATAGAAAAATTGACACCATAACGATTTTGAATTTATATTATCTGTTCACATGTGAATAATATTGGTTTGACTATATATTGTTTGAAATTGGTGAGTAATGATTTTAATTTAATGAGGGTAATGTAATTTTATTTCCTAGTAAATATAATAATAAAAACAAAGCTTAAACAATTACATTTGAGAAATTAAATAGTTAATAGAAAAATTTATGAAATGATACTAAACAATATAAAATTAATATAAATTGAATGAATTATTATACACAATAAATTTTTTAGATAAATATTACATTATATATAATTCTGAAAATAATATATTATAATTCAACATTTTCTTTGGGTTTTTAATTTCCAATTATATAAATAGTATGAAGGTTTACATTAATTTTATTCTATAATAAAAAAATATTTTATTAAATGATTAAAATTTAATAATAATACACTCCTCATAAAAAATATATTTATGCATTTAAATAATATTTGAATAGTACATTAAAGGATCAATGATCGTATTATAATAATTATACTAACCTCTTCATAGTAAAAAACTACATTACCATTATGGTCTGTAATATGTGGTACGATCATTTTATCATATTATATGAAAATTAATTTTCTTGACACATATAAAATTTATTTTAAAAATTGGTCTTTATATTTATAACTACTAAGTACCAATTAAATATAAGGATCACTCTCTTTATTTAGTAAAATGAAAAATTCACTCTATAAAATTCCTAGTTACGATAGTGAAAAGGAAAATGGTAAATGTAGGGAAATACATAAGTTAAAAATAAACTATTTAATAACATGTGTTCTTGTTCACTTTATATGTTTTTATAGATCATAATATACCAGTACTCAATTATTCATCAATTTCTAATTTCACTTATAATGATATTAGATTCCAATTATTATATAGTTTTGAGAATTTATAAAAATTTCACCCATCGTACATTACAAAAGGAACCCTATTGTATCCACTATACACCATAAAACTATTAATTATTAGACAATACCTACCCAAATAAATTGCATAATTCTCTTCCCACATCATCCAATCCTTTATTTAATCCTAAATATAACAAAATGACCCCATAATCCTATTGTTGGGGCAGTATTTTGCAACATTTTCATTGTTACAAGGAATAAAATATAGAAGGACCAATCCACATTGTATTCTTGAAGAACTAGATATAAAAGTAAATCTATTTTTATATTATAAAAACATATTATATAAAAAAGAAAAAAAATTCAACCTATAACTCATTGAAAAAATTTATCTTCGTAACCTATGGAATATAGAGAAAATAAATGGTTGAGATAAAATTTTCATCAATGGAATGTAAAGGAGAAATAATAATTAATTAATGAGAATACATCAACATAGAAAGTTAAATAATAAATAACACATGAATTTAACTCAGTAAACTGTTAGTTAAATACATTCATAGATATATCAAAATAAAATATTGTTGATAAATATTAACTAAGGAAATGAAATTTGTAAATATTGTATGTCATCTATCATAAACATGAACCACATCAATCAAGAAATATAATTATATGATTTATTTCTGTGGGATGAAATACATATATTTTTCTTGTAAACAATCTTAATGGGTTTGTAGCCAACTCATTTTGTCTCAAGAGACTATATAGTCATCAAGGGTCTTATATTAACCAGTCCCAAAAACCATATTGATTTTATTAATTGTTACCCAACCCTTTTTATACCATTACATATAATTCTCGATATTTTAAAAAATCTATTTTAAAAAATATCTTTAAATTAAACTGTCACATTTTGTATTGAAATATTTCAAACATACACCCCCTAAAAATAAATAATTATCAAATTAAATATATAATATCATATTGACCTATAGATTCATGATATGATATTTCTTAAGGGGTTATAGTTATACCACAAAAAAATGTAACTGGTGAGTATGATATTTTTATCACAGATGTATGATGTGAGATGAAAATACCTTTCCACTTTTTAATCATTTATTTAAATGAATTTAAATTTATAAAATAAAAATGATTCATTGAAAATAATATTCTAAATCTATAAGGAATTGTCAGAACATTAAGGAATAATGACAGTGGTAAATTATTTTCATTTTGTATAATATAAGAAAACATAACTTATACATTTGTATAGAAAATCAAAATGTACATTTTTTTAAAATGACATGAAGAATACTTTTAAATACATTTATATAAAATGAAAACTGGGTAAAATTAATTATAAAAATTAATATATAATATTAAAAACATTTTTGAAGAAATTGTTATATAACACTAACATGTTATTGAAATAATGTCCAATGGGGTCTTAAACATTAACAATCCCATATAATGGTGAGATTTTGATATAAATATATATCCCATTACAATCAATTGTATCATATTGTTATGTCGTAAATAAAATTATATGGATATTAAAAAATATAATCATCATAATAATTCTCATAAAAAAACTTCATGGGTAGCACATACATCCCATGGAATAAATTAATAGTGTACAAGGAACGTGTCCCATTGAAATGAAACTGAAATAATAATCCCTTACCCCATACAATTATTTTTAGATGTACCTGATTCAATATCTTGTCTAATTTTTTATAAAATGAAATATATTTATATCAAAACCTTATTCATATGAATTATATCATATATGATCTTCTTATATTATTTTATCACTCATTTGTTAATAATCATTCATCATATTTAACTATTTCAGGTTTTAATTACCTTGTTTCTAAATTATTTTTTGACAGGATTTTTTTTCATTCCAATAACTTATATCATGATTTAATCATATCAAGAATCTATATCATGATTTAAATATCATATATTTTCAGTATATATATATATATAATTTCATAAAATTTGGATAAAGGAAATGAAATACATCATTCATGGAGATGGTTGGACATACGTACTCAAAAATGGTACTTTCATTTCATTCCTACATTAAACGAATTAACATTAAATGATATATATGTATATTAAAATTCTAGTATCATATCTATGTAATATATATCAAAAATATTTATTTAATACATCCTTTATTCATTCCATTTATAGTCTGAATGAATTATATCTCTTTGACGATATGGTAGTCCACACATTAAAAAATGATGTTATTGTATTTACACAAAATGAAATAAATATAGGATTGTGTAATATATAAATTAAATTATTATAATTATAACATAAATTAAATATATAAAATATAAAAATACCATGTTCATCATAAGTACCATCCAAAATTGGTGAAAAGGAAAAATGAATGAAATCATTTCCAGAGGGTGTAGTTATATGTATACAAACGGTAAACATGTTATCCATTTGAAGGATGTTTTTGTATGTATAGGTAGAACCCCTCACATAAGATAAACTATGTATGTTGAGTATACAATTATTATTATATAATCATGTAATGATAATAAATTAATTATTATGGAAAGAAATAAATCTAAAGCGATCGTTGATTAATATTACGTCTTATTTGGGAACTCTTTTTGGTTTATACAAATTGCATTCCTTGTATGCCTTTCTAACCAAAGTGTTGATTATAATATGAGATTATAGTAGTTGGTAGAATATTTGGGTTTTTTCTGGGATAGATAGAAGGCACAATGTGGTGTGAGGATGTGGGGTTGGAGGTTTCTTTTATAATTGATGTTTGTGATACTTTTGGAAACACAGAAATTTTTAAATTAATATACATTCATTTCCTTTACCAAATAGATGAAAAGAAAGATATATCTAAGAAAATATTATTATGGGTATATATACCCTCAAATAATAATATTTATACATTCTTATGTTACATTCATACCCTTATCAGTTGGAATTGACCCTTTGTTATACCCTTTAACTTTTATCTTGATAACATTTAATTTTACTCTTTAAGGTTTAATATAGATACAATAAAATTCCAAATGAACCATAAATGAGTCTTTATAAAATCTATTACACTACAAAAATAAATTTTCATAAGTTTATTTTATTATGAATTTTATTTCACTTAATTAAATGTTATATAATATAAAATATCATTTTTATCAATTTGAACTATTCATTACCTAACTTTTTTAAGAAATATGAATACATAAGATAACATGAAAAAAACTTTACTAAATCTTTAATATTTCTAGTAAAATTATATTATTATTGTATATTATTAATTATATCAAAATATTTTTATAATTTTTTTATTATATTTTTAATAATATTTATTTTATATGTCTATTAATTAAATAATTATTGAATCATCACTGTGAAAGCCATTAATTTATTTTTTTTATTGAAAAAACATTAAAAGAAAGATTATAAAATTCTAATATTTCTAATAATAATTTATATTTATAGATAACTTCCTTGTATTCATAAAAATTT
Organism: Viscum album; assembly: GCA_963277665.1. Taxonomy (NCBI): domain Eukaryota; kingdom Viridiplantae; phylum Streptophyta; class Magnoliopsida; order Santalales; family Viscaceae; genus Viscum; species Viscum album. Next base: position 1,415,661,439 of record OY728153.1, on the reverse strand, counting down.
AATACTATTTAAAAACAAGTTTGTGAAATATTAGACTTCCCTTAGAATAAAATACTAAAATAATTAATTTCATCCTAGGTGATCCACAATGAAATAAAATCATCCCAATGAGGATTTTGGTTGACAAGAAATATTAATATAAAATGAGTACATGGGTTAGGGATGTTTTATAAAACATTTTTTATTATTGGTTCTTTTATTTACTTGATTTACCCGTAAATGTTATATTTTTTAAAAAATACAAATGTTACATTTCAATTTTCCCAAAAATAAAAGGAACCGAATTAATATATATTTACCCACTAATTCAAAAAATGTAATTGAATTTTCAAAATTCAAAACCATAATTTTTATTAATTAATTTAAAATTTATCATATTGACGGTATAAGAAATCATTTTATTAATGTGAAAACATTCAAAAGATTGAAATGTTTTTAAATCCAAATTTAATTTTAAATTGATTATAATATACAAATTTAGATAAACTGATAATAAATTGATATAATTATTCTTTGAACTAGTTACAAATATAATTTATTAGTTTAAATTAATTACAAAAAATTTATATTTTCAATTTAAAAGAAATATGTTATCAATATTTATCAAAACATGAAAATTATCATAAAATTATGAAAAAATCAATTAATTTAAATATATTTATTATTCATTATAAAAATTATTATTATTTTAGAGTAAAATATATAAATAGTTTTAGAAAAGTTATTTAAAATAGGTTCTCCATTAAAAGGATTTAAAACTCCATTTAGAAAAATATATCCATTTAAAGCATAAAATTGGATTCATTCATATCGTATCACTAAAAATAATTTGAATGAATTCAAAAATATTGGATTAAATTTATAATATATAATTTTTTTAATTTGGTAAATATTATTCATTCCATACAAATTAATGTCTAGGTTATAATTTCATTTTTAATAACATCATTGATCATGTTTCCTTTTATCTCAGTCTTGCATTAAACATAAACCATCAAAGATATTGAATTTATTGACTAAGATAAAAAATTGTAAAATATTGGGGTTCTCCATACACACTTCAATAATTTGATTCCTTTAAATTTAATCTTGGATAAAACTAGTTGTTTCAATTTTCAAAAAAACATCGTTGAAATCCCACATGACAAAAATGAATAATGAAACATCCACATTATAGTATAGAATGAGATGTATAAAGGCAACCAAATATAACACATAGTTGGATTCCATGAAGAAAAACAAGGAAATGGAATAGAAATAATAACATCATTTTAATGTGGATATTGTAGAAAAATGGTCAAGGAAAATTTAACAATCTGAAAGCTATAAATTTTCACTTATATAAGGTACCATTTGATTACTTGGAAAAGAAATACTGTGATAATTTTTTTATATTAAGATATTTTACCTATAGTTTATAAATTCATTTAATTCATATACCATGAACATAAGTAAACATACACACATCACTTGCGTGGCTTTATCAATTAATCAATATTCACCACAACCCTATTTTTCTTTAAAATATGAGTATTTATGATGAATTATTCATGTCTTATGTTCTCTAATCAATTCTCGGGATCAGAAAAATATAAAATTGTATGAATATAAATTCAACCAATATTTATTCATTAACCAAAACTAAAATGGTTAGCATAAGACAAATTAATTCCCAAAAAAGATTCTCCAAAATTCAATAGTTAGAGCCTAAATGTTTACATAGATCACTTAGAAAATAACAATCATTCCTAAAATATATTCTGAACTATGATTCAAACCCAAAAATAAAATTTTTGATCATAGTTTCTTATATATAATAATAATCTTCCTTAATTTCTTTTACCAAAAAATTAATTACCTTAATCAGATAATCTCCGTGACATGCTACTTGTTTCAGTAAATTTCATAAATCCCCATAAGACCCCATTAAAATCATATATAATTCATAAATACAATTAAACATTTAAATATAAAAAACATTACTTAGTATTGGGTTTAACAAGACCATATGGTGTTCCAAAAATTATGAATGTATTCTGAAATAACATTTTTCAATTAATGAAAAAATAATTTTCCACTCACAATGTAATATATTTGATCAAAAAAATTCCTGAAATACAAAATAACATTTATTCATTATATATAATAACTAGACATTTCATTCTTGTATAGTTATAATATAATATAGTTGTAGGGGATCTACCCATATCACCTTTCGGTTGTGGGTTCAAACCGCACGACCTTTCTGGACACAACAAGGATTCACCCGATCCGAAAGTTGTAATTATTCTAAAAATGTATTAATATTAACAAAAAAGTTATAATAATCCTAAAAATTCCTAAATAAATTGAACATAATAGATTTTTTTAACCAAAATGGTTTTCTCATACGTTTCATTTTTTATTCCTGATAATATAAATACTAATAATTTTATTAAATTCAAGACATATATAAACCCAAACAGTTATCCTTAAAATGAAACATATTTTATGAAAATATAAATGAATTATTACTAAAATAATGTTTTTCACACATTATAAAATTGTATTGTTTTTCCTAATATATGGTTTACTAAATACAGTCCCCAATTATTGTACTAAACTTCCTTCAATACCAACTCTAATGTCCCAACCACTCATGCTCAGAGATGGTGCATTATTTTAATATATTGTCATGATTACATGGAATAAAATCATAAATAACCAATCAGTGTATCTATCAGGAAGAAATAGTTATTAATAAATCCTTTGTTAAATTATTAAAATATAAAACACAACAATGGATAACAATTTTCATCCTTGAACTCATTGAAAAAATTTATCTTCATAACCCGAGGAAAATAGAAAAAATAAAAACAAGAGCTCAATTGCATTATAGGTGAATGTAATAAAAATTAATTAATTATGGTGAATTAATCAACATTGAATGATAAATAAATGATCACATATTACATTCACTAAATAAACTGAGAATAAAATGCATTCAGAGATATTGTTTTGTAAAATATAGTGGATAAATAATAATATAAAGGAATAAAATGACTAATAATTGGATATTATGTATCAGGATCATGATCCACAATGATTAATACCAGTCATTATATGGTTTATGTCTGTCTATATAAGCTCATATAATCTTCTTGAAAACTAACTTGAAGGGTATGTCGCATACTAATTTCACCTCAATAGACTAGTGGTGCATCGATGGGATTTCATTAACCAGTCCCCAACCAATATGAATTTAAATATATGGTCCCCATCATGTGTCAAATTAGTCCAAATAATTCCATATGTTTCAAATAATTAGTTAAAAATATATATCTTTATATAAATGTTTCACATACCACTTTGATATATTTGAAACATAATAGCACAAAAATCATATAATTATTAAATGAAAAATTAAATACAATGAAGATAACGAGATTCATGATATGATATATCAAAAGGGATAGTATACGAAGCACCGCAAATAATTAAGTGGTGAGTATGAAATTTTTCTCATTGATGTAAAAAGTTTAATTAAAATACCATACCACATTGTAATCATTTATTCAAAGGCCTCTCATTTATAAAAGGAAATTATTCCTTGTGAAAAACCATTGTAAAAATGTAATGAATTATTCAAAACATTTGTGTTTCATGATTTCAAGATATTTTTATAATGTCATATAATTTAAAACATCACTCCTTTTACTTTTTTATGAAAGGTTATAAACTACTTTGTTTGGGAAACTATAAGAAGAAGCCTTTCAAATTATTATTTATAAAGAAAAAATGGGGTCTTAATTAAATTAAAAAATAAATGGATAATTTTAAAAAATTAATGTTTTTATAAATATCTAACCTAAAATTATAATATTCCCTAATAAATACATAAATAAAATTAATCTGGAATAACATTGAAATTGTGAGATAAATACATATCACTTTACAATAAGTATAATTGCATGATCATGAATGAAAAAAGTTATATTGATAAGAAAATACCATAATATTAAGAATAATATTCATAAGAGAAAATTGTGGTCAATATATCGACCACAAAACATAAATATGTATTGTATAATTGATGTGTCCCATATAAATAAATTTGAGTCAAAAATCCCTTACTTCAAAATTCTTTTTAGTTAAACCTCATTTAACAAACAATGTAATTAGTTAATTATGTTATTAATTTATATAAACACGTATTCATATTTATTATATCATATATGATCATCTTATATTTTTTCATCATTATTTTGTTATTAATTATTCATAATTTATCATAATTTCATGTATTAATTTCCTAGATTATTGATTATGTTTTTCAATTGTTATTTGTTGTTACACTTATTCATGAAATGATTTAATAAATAAATAAATTTAAAATTTATGTAAAAGTAAATATAATAATTATATATTTATTTATAATAATAATTTCAATTTGTAGATTGTAAATGAAATTCACCATTCATAGAGTTAGTAGGGAATATGTAGGCCCGAGTGCTACATTCATTTCATTTCATAATTAAAATAATGAAAATTTAATTACAATTTTTTATATTAAAAATTACATATCACACATATTTCATATTTATCCATTATTTTTTAAAAAACAATCTTTTTACATTCTATGTATAGTGTGAATGAATCACATCGCTTTGAAGAGATGGTTGTCCACACTTTCACAAACAATGATTTCATATTTACAGAAATTGGAATGAAAAAGATTATGTGTTTTAAAAATGTTAATTTTTTACAAAGATAACATAAATATCAAAACTATAATATAAAAATTGTTTTTTTCATCATAATTTCTAAGCATTATAGGTGGAAATGATAATATTAATAATATCATTTTTCAAGGTGTTAGTTCATCGTACATGAAGGGTAAAATCATTACACATTTGAAGGAAGTGTGTATAGGTGTGTATTTAACACATAACATAACAACATAAAATTATATTGAATATACAAGTTTTATTATATATTAATTAATTAATATGAAATTTATGAATGATGAAATGAGTAAAAATAAATTATCATTGAGGAATGTAACATCTTATTTGGGTAACTCTTTTTGGCTTAAGCGAAAATCATCCCTTGGTTTCCATTTCTACAAAGAATAGGATAATAGTAACTCTGTAGGAATTTTGTGAGCTTATTTTGGAATAAATTGTTATATGAATAAGTCTCAATGCGTCATGATAATTTAAGGGATGAGATTACCTTTTTTAAATGAGGGGAGGAGAACTTTGGGAAACATTGAAAATATTAAGATAATATTAATTTATTTTCTATACCAAATGACTAAAAAGTGAGGGATGTTTATTATGATATGATTATAGGTATATATAAACAAATAATATATTTTTATACATTTTTAGGTCACATTATTTCCCTTTTATATTGCTTTTTACCATTTGCGGATCCTTTTTACTCTTACCATGACAGCTTGTCATTTTACTCTTTTAGGGTTAATATAGTTACAATAAAATCCTAAACGAACCATAAATGGGTATTGAATTAAATTTTAAACATTATTCCAATAAATTGGATGATTTATAAATTTTTATGAATTTAAAATCATTTAATAAAATTTTATTTTATTTAAAATTTCATTATCATCAATTTTGACAATATTCAATTCTTTAATTTTTACAAAATACGATTAAATGAGATAACATAAAAAAACATAAATAAATCCATCGTATGTCTAGGTAATATATAAAATGATTGTATTATATTAACAATATTGAACAATATTTATATTAATGTTTTTAATATCATTTATTTGGTATGTCTAAGTATTAAGCAATTAATACAATATCATTGGGAAAGCATTTAATAAAATTATATATATCTTAATGAATAAAAACAAATTTTCCTGATGAATATAGAAATTTAATTTTTTAGAAAGTATTTATAGTCTAATATATATCATTAATAAAAATATATAAAAAATGATATACTTTTAAAAACATTACTGTGACATATCATACATCAATTAGAATAAAATAAAAAATGCACAAATTCAACTATGTGGCCCTAAGCGGTAATAAAATTGACACAAGGATAATTTTATTGGAAATTAAATCCTGAAATCAGATTATTACATGTTTTAGGGATGTTTTATAATAATTACAATATTATTTTTACCATTAATTACCTGATATACCGTTAATCGTGGTAATTCTAAAAAATACTACAATATCTATTCATATTACCAAAAAAAAATAAATGGAAAATAATTAAATAATTTGGTCACACTGAATAAAAATATTGAATCCATTTTAGAAAACTGAAATCATAGAACTCATAATAATTAATTTAGAATTTATCCCATTGATGGAATCATAAAAATAGTTATTACAGTGAAAATGTTCAAAATATACAAATAGTTTTATATCCAAATTTAGTGTGAAATTGATTAAAATAGACTAAATTATATTAACAGATAAAAAAATTCTAATTATATTTTAAATCAAATTTAAAATATAATTTATCAATATCAATTATTTAGATAAAAATATATTTTCAATTAAAATGAAATATTTTATCACTATTTTTAAAATCATTAAATGTATCAAAAAACTATAAAAAATTCATCAAATTTAGATTTATATATTAAAAAATATAATAAAAACATTATTTTTCAAATAAAATATATTAATGTGTCAAAAATTTGACTGAAAATAGGTTCTTCCAATAAAGGATTGTAAAAAATCCTTATGAAAAATAAATCCTTTTAATGTGTAAAATTTGATTGTTTCTTATCATATCTGAAAAAAATAATTAAGTAGAATGTGAATTTTTTTCTTAAATATATTATATATATATATATTCAATATGTCGGTGATTATTATTCGTTCCCTCCAATTTAATAGAAACATTTGAATTTCATTTTAAATAATAACATTAAGAGTTGTTCATTTTTTTTAGTGTTTCATGTAACATTAAATATTGAATAAAATTAATTTATATACTAAGATAAATAATTTGAAATATTTTGGAGTTATAATAAATCCATCCAATTTATTATTTTTTTATCTTTACTATATAATTTTCCCAAATAATAAGTATTGTGCTTAGCCATGCATCGTTATTTTATTTCTTCTTCCACTGCCTTCTAATTATATTCAATTATAATGATATAATAACACTAGAACCTAACATATACTTATATTTTAATATTTTATTGGAATTAATTAAATCCATCTATTTAACCATCTAATTGGAGACCCAATAATTATTCTTGTGTATGGAAAACTATAGTCTCATGAACTGATGTCATTCATTTTCCATGAGTGCATATCCCTGATTATTATAATTATTTATTTAATGTATATATATTAAATTTATAAAATATTTATTGTAACATCCCAGGTAATTAAAGAATAAATAATTTTCATATTTATTAATATTATAGAATTAAATATGAATTTTAATTAAAAGGGGTTGCTATGTTCGATAGCGTACCCGATACGCAACGATGAGTTTCTTTGAAACTTACGTAGCACACTAGTAATAAAATATTTTTTTTAAATGTTAGTTAACAAGTAGCCGTTGTACTGGCGGGAATGAATAGAAATAACTAAAATATGAATAGATATATTTTTAGATGTTTTTATATTTATCCAATAAAAGATAAAGGCTTAAAATATGGAAAGAGTTCAATTTTAGGCTTTTATACTCTAATTTTCACTAAAGGTTCACTTATCACCTTTTGACGGAGAACCGTCATTAAATATAGTTTTGAACACTCTTATACTTTCTATTGGACCAAATATAACTCTTCTTTAGAATCGGGACATCAAAATTTACTTTGTGTAAATTTGTGGTACCTTTCTGATAAAGTTCATTTTTTTTATGAATAGTGTAAAATGTTGTATTTTAATTCAAAACTGCTTTCTAACCTAATTTATTTATATGATTAGATTATGTTTTGAATTGGTTTTGAAGTGAAATTAGAATATATTTTTACCATTTTATCCAATGGTGGTCATTGGAATCAATTTCACTTTGAAATTAGACTTAAACTGGTGTCAATCTTTTGATACTTATTGTTTTGTAAAAACACGCTATTTGCTCTGGCAGCGGGAATTAATTATTAAATTAATTAATGTGACTTATATGATTTGAATTTTGTAAAATAGACTTCATTTTTGAATTCGGAAGATCAAATATAGCTTAGAGTGAATTTTTGGTAATTTTCTGAAAAACTTCAATTTTTGATGAATAGTGAAACCACTAAGTGGTAATCAAGCAAACTGATTTTTCAGTTAAATGAAAGTTTACCACTAATGTGTATTGAATTTTGAAAATCCGACATACATAGTTTTCATTAAGAAGTAAAATGTGGTTCAATGAGATTAAAATAATTTTTTGGTGAATAGTAACTTATTAAGTTTTTAATCGCGATTAGTGGTAATTAGTGTAGTTTAAGGAATAAATAATGCTTTAATAATATAAAATGACCTAGACACATGTCCCAACCTTATTGGTTGTGCCATGGCCGACCAAGACAAGCCATGGGTCAACTTGGGGACCCCATGGATCCACTTTTGTTGGGAAATGACATAAATTACTTTTTATTTAATGTTAAAGTGAAAATGACACAAACATAATATGTTTTACGAAAACAATTTTTAAGTAGGGTTATACAAGTCCAAATTTTGATTATAAATAGTCATTGGAAAGATATAAAGATTTCCTATATCATAGTAATTTTTTTTATAATTTTTAGACATTAAATAAATTTAATTATTTATGACATAATAATGATGCAGCGATGACATCATTATTTGACGATTTAAATAAAATGGAAAGATAATATAAAATCTATGAACTACACATGTCCAAAACCAATTGGATGAATGGATTTCGATGCCTTATCACCTTATCCACGAATTCTATCAATGTGGGACCTTTTAAAACCGAAACACATTTTCAAATAAAGTAATGTTTCTTTACTTTCCAAAAGTGCCCCTCCTCTCCCCTTATAAAAGGCCCCCACCTCTACCTCATTTCACACACTCTTCAAGCCATTGGCTCGGCCAACCCCTGCCCATTTGCTCTCTCCACATCCCTCTCCTCATCCTAGAGGATTCCCTTTGGGCAGAATCCTTTCAAAGGAAGCCTTTAGGCTCAAACCAAAAGAAGTTACACTTTTTAAGGTATTTCATTCTCTCATGTTCATTTGTTTTATTTTGCTTCTCCGACCCCCTAAACTCTTTTTATTTACTTCTTTTGTAACAACACCAGTATCTTCAATATACTAGGATGTTGTTATAAGATATATTTGAGCTACACTCTCACACAACTACATCAAATGGTTAAAGAACATACGGTTTCCGTGGATGGCGAAATTCTGCCTCCCGAAACGATGATTGTTCAATACTCATTTAACACCTTCAAAGGTGGCCATTATGATGTCACTATTTTTATATATGATATATTATATGTTTATGTTTTCCTTAAGCTTCTGTTTTTTCATTTTGGGCATACCTTTATGGTTTCCATTATGGGTAAAACACGATATCTTCATTTTAGGAAGTGCGGACTACCGCCCCCTAAAAGTGATTTGATTCGTTAATACCATATGTGGGATGTGTAAAGGATAAAGTTAATGATATTATATATGTTGTTATACTGGAATTATAATATACTTTTATATCATTATGATTCCATTCCAGAAAATATGAAATAGAAATGGAAGTAGCGTTCATGCGTACGTACGGCTTACCGTCTCCATGAACGATGCATTTCATTTCTTACCTCTAAATGTGATGTAATATTATAAATGAATGTATGTACTGGATATATATGACATATATGATATCTACATAATGAATACCATTCTGGATATAATGAACCTTTGACCAAATTAACAACATGTAAGTATAAGAAGTCAATTTTTGACTTAAGAACCAAATACCGACAAAATGAACATTATTAACTTAAATGATTACATGATGTTCATAACATGGTATAAAAGGAATAATGAACTTGAAAAAGATTCATAAGCAAGTAGAGATTAACTCAAGTTTATTATTCAGGAGTTTAAAGAACGGTCGGGTCAAGTCGGATACGAGGTATGGGAACTTCTTAACCCAATTTCCATTCTTTGGGTTAATCTCCTACTTTCAAATTATGTCATTATATTATTATGTCATATCTTGTATTTGTACTTTATTTATGTGCAATTATAGTGAATACACATAATGTATCTATTTTATTTTAAAAATTATCTTTGTATGGGACTTCGTCTCAATCTCCTTTCGTTGAGGCATATTTTATTTTATACACAACTTTCTTTTATACGGTGTATAAACCCCTTTGACTTTTACGTTTACTCAAAAGGAATTTTTTTTATACGAAGCGTTTACTAAACGACAAAAGGGAATGTTTTTGTCGTACGTATGCGGCAACAACGACTTCTCCGCCGTCGTAACCGTTATTTGAGTTTCGGCTTCCTCTACAAGCCATACCTTTTTTTTTAAAAAGAAAAAATAAATACCACGTTTTACTTTGGTATTGAAAATGGTTTTCATAATGTTTTTATTATATCAATGTGTTGTATTGATATCTCGTGATTGAAATGTGGAAATGTTATGTTTCCTTTATGCATGTTTTATGTGATATGATTATGTTATGGTTCTTGGGCATTATTATGAAGACGGGTGGTTCCATGATAAACTAAGGGCGGGTGAGCCCGTTATAGCTCTCCAATGCATTGGGTAACGCGAAGGAGTGAAACGTTAAGGTTTCTCCGAAGAGATTTTAGGGAATATACTGTGATGGGTATTCCAAACGTAACCAAGAGGGTTACTCCCTACGTAAGAATGTTATGAATGCCTCAAGTTACCTTTATGTCTTATGATTTCTATGATTTATTCATGATTTTATGAGGTATGTTAAAGTGCCTATGTTTTATGGGTAAAGTATGATTTCATTATTATTTATATATGAACTCATGTTTCCTTTCCATGTTTTTTTTATAACCCATACTGAGTTTTTATGCTCATCCCAAGTTTTTGAAATGTTTTTCACAGGTCAAGGGAAAGGTACATGATAAGATGATAGAGTCAAGGATGTGTCATGAATTAATCCATGTTTTATTTTAAATGTGTGTTCCATTGATGGGAATGAATAATACTATCTTTATGTAACCACTTTGTTTATATGTGGAATGTAATGCAAGTTTTATGATCTAATTCTCTAAAACTCTAAACCCGAAAAGATCCTCAATGTGTAATCTTGTAATAACTCAAGATTAAGTAAGGTTTAAGGCTGGGGCCTTATAGTTGGTATCAGAGGTCGGTTTAGACAACTTTAGGAGTTAGAAAAGTGTTAAATTATAATATGATTGAAATGATATAGAATTTACGGATTACCATGTTGCTTCGCCTAAGATATTTCGGTGTTCAGAATGGTTTTCCGCAGAGGAAACAAAGCAGCTATGTTGGGACGACATCAAGAGGAAGACAACCTTCCAAATCAGCAACCTGAGATGGTCGGAATCGGAACTGAACAGTTTGTTGCAGTGATGGCACAGTTGACTCAGGCTATAAATGGTGGTGGTATCCATGCACGAGATAAGCCAGATCAACCGCAGAGGAACATGTCAGTGGTGGAACATTTCATGAGGCAACATCCCCCATCATTCAGAGGATCATCTGACCCTGTGCAAGCTGAAGGGTGGATTAAATCACTGGAGAAGATTTTTGATGTCATGGGGTGTTCAGACAATCAAAAGGTTAGTCTTGCTATTTACCGTTTGGAGGGTGAAGCAGATCAGTGGTGGTCTATGGTTAAAAATATCAGGGATGCCGATGAGATTGATGCTCTTGACTGGGATGAATTCAAAGGTATGTTTCTTGAGAAGTATTTTCCTAAGGCTGTTCGACTTAGGATGGAAAATCAATTCTTGGAATTGAGGCAAGAGGAAGACTCAGTGGCTGCCTATGAAGAAAGGTTCACTCGATTGGCAAGGTATGCTCCCAATTTTATCCGAGACCTTGATAGTAAAATCAATCGTTTTTACTCAGGATTAAAGCCAAAGTATCGAAGGGCATTAGCTTCTCGTGAGTTTAAAAGTTATGAAAAGCTTGTTCGATGTGCTGAGAAGGTGGAAATGGAGTTTGCCGATGACCAAGTTTTCTATAACAACCAGCAGAAGAAGAGACCGAGGTTGCAGGAGAAAGGTAAGAATTCTTCAAAAAAGTCTGATGGTAAGAAAACTAAGTTTCCAGTTTGTGATAAATGTGGCAAAAGGCATGCTGGGGAATGTCTTCTGAATTCTGGAAAGTGCTACCGATGTGGTAAGATGGGACATAAGGCTCGTGATTGCACTGAAAAGGATCAAGGTGAAGGTAAGAATAAATTTGATTTACAGTTAGTGAAATGTTATAAGTGCAATGAGATGGGTCACTATGCAAACGAGTGTCCGACAAGGAGCTTGAGTGATGGGAAGCAGTTAGACTACAAGCAGAAAGGGGTGGTGAAATCCTTTGCAACTACTTCAGCAGATGTTGGGCCATCGAATGAAGTGGTGTCAGCTCCAGGGAGCTCAGTATTTTTCGAAGATTGACTTGAGGTCGGGGTACCATCAGTTGATAGTAAAAGAAGCAGATGTTCCGAAGATTGTGTTCCGTACTAGATATGTCCACTATGAATTTGTAGTAATGCCTTTTGGGCTAACCAATGCACCTGCTGTATTCATGGACTTAATGAATAAAATTTTCCATGAGTTCTTGGATATGTTTGTGTTTGTGTTTTGAGGTTTGTGAAGAGGTTGTGTGTGCCTTCTGATTCACAGTTGAAGAGAGAGTTGTTATGTGAAGCTCATAGTTCTCCGTTTTCAGTTCATCCGGGCAGTACTAAGATGTATAGAGATCTGCGGGAGTATTACTGGTGGGATGGAATGAAAAGTGATATTGCTGATTTTACTGTGAAGTGTTTGACTTGTCAGCAGGTTAAAGCTGAGCGGCAGTTACCGAAAGGGATGCTTCAGCCTTTACCAGTGCCAGAGTGGAAATGGGAGAATATATCCATGGACTTTGTTGTTAGATTACTGAAGACATCTCGAGGTAATAATGCAATCTGGGTTATTGTTGATCGCTTGACCAAATCTGCTCATTTCCTTGCTATACGAGATACTTTCTCTCTTGATCAACTTTCCCATTTGTATCTTAAAGAGATAGTCAGGTTACATGGAGTTCCTCTCTCCATTGTATCGGATCGTGATTCCAGGTTTACTTCTAACTTTTGGAAAGGCCTTCAGAAGTCGTTGGGTACTGAATTAAATTTTAGTACAGCTTTTCATCCTCAATCAGATGGGCAGTCAGAACGAACAATTCAGACATTGGAGGATATGCTACGAGCTTGTTCTATGGATTATCAGGGAAGTTGGGACCAACATCTTTCTTTGGTTGAGTTTTCATATAATAACAGTTTTCATTCTAGTATACAGTTGGCACCATTTCAGGCATTATATGGGAAGCGGTGTCGAACTCCAACTTTCTGGGATGAAGTGGGTGAAAGGAAGTTGATGGGACCAGAATTGGTAGAAGAGATGGCAGAAAAAGTTCAGCTGATTTAGAAGCACATGAGAACAGCTCAGAGCAGGCAGAAGAGTTATGCGGATAACCGGAGGAAGGATCTATCTTTCGAGGTAGGTGATCATGTTTTTCTCAAGGTTTCTCCTTGGAAAAGTGTGATGAGATTTGGTAAGAAAGGAAAGTTGAGTCCAAGGTTCATTGGACCATACGAAATTCTGGAGAGAGTTGGATCAGTTTCATACCGAGTGGCTTTACCTCCGAGTTTATCTCAGGTACACAATGTTTTTCACGTTTCGATGTTGAGAAAGTATATGCCAGATCCATCTCATGTTTTGAGTCCAGAGGTAGTTCAGCTGGAAGAAAACCTATCTTATGAGGAACAACCGGTCCAGATTCTTGACCATAAGGAGCAAGTGTTACGGAATAAGCTGATTCATCAGGTAAAGGTTTTTTGGAAAAACCATGTGATTGAAGAGGCAACATGGGAATCTGAAAATGCTATGAGGGATAAATACCCCCACTTATTTTGATAAGTGAATAAAATTGCGAGGACGCAGTTCCCAAAAGGGGGGAAGGATGTAACATCCCAGGTAATTAAAGAATAAATAATTTTCATATTTATTAATATTAGAGAATTAAATATGATTTTTAATTAAAAGGGGTTGCTATGTTCGATAGCGTACCCGATACGCAACGATGAGTTTCTTTGAAACTTACGTAGCACACTAGTAATAAAATATTTTTTTTAAATGTTAGTTAACAAGTAGCCGTTGTACTGGCGGGAATGAATAGAAATAACTAAAATATGAATAGATATATTTTTAGATGTTTTTATATTTATCCAATAAAAGATAAAGGCTTAAAATATGGAAAGAGTTCAATTTTAGGCTTTTATACTCTAATTTTCACTAAAGGTTCACTTATCACCTTTTGACGGAGAACCGTCATTAAATATAGTTTTGAACACTCTTATACTTTCTATTGGACCAAATATAACTCTTCTATAGAATCGGGACATCAAAATTTACTTTGTGTAAATTTGTGGTACCTTTCTGATAAAGTTCATTTTTTTTATGAATAGTGTAAAATGTTGTATTTTAATTCAAAACTGCTTTCTAACCTAATTTATTTATACGATTAGATTATGTTTTGAATTGGTTTTGAAGTGAAATTAGAATATATTTTTACCATTTTATCCAATGGTGGTCATTGGAATCAATTTCACTTTGAAATTAGACTTAAACTGGTGTCAATCTTTTGATACTTATTGTTTTGTAAAAACACGCTATTTGCTCTGGCAGCGGGAATTAATTATTAAATTAATTAATGTGACTTATATGATTTGAATTTTGTAAAATAGACTTCATTTTTGAATTCGGAATATCAAATATAGCTTAGAGTGAATTTTTGGTAATTTTCTGAAAAACTTCAATTTTTGATGAATAGTGAAACCACTAAGTGGTAATCAAGCAAACTGATTTTTCAGTTAAATGAAAGTTTACCACTAATGTGTATTGAATTTTGAAAATCCGACATACATAGTTGTCATTAAGAAGTAAAATGTGGTTCAATGAGATTAAAATAATTTTTTGGTGAATAGTAACTTATTAAGTTTTTAATCGCGATTAGTGGTAATTAGTGTAGTTTAAGGAATAAATAATGCTTTAATAATATAAAATGACCTAGACACATGTCCCAACCTTATTGGTTGTGTCATGGCCGACCAAGACAAGCCATGGGTCAACTTGGGGACCCCATGGATCCACTTTTGTTGGGAAATGACATAAATTACTTTTTATTTAATGTTAAAGTGAAAATGACACAAACATAATATGTTTTACGAAAACAATTTTTAAGTAGGGTTATACAAGTCCAAATTTTGATTATAAATAGTCATTGGAAAGATATAAAGATTTCCTATATCATAGTAATTTTTTTATAATTTTTAGACATTAAATAAATTTAATTATTTATGACATAATAATGATGCAGCGATGACATCATTATTTGACGATTTAAATAAAATGGAAAGATAATATAAAATCTATGAACTACACATGTCCAAAACCAATTGGATGAATGGATTTCGATGCCTTATCACCTTATCCACGAATTCTATCAATGTGGGACCTTTTAAAACCGAAACACATTTTCAAATAAAGTAATGTTTCTTTACTTTCCAAAAGTGCCCCTCCTCTCCCCTTATAAAAGGCCCCCACCTCTACCTCATTTCACACACTCTTCAAGCCATTGGCTCGGCCAACCCCTGCCCATTTGCTCTCTCCACATCCCTCTCCTCATCCTAGAGGATTCCCTTTGGGCAGAATCCTTTCAAAGGAAGCCTTTAGGCTCAAACCAAAAGAAGTTACACTTTTTAAGGTATTTCATTCTCTCATGTTCATTTGTTTTATTTTGCTTCTCCGACCCCCTAAACTCTTTTTATTTACTTCTTTTGTAACAACACCAGTATCTTCAATATACTAGGATGTTGTTATAAGATATATTTGAGCTACACTCTCACACAACTACATCAAATGGTTAAAGAACATACGGTTTCCGTGGATGGCGAAATTCTGCCTCCCGAAACGATGATTGTTCAATACTCATTTAACACCTTCAAAGGTGGCCATTATGATGTCACTATTTTTATATATGATATATTATATGTTTATGTTTTCCTTAAGCTTCTGTTTTTTCATTTTGGGCATACCTTTATGGTTTCCATTATGGGTAAAACACGATATCTTCATTTTAGGAAGTGCGGACTACCGCCCCCTAAAAGTGATTTGATTCGTTAATACCATATGTGGGATGTGTAAAGGATAAAGTTAATGATATTATATATGTTGTTATACTGGAATTATAATATACTTTTATATCATTATGATTCCATTCCAGAAAATATGAAATAGAAATGGAAGTAGCGTTCATGCGTACGTACGGCTTACCGTCTCCATGAACGATGCATTTCATTTCTTACCTCTAAATGTGATGTAATATTATAAATGAATGTATGTACTGGATATATATGACATATATGATATCTACATAATGAATACCATTCTGGATATAATGAACCTTTGACCAAATTAACAACATGTAAGTATAAGAAGTCAATTTTTGACTTAAGAACCAAATACCGACAAAATGAACATTATTAACTTAAATGATTACATGATGTTCATAACATGGTATAAAAGGAATAATGAACTTGAAAAAGATTCATAAGCAAGTAGAGATTAACTCAAGTTTATTATTCAGGAGTTTAAAGAACGGTCGGGTCAAGTCGGATACGAGGTATGGGAACTTCTTAACCCAATTTCCATTCTTTGGGTTAATCTCCTACTTTCAAATTATGTCATTATATTATTATGTCGTATCTTGTATTTGTACTTTATTTATGTGCACTTATAGTGAATACACATAATGTATCTATTTTATTTTAAAAATTATCTTTGTATGGGACTTCGTCTCAATCTCCTTTCGTTGAGGCATATTTTATTTTATACACAACTTTCTTTTATACGGTGTATAAACCCCTTTGACTTTTACGTTTACTCAAAAGGAATTTTTTTTATACGAAGCGTTTACTAAACGACAAAAGGGAATGTTTTTGTCGTACGTATGCGGCGACAACGACTTCTCCGCCGTCGTAACCGTTATTTGAGTTTCGGCTTCCTCTACAAGCCATACCTTTTTTTTAAAAAGAAAAATAAATACCACGTTTTACTTTGGTATTGAAAATGGTTTTCATAATGTTTTTATTATATCAATGTGTTGTATTGATATCTCGTGATTGAAATGTGGAAATGTTATGTTTCCTTTATGCATGTTTTATGTGATATGATTATGTTATGGTTCTTGGGCATTATTATGAAGACGGGTGGTTCCATGATAAACTAAGGGCGGGTGAGCCCGTTATAGCTCTCCAATGCATTGGGTAACGCGAAGGAGTGAAACGTTAAGGTTTCTCCGAAGAGATTTTAGGGAATATACTGTGATGGGTATTCCAAACGTAACCAAGAGGGTTACTCCCTACGTAAGAATGTTATGAATGCCTCAAGTTACCTTTATGTCTTATGATTTCTATGATTTATTCATGATTTTATGAGGTATGTTAAAGTGCCTATGTTTTATGGGTAAAGTATGATTTCATTATTATTTATATATGAACTCATGTTTCCTTTCCATGTTTTTTTTATAACCCATACTGAGTTTTTATGCTCATCCCAAGTTTTTGAAATGTTTTTCACAGGTCAAGGGAAAGGTACATGATAAGATGATAGAGTCAAGGATGTGTCAAGAATTAATCCATGTTTTATTTTAAATGTGTGTTCCATTGATGGGAATGAAGAATACTATCTTTATGTAACCACTTTGTTTATATGTGGAATGTAATGCAAGTTTTATGATCTAATTCTCTAAAACTCTAAACCCGAAAAGATCCTCAATGTGTAATCTTGTAATAACTCAAGATTAAGTAAGGTTTAAGGCTGGGGCCTTATATTTATACTTATTGAGTCATTATGTAACATATAACTTCAAATATTCTATTTCATGTTGTATATGATAATGTTTCTCATGTGTACATTGTACTACGTCTTCAAGAAGTAATGTTATTCATTTTTTCACAAATTCTTAACATAAGAGTTAATAAAGATAATATACTTGAAAATTAATTTTATAATTTAAACAATTAGGATATTAATGAAATATTTAACATTATTAATTATTAATTTATCACTTTCAATATTCAAATGTAAATGGATAACAATGTTCATGCACCTTTATGGAATGCCACATCCACAAAGTGAAATGAATCTTTTTTACAAACAAAATCACATAGAAGATTTCTAGACAAACATTTAAAAATTTATTTTCTTTTTTATGATTATATTATAACTATTTAATGACAAATTAATAAATGACTTATTTCTATAATGATCGTTGAAAAATTGAAATGTTACTCATGTGTATGTATAACATAATATTTCCATTATCATTACATGTATCATTTTTAATAACAATATTTATGTATTGGATTTAAAAAGAATATTTTATCTAAAAATATTATATTTATTAAATTATTAATATTATGGACATATTGAATGAGGACCTCATTGACCAATATTTTACACATCAAACACATTTTTTACACATTACAAAAATATCATTGAAACATCAGATATAACAATTATCAATAATTATTTTTACATAACATGGAGATAAGTGAAATAAATGGTAAATTAATGTTGATAAATGTTATCATCCAATTAAATAATAAGAATAAATTCGTTTTTTATATGATATATAATGCATGTGAGAATTCAAACTGAATGATAGGGACTTCATCTCAATTTCCATTCAGTAAAGTATTTTTTATGTTAGGCCACTATATCTTTACATGAGGTGTACATACAGCCTCATTGAAATTTTATATAATTAATTGCATTATTACAACGATATTTGAATTTTTTTAGTTATATATTTTCCTGGGTATTTTGATAAAAATGTTAATAAATTGGTAAGGGGCATTATTTTTTTAAAAAACATTGTCTTTTAATATTTCTTTTTCAAAACATTCCATTATGTATACACATTTAAAACGTTAAATTATGAAAGTGATCATATCTGAGTGATATATTTATAATGTAAATATAATGTCTATGTTTTATTTATTTAATAGGTTTAAAAAGGGTTTAATTTGTGTGTTTTATGTGGTCTATTTTGAACAATAGAAAAAAGAAATGTTCTTTTTTCTACATCTACAATGAAAATGATATTTCCAAAAACATTGAATATTATATTATTTCATTATTATTTTAAAATATTTTACGTTGTCTCAAATTAAAACCCATATAGTTTATATTTGGTATTTAAATACTAAAAAATTGAATTTATAATAAATGGGTATTTCGATATCAAAAATGTTTTTTCAAATAGGTACAAAGGTGATTTTAAAGGGTGTATTGATAAAAATGTTCAAGAATTACTCTCTTAATTAAGTTGTAAATTATAATAACATGTATATTAAGTGAACATGATATAAATCATTAAACAAACTTATCCCCATTATATCTCACAGTTGAGGCTATAAAAACATATATGATGGGTTGAACCCGATTATAGCTCAAGGGTGTGGCTAATTTATCTTTTATGATGTTTTTATACAATTTTGATCATGAAAATTTGGGGATCCAGATATAGATTTTATGAATTATGAGCCCAATTACATATCAATAATGTATAAGGAAATGATTTTTTTCTCTGAAAACATATATTGTATGTAAGTCGTATGGTTATTCCAATTAGTAGGTTACTGGAAGGGTTTTATAAATATGACACATTATGATAACAAAGAGCGTTTTTATTAAATGTATATTGTTATTAATGATTTTTTCTATGAAAAAATTTTATTTTTTAATGTGAAAATGTTTTATTTAAAACATTGAAATAAAATTGATGATAAATGTAAAAAAATACATGGGTTTTGATGTTTTTTCTTGGAATAACTATTTCCATTATTTTAATGTCCCATACTAAGAGTTTGGTTCTCACCCCACATTTAAAAAATTCCTAGGGAAGAAAAATGTTCAATTCAAACTATGAACTAATTATTGACCTCATATTGTGTTTCATAGAACGGAAACATATGTTTTTTATAAGTATTATATTGCCAAAAAAATTATACGAAATGGAAGTGTCCACTTTTTGTTTTATGATATTTTTATATATGGGTTATGAACTAACTCTCTAAAAAGCTAAACCTAAATATATTTTAAAGATTAACAAAAAATAGTTCATGACTAAAACAAAAGATATGTTATGTCTAAGGTTAGGTCTTTATATAGCTTTTAAATTCTACAATGTAAAATTATCAATATACCCCCCTCAACTTTATTATCTTTAATAGTTTGAAATATATTTTTTTAATTATGCAAGTGAGATCATACCATTTTGTGTTAGATTTATCACAAAAAATAGTCACTATTTATTATTCCAATAATGTGAATAGGATATCATGTTTTATTATGGAATCATATGAGATTCAATTTACTGATAAATTTCAAAACCAATTTAAAAAAATGAGAGATTACCAATGTGTCATCAATTTTCATTCATCTAAATTTACTTATATATTTCCTCATCTAATGCATTTTTTTAATTTAATTATATTTGATTAGAGTATATATGTTTTATAAATATTATTATAGAATCCCTATCTATCGATATTATATTATGATTCATCATAATTATTACATTTTGTGCTAGTTGGGCTACATGGTTGACACTAACTAGTTGTTCAAAAATTGTAATGGGAACATTGTATCCCATCTATTAACTCCAATTATTAAATGAAAATCAATATTGTTGAGATTGAGATTTTATGTATCCTTATAATCTAATATTCTTGATTACATGTGTCTAGTTTGGATCATGTAGTCTAAATCTATAACAATAAAGATAATAATATATTATTTGGTAAATAAGAAAAAATGATAACAGAAGATGGAAATAAAATTGTAAACCAATAATCATGTAATATGTCATTTAGAATTATTATTATTACTAAAATTATTATTAATTGAATATCATTTTGGAAATATCTAAATGCCTTATTAATAAGTTCACTTATTAAAATGACATTCACTATTTTTCTTATATTGGATCATTATAAGGCCTTTAAAATTTAAAAGATTTCTAATCCCCTTATCCATAGATAATATAGCCATAGTATATTTTCAATTATTATTAGTACGTAAAGGATCATGATAAAGTCCTTTTAACACATATAAATGAAGTGATCGAATTGACTAGATAGATCATAACCTTTGAGGAACATTTATAAGTTCTTCAATGGGATAAAATCACAATCATTTTACCTTATCTAACACTATTATTACATTAAATGAATAAAACTTATTAGATGCGTTCATGATCATCAAAATCACCACCCAAACAATAGGAAGGTTTTTTGTATTGATTTAATAATCATAATGATTCCAAAACCTATGTTTGATAATTAACAAAAAACAATCCTCCATTTTGGAATATAATCCTCCCAAACTAAAAATATTTTACTCATAAAAATATAAAAGAACAAAATTACTCTTCCCTTCCCTCAATAGAGGCCTCCCAAGGTTCCCCAAATCTTTAATTTATCAACTCTACTTTTTAGAAGCTCTCTCTCAAGGTAAGGGTTACCCTCTGTCTCTTAATTATTAGACAACCATCTTTATTTCAGTCCTTTTTATTTTAAATTTTACATGTTGGGATATGTTTCTATAAATCATTCTTACAAAAATAGGGTTTCTTTAGTAATTATAGACCACTTTATCTCTCAAAAACAAATTATATAATCCTTTATAAACAAATATTATGCGGCTAAAAATATCCTATAATTTTTTATACAATATTTTTTCGGTGAATACCCATATCTATTTCCACTCAATGGTAATAAAATTATTTTACATATCCCTAAATTATTGGGGATTTAGTTTTACATAAAAACCATAACATAATCTTATCATTGAAATTGATAAAATATATCTTCATTTGTATGGTCTATGTGGAACATGTAATCATGATCATGATATGAATTTATTAGGTGGGTGCCAAATTATATCGCTTTTCAATGCATTGTATAATGTTTTAATCTAATGATATTATGTTTATTGTGTATGAAAGGTTTTACTAAACAAACTATGTTATGTTTTTTTAGAAGATATCATTGAATATAGTTTCTGAAGTCATGTTCTTTTTTGAATCCACACATATATATTTCAATCATGTTATCATGTCTTTTCATGCCTCATTTTTTAATACTAATGATTCTCACATATCAAATATTATAATTATTTGCCTATTATCTAACATGCACTACATTTATAAATGGATTTTTACAATAATTGGATTTCTTGATCACCTATTTATTATGTATATTCCTAGGGTATCCCATGTAGTATCAGAAGTCTTAAATGAATCATAGCTAATGTTATATAGTTTACATTTCTATCATTGTAATTCCTTTTAAGTTATTATGTAATGAAAAAATATACCCAAAATTCATTATGCCTCATGATAATCTTGGGTGTTGATATGTTTTTCTTGATAAAATATCCAGAAAATAAATTGTACTAAAATATTGGATTTTATATTTTATATCATAGAAAATTGTAGTTATTTTTTGGGATTAAGATAAGAAAATGATATTGAAATCCTTACTATTAATCCTGAATATAGTGAAACATTCGTAACTATTAGTAAGTTATAGACTAAGTGGATTCAATGTAAATACATCCAAATATAGATAATATATGGGTATTTTTATCTAACACAGTTGTATATCTGGGTAATGACCTCAAAAATAGATTATTAAACCACATTAGATCATTACCTGCTGCATAAAAATAGGCCTTACTACACACCTTGTTTTTTCTCCTGGTTGATATGAATTTTTATGTCCTCTTGGTCCTTGTAATTTTTTTTGGAATAAAAATGTAACGTCTTAGTTCTGAAAGCTGCCCAGAGAAAACCCGTACCAGGTTGGTCACATTAACTCAAGAACATTTTCCCAAATGCCAGAGGCTACGGACTACCAGTGAGGGACCTGGTTGTGATATTGGGAAATATATGCCCTCATTAGTAGATTAACACAATGGAACTAAAACAAATATACAATGACAGAAGCAGTAAAAATCCATATAAAATTAAACAGTGGAAGACTAAAAATAATAAACAAGAGCGCACATATATATAGGAATGATGCATGATACATATGTCTATGAACGCTTCCAAAAAATCACAATACTGGAATACAACAGTACTAAACCAAATTAACAAATAAAAACAGTAAACTACTCCACAACATCGCAAGCCATATCATTATCCAATGCTCTCGGGATCGACATACAATCAAGAACCTGAAATAAATGGGTGCTTTCCCTGGTCTATACCTGCAACAATATAATCTATTTGGGCCCAAAAACATGACCCAAAAAGGGTGTGAGACTATATACCAGTAGGAAACCACCATGAGATCGGTGCCTAACAGTCAGTGAATATATGGCGGGTATGTTTTGAAAGCATTAAACAAGGAAGTACTCAGTAGTAACCAAACCACAGTTTCAAATATCCTACAACAGCTAATCGATGCAGATAATCACAAAAAGGTCACCCTCTGAGAAGTACCCATATCCTACCCCCTTCGGTCCTCCCTAGAAAAACAAGCAAGCAGCTAAAGCAGAAAGGTAACCCTCTGGGAAGTTCTCACAGCCTATCCCCTCTGGTTCAGCTTAAGAATAAATTCTCTAAGGAAGCACTCACCGTCAATTGATACTATAGTCTATTATCAGTAAATAAAGGCACTCTAGGAAAGAACTTACATCACATTCCCTCTCTGGCCCACATTGAGGAACTACTGACACTCTGAGGAAGAACTCAATGTCAATTCCCCTTGTGGTCTTGCATCGCAAGAAAAAAAGGCACTCGGGAGAAGCCCTCAACATCCATTCTCCCTATGGTCTATACACCAGGTTCTCATAGACTCGTGTATGTCAATCATGTATAGGTACATGTATCGGCCAAAGCAAACAACATAAACTACTTGGCTAGTAATCTATAGTATATCAGCATGTCCAAACAATAACCACATCATCCTACAATAATAGGCATGTGAATGTAAATAGTATCCAAATAGACAAACTAGACCCACATATCAAAACATGTGAAACATGCATGGGAAACACATCCAAAGCACATATATTCACCCTATTCAAAATCAAATATCATTTACGCAAGAATACCAACACATCATGCAAACAATAGGGATAAAAAGGTAATTGTTCAATACCTCGTTCATGGGTATTGGGAAACATTGCACATATAACTCAAATACATCCTACAAAAAGGCACAAAACACCTACCTTGACATTAGGAGATCTCTATAAGTGAACCTCGAGACTTGAATCGCCCAATAACACAATAGATATATAAAAAATCATATAACATTCATTCGAGGATAACTTGGAAAAGAAGAGGAATCAAAATATGTTGATCAAGAAGAAGGAAGAACATACTAAGGCAATCCCAATGCAATAGATGAAGGTCTAATCACATATCAGACTAAGGTTCAATGGCTCGAGGAATTTTTGCAGCCGTACGGGTTCTCTCGGATGAAAGGATCCTAGAAGAAGGATGTTCTTTCTGTCAGATGTGACCTCGGTTCTCTTAATGAGAAAAATAAAATACACACAGTGTACTTTTGATGTACACAACGTGTAATTACCTTTTCTGTACTCCGCATTAGGAGGCCTCCAAGTCTCCTCACACGGATGTGTGTGTGGCCACTACACGGCCAGCACACAGCTACCTGTGGTAACATAGGACACGGCGTGTACCCATATAGTACATGGCGTGTACTTGGGAAATTTCAGGAAATTTATCTTTTTCTCATAATGGACCAGAAAAGGAAAACATACATGAAAAAAGGTCAAGGTTCTTACAACTATCACCCTTAAAAAAAATCGTCTCATAATTTCTCTAGCAAGGTGGCGTAGGAGAAACATCCCCAAATAACTCTGTCCACTATCCTCGTACATCGTCCTCCCTCTCCCAAGTTTCATCTGGTTCTCGCCCATGATGTCATAACACTCATACAAGATAAACACACCGGCAAAGAAGTTCCTTTTTACTGTCATAAAAATTCTTGATAGGATGCTCTTAGAATGATGCATCCACTGCTAGATCAACCTCCTCAGGTTGAAATATAGGAGACATTTCTAAAAATTAATGTCGGAGCTGAGAAATGTGAAAAATGTCATGAATAGCCCGGTACCTCGGTGGTAACTGTAACCGGTAGGAAACCATCCCAACTCTCTCCAACACCTAAAACGTCCTGATGTACCTCGGAGAAATCTTACCCTATCTCCTAATTCTCTTGTGTCCCAACCTCGGTATGATATGCAGGAAAACATGATCCCCAACCATGAAGTCCAGGGGTCGTCTCCGCGGATCAGCATAAGACTTTTGTTTAGACTTTGTAGTAGCCATCCTCTTCTGAATAAACTCTTTCTGCTCTATGGTCTCCTGAACAAGATGAGGTCCCAATAAAGCAGCCTCTCCTGCCTCCATCCAACATATGGGTGATCGGCATGGCCTACATTACAAATCATTATAAGGTTCCATATAAATAGTTTCTTGAAAACTATTATTGTAGGAAAACTCCACAAGAGGTAATTTATTCTCCCAAGAACCCCCAAAATCCATGATGCATTCTTTTATAATGTCTTCAAAATGTATGCTCAGACTGGCCATCTATTTGGGGGTGATATGTTGTACTCAAAAGTACATGCATACCCAATGCCTTCTGAAGCCCCTTCCAGACCCAAGAAGTAAAACGAGTGTACCTTTTTGAAAAAAATGGAGTGTGGAACTCAATGCAGACGTACAATCTCACGGATGTACAACCGACCCAAATCATCAACACCCAGAGTCTCATTAATCTGAAATAAGTTAGAAAACTTCATGAGTCTATCAATGACAACCCAAACTGCATCATTACCATGATGAGTCATTGGAAACCATATCAAAAAATCTATCAAGAAATAATTCCACTACCACTTGGGAATGGGTAACTTCTATAAAATCCCTACTGATCACTAATGCTCTTCCTTCACCTTCTGAAAAATGGAATACCTCCTGAAAAAACAAGCAACATCTCTCTTCATTCCTGGCCACCAATACTGATGGTGTAGATCACGATACACCTTTGTGACTCCAAGATGAAATGCCAAAATTAAGGATTGAAACTCCCATATCGGCACCTCACATATGTCTTCTGGCACCCATACAATCCCCTAGAAACACATGATCTTATACATTCCTACTATCCATCCAAAAATACAGTTCTCCCCTGACACGCTTTCTTTTAGGACATGTCCTTTTGAGTCTGATATCCGCCACATTTGCACTTGTTCAAAAAGAGTATAGGTTACAACCACTAAAGAAAGAAAAGTCTACCCCAGTCTTTCGTGCACCTCCAAATGCATCTTAGAGAACAGATCTATAAGCTGCCTCTCACTACTGGCATCCTAAACTACCTGTATCTGATTCCCCCTACTCAGCTCACCATCTACTGTGTTTCCCTTCCCAAGTGTATAGGAAAGATCAATGTCAAAGGATTGAAGATACTCAACCCACCATAATTGTCTCACATTCAGATCTCTCTATGTGAATATGTATTTGAGACTCTTGTGTTTGGTGAAAACCACAAAATTCTCTCCCAGCAGATAATGTCTCCAACATCGTAAGGCAAGAACAACTGCTGCCAACTCAAGATCATGTGTTGGGTAATTCGTCTCATGTGTCCTCAACATCCAAGACCCATACGCAACGACTCCTTCTCCTTGCATAAGCACGACTCCCATACCGACACCTGTTGCATCACAATATACAGTATAGCTCCTACCTGGCTCTGGGAAGC
Source organism: Viscum album (assembly GCA_963277665.1). NCBI lineage: Eukaryota > Viridiplantae > Streptophyta > Magnoliopsida > Santalales > Viscaceae > Viscum > Viscum album. Next base: position 1,415,634,409 of record OY728153.1, on the reverse strand, counting down.
CAAATATCGGGGCTGATGTCAGTCTACCTTTCATCTCTTGAAAGGCTGACTCAAAATAATCTGACCTCAAGAACTTTTCACCCTTCATATTCAGACCAGTTAGAGGGGATTCTAAGAATGAAAAGTATTTTATAATGTGTCTTTAGTATCTATCCAGCCCTAGTAAACTTCGTACATCAAATACATTTTCGAATTCTCCCAAAGAAACTACTACTCTCACTTTCTCTGGGTCTACTAACACTCTGGTCTCTAAGATAACATGACCGAAGAAGTGAATATGATCTATCCAAAAGTAGAATTTTGAGAGATTATCATAAAAATGATGCTCTCTCAGTGTACTCAAAACTATATCAAGATGAGTAGAATGGTCGTGCCGAGTGTGAGAGTTCACCAAGATGTCGTCCATGAAGACCATAATGATGGAATACATGTTTGGATAGAAAACACAGTTCATCAGTGCCATGAAAACTGTAGGCGTGTTCTTGAGACCGAACAACATAACCGTATACTCGTATAAATTATATATTCTCTAGAAGGTAAATCAGATGGTCTATCGTGAAACTAATGATAACTGGACCTTAATTAAATAATTGAGAACACACAGACTCCTTGAAGATGATCAATGACATCAACAATACTAGGAAAGGGATGTCATTTCTGGACCGTTAGCTGGTTCATCATCAGATAATATACACAAAGCATGAGGGTACTGTCTTCCTTCTTCGCAAATTGGATAGGAAAACCCCAAGGAGAAGTACTAGGTCAGATAAAACCCTTTTCCAGCATCTCCTCCAACTGTTTATTGAAATCCTACAACTCTAGTTCAGCCATCCTATCAAGAGGAATGGACACTGGTGACGCTCCTGGGACAAGACGAATACAAAACTCCACATCTCCTTCAACAAGAAATCCTGAAAAGCCCTCTGGAACGACATACCTAAAATTATCCAGCACAAGAGGGAATTTTAATTGTGATGTACCCTAATCATCCAAATATTGACTAGAAATATGGGCTGTAACTCCCCCAAACCCATGATGCTTGGGTCCTACTCTGCTCACCTGTACATCCCACTTGCCCTTATGATGAAAATATCCACCCTCTAGTGTTTTGAAACTCAGCCTACTGTGATAGCATTAGACCACTCCCTAGAAGGGAACTAGCCAGTTCATTCTGATAATGACATCATAGCCTGTCATATCTAGGACATAGAGGTTCCATAAAAATTGACACCCACAAACCATTAGAGGGCGCTCCATGCACAGATGTACAGTGGTTGTTCTAGTCCTCAACGGAGTGTCTAGCGTCAAGATATTAGTAGAATAAAATATGTAGAGACCAAGGCTCACCACAACAGCAACTGATATAAAGCTATGGGAAGCCTTGGTATCGAAAAGAGAAAAATCTAAAACTAAGGAAACTAATATTGTACCTTAAACTGTAAAAGGTCTGGGATCCTGCTCCTGTCGGGTCTGTTCCAACGCAAAAGTCTATCCACCCTATGATGATCCACCATGTTGTCACTGAAAACCAAGAAACTGGCTACCACAACCATGATATCCACCTCGTCCTGAATGGCCTGAAGAAATCCAGTTCCCAAACTGGTTAGAAACTAGTGGTGCTACTCCAAAATGAGGAGTTATAAAAGCACTCATGTTGCCTGGTACGGGTGAGAAGATCTGAGAGAAGCGCTAAATAAAAAACATCTTGTCAAATGTTTGGCACTCCATTGGGTCTCTCGTGTAGTGTGGCCACATATTCCCACTCTTCCCACATTGGTAGCACAACACCTGGCTACTAGGAGAAGTGTCTGACCTTCTTTTATCATTGCACGAGGACACCCTATGGTGATTTTTTCTATCTGTAGGAGGATTAATAAATCCATATGTTGAGCCTCTCTAGCTCACAACTCTAGAATCTCTCATATTGGGCTCTGTGATCAGTGTCTGGTTGACTATAGAAGAGATATATGTCAACCAAAATATGTTCATATGAGATCAGATGTCGTGCCTCTAACCATCCTTGAACTTCCTTACCAAGAATAACTAATCACCTCCAGAAATAGGCGTGAAGCACTACAGCTTGGTAAAGTTGGAGGAATACTCCATGACAGAATGAGTTCCCTATTCCAGACTCATAATCTCTCAGGCATGATCGGCCCTCAAGGTCTTTGGATAGATGTAGTCAAAGAAGATGTGTTAAATCTCATCTCAAACCTTTATATTTTGGCGTCCCTCCTGTGAGATCACATCCCACAACCTCTTGGCAGAATCCCAAAGCATATAGGTAACGAGATTGACCCACTACAATGGAGGGGTATTAGGATTCTCAAAGATCCTAAAGATGGATTCTAGCCATGACGATGCTACCTAGGGTCCTCCATCCCTTGAGAATGTTGGAGGATGCTGCTACTGGAAGACCCACGTCAAATTAGCCATCGACGGGGTAGGAGGCGGTGCTCCCTAAAAGGTCTACATTATCCTCATAAAGTCTTCCCCGAACTATGCATCAGCACCTGTTTCTAGTATAATGGTCATTTCCAAGACTGACACAATAGGAGGATCTACTGAAAGTCCCCGATCAGCCATATCTAGTGTCCGATCACCGCCTGGAAACTGGAATACAACTAGAGGATGTCTCGATGGCATGAATCTGCAAGGCCAAGCGCACACCTTAGTGCAACATTATCGAGGACTGAAAACTAGAAGCATAGGATGGGAAAATGTGAAAGAATGAATTCAAGTTTTACAAAACATGACTACATGGCATGTACAATTCCTACGCAACATGTTCCCTTAGTTCATTCACAAGGGCATGTATTTATGCCAAAACTGGTCATGTAATAGCCAAACCACAAGGTGTGTTGTCCTAACACACATTGTCTAATATAATCCTCTTTCCCTACCCATGTACTTCTTCACGGATAATCCTCACAGCTCTCATAAGACAAGACTAAATGACATTTTCACAATAGAAACGATGTGTACTAAACTAGTTTCACCTGACCCATGCTGTTAGTGACACGACCGGACTCACATCTCACACTACATGACATGTTCCACACCGACACGACGTGTATGAGAAAGGATAACACTGACCTGTGTTGTTAGTGACACGGTCAGGTACCTGGGTTATACTAACCGACTTGTTCAATCCTAACACAGAGTTTATAGCTTATGTTATTATCCCTCTGTGTCGTTAGTCACGAGGGTGGACACAGGGTCAACACAACACGACATGCACAACAAGTACATAGCTTATTCCCCCTAATATTCTATTTTGTAACGGCCCATTCCAGCCCACGATCATGATATTGTTCGATTTGGGCCTATCATGCATGTTTTTCTTTTTTCCTGGGTTCTTGCCCTCAGGAACCCCTCGGGAAAAGGCCTCCTGATGGGAGAGGTATCCACACCACCTTATAAAGGGGTTATCGATACCCCTCCTGCTTCGATGTGGGATTTCCATAACATAACCACCACATATAAGGGCCCATCATTCTCACTGGCACATCAAATGGACACATCCTCTGCTGCTACATTGTAACGTATCGGTTTCATAAGCCACCCAAAGACGCCCCATACCCGGTTGTTCACATAGCCTCAAGAACATTTCCCCAAATGCCAGAGGCTGATGACTAGAACCATGGGCCTTAGGTGTGATAGTGGGGGATACAATTCCCCCATTCGTAGAGTTACAAAGAGGAAGCAAAACAAATTTACAATGGTAGAAGTAGTAATAATCCATAAAAATTAAACAACATTATATAAAAAATAAAAAATTGGATCACAGACATATATATGAATGATGCATGCTACATATGTCTAAGAAAGCATCGAAAGAAATCACAATGCTGAAATTCAATAGTAATAAACCAATGTACCAATGAATAACATTAAAAAAATCCACAACATCTCAATCCCTAGCCTTGTCCCATTCTATCCAACTCCACTGTCAATCAAGAACCTAAATTAGAAGGGAGCTTTCCCTTATCTATACCTGCATGAATATAATTTGTTTGGGGAAAACATTATGGCCCAAACTGGGTGTGAGACTAAATCCTAGTATGAAATCACAACAAGATCTGTGCCTAATAGTTAGTGAATATATAGAAGGTATGTACTAAATGTAGTAAACCAGGAAGTAATCAGTAGTAAACAATCCACTGTTGCAAATATCAAGAAACAGCTAATCAAAGCAGATAATCAAAAAAATGTAACCCTCTAGGATGTACCCACAACCTATCTCCTCTGGTCCTACCTAGAAACACAAGCAAGAAGTTAAAGAACAATGGTAACCCTATGGTAAGTACTCACAACCTATCCCCTCCGGTTCAGTTTAAGCATAGACTCTCTGAGAAAGCATTCACTGTTATTTCCTCTTATAGTCTCTTATCGGTCACTAATGTCACTCAAGGGAATCCCTTACAGACATTCCCTCTGTGTTCCACGTTGAGGAACTACAAACACTCTAAGGAATAACTCAACATCAATTCCCCCTATTGTCTCGCATCGTAAGTAAAACAGACACTCTGGAGAAGCCCTCAACATCCATTCACCCTATGGTCTGTACACCAGGTTCTCACAGCCCCATGTAAGTAACGAAAGTATAGTAGTTCATATCTGCCAAAGAAAACCGCCTAAAATACTTGGCTAGCAGTCTATAGCATGTCATCATGTCAGAACAGTAGTCACATCATCCTACAATACTAGGAATGGGAAAGTAAACAGCAGCCTAACTGGTAAACTAGACCCAAATGTCAAAACAGGAAAAACATACATGTGAAACACATCCAAAGCATATAATTTCACCCTATTCACAATCCATTATTATCTATGCAAGGATTCTAGCATAACATGAAAACAATATGGATAATATGGTAAACATTCAATACCCCTTTCATGGGTATTGGGAACAATTGAACATATAACTCAAATACATCCTTCAGAAAGGCAGAAACCACTAGCCTCGACGTTAAGAGATCACTATAAGTGAATCTCAAGCCTTGAATCGCCAAAGAAAACTGTATATCTATAAAAAATCCTAAATAATTCAACCGAGGATAACATTTAAAAGAAGGGTAGTCGGGAAATGATGCTCAAGGAGAAGGAAGAACTTATTGAGGAGATCCCAACACCATCAACAGCGGTCAAATTGGTGATCAGAAGGAGGATCGGTGGCTCGGAGAAGAACCGTGGTTGTATGGGTTCTCTCAGACAAAAAAACATAGACGAAGGGTGTTCTTTTCATCAGACGCGGCCCCGATTCATTTAATGAAAAAACAATACATGTCGTGTACTTTTGATGTACATAGAGTGTCTTTACCTTTTTCATACTCTTCTTTAGGAGGCCTCTAAGTCATCCCACATGGTCGTGTGTTTGGCCACTACACGGCTAGCACACAGTTACTCATGGTAACCTTGTACACGGCATGTACACATAGATTATAGGACATGTACATTGGAAATTTCTAGAAATTCCTCTTTTTCTAAAAAATTTCCAAAAAAGGAAAACATACCTGAAAAGAAGGTCTGAGTTTCTACAAAATATAACCATATAATTTTATTTTATTAAATATATCAAACATAATAAAGATTATAAAATAATAATTATTTGGTAAAATAATATATATCATTTATGAGTTATACATTTAATGTTAATGGATTCATATTATTATTTTAAACTATTAAAAAATTTCATCACTAATTCTGCCAGTACTTTTAGTCAATTGATTGAAATATTGGAAATAGTTCAAACAACCAATGTGAGTGGAGTATTGATGACATCGTAAATTATATGGATAACCTGGTGGGAGATTGAATCATGAACATTGTTACTATTATTTCTTAGTTTACTATTGTTTTAAAATGATAAAAGAATCATGAATAATTACCATATTCCCATAATAATGATCATGTTATAATTGGTAAGTTTAGGTGACAAGGGCCTTTAATATTATGTATATCATTCGATCTCTTAGTCTAGGATCACTAAATCAAACCAATTGAAATGATCATTTATCTCGTTAAGTTATCTGAGATAGAGGAGTTCATGCTATATATTTATCATGTAGTGGTATAATTTTATCAATTGATAAAGTTTGTAAAAAATATAATAATGTGAAGGATATCAAAGTGACAGGGTGAAATGTATTTCAGAATGTTTTTTGAAAAAATATTTTTCTCAGTCTCTCTGACATAATTTGTGTATTCTTCTAATAGTCTTATAAATATGGTTGAGGAATCCATTTGAGAATATGACGAATAAATCACAAGAGTAGAATTATACAATTCCAACTGTATCATTAACATTGAAATTAATTATGAATAATTTTTCAGTGGGATAATGCAATTTCTCTGGAAATCCTTAACCATTTAGTACACCAAATTCTCTAATGAAATTTTTTGATGTGACCTCAATTTAAATAATTCAGCTTACTGATTCTAATTTTTCTTATGAGGATAATAACTGTAAAATTTTGTTTAGTTATGTTACTATGATTGAGAAATATGGAGATGAGAGAAAATTTCAACTTCGCAAAAGTCACAAGTGATGGAAGTAAAATCCTTAGTATTTCATGATTAGGATAATTTAATAATTTAGGTGTGGGAAATAACGGTACCAAGATGGTTATTTTCAACAATGTTTTAAAACCATTATGATGGATAATAAGAATGATATACTCAACATGAATCCTATCAGATAATATTTCATCAAAATGGAAATTTGACTCCATAAAATCAATTAAAGATTATTGGTATTATCGATGATATCTGATGAAAATAAATCCATATCCTTGAGTCCAAGGGTGAGTTAATTCTATCACAAATATATCATGGTTTACTTGGTTAACATGCATTTTATAGGGATGGTCGGTTATTCCTTGTTTGTTTCGATGGATTTATTCAATGTTAAAATAATTCTCCAATTATTCATGAAGCTCTAAGCATTTATCTAAAGGGTTTACCACATTAGGAATGTCACCTAAGGCCAATTATCATCTCATCGCCTTCTCAAGACAATATGGAAAGTGTGATACATTAAAACAACTGCTATGTTAGATCCCAATAATTAAGTGGTGAATTGAAAATTACTTATTCATTAAATGATAGTGAAAGTAAAATAATTAAATTTTTTATATATATTCTTTCATATGAATAAAGTTTCGTAGAACTATTCTAACATGATCTCATAACATAGAAGTAGAGTTATTGGAGAATATGGAAAATTAGTCAACTATTACATCCCAAGTTTGTAACACAACTATAAGAACTCATGACTTTATTTTGATTATTGATCTTTATTTGGGGTGTTTTTTTTGGAAAATTATTGATTTTGGAATTATTATGAGCACATCTCGTGTACTTCTAAGTACACGTGGTGTAATCCTGAGTACATTTCATGTTCCTAGTTTCTATAGATAGCCATGTACTGGATGTGTAAAGGCCGAGTACATTGCCATGTGGATAGCCTAATGTGGGGGCCAGTTGAGGCTAGTACCCAACATGTAAATTAAATGAAAACTCCATGTTCTTTTCTTTTTATTTGATTAATTGGATTGTGGATGTGACTCATATCAAGAACATCCTTATTTATCCCGTTTCTCAAACATGAGACTAACGTACACCTAGAAATCCTCGATCACATCCCATTCCTCCATCTGAGCTCCAATTATTGTGGTGCTAGGTGAGATGGATTCCCACTGGTGAGTGCTCTATTTACCTAGAGTCTCTCTTCTTTATTTCACTTATTTCATGTGTTACCCAATGTGGAATGATTTGTATGGTTTTATAGATCTATTATGTTCTAGGATTATTCAAGGGCCTATTTTGAAGATTATTCTTCATTCGACATCGAGGTTGGTGGTATTTTTTATTTTGGTGTATATATTATTGTTATATACTATTATGTTCTGATTACCCATGATTTTGGAATTTCATGTAAAGGATTTAAACCTTGTTATCATATTCCATAGAAAGATTTATAGATTAATGATTTTCCTTGATATATTATAATAAATTACATGATTAGGGGACACCCTGTGTGTGAGTTACCTTGTTTGAATGTTTATGGTCATTTAGTCTGAGTTGCCTAAGAGGTAGACTTTGTTTCCCTGAAATTATTTTTAGGTTAGAATTGATTTCATAATTGATGCTTGTTAAATGCATGGGTTATCCATTGTAGCTTCTTAGACCTGTATTAGTTGAGATTACTTTGGGCTATTGGATATAGATATTGAATGATTGTATTACATAGGGAAATGAGAATCTGGTGTAGTTAGACCATCGTGGGAATTGAGTTTGATGTCTTCTCGAGAGTATCTATTATTAAAATCGTGAGACCATAGGGGGAAATCATGGTGAGTGATCCCTCAGAGTGTCTATATTATTCCATTAAAAGACAACATTGGGAATGGATGTGGAGTGCTTCATCATAGAGTCGGTAGTTTATCGTTAAAATACCACAATGGGAATTGGCGGGGAGTGATTCCTCAGAGAGTTTATGTTTTTGTGAGGCCAAAGGGGTTATACTGTGTGAACATTACCAGAGTGTCATTATATCTTAATTAATTTTATGTTATTTGGAACCATATGGGTTAGATTGTTAGAACATTTCCAGAGGGTTTCTTGTGAATGATTGATTCATTGTGATGATTCTACCAAGACGAATCAAAAGATTGGACATAGTTTTACTTGATTGATTATATGGACTTTTGATAAATTTGTTTTAAATTATACAAGGGTGAAATATCTTAGGCTATGTCCTGAGGTTTTAATATTCAATGGTTTGAAAATTTAATAAATGTAAATGAATTTAATTGTAAATTTTTGGATTGTTTACTTTTGAGTACATTCTTTTTTACTGCTTCATTTTGCATGATTCCATCTATATATATTGACTAACTATTAGGCATAGAACATTTAGTGGATTCTTATGGGTATTATTATCACACAATATTTAGGTCATGCTTTTCGACCCAACTAGATTACATAGTTTTAGGTATAGATAATGACATGTTCCATTATTCATTAGGTACTTGATTGTTGTTGGAGCTAGAGAGTGTGGGGACAAGATTAATCTTGAGATGCTATTTAGGTTATTTACTATATTAGTTACATTGGTTTCTGTGTTGCATTCCATAATTGTTACTTGTTTGGATGTTTTCATAAACATATGTGACATTCATCGTTTATATATGTGATCTAGTTTTTCATTTACTATTAGTATTATGATGTTTTCTTATTGTATAGTATTACAGCTTCTACTACTGTTTACTATTTCTTTCTGCTATGTTACTCTATCAATGAGGGAATAGTTTCCCTACTATCACACCCAAGGACCTCGCAGCTAGTTGGAAACCTATTTTGATTAGGGAAATAAGCTTGAGGCCATGCGACCAATAGAGCATGGAGAACCTTTGGGTGGCACATGGATCTGAAACATTACAATGTGGTATCAAAGGGAATGTATTATTTCCTTCATTTTCTTACTATTTGGAGCCAATGAAAATGGATATTAAGTAATTGGTAGTTGTTAATAAGCTCTTCCTTGAAGTAGCTAACCCGTGTACAGTGAAGTGCCAATTATCCTCAAATATTGAATCTTTTCTTGTTTTTAAATTGATACATTAAATTTGATTTCAAAATTGGGTGACTTAGTTATATTATGTTGTTATCATTTTTATTATTGATGATCTATTTCTATTTAAACCCATGGAGAAGAGGGTATTCCATATAATTCATCATATAGACAATTTCAAAATATCTCATGTCATACATTCTTGTCATTCCATTTAGGGTGAATTGTTGCTTACATGCTGTTTTGATAGATGTTATTCTAGGTATGCATATTGTTATGATAGATGACCTGATATAATACATACTATTAGATATGGTATTGCGAATATATAATGTATAAAATGAACTGGTGAAAACAATTTGGTAACATAGGTGTTATAGGCCCTCTTGGATCAAAATTTGGTGGATCTTGTATGAACATCGGTTGTATGTTTTCATGTTATGATATGAATAAGGATTCCCGACATTGATTTTTTGATGTATGGGATCCCTTGGGTAATAATTATTCATTAATTTGACAAATTATAAAGTTATTTAGTGTTATGGATGTGTTCCATAGGTCTACTATCTGGAAACCTAGACAACACGACATGTGGTGTTGTGAACACATGCCATATGTTCATCTATTCTAGAAGAAAACAACTTTTCTTAAGTATATTACATGAACTATCAATACACAATGTGCAAAGTTTAACTGTGTGAAAAATGTGGGTATCTAGAAATGGGTTGTTAATTGTTTGGCAGAACATGTTGTTCACTGGGAGTACACACCCTATCAAAGAGGCCATCTATCCAGCACTATAACTAACAACACTGGTGGATAAAACACATTTTAACACATACTTTACCATTCATACACGCCATGTAGTGTCGACTGTGTCTCTGATCGTGTCACTAAAAACCCGAGTGGTTAAAAGAAAAGTGGTACATTCCATGTATTGGGATGAACACGTCGTGTAGTGTTACCATGGAGAGAACCATGCGTTTGACCAAGTAGATGAATTCAAGTAGGAGGGGAAATTCAAGGACATGTCGTGTCATAGGAGGAACACACTGTGTGTTGGGTTGTTACACGACTTGGTTTGGTATGGTACATTCCCATTAATAACCAATGGAAACACACCATATGGTGGTTATAAATTTCTTTTAAACCTATTTTTCAAAACATGATTGTTTTCTCCACCTGTTCCTTTCTTATACATCTATGTTTCAGTACTTGATAATATTGAATTGAGGTGTGTAATATACCTTGAAGTTTCATTCCACTGGGACATCCTCTGGTTGTACACTATATATATGGTAACAATTCTACACTAGGAATGGAAGATCAGAGACTACTAATAGGACCTCTTGTCAACCCTTTCTTCTAATCGACTAATATAACAGACATAGGTGTTGATGCACAATTCTGAGAAGGATTCGCGAGGATTATGTAGACCAACCTGAGAGCTTCTCATCATACCCTATCCATGAAATATTGATGAGGGGTTTCAATTGTAGTATCCTCCCACTTTTTTAGTGTATGGAGACTCTGAGGCTTCATAGTATTGTTTATAACCCATTATTACTATCTTCGAGCATCTCGAGACAGATCCTGAGGTGATTGTTAACATGCAACCTACATGCTTTGAGATTCCGCTAAGAGATGGTTGTATGTGATATCACATGTGGGACACCAAAGAATAATGTCTTGTGATGTGTTCTAGTGGTTCTTCAATGACTATTTATACCCAGAGACATCAATGGCTGACCGATCCCAAGAGTTCATTGGTATGGAATAGGGTACTCGTTCAGTCATGGTGTATGATTCTCCCTTCACAGATATTCAGTGCTTCATTCCCATTCCGAGATGTGATGATTTATTTCTGGATAGGAAGTTTGAGGATGGTCATAGACAAGACATATGATCCCAGGTGAATATATTCAAGATGAAATCCATATCGTCTATAGTCAACCTGGCATAGATCATCGAGCATAATCTATGGGAGTCTAGAGATGTGAACCCAGGAGGCTCGACATATAGAGATAGTTCTTCTTCGACAGATAGTAGGAAGCATTTTAGGGAGTCTACATGCAGAGATCCAAGTAGACAAGATACTTTTTTAGGTAGCCAGTTGGAATGCTTCTAGTGTGGTAATAGTGGACATACAATACCATAGTGTCTAGGAGACATAGACTAGTGCTGATCATGCAGCAAGATGGTCCATCATAACCATTTTTCTTGTTTTTTACACCGGTATCTAGTGATGGGAGTTCTACAATGACTCCACATTATGGAGAAAGACCACCAGTTTCTCTTTAGTATGGGAACTGGAGTTCGTCCGAACATTTACGATGAAGAAGCAGTCGTGGACATGGTAGAAAGTCGACAAGCATTCAGCTATAGTTGGGTGTATCATCTCAGGGTAGTCAGGCAAGGTGACAGAGGCATGGTACAGGTCTGACATTTGTAGGGGAGTATACCTAGTAGGATCTGGATCATGAACCCTCTACAGTTAGGGGTACAATTATAGTTTCCTCGGCTTTAGCATCTTATCATATTTATATAGTGGCTTCCCATAGTTTAATATAGTTTTATTTTGTGGATATCCATGGTTTATGTGTCTTTATGTTTGATAATATTATTACGATAGACACTCTACTGGGGCTTAGAACTGATAGTGTACGTTAGTGTAAGGAGTTCCCTCTTTAGGTAGGTGGGTTTCACTTCTCGTGGGTCATCAATATCATAGATATTAAAAGATTGGATTTCATTCTCAAAATGAACTGGTTGGTCACAGAGGGTATTTTCTATACAAGGGATAATGGTATGTTTGGGCAAGAAGGAAGGGACTCAATCATTTTGTGTTGGGAGGACTTATAGAACATATATCTAGTTTATATCTAGATGACTAGGTAACATGAGAGATGGATATTCCTCCATTGGTGGATCAATTTAGATATGTATTTCTACATGACTTTTCAGGTTAACCTCTAGCATGAGAGGATGATTTCTCTATTGATCATTTTCTAGGAGTGACACTGGTGTCCATTCTTCCTTAGAGGATGGCTATCCTTGAGTTACAGAACCTCAAGGAACTAGTTAGAGGTGTTACAGTAAAAGGGTTTCATTACATCTAGTACTTCTCTTTGGGGTTCTCTTATCCTTTTTGCGAAGATGGTGGACGATACTCCAAGACATTGTGTGGATTATCAGAGGCTGAACCAGTTGATAACCATGAATAGATATCTCTTACAATTGATTGATAATCTCTTTGATCATTTTTTATTATCCCGATTCCTCTTAAATATTTACTTGAGATCTAGTTATAATAATTTGTGTGTTATACCATCATATATACTTCTTACAAATTTTCATAGGTCGTATGGTCTATATGAGTATGTGGTTATGTTGTTTTGTCTCACAAACCCACCAACTGTTTTTATAACAATGAAGAACTGAGTGTTCCATCCTTACATTGATACTTTGTTGGTAGTCTTCTTGGATGATATCTTGGTGGACTCTCACACTTGAAAAAACCATGAAAAAATATTGATATCAATTTGAGTACACTGATAGAGTATCAGTTATATTCCAAGATCTCAAAATGCCAATTTTGTATTGACTATATTCAATTCTTAGGTCTTGTAAGCTTAGAGACATGATTATTAGTAGACCCAGAGAATGTGTGAGTTGTATTTTTGTGGGAGAATCCAGAGAACCACTTTGATGTATTGAGTTTTTTGGGGGTAGTTGGTCCCTACATGCTCTTTATATATGACTTTTCATGCTTAGAAACCCCGCATATGGGCCTTACTAAGAAGGAATTGATGTAATTGTGGACAGATTCATGAGATTCATCCTTTCAGTTGCTGAAAGGGAGATTGACATTAGCACAGATACAAATTTTCTTAGAGTTGGGAAAGATTTACATCATTTACTGTTATGTGTCTGGTATCGGTCTTGGAGTAATTCGTATGCAGGGAGAAAGATTCATTGCATACCGGTCTTAGAAATTATGGCCATATGAGGGGAATTACCCAAGGCATGTTCTCGAGATGTCTTTTGTTTCACATTCTTTGCACTGTTTGAGACATTATATTTTTTGCAATCATTTTTTGGTTTTCACAAAAAACAAATGTCTCAAGTATATCATTACTCAGTTTGATATAATTTTAGATAAAAAGGCGGGTTGAGTACCTTTAGTATTTTTCCTTTTTATATTTCCTATAATCCTAGGAAACACAATGTTATAGTTGATGGGTTGAGAATGAGGACTCAGATATTAGAGGTTCAAGAGGCCAGTAGTGAGTGGAAACATACAGATCTATTCTCTGAGATACATTTGTAGGTGCATGATATTCAAGGGAAGATGTTTATTTCTTATATAGTTGTTACCGCAACTATTTTGGATCAAGTTCGAATGAGGATGCTATTATATTATGATGTCATCGTCATTCGAGAGAGTGTGTTTGGTGAGGACCCTATTCCAAGATAGCCTATAAGAGAGGATGAGATCTTGTATTATCATGGGCGTGTAGGGGTGTCAGATGAAATGTGTGTAGATAAGATGTCTGATTTTTATTCTTCAATTTTGGATGTACATCCTAGTGTCGCCAAGATGTATCATGATCTACACCATCAGTATTGGTTGGTGGGTAAAAAGAGAATGTTTCTAGTTTTGTTATGATATGTTCCACCAATCAGCAGGTGAAGGTGGAGCATCAGTGATCAGAAGGTCTTGTACAATATTTACCATTCCCGAATAGAAGTGGAATGTTGTCGTGATGGATTTCGTGATGGGTTAATTTAGTTCACCTTGATAGAATGATGTAGTATGGTTTGTTTTTGATTGAATCATGAAGGATTCACATTTCTTTTTGATCAATCTATCCTTTAGTTTTCGATGAGCTTGGAAGATTTTACATTTGAGAGATTTTATGTTTTCATGGGGTTCTGCACTCTACTATTTCAGATAGGGATTCCTGGTTCACTTTTCGCATTTGGAAGGGTCAATAGAGGGATTTGGGTACATATGTACTTCTGAGTACATCATACCATCCTGAGAAATATGGTCAGTCTGAGCGCATGATTTAGGTGTTGGAGGAAATTAAATGAGCATGCGTCATTTATTTTGAGGGTTATTTAGAGAGACATATACACCTAGTCATGTTTTCCTGCAATAACTGTTTTCAAGTGAGATTTTCAATTGGACATTATGATTATTTTTACGGTAGGCCATACTGATCAACCGTATAATGGTTGGAGGTAGTAGATGTAGCTCTGATGGAAAATTATATTATCTAGGAGAGAACTATGTAGGTAGAGTTGTTTCAGAATATGGTGGCTACTACATAGACTCTCCATAAATCTTATCAATATTGACATAGATGACCTCTGGTGTTCTATGTTGGAGATCAGTTTTTCATACGTGTCACAATAAGGTAGGTATATATGAGGATTAGAAGATAGTAGAGGATTTCACTGAGATACGTGGGGATGTTTGATGTTTTGGAAAGAGTCTCCATGGTTTCTTATCAATTGAAATTACCACAGAGTTACTGGGCTATGAACAACATATTTCACATTTACTAGCTACAATTATAATTTTCTGAGTCATCTCAAGTTTTTCAACCTGAGGAGGTTGAGTTGGAGGTGGATTCATCCTTCAAGGAGAATCTTATACAGATTGTGGATTATAGTAAGAAGGTTCATCATGGCTGGTCTATTCCTAGGGTATGGGTTCTATGGTCTCACAGGCGAGTATAAGATGAAACATGGGGGAGGGATCCAGACATATGATAACACTCTCTAGAATTGTTGGAAGTTTATTTTTCATTTCCCATGGAAGGGAAATTTGGGGCGGAATTTCATTAAGGGGTGAATTTTGAAAGAACTCAGATCTTCATTTCAGTTATGGATCTTGATTTTGGGTTTTTTGTGTGGAAAAAGAAGGATTTTTAAATATTCTATGTACACACCGTGTACTCGGTTCTTTTGGGTAGCCGTCATTATTCTGGGTAACAGGTGAGTAAATGGCCACATTGACCACCTAATGTCAGGTCCAGTTGAGGCTAGTACATTGCATGTACATTAAATGGAAACATTATATACTCTTATATTTATTTGATTAATTGGGTTGGGGTTATGTCTCATCTCCAGAAATCATAGCTTTTTCCCTTATCTCAAACCGGAGAATGAAGTATGGCTAGAAATCATCGAGCGCTTAATGTTCCTCTGTCTGAGCTTTGATTTATGTGGTGCCGAGTACGATGGATTACCAGCAGTGAGTTCTCTATTTCCCTCGAGTATCTTATCCCGATTCTCCCATTTCATGAGGAATCTAAGGATGAATGATTTTTATCTTTTTGTAGATCTATGATATTTTATGTCGATTTAAGGGCATATGTTTAGGAGTGCTCTACGTACGACCTTGAGGTAGCTGTTTCATTCCCATTCAGAGTATTTGTTTGAGTTATATTTTCCTAAGTGTCTATTACCCATGATTTGGGTATTTTGTGTGAAGGATTTGAACCCTATTATCATCTTCCATAGATTGATTTATAGATTAAGGGTTTTTTTGTTATATAATGCCAAATTTTATGCCTAGGGGACACCTCCTGGCTATGTTTCCATTGATTCGTTATGGTCATTTGGTCCGGGTTGCCTATGAGGCAGACCCTATTTCATTTCCTTACAAGTTTGGTTGGAATTGATTTCTTAATTTCTTCTTATTAAGTGAATGTGTTATGAATTATAGTTTCATATCCCTGTAGTAGTTGATATGAATGTCGGTGTTGTATATCATGTGAGAACTTGGTGTAGTTAGACCATAGGGGTAATGAAAATTAAGGAATTCCCCGGAGTGTATGTTTTTGACAATGCGATACCATAGAGGGGAATGATGGTGATTTATCCCTCATAGTTTCTATTGTATATTTTTATGAGACCACAGAGAGAATAGACGTTGAGGTTTTCCTCAGATAGTCTGCAGTTTATCGTTAAAAGACATCTGGGGGAATTGACAGTGAATGCATCCTTAGAGAGTCATTGTTTTTGTGGGACCAAAGGTGTTAGACTTTTCCAGCATTTCCAGTGGGTCATTATATCTTTATTAAAATGATTATATGTTGAACCTGAGTGGTTATACTATTAGAAAATTCATTTAGTGTTGTTTTTGAATGATTTATTGTTTTTGAAGAGTCTGCCAAGCTAATGCACAAGTGTAGACTCAGTCACACTTTATTGTTTAGATGGTCTTCTAAGACCTCTATTTTCAATTACACATGGGATACAGGGTCTATTCTAGATCCCATGGTTTCATTATTCATTAATTTGAATAATTTATAAATGTAAATTAATATAATTGGTAACTATAGGATTATTTACTTTTGAGTACTTTATTTTTTTTCTTTATTTTTCATATTGCATGATATATATAATCACTGATAGATAGCCATATATCTTTTGTTTTTTTACTAATAAAATTATTCTCACACCCTATTTGGGTCATGTTTTTTGAAAGAAATAGATTACATGGTTGTAGGTACAAATAAGGGAAAGTTCCCTTCTTTATTGGGTATTTTATTGTTGATGGATCTGGAAATCTTGTGACCAGGAATAAGCTTGTGATGTTGTTGGAGTTATTTAATGTATTCTATAGTTTTGTTTCAGTGTTGTATTCCATCATTATGAATTTTTTGGATATTTTCCTAGATATATGTGACATGAATCATTTACATATGTGCTCCTGTTTTTTATATACTATTAATATTCTGTTGTTTACTTGTTGTTTGGTATTACTTCTCTTGATAATTTTTACTATATTTTTCAATTTTTTACTCAACCAATGGGGGCATAGTTTCCCCACTATCACACCTAAGGACCTCACTGCTAGTCAGCATACTCTGGGGTTTGAGGAAATGATATTCAAGCCATGTGACCAACCGAGCATGGGGCACCTTTGGGCGGCACTTGGTTCTGGGATGTTACATCAACCCCTATATAGATTTTTGTGCAAAATACACTAGAAAATATATTGAAAACCAGCTTAGAATAATTTGAATGTATTCTTAAAATGGATTTTATTTCATTGTATATATCTTTTATAAATTTATGAGAGAACAAATCTCCATTCATTTCGAATATCCACATATGAATATAAAATAGTGTATGGAGGGGATGAATCCTCATTAGTAAAAACATATCCACCATGGATTTTATTTACTAGTGAATAAGTGTATCTTGATAAATTATTGAGTCTAATGGCAGAAATTTATTTCATGAAATTCCATTTTTATGTAAATTTGAGGACGTATTTTGTGATGAATTTTATTCACTTATTTATTTTAGTGTGGTTTAGTTCTTAATTGATCACATATATAGATAATTTATAATTTCCAATAATCCATATTAAATATTCATTTCAGAAAAAGAGGTTCCATAGAAAATATTATAGGGGAATCATGATAAACCTTTTAAACATTCATGTTTTTCAGTATGGGATGGGAATGTCCACATCATCAAGAATAAATATGTGTCAATATACCCTTACATTGATTCTAATGAGTTTAAATGTACAACGATAATGAAAAAATACTATATTCCATTAATTGATTCCTTTTTCAGTCTTCTATGTGGAGCCCAATACCTTTCTAATGATAATCATCATTATTCATACTCTCAAGTAAAGAAAATCAATGAGGATACCCAATTATTTCTTTTCATATAATATACAAAAACTATGAGTTCATAGTGATTCATTTGGTAATAATTAATTTTCGGAATGTCAACCTAGACATGATGAATAGAGTCTTCAGAGATTAAATAAAAAAATTCTAAACGTCCTTAAAGAATATGTAATTATCTACTACAAACTAAATGGGATTCATGGGGAAAATCTATATACTAAAGAAACAGCTTTCGGGAAGAAAAATTCCTATAAAAGTTATAGAAAATGAGAGTTTCAATTGGGGTAAGTAAATGTATTTGGTAATGTTATAATCATTAAATGAATTATAATGGATTCATGAAAAATAGATGAAATAAATGATTATACAAGACCAACATCTATTGAAAAAAGCTCTTACTTTCCTTGGATTACTTGGTAAATATAATTAATTTGTAATAAAATTATCACGATTATAAATCCCAATAACCAAACAGATTTATATGGAATTTTTGTATTTCTATATTTATGAATGTGAATAATTATTTATAGAGTTGATGAAGATGTTAATCACCACACCTGTGATAAAATTTTCCAATAGTGGCATTTTATTTCTACACTACTATGATATGTCTGAAAATGGATTTTTGTGTGTACTTATAAAAAATGAAAAGGTGATATCTTATACCTCCCCTAGTAAAATATATATTAGAAGAACTACCAATTGTATGATATAAATTTTGATGTAGTGAAATTTTTATTGACATATTTGTGAAATTTTCTCTATGGAAGAAATGGTGAAATATATATGAATCCAAAAATATTAATGTATATATTCACAATAATTATATTAATTTGTTACCACATAGGTCGTTAGAGTTGATCAAGGATTATTATTGTTCAATACAATACCATCATAGAAAATAAAACAAGGTGGTTGATTTTCTAACTAGAAATAATTCCACAACCTTATCAATGACATGGATTTCAAGGGATCAAATTTTTACTGTCATAAACATGATAAAAATGGGAATAATAAAAGGTTTTTCGAAAAAAAATCTGAAATAATTTTTCAAACTTCTATTTCAGATAGGATTTGAGAGGCATATTAAAATCAAGATTTACTATATAGGAATATTGTGAATATTCAGATTGTAAACAATAATTATTATGGAATTAAATGTTTTGGAAGCTGGATATGTGTCCCATCAAACTAGAACTGATGACAGAACCTCTGGATGATTGGAATAGAACACGTTTATCTATTCATCTAGGTAGTACTAAGACATGTGGATATTTATATAAAAACATATTTCCAGATAACATGATTATGGATATTTCATAGTTTGTATCCTGATTCTCAATATGACAATAGGTCATTGTTTTATGATAAATGTTTATGGGTATTATGAAACTATAACCCATGATAGTATGTAAATGGGAAAATAAAAGCATTATTTTCATATTGGGAATCCCTAGGTATAACACCACTAGGTTTTGGAAATAAATATTGAATTCAAGAAACACTAAGACCCAGAAAAATAACACATTTTATAATATAACTATTAAACATAAATTTTCCACTTCTATGTTTTGAATTTCCAAAAAAATAGTCATCTAGAGTAGTGATCGGTAAGTCATTAGGAGTCTGCTGGAACAAACATGATTTTTGGTGAATAGTAGCATCCTCTTATGAATAGTAATATGAACCTTATAAATAGTAAATCATGATATTATTTATTTTCTTAAGGTAACAACATAGAGAGATCTTAATTAATATATCACTGTGATATAAATCTAATTGTACCTTTAAAATTATTATTTTTTGATTTAAGTGTGATTTAATTTAAAAATTAAATTAATAATATTTTGAAAATTATTTTTTAAAAGGGAGTTCATTTTTAATTGTACATGTTGAAAAATGGTAGGGGTGAATTTTTGGGATTTTTGTGAAATTCATGAATTTTGGATGTATAGTGAAATAAGGTAAAATATCGTATATACAAATTTTGATTTAAATGCACTATTTATGACATATTATGTAAATTAAGGCCACATGGTTCAAACTCACATGAACTTATTACTATTTTGGGTCACATGAAATAACCCTCTTGATTTTATTTAACGAAATAATTAAATAATGAATTAAATATTCAAAATTCACTCCTCTCCTCTGGTAACCTCCTCCCCCTCCCCCTCATCCTATTCTTTTAACTCAACTATGACTTGAATCTCCTCAAGTAGATTCAAATATACCCATATCTAATCACTTCCCACGTCAAATAAGCTCTAGAAATTTCTAGAATACCCAAACCGCTTCTCAAAAGTAGGTTCTCAAGGTGGTTATTTTAAAAGGTAAAGTACCATTCTTTTTCATTTAGTTTCATTTCAATTTATCTTCTTATGTTATCCACTACTCACCCACTCTATCCAAACGACCATGATAACTACAATATCATCTACATACTAGGATAATATCATTTTAATGTAGGAACCATCATCAATATTTTTAATCCCTCCCATTTATTTTTATAACCGAAATCAAACTCCATGAGGTTCCAATTTATAACCTTTGTGGGTGAAGATGTTTCATTCTTCAATTTATCCTTTATCAATGGTCATGAAACAATTTTGATGGTTGAAAAATAATCTATTATTTTTATTATAAACTAATAAATATCTAGGAACCATTATATGTACATATTATTAATTTACATGACAAAACTAGTTCATAATAATCCCAATATCGCCAAATAATCGAAGTGGTTGTCATCTATTGATTCATCCTCATTACATGAACCCAAATGATAGAAATGACCATATAAAATTATTAATATTCATAATTAATAAATAATTTGAATTCCAGTGATTTAAAAATATTCCACATGAACTCTATTTATTAAATACAATTGAACTGGTTATGAAAATCAATTAAATGAACACTCTGGAACTATGTAGTCCGATATTATAATTATTTTTTAAAAAAAATAAATGAACTAAAAAAATTATGATAAAATAAATAAATGTATAATAGATTCTTAATTAAGTTATTAGTAAGTCTAATTTCATATTCAATGACCTTAAGTTCACGAGGGGACCACATTCTTACTTAAGGTAATTGTTTTTTCACCCGAACCTCCATTTTCATTAGGGTTACTTTTATTATCTAATTACATCGATAAATTTTTTTGTATTATTAAGTACTCCTTATAAATTCAGAGTGAGTTATTTTTATATGTTCACCAACCATAATACTTTCTTATTTTATTGATATATACATTTTTAAAAGGAACATTCAAAATTGATCTCGAAATACAAGCCTCATTCAAGGGAATTTCCTAAATTCATACCTATTTTTAAGGGAACTATATTCTTTATTTATGGAAACTATTAACATTTTAAAATCACTCATTACATAATGACAATACTAGCTTACTTCACCACTGGTTTATAAAATTATTTTTCAAAAATAACTATTCGTTTCAATGTAAAAGTGTATTTAACTCACGAATTACACGAAGATTTTATAAGAGTATCTTCATCTATTTCAACAATATTATTGACTCTTATGTATTATTGGGACTAATAATTAATGTAATAATCTACCATATTTAATTTAATTTTTTATTATTATTATTTTTGTGGATGTGGTATCAGAAAACCATTCACAAATTTACTCTGAATGATTAGTGTTTATGTTTAATGATCGGGGAAAATTATTTACATTTCATATATTAGTTTCAATATAAATTTTGTGTTGTTTATATTTATCTAAATTCATATGAAAAATTAATTATAAATATAATGTGTTAGGTGGGGCCCACTATAACCCCTCGGTGCATCGGTAGGTCTAATAAGAAAAACTATGTTCACAGTATACGGCCTTGAAAAAATGAATATTTATGGTCATGGCACAAGTCCTTGATGGTATGGTGATGATTTCCAAAATTACGCATTACCTAATTATGAAAATATTATTTATTGTTCATGTGGTTATTTGACCAATAGAATACCCAATATTATGTTTTTTTGTGGAATTACTTAATCATCTCTGATTCCATCTTTAATGTGTTCATGTTTTTGTTTTGGGAATATGTTTTTAGTTATTTATCATTACTAATTTTTATATATGTTCTATTCTGTGGATTAACATTTCTATGATTTTGAGTTCATCAATTTCTTATGTTTAATTTTCTCATGACATGAAGAATTTTATTATGAATTACATTCTGAAATACCATAGGAGTTATGGATATTGTCTAAGGAGTTATCATGTTGTATTTATTTTCAAATTGTATTGTTGAACTTATGTACATATCATGTTTTCAATAATACTAGAGTACACTATCCTTAGAGATTATTATTATTATTTTTATATTCCAATGACATCAAATAAGGACCGGAACTGGTAAACTGGTTTCAGGTCCATACAGTTTGTATAAAAGGATGTTTAGTAGAAAACATGGATAATAGATTTAGAAAACATAGTTTAAGGAACAGATCCCTAAGATAGTCATTGAGGATAAGAATAAATGAACTTCCTGGGATTTTGGTAAGGAATATATTATGTATATTTTTCTAGAAAATACATCCATGTCTGGATACAAATATGTATAGGTGGCTCCGGCATAAATGTACCTAGGAGTGAATGCTCTGAAAAGGAGTTTTAGCCTTGACCTAGGGTATCCTAGTAAATAACAATGGGAATTGTTTCACTCTTCGTATTGAAACTCTCAAGGGATATTCTTAGGGTAATTAAAATTTTAATTTCAATAAATTATGAATGATTTAAATATATATTTTTCCTCTATGAAACCATTTTTGTGACTATGGGATTAGCCATCCGTAGGATATCAATTTATACTTTGTATTTTGTTAAGTTACGATTGTACATTATGATTCATAACCTAACCTAGTGTATTAAATTATCTTGAAATAGTGCCTAGTAGTTGAAATGGAAATAATAGAAACACACATATACCATATAGGGATTTCCCTACGACGTAAGATAATGAAGCTTGCTCTAGTTGTGTGATTAGTACATAGCATCTTATAACTATACCAGGAAAACTTTCATAGATTATGAATAATATTCCTACCCATATGTTGTATCCAGATCCACCATGTTGAGGAGCTATGTTAGATATCTTTATGTGACAACAACCTCCGTCATTCATTGGGACTACAAACCCATTTAATAGTGAGTAGTGGATAAGTTCTCTAGAGAATATATTCCTAACTTTTTTTGATGTAAATAAATAGAGAATGTTTTCATTGATGTTTATCGAATATTTGGAGAGGAAAATCATTGGGGGTCATTAATCTATACATAAATGAGGAATAGGAAATAAAATATATGAAATAGAGGGATTTTAAGTAAATCATATTGGAAAAAAATTTCCCTCGTGAACAATAAGTAGATATGGAGGGAAAAATCTTGAATCTGAGGGAGAAGAAGATTGAAAATGTTTCCAAGTATGAATCCAGCATTACAATCCTAGTAAGGAAGGTTGTGGTCTACATATATAATCCTAGGAGAAAAATTGACCGATTCTTTGATGGTTTAAAACCATTACATCGAAGATATCTGGTCTCTCAATGTTTCTGATCATATGATTATATTTTCCCAAGGTTTATCAAGATAAAAAAGGATTATTATAAGTCATATGAATTAAAAGGAATAAAATATAATAAGAGGGCTGAAAAATACTATGGAAATAGAAAATAAGGAAATGAGGAAGAAGGGAAGATTTGAATTTCCATCCTATAGTAATTGTGGGAAGAAACACCCTAGAACTTTCTTAAAGGTAATGGGAGTCTGTTATAAGTGTGGAGAATAATTCCACCTATCTCAGGATTTAATGGGGATGAATTCAAAAACAAATGTTCAATGCTACAATTGTAGGGATATGGGAAATTATTCACATTAATGTCCTAGGAATCAAATAAATGTTCCCCAATTAAGTAAAATGGAGCAAGGCCAAGCTTATGCGGTCACAACTATAGATTTTGATGTTCCTACAGAATTGGTTGTAGTACATTATTAGTTTAATCATACTTATAAAATTCTTTGTTTGATTTTGGATAGTCACATTCTTTCATATCTTCCCAGTTTTCCATAAAAATATGATATTTCCATGTTTGTTTATTAATGGATTTGTTAGTCAAAACTATTAAGGGAAGTATCATTGCAACAAAGTATAGTCAGGAAGTCCACATATTGGCATATAAATGTGTGTTATCTGCTAATTTTATTGTCATACCCATGATTGACATTAATATAGTCTTTGGTATGGATTGGATTTCAAACCATTATGCAAAAAAGTTATTTCAAGAAGAAGGAGGTTACTATTTTTGAGGATGGTGTGGAATCCACTATCTTTAGGGATGAAACATCACCATATGATTCTCATCTAGATCTACCCCGAGTAGATCGAAAAAATTCAATATTTGGGGAGGAAGTGAATGTAATAAATAAGGGGGACATAAAGAATTTTTGAATAGATGATGTAACTTTTGTGAAATAATATGTTGATGTCTTTCCAGAAATTTTATCAGGACATCCTCTAGAGTAAGAAATTTAGTGTTCAATTGAGATAATCACTGGTTCAGGCCCCATATCAAAGACCCATTATAGAATGACCACTATGGAGTTAGTGGAACATAATAAAATACTATATGAATTGAGTGATTAATGATTTATTTGACCAAGTGTTTTTCCATGGGATCCTCGGTTATCTTTGTCTAGTAGAAAGATGGATCCATGAGGCTGGGCATTGATTACAGGGAAATCTATGCTATTTAAATAAATAATAAGTATCCTCTTATAAGAAATGATGATTTATTTGATCAACTTCAAGGAGCCCAATATTTTTTGAAGATTTATCTTCAATCTAGATATTATTAGTAGATTATGTGGAAGGAAGACATTCCAAAAACAATATTTTGTACTAGGTGTAGCCATTATGAGTTTACGTTAAATCCTTTTTGTGCTAACAAATACACCATCTATTATCATGGATCTAATGAAGATAATTTTGATGGAATATATTGATGACTTTTTAGTGGTTTTTATTAATGATATCCTGGTATAATATAAATGTTGTGAAGATCATGAAAATATATTGTACACTATTCTTAGGACTCCTAGAATAAATGAAGTGTATGGGAAGTTCAACAAGTTTGGATTTAGGATTCAATCAGTTTCCTTTATAGGCCACATTGTCTCTAATGATAAAATATTTGTTGATCCTTTTGAAGACAAATCTTGCGTAATAAAATTCTACTCAAATGATCATAACTAAGTAATGTATATTTATTGGTTTAGCTGGTTATTATTAGTGTTTCCTTCATAACTTCACCTGTTTAGCCAACCCAATGACCAAGATCACACAAAAAGGGGCTATGTTCATAAGGACGAAATAATGTGAAGAATGTTTTAATGAATTTAAGAGATCATTAGTGAATGATACAATCTTGACTCAACCATCATGGAATGATGGATTTTTTATCATTAGTGATGCATCAATGAAAGGTCTTGGTAGTGACCTTATGCAGAATGATAGAGTGACTTCTTATGCATATAGGCAGCGAAAAATTCTTGAAAAAAAACTATCCAAATCATGATCTTGAGTTATTCGTGGTTGTATTTTCTCTAAATATTATAAGACATTACCTCCATGGATAAAACGAGAGATACATACAGATCCTAAGATTTTGAAATATATATTCTCACAGAAACAACTAAACATGATAAAAAGAAGCTGGATTACTCTACTCATGTATTAGGATTTCCCAATACACTAGTAATCAGGTAAGGTAAATATGGTGGAAGATGATTTGAGTAGAAAGGACCATGGAATTCTAAACAAGATTAGAGTTGAAAGGGATCCTTCATTCATTGATATATTAAATATGGATATGGAAATCATCATGGAATGTAAAACATCACTATTTTCCCAAATGGTTTCCGAACCATCCTTACTGTAAAGGATAAAAAATTCTCATGCAGATTATGAGGAATTTTAAATGAAAATTAAAGCGGTAAATGATTGGATGGTTATTGAAATCATATATGAAGGTGGAATTTTGAAATTCAGAAAGAGTATTTGTGTTCCCACTATTCATGAGCAAAAGAGGGAACTATTGGATGATGCTCATAGCTCTAATTTCCCTATACACCCAGGTAGCACAAATTTTTATAGAGATCTAAATAAATATTTTTGGTGGGAAAACATTAAGAGGGAGACTAATAATAACGTGTCGAGATGTATGGTTTGTCAAAATGTGATGGCTGGAAGACAATATCGTGGAGGATGCATACAACCCATTACTATTTTTATATATAAATGGGATGATATTATCAGTGAATTTTTCATGGAGCTACCATAGAATCCAAGAAAAACTGATGCGATACGGATCATTGTTGATCATCTTACCAAATCAGCAAGTTTTAATGCTATAGGAGACGATTAACCACTTGATCATTTAGAAAGACTATATATTAATTAATATTTAAGTCTTCATGGTATACCCTTATGAATTTTTTCTGATCGTGATCCCCATTTTACAACAAAATTTTAGAAAAGTCTTTAGAAGGCATTATATACTGATCTTCATTTGATGACTACCTACCACACACAACCTAATGGATAATCAGATAATCCTATTCAAACATTGGAAGACCTTTTGTAGTTATGTTCACTTTACATTCATGTTATGTGCGATCAATATTATCCACTCATAGAATATCCCTTAAACAATATCCTTCAATCAAGTTTTCATAAGGCCCCATATGAAGCATTATATGGAATGAGATTATGTAAACCGATATGCTGGGATGATGTTGGTGAAAGAAAGATCTTAGGCCTGGAACTTGTTGAGGAAACAACAGAAAAGGTAATGATTATCTATACCCATATCAAAATAGGTCAAAGTAGAAAAAAAAGATATTACGATAACCAAAGTATTTGGAATTCCAAGAAGAAGATCATTTTTTAAAGGTGTCTCTATGTAAGGTATTATACGATACTGTAAGAAGAGAAAATTAAGTCCCAATTATATTATAACTTTTAAAATTTTGGATCGAATTGGTTCCATATATTACTATTTTTCAATGCCACCAAGTCTCTATAGAGTTCGCAATTTGTTCCACATATAAAAGTTTTGGAAATTAATGCCAGACCCAACATGTGTACTTACCTATGAAGAAACGTTACTTGAGCCTGATCTATCTTATTTTGAAGATCCTATCATGATATTTGATACTAATTAACATGTATTGAGAAATAGGACAACTCGTTTGTTAGAGATACATCTAAGGAATCATAAAATCGAAGAGGTGACAATTGAGCCCAAAGACCTTATGAGCAAGACCTACCCAAATATTTCCTTAATGTAACATTTTTGGAATTTCGAAAACAAAGTTATTGTATGTAGGTGAGAATTCAACACCCCATGGTTTTAAAAATTAATATTGAATGCATGAAACAGATAGACCCAACAGAACAACACAATTTATAATCTAATCTTTAAACACAAATATTCCTCTTTAATGTTTTGAATTTCAAAAAACAATCATCTACATTTGTGATCAATATGTTATTTGGAGTCACATAGAATAAACATTATTTTATGGAGAATAGTAACATAACCGTATAAATAGTTATATGACCCATATAAATAGTAAATAATGATATTATTTTATTTTCATAAGGTAATATGTTAATGGAATCTTAATTAATTTTTCAATGTGATATAAGTGTAATTATATCTTAAAATTTTTTATTTATCAAATTAACTATAATTTTACATAAAATATAAATGAATAATATTTAGAAAATTATTTTTGAAAAACTATGTTCATTTTTGAATTCTACACATCTAAAATTAGTAGGGGTGAATTTTTTGGATTTTTCTGAAATTCATGAATTTTTCATTAATATTGAAATACAGTAAAATACAGTATATAAAAATTATCAGTTAAATACACTATTTATGACATCATAAGTGATGTAATTACACATGGTTAGAACTAAAATGAACTTATTATTATTAGGGGTCACATGAAACAAAAATATTGGTTGTCTTGTGGAAAATAATAATATAATGAATTAAATATAAAAAAATCACTCCTATGATCCACTATAAATACTTCCCTCCCTTACAGTTATCTTTACTCCTATAAACCTTGAATAACCTCAATTATCTTTCCATTTACCCTTAAATAGTAACTCCCCACGTCTATGAAGCACTTTTACTTCCAAAAAAGGCCAGAACCTCTTCCTTTAAAGAGGTTCTCAAGGAGGTTATATCAAGAGGTAAGGAACCTTTCTTTTTCATTTAGTTTCATTTCATTTTATATTATTTTGTTATCCACTCCTCATATCCAATTTGAAAGGGCCATTATAAATTAATTATCATCTCTATACTATAATTATATCATGTGAATGGAAGAAACCTTATCAATTTTCATACTCCCTCCCTTATATTTTTATAAACGAATTCAACGTCCATAAGGTTCCAATTTATAAACATCATGGATGATGAAGATTCATTTTTCAATTTATCCTTCATTACTGTTAATATAAAAATTTTATGGTTTCAATAGAATATAATAATTTTATAATAAACTAATTAATATTCAGAAATAAGAATATGTACATATTATTAATTTTCATGATCGAACTAGTTCAAAATAATCCAAATACCGGCAAATAATCAATGTGCTTGTCATATAATGATTCATTCTCATTGAATGAAAAAGAAAGATAGGAATGACCATAAAAAATTATTAATGTTCATAAATAATATGTAATTTTAATTCTGGAGATATACAACCATTCCACATGAACTACATTACTAAAAACAAGTGAAACGATTATGAAAACCATGAAAACGAACACTCTAGAGTGACAAAATTCAACATTATAAATTATCAATATGAAAATAAAAGAACTAAATATAATTATGATAAACTAATTAGATGTATAATAGGATCTTAATTATTTTATTAATAAGTATATTTTCATATTCCTTGACCATATGTTCATGAGGGGAACACATTCGAACATAAGATAAGGGGTTTTCCACCCAGACCTCCATTTTCATTCAGGTTACATTTATTGTATAATTACCTAAATGATATTGTTGTGTATTATTATGTACTCCTCATGAATTCGGTTTTATTTTTATTTATATATTCACAAACCAAAAATCCATTCTAATTTTTTTGATAGTTAATCATCTTAAAAGGAACATTCAAATTTGTTTCAAAAAATACAAACCCAATGAAAGGGAATTTCACAAAGTCTTAATTATTTTTCATGGGAAAAATATAATCTATTTTTTGAAAGCATTATCATTATAAAATAACTCATTTTATTATGAAAATAATATCTTACATCACTTTTCGTTTATGATTTTTTTTCAAAAGAACTCTTCTTCTCAATGTAATAGAGTATTTATCTCATGAATTACTCAATGGTGTTATAAGAATATCTACATCTATTTCAAAAATAATTTTTATTCTTATGTATTATTGGGAATAATAATTCATGGAATCATCTACCAAATATATTTTAATGTTTTATGATTATTATGTTTGTGGATGTGCTATCTTAAAACCATCACCAATTTACTCAAAAAATTTAGTGTTTATTATTAATGTACGGGGAAAGTTATTCATATTTCATATATTAGTGTAAATATGAATGTATATATATTTTAAATTTATCCCCATTCATATAATAAATTAATTGGTCATATAATGGGTTTGGTGGGGCCCCATATATCCCCTCAGTGCATCGGTAGGTCTCGTGAGACAAACAATGGTCTTTACAGAAGGCCTCAACAAAATGATTATTTACGGTCATAGCATGAGTCCTTGATAGTATGGTGATGATAACCGACATTATGCATTCCCACATTAGGAAAATAGTATTTATGGTTATTGAGGTTATTGTGATAGTATAATAATCATGATTATGTTTTTTATGTCATTACATTCTCAACTATTATTCCATCCATAATGTTTTAATTTTTTTGTTAAATGAATTTGTTTTTAGTAATTCATATTTCTTAATTTTTATATATCTTCTGTGGTATTGCATACCCTTACTGATCGTTTGAGTTTACCCCTTTCGTATGTTTAATTTTCTCAGGGTATGAATAATTTTATTATGAATGACATGTTGTTATAACCTAGGAGTTTAGGATGTTTTGTAAGGATTTTATATGTTATATTTCTTTTCAAGTTGTAATGTTTAACATATATATGTGTCTTGTTTCGAATAATACTAAACCACTCGGTCTTTTGTGATTCATTTTCCTTTTTTATATTCCAATGGAATCAAATAAGGCTCCAGCTCTGGGAAACGGGGGTCGGGTCATTACACTAGGGAACCAATATGTAGTAACCTCATATAGGTGGATGTCAATCACATTAAATATTCATCAAAATCTAGTTCTATATAGGAATAGTTACCTCTTGGACAATTCACTATAATTTATAAAATATAAATGGCATGACTATATGAAGTTTCACTATCTATTATATATTATAAAAAACTATTGTTTTCCATAATGTTTTTGGGAATTAATTAGTAATAATATGATATATTACATTTATTAACCATTTGTTGTCAATCTCATAAGTATGGTTAGTAAAAAAATCATTAAAACTATGGAACATATGTTAAGATTAGTTTCAATTTATTTTAAAGGATGTTGGCGTATCACCTTCTTTTAATAGAGTTATCATATAATAACTGTTTACATTGTACAACTAAAATAATACCTTATGAAGCATTGTAGGGGAATAATATTTAGATTAAAACATGTTCTGATGATGCTTAAGAGTAAAATATGATTATTCATGTTCTTATCCAAGATATTATTGGGTAGGTTCAAAACATTAAGGGCGATATGAAATCCACAAAAAGGTGAATGAAAATCAATAAATAAAATCATTGAAATATAATTGTGTTTAATGATGGAGATATGTAGTTACTTTATATAATTACATGGATGAAAGTGATTTGTTTTTAGAATAAGGTCAATATTAGTCCGAGATACATTGGAACCATTGTGAGAATTGATCTCATTAGGGTAGTGGTTTATTGAATATCACTCTCAGAGAACATATCTCATTTACATGATGTGTTACACATATCCATCATATGGATGTACATACCAAAACACACACATTAACTGAATCTAGAGGGTGTAGCATTATATAATGATCTTTTATATGAGTTCCATCATATCAAGATATTATATAGGATATACAATGATCAACATGAAAGGACAACTCACATGGTCAAGGTGTTGTTGAGGAACCATAACATAAATGAAGTGACATTGGATCAAAAATAGGTGTTAAAGAGAAAGTAAACTCATATTTTAGATAGGAAAATTTTAACTTATACCTATATGATTTGGTGAATTGTGAAATGACATAATAATTTCTTAATGAAATATCATTTCCAAAATAAGTAAATTCATTATTAATAGATGATGTTATAAAATGAATTGAAAAACATTTATTACTTATTAATGTTATATGATATATCAAAATTTTTAGAATATTTTGATTCATAGTCATTAATAATATATACATTATATAGTGTTATTCAATAATATTATATTATGGGTTATGATAAAGACCATTTGACACAAAAAAGAATGTGATGGCTTCAAACTGTAGGATCTTTCCATGTTAATCCAATTGTTATATAATTATAATGGGGATATAATTACATGGATTTACCCTTGGAAAATAATATGTTATGATTCAGAAACTAATTCACAAATGAAACAAGATAAGGTAGAAGTTCATGTTCATGAAGATCATGACCCAAACCATGTTCACCAAACCACCCCATGAGCTTCCCATAATCTCACAACATTTCTATATTGAATTCACTAGTGTAATAAAAAGTTATGTATCTAAACAATTATAGTATAAATTTTCAAATATTATTTTCAATAAAAAATATTATATTTATCAATTTATTATATTATGTTATTAATGAATAATGAATGTGTTTCATAAAATTATATTTCGATATGATGAAAAACGAATGATATTTTTTGAAATATATTATTTCAATGAATAATATATTTTAAAAAAAATATGAATTTTTTAAATAAATCATATTTTCATATAATATTTTCATTCAATAATTTTCAAATATAAATAATCATATAACTTTACAAAGCCAAATGTAATTATTATAAGGCGTAGTAAACTATTATTATCAGGAAAATAGTATTTTTCACTATATTATTATATTCATTTTAATGTATAAATTATTATATTTAGAGATTAAATTTAATAAAATAAATATTATTTTTGAAATCAGAATGATAATGATATCAAATGGTTATTTTTTAATTAATTTTTAAGGCTTGTGAATTTTCAGTTAAAAATTAAATACAATATCAATATATGTTATGTATTACGACATCATAATGAACCAAAAGTGTGGTAATATAGGCCCTAAATGGTATCTATTACAATATATATATATCCCTATTATAATAATAATTGTTTAAGATATTGTTTTAATTTTATAATCTATTAATTAATCCCTTAAATATTATATTATATTTTAATTCATTATATAATTAGTATAAAACATGAATCACTTATCCATTATCAATGGAATTATCATATTGTTTTTGGATAATATACTTATATAATAAAGAAAAATTATTACTTGGAAGGAACCAAATAATAAAACCATATAATGGTTTGGGGTTTTGATTACATTATCATATTCGGTTTAAAAAAATATGGATAGGAATTAATAAATAATTATCATATCTTTTTCTATGTAAACCCAACCAACCTCCAATTTATCATCACTAAAAAAATTTGAGAACATGAATTTACTCCCTTCAAACTCACATTCCCTATCTATCTTCCTTCAATCTCTTAATAAGTGTCTCTAGTGCTTTGAAATGAATACTCTGATGGAATGGGATCTTATCCTTTGACTTATAACTCATGAACATTATTTACATAATTCCTTTTGATTTATTTTGGGATATGTTTTACACATAGCTCTTAATTTACTTATGATTTCCAGGTAATGATATTCACCTTCACTCTTATTAACCACATCTATAAACCATTATGTTCCCCTATTATGCTTCTGAAATTATCCTGTGATTTTCCATGCCATTGATTTGGGTAATTAATACCTAAATCCATTTCATTAAATGTAGGTATTTATTTCATCCATGTTATTTGGTGTTGTAAAATTATCCACATCACTTCGTAGAGGTATTAGTCTACAGATAAGCATGGATGACAATATAATTAGTTATTGTATGAAAGAGAAGTAATATATTTCCATTCTAGACTTATAAATATATCATTGTTATCATAACTATTAAACTTATGAAACATATATTCATTATATTTGCCCATATTTTAATTTATGAAAATCATTCATTAAAAAATAACATTTTACTTTGATGCAGAAGTTTGC
Organism: Viscum album; assembly: GCA_963277665.1. Taxonomy (NCBI): domain Eukaryota; kingdom Viridiplantae; phylum Streptophyta; class Magnoliopsida; order Santalales; family Viscaceae; genus Viscum; species Viscum album. The sequence continues at coordinate 1,415,600,688 of OY728153.1, read as the reverse complement.
TATACACATGAGGGATGATATCGTATCACATATGGTATATAATATAAGAATTAATATGTGGAATCATGAATAATAAATTATAAATATGTTAATCATATAAAATATACAATTTAAATATATCACTATAATAAACCCTGATATGTAATCATAGAAAATAGATGACATTTATTCGTAACGTGTTAGTCCACCATAAACACCAATGATGTTTTTGTAATCCAATTGATAAAAGACGAAAACGTTTTAGGTTATTAAATTATCATAAATTTTTTTTTATATGGTAAATACTACTCCTACTATTATTATATATTCATAATTAAATATTATTAGAAGAATGTGGAATATAAAATAACATAATGATTATTTTTTATGTTTGATATATATTTATTGAAAACCAAGTTTGATTAAAGAATAAATATATTAATGGATGGATTTATAATTAAATAATGTATAAAATGATGGTATGAATGAAGTAACGAAGTTAATATATCATGTAATGGATGAAAAAATAATTTTATTATGTGAATGGGAGAGAAGAGGGTGTCTATTTATAATGGTGAAGTATTGGAATTTATATAAACACTAAAAAGTATTCAATATTTCGAATACAAACTCACCCCTAGTGACTCCATAAGTGAAAAATAATATATTATAGGGAATTTACATCCTAACCAGCACAACATCACCAAAAAATACTCCAATAATTTTCTTTCATAACTTCTATGGTTATTTAATATAACTTTTTATCAATTCAAAAACTAGACGATTCATATTAGTATGTTATCATTTATGAAAAAAATGAAATTATTATTATAATATAATTTCTACCCATTCAGTCTAATTAGAAAATATGTTTTTGTCTTAATAAATTATTATTTGTTTTGAAACATAATTTTAATAGAAGCACATGAAATATCCAAAACCATGTTATACCCTTTACCATATTAATGGTATTTTTACTATATAGGGGTTAATATAAATTAAAAAAAGAGGAAAATTAGAATAAAAATATACCATAGTTTATAGTTTTAAATATAAACCAATAAAATTATTTATTATATAGTTTCTAATAATAAAAAATAATTTAATAAAATATTATTAATAATATAATATCTCTAATGGTAATTATGTCACAATTTATTTTAATTGAAAATAAAAACAAAACGTGGATAGTTAAATTAAAATACATTATTTTCCGCACATATTAATTGTTATATATATTTAAATAATTTATTGTATAATATAATATGTTAAATTGGTATTAATTTTATAATATCTAATATAATTTTTTTGTTTCTCTATTAATTTAATAATTACTATATTGACATTTATTAAGAATTGTATGGAACCATGATGTTTCTTAAAATCAAATGTTAATATCTATAATAAATTATACATAATGTTATTCAAAATTACCATAAATATTAATTCATTTAATATTTTTTTTCTCTAGGTGATCTAATTATTGAAATTTAAATACATATGGTTGATATTTGGTCGTTTCTTATACATAAATTATTTTATTGATCACTTTCTTGGAGAAGACTCACTATAGAATATAAAAATAGAGGCTTTGGTGAAAACGGTATAAACATTTCAACAAAATATATTTCAATGATTTATTGGGTAATATTAACACATATTATTTTATTTTAATCCCATTCTAAATTCGTTTTCACCTTATCTGCGGTAAATAATTTTTTATTATTTTTACAATTTATCATCACCAACACTTACTTTGACCATATTAGATAATATAAATTATTTTTGTTAAAAATATGTAATATATTTATTAAAAAAATTATAGAAGTGATAAAAAATATATATATATATATAAATTCATTCGTTATGAAGAAGCGGGTGAACAAAAAATGTATTTTTCAAGGAATAGAGGAATTTATCCTAAAAATATAACTAATAATAATTGTAATATATATATATAATAATATTTATATAAATATATTGTCCAAATATAATTTTCTAAAATTCACAATTGCATACTATTTTAATTAAATAAAATAGTGAAACATTATGCACATTAAATATTTTAATGAAAACTCACTTTTAAACCAAAAAAATAATCTTATACTAAAATACCTTATAATGTTGATTCAAATTTAATTTAGTGGATTAAGTATAACTAATGAATAACTTTGTTATTTTATATCGTATTCAGATTAAAATTTTAATTTTAAATTAAAATATATATTGAAAAAAAAATTAATTTTTTATAAAAAAAACATTTTTATTCAATACTAATTCTAACATTAATATTTTACAATGAAATCCCAAAAATTTACCCCAGTGTATATTTGGATATGCTGATTTATAAATAGAATTTCATATTATCAAATAATTATTCTTAATGTTCTAAATATTATTTATAATATTTTCTTACAAAATGAAATAACAATATTTTTAGAGAAAACATATTTTTTTTGAATACGATGATAGTAGTAAAAGTAATTGATTTCTTATTTACCAATAATTTAAAATTAAATATACATTGGTTTGGAATTATATATAAATATTTCTAAAAGTATTTAAAACTATTTATAGAATTTATTCTAATTTCTATGTTATATTGGTTATATATTTCATGGTTCATTTAACCATGGTGGTGTATGTTGTATATGTTATCTAACATAATTTTAGTCCTTTCAAATTTTATTATTGTATAGAAGATTGTTTCCCTCGGAATTCGGGGATGTCCTCTTGGATGGGAGATTCAAACGTTCCGATTGGTTTCTATCGGGTTTGTTCGTAGAACCGGAATCATCCAATGATTCCACATCCATTTGGACCTACTTTCCAAAGGTAGGCGCTCATTAGTTTGTGGACTAATGAGGCTTAGGAATTTGCATTGGTCGAGAGGATGGGAGGTCGGACTCATCACACCTTTTTGAGGGGAATTATTGTCTACTCTGGGACTCTCTTTATAGATTTAAGTTATGTTCGTGAATCCTTATTACATTACCAAGTATAAAATGAGCTTTCCATTAGTTTTAACAATCAATGATTAATTATGTAAGAATTTTAGAAAATCATTTATATGTATTCGAGGTTCTTCATCAATAGAGAATTATCTGTATCTATTTAGATATTCTTGGTCAATGGTATCCTTCAAAACATTTATATAAAGGTCTCTTGGTCATTATGATGACCAGGATGGTTTTAAAGCCACTCAGTGGGGCACTTGAAGTTTATCGTAATTTAGAAGGACATGGATTATTTCAAAGTTGGGATCGAACCTGCAGATGGGATACCTACGTATCCTTTGTTTTGGGAAAGGAATCAGAACCCATGTAGTTCGAGAAATAGAGTATGATATTTATGATTAATGGCTCAAAGAAAGATTTCATAATTACTTTTACCCTCTAAGCTCACGTGAGTCATGCTCGGTGTGAGAAATAATAGGTATTGGTAATAAGATAGACATCTGGGCCATGAAAGATGTAATCATAAGAAATGATTTGGGGATTATGTATGTATGACTGCCCAGATAAATGAAAGTTAGGATTTACTTTAGGGAGAAAATCCAGGAACATGGTAAATAAAGGTATATGTGCTTCACGGAGATTTTGAATACTCTAACTTGGGACTTATTCCTGGAAAGGAAACCCAAAATTAGGAGAGGATTGATAATTGGGTTTTACTCCTAAGAAGGAATCCCATATCAAATGTAATTTAGGACTGGTTAAAGATAATTTTGGGCGACTTGGGGCTTATTCCTAAAAAGGAAGCCCAGATTTATGGCTGGGGCTTATTCCTAACAAGGAAGCCCAGATTAGGTGACTTGGGAATTACTCCTGAAAAGGAGGCCCAAGTTCGAAGGATTTATGATTGGGGCTTATTCCTAACAAAGAAGCCTAGGTTAAAGGATTATGATTGGGAATTACTCCTGAAAATGAGGCCCAAGTTAAGGAATTAAGGTTTGGGGCTTACTCCTGAGGAGGATGCCCAAGTTTGGGAACTTTCGGAATTTGGGGCTTACTCCTGAGGAGGTTGCCCAAGTTTGGGAACTTTATAAATTTGGGGCTTACTCCTGAGGAAGATGCCCATATTAAAGGACTTATAACTGGGGATTATTCTTGAAAAGGAGACCCAGGTTAAGGATTCTCTCATCTTAAAAGATGAGGTTGAATGAATGAACTCTCAATCTTTGGTGACATAAAGATGTATAAATCACTATGTTTTGAGAGATATTCCACAGAATTCCTTTCAAATAAGGACGTCAAATCAAGAAATCATTTCATAATTGGCTTTGAATAGTATCTTGAAGACTGAATCTTGAATAGGAAAGGTGAAATGGCTTAAGCGGGGTAAAATGGGCAAGATGGGCACCCAAAAAAAAGGCAGGGGCACGCATGTCTTGAAAGGCGCGCAAGTCTTACGTGGGCGCGAAAGTATTGGTCGCGCAGGTATACCTGCGCGACATGTGGGGTACTTGAGTGATTTTCAACCAGAATAAAAATACTTGAGCGACTCTTTCTTAAACCCTTTAGAATCTTCTTGAGGTTCTACCAGTAAAGGGACGCGCAAGTTCTATCGAAGGAGTAAAGGCAGCGCGCAAGTGTGGACACTTCCCTTAAGGGTTGGCCACTCAGGTGCGCAAGTGTTGATGCATTTAAACACTTAGGCCTTACTCCCTCTCTTTAGATCTTCCGTTCTAGATAAGAAATTACCTTAGAAGTGTTCCGGAAGCTTTGAGAAGAGACTTGGGCGTCGAGAGCTTCAATCCGAGTTTCTAAAAAAAAATCCTCCTGAATGGGGGGCCCACAGGGTCTATTTATAGGCAGGAGAATACCCTGGGCGATTACCAGGTGGTTATCACATAGGTCGCATAAGTCACTTGCACAACCATAAGGCGTCGCTCAAGTAGACTTACACGACCACTAGGCGGTGCGCAAGTGTACTTGTGCGACCATGAGGGAACTTGCGCGACCTATGGGCAATGTTCTCCTTGTTCATCCCTTTGTCGATTTTTGATGTTTTTTCAAAGGATGAATCACTTTAGACTAAGGTATTACCCTTTTTCAGTCGTTAGACTCTGTGACGGAAAGGAGCATCAACAAAAGTCCCCCCTCAGAGTAACACCCCAAGATTTCATAGTGTGTTATTTCTTCAAAATAATTCAATAACCTGCACTACACGCAACACCGAGTTCAATCACACCATGACTTACAATAAAAATCCATTCAAAAGAGGTTATGAATAGTAGTAACTAAATTTTAAACTTTATATAATCCTTATAATTTTAGAATCCATATTATGAGTTTCTTAGATATAATGCAAGAACAAATTCATTTTCAGTATTGCACTTTTATCAACTTTTAATAGTGAACCCTTTTTAAATACAATATTTTAAACTTTTTGACTAAATTGGGACATCAAAAAACTTAAAATGAAACATCCCAAGCTTCCACAATATGCTTTCTTTTGAATAATACAGTAGCGTGTGTTGTACGCAACTTCGAGTTTTAACACACACCAAAACCGATCAAACTAGCCGTTATGAATAATAATACCTACTTTTGGAAATTATATATATTTTATATTTCAAAATTGACTTCATTTTTGCATTCTTAGTGTCGAATTTACCCTATGGTGAAATTTTGGTACTTTTTGGATAACTTTAATATTTTGATGAATAGTGAAAATTACTAAATTTTGATTAAAAACAACTTTTTTATCAAAATAATTAATAGTGATAAATTTTGAATTTGAGTGGTTTTAAATTATATTTAGAATATATTTTTACCATTTAATATAATTTTGGTCATTGGACATAATTTTACAATTAAACTGGACATAAACAAGTGCCAATCTTGTGATAGTTATTATCTCTTAAAAACACGCTTTTTGTTTTAACAACGGGAATTAATTTTAAATTAATTTCTGCCACATCTGTGTTTTGAATTCTGAAAAATGGATTCCATATTTTTAATCAGGATGTTCAAATTGTGTAAATAGGTAACTTTTATTTTTAGACATTCTGAATAATTACTACGGTAAAAATTTTATTTACCATGGTTAAAGGTAAATCCGGTAAATAAGGGTTAAAAAATAATATTATAATAATACTAAATTATCCTAAAACGTGTCCTAGACTTATTGGTTGATACATGTTCGACCATAGGCATCTTTGGGTCGATTTTGGGACCCCATGGATCCACTTGTAGGTGATAGGGACACATTATTTTAATTAAGTTAAAATAAGTACAAAAATGACATAAGTATATATCTTTTAGAAATACAATTTTTACATAGGGTTATATATGTTGAATTTTCGACTATAAATATTCATTAGAAAGATACAAAGATTTAATACATGATTCTATTTTATTTACAATTTTTAGAGATTAAATAATATAATTTATTTATGACACAATGATGATGCAGTAATTATCATAATAGTGAACAATTAAAATAATTGATATTATAAATACCCAAATAAATATAATATGAAACTTTTAATGAATTAAAATAATTTTATAGTATAATATGATATATTAGGATTGATTTAATTGACTTAGTTCGAAGTAATAAATTTGTTATGAGTTTCACAAAAATCAACTATTGAATAGTGTCAAAATTGAAATAAAAGAGTTCTTAAAAACAATATTATATTATTAATTGATATTAAATTCATAAAAATATAAGGTTCGGCCACGAGACTTATATCATGAAATTTTAATCATTAATGGACCACTTGGGTGTCTCTTGGTTGTATATAGTAAGTTTATTAACCATATTATATAAAAATACAAAGAGACATTGTAAAAGTGAAACTAATTAACTTAGAGTTAATACTTAAAGATAAGGTTAATATAAGTACCCAAACCTGTCTAAATTCTATTGGTTGAGTTTTTTTCGACCCATACCCACCTTAGCATTTAAATAACCAACTTTTGAGCCATTAGAAACCGAATATGAATTTATTATAAACTAATATTTCTAGCTTTTCCAAAGGTGCTCTCACCCCTCTTATAAAAGGGCACTCCTCCTTCTCATTTCTTCACACCTTCAAAACCTTTTGGTTCGGAAAAACTCTACCTAAATACTATCCCAATATCCCTCAATACAACCTAGAGACCTTAGTTTGATAGAAATCCAACCTATGTATCTCTTTTTATCAAATCAAAAGGAAGAACCCGAAGAAGAGATAATGATTTCACCACCCTTTTCCAAGTTAATTTCTTCTTCCACTTCTTCTTCCTTTGTTGTTACCATTATAAAATAATAACTCCAGTATCATATATATTCTGTGATGTTATTATAAATACGTTACAACCATATTCAGTATTCTATCCACCCTTTGACTAACATGTCACCATACGTGCGTAAGTACGGCTTACCGTCTCCACGTCGTGGTGTAATTGTTATTCAATATATTATTATTTGGATGGGTATAATAATGATATGTAACTCATGTAAATAATAAATATAACATGTTAATGATTCTGTATATATGATATAACAACCATTTATATATTATTTTAATATCAAAATAATGATATTGTCGCTCGTGCGTACGTACGGACTACCGTCTCCACGAACGCGATAAGATTCATTCTACATCGTATCCATTCAAGTATAATTATCATTTGATGATTTAAAAATGATTTTTATGGACTTGATATCATTCTGTATATGAATAATATACAACCTATCCATTACAAACATGTCTTGCGTAACAAAACATATAAATGAAAACGAGTAAGTTAACACCCGAAATGACGATAATTCTATGATATTATTAACAAAGCAATGCTAAAAGATCATATATGATATCATATTAATGTATATTATTATTGAATAATTTAATAACAATTATTTCACCATTATAAATGAGGTTAACCTACCCCATACAAGTAAAAGTGCAAGGTAAGGGTTTATTTCGCAATCTCTTCATTATTCGAGGTTGTTTATACGTAATAGTCTACTGGGATTTCTTTATCATCCACATCCATGTTTCTTCGAAATGTATTTCAAAACATTTTTACTATTTACAAATAATATGGGTTAAATTAATTTATACCCTTATGTGTTTTTAAAGGAATATTTCCATCATTTTCTAAACAAGGCACTTTTTACCTTTCGACAAATTTAAGGTAAAACTGTTTTTTAAACTTATACGGCGTGTGCAGCTATTTACCACCGTTATAAAATCGTCAAATCTTCCCTTACAAGCTTACAAGGATATTTTCAATGTAAATGTTTTATTTTATAATTATGTGACTTTTAAATGATTTCAAAATGAATATTTTAAGAATTTCAGAAAGGTACTCTTTATCAAAATCAGAATTTTAAATGTTTTAAAGATTTATCTTTCTAAATCTTTTTAATTAATTTCCATGTCTTCAAAATGGTTTTTAAGGATTTATTTATATGGACATGAATGTTTTTAAAAATATTAATTCCTTTCAAAAGTTTCAAAGTGGTTTGGGGCACTTTGATTCAAAAATCTTTTTTTAATTACTTCCTTTATAAATGTGTGACTTTTAAATGATTTCAAAAAAGGAGATATTTCTCTCAAATAGTTTTGATTTCATCTATTTCAACATCCTTTGATGGATTTTAAGATTATTTGAAGTTGATTTATTATGATACAAAACTTCTATATAGTATTGAAGGTTTTGTGATATGTTTGACTGTGGATGTGCTATTTGTATACCATTCATAGTTTATGGTGAAAGTATTGACATTTCGTATTCTAGTTTTAATAAGAATGTTTATATTATGTTTAAACCTTTTCATATGGGAATGAATTGGACTTAATATGTGACGGGTGGAGCCCGCTATAGCTCCTTGATGCATCAGTAGGTCTCATGAGACAAACTAGTGTCTTGGCACAAGGCCTTGACAAAATATTATTTGTAGTCTTGGAACGAGGCCTTGGCTATGTGGTTATGATAGTCTGGCATTATTCATTCCATCATTATGAAAGTGGTTATCAGTTTTTCATGTGATTATTTGATTAGTAGAATATCCATGTGAATAAGTAAATGACATTATTTCATTTTATTTGTGCCATACTATGTTGAATGTTCAAGTTTGAAAGGGTTTTGTTTTAGTTATACATTGCCTTAAATGTTTATTCTTATTTATGAAAGTTTCCGCTATATTGTTATCCTTACTGGGCATTTGAGATCACCCCTTTTCTATGTTTTATTTTTCCCAGGAAGTGAAGATGTAAATTATGAATGACCAGCAGGGATATTATGAGGGGTTAATAGTGTGGACTATAGAGACAATATGTTGTTGTAGTAGTTTTTTACATTATGATGTAATGTAAAACTTTATTAATATATCTAGTGTTTCCAAGGCTACTAAACCAATCGGTCTTTCGAGATTTGATCTTTCTTGTGATCATGCCAATGTTATGTAATAATGCACCGACTCTGGGTAACTAGGGTCGGGGCGTTACAGTTGGTATCAGAGAAAGTTTAGTACAAACCTTGGAAGCTATATTTGGATAAACTCTGATTAGAGCACGTAGACCTAAGATGAACTTTGAGGATTAGTATAGAAGAAATTCCTAGAATGATGGTAGTGTAGAGATTTTGTGAGTTTTCCGAGCAATACATCCCTGTCTGGATACGAGCAGGTAGAGGCGGCTCTGGCACAGATGTACCTAGGGGTAAAACCCGAAAACACCGCTTTGAGCTAGACTCTAACGGGAACTGGTGCACGACAACGGGGCTTGCTGCACTCTTGGTTACGACACTCCCGCGGGATATGCTTAGGATAACTCTCATTTTCCTTACAAATCATTATGAAGGGTTTATGAGTATATACTTTCTCAAAGGAGACATTTTTATGATTATGGATTATATCCATAAACTATTTAATTTATGTTATGTGTTTTACAAGTTTGGGATTAGGTATTGTTATTCATAAACTAATCTAATGTATGACATTGTTTAGAAATGGCGCCCAGTAGAAGGAATAAGAACTCTAACAATGCACATGATACAAAGAGAAAGAAGGATCATATATTTTATGGTCTTAAGCCAGAATTTACAATAGAAATATTCTCGCATGTATTATCATCATATGAAGAAATAATATCATGTGTTGATAAGATAAGTAAAGAGTTCACTGAGTCCTATGGCTTTGAAGGGAAGCAAGATAAGAAAAGGATGGAAGAGAGAAAGATGGATAAAGGGAAGAGGGAAAAGAAGAATGTTCCCATATGTGGTAACTGTGGAAAGAAACACCTTGGCCCTTGCCTGAAAGGAATGGGAGTTTGTTATAAGTGTGGAGGAAAAGTGCACAAAGTACGTGACTACAAGGTTAAGAAAATGGTTTCAAATGTACAATGCTTCATTTTCAATGAGTTTGGACACTACGCGAACCTATGTCCCAGTCATCAGACTGTTCCGCAAATGATTCTATTAGATAATAATCAAGTTATGATACTACCACAGATGAAGAGGAATGATTAGAGTTCTTATGTAGATTATGTCAACTGAGTGTTGTATCAAAAATGTACCTGTTATAATAATTATGGAGTATATAAGGATTGTACTGCAGTACTATTTCATTAAGGACTTGAGATTGTGTGGAACAAGGAAAAAGTGACTCAATAGCAGGATAAATTTTTGGAAAATAAATGGTTGAGAGAATGATAAACCATAATGTAGTTCTGATACCGAGGTAGTGATTTTGGAATAATACATGATTGTTTTGGAAAAATTATATTGGATATTCTTGACTACCATGGAACTGATTAATGATTTGTATATTCCATCATTGTTGGGGTTTAAAACATTTTTGGATTGATGACGTATATCCAGCATTCTATATGGAATAAGGGAGCATGAATGTAATCAATAAGGAATATGGTAATTCAGGATGTTTCAGTGTATTAAAAGAATACATGATGAAGGTATTCATATGCTATTACTGGGTAAAAAGGTTCTACATTATGTTTACCTTCCTTATAAATGTTGGACTGTGAGTTTGGACAGAAGTATTTTGGATAGTTCTAGTTTGGATTATTTTGGATTGCCATAAAAGGACAACCCGGAGGGCGGGCGACAACCCGTCGCGTTCGGCAAGGCTGCGAGACTTGAACCCGCAACTGAAGGGCGACAAGGGTGTATCACCTACCATTGGCCCACGAGATGTCTTGGATTAAATAATGTAGTTTTTTTAAAAGATCTGGTAGATGAATTATAAATTCATTTATTTTGGAACCCTGTACGAATAGTATAAATAGAAAATTTTTTTACGTTATATTATCTTTTAGAGTGAAAGATGAGTTTGTGGTAGAAATTTATTAATGGATAAAACTCTAATTATAATGTAAGTATATCTCCTTGTTATCTTAGCCAATCTCATAAATAAATTCCTTAACATTAATAAAAGGAACTTAGAACAAAAAATTTGTCCTAGATGGTACCTTAAATCATCACTAATTTATGGTTTTGGGATTATTGGCCTTTTAATAGGCATGTTCTCTACCACTCTAAATCAGATAATTGATGGTTAGATTTCTCTTCCATATCCATATTTTCCTACATGGAACCCTAGTATGTGTTATTTTCGGTAATCTTCATACTTTCCACTCTTTGTTTTAAATAGAGGCCTCATTAATTCATTTTTTGATGTGGGATTTCAACTATGATATTTTGAAACGTCAAAAATGTGTTATCCCAATACCCTAAGTTTTGTTGACCCGATGGTATTTCAAATCATCATAGATTGATGAGTTTAAGGACCTCAATTTTATACTTGTTTGTGACTGATGACCTCAATCACTACCTATAAATATTTACATTTTTCCTCCAATTATATGTCTCTAATTTCCACCAATGTTCTCCTAATCGAGATCATAATTTGGTGGTGACCCTTTCATTTCTCTTTTCCTCATATTAAGACTAAATTTTAGTAACCCAAATTCTGATTTGGGTTTTCCCACAAATATATTTTCTATTTTCAACCTTTTATTTTCTAAGAACAATTTCAAATTGCGAGGAATCAATTTATTGAAGGAGGGGAGAATGTAACACCCCAAGATTTCATAGTGTGTTATTTCTTCAAAATAATTCAATAACTTGCACTACACGCAACACCGAGTTCAATCACACCATGAATTACAAAAAAAATCCATTTAAAAGAGGTTATGAATAGTAGTAACTAAATTGTAAACTTTATATAATCCTTATAATTTTAGAATCCATATTATGAGTTTCTTAGATATAATGCAAGAACAAATTCATTTTCAGTATTGCACTTTTATCAACTTTTAATAGTGAACCCTTTTTAAATACAGTATTTTAAACTTTTTGACTAAATGGGGACATCAAAAAATTTAAAATGAAACATCCCAAGCTTCCATGGTATGCTTTCCTTTGAATAATAAAGTAGCGTGTGTTGTACGCAACTTCGAGTTTTAACACACACCACAACCGATCAAACTATCCGTTATGAATAGTAATACCTAATTTTTGAAATTATATATTTTTTATATTTCAAAATTGACTTCATTTTTGGATTCTTAGTGTCAAATTTACCCTAAGGTGAAATTTTGGTACTTTTTGGATAACTTTAATATTTTGATGAATAGTGAAAATTACTAAATTTTGGTTAAAAACAACTTTTTTAATCAAAATAATTAATAGTGATAAATTATGAATTTGAGTGGTTTTAAAGTATATTTAGAATATATTTTTACCATTTAATATAATTTTTGTCATTGGAAATAATTTTACAATTAAACTGGACATAAACAAGTGCCAATCTTTTGATAGTTATTATCTCTTAAAAACACGCTTTTTGATTTAACAACGGGAATTAATTTTAAATTAATTTCTACCACTTCTGTGTTTTGAATTTTGAAAAATGGATTCCATATTTGGAATCAGGATGTTCAAATTGTGTAAATAGGTAACTTTTATTTTTAGACATTTTGAATAATTACTGCGGTAAAAATTTTATTTACCATGGTTAAGGGTAAATCCAGTAAATAAGGGTTAAAAAATAATATTATATTAATAATAAAATACCCTAAAACGTGTCTTAGACTTATTGGTTGATACAGGTTCGACCATAGGCATCTTTGGGTCGATTTTGGGACCCCATGGATCCACTTTTAGGTGATAGGTACACTTTATTTTAATTAAGTTAAAATAAGTACAAAAATGACATAAGTATATATCTTTTAGACAAAATTTTTTTCATAGGGTTATATATGTTGGCTTTTCGACTATAAATATTCATTAGAAATATAAAAAGATTTCCTACATGAAGATAGTTTATTTTAAATTTTTAGAGATTAAATAATTTAATTTATTTATGACATAATGATGATGCAGTAATTATCATAATAGTGAAAAATTAAAATAATTGATATTATAAATACCCAAATAAATATAATATGAAACTTTTAATGAATTAAAATAATTTTATAGGATAATATGAAATATTAGTATTGATTTAATGGACTTTTTTCGAAGTAATCAATCTGTTATGAGTTTCAAAAAAATAAACTATTGAATTGTGTCAAAATTGACATAAAAGAGTTCTTAAAAAACATATTATATTATTAATTGATATTAAATTCCTAAAAATATAAGGTTCGACCAAGAGACTTATATCATGATAGGTTAATAATTAATGGACCACTTGGGAGTCGCTTGGATGTATATAGTATGTTTATTAAAAAAATTATATAAAAATACAAAGACACATTGTAAAAGCGAAACTAATTAACTTAGAGTTAATACTTAAAGATAAGGTTAATATAAGTACCCAAACCTGTCTAAAACCTATTGGTTTAGTTTTTTTCGACCCATACCCACATTAACATTTAAATAATCAACTTTTGAGCCATTAGAAACCGAATAAGAATTTATTATAAACTAATATTTCTAGCTTTTCCAAAGGTGCCCCTCACCCCTCTTATAAAAGGGCACTTGTCCTTCTCATTTCTTCACACCTTAAAAACCTTTTGGTTCGGAAAAACTCTGCCCAAATACTCTCCCAACATCCCTCAATACAACCTATAGGCCTTAGTTTTATCAGAAATCCAACCTATGTATCCCTTTTGATCAAATCAAAAGGAAGAACCCGGAGAAGAGGTATTGATTTCACCACCCTTTTCCAAGTTCAATTCTTCTTCCACTTCTTCTTCCTTTGTTGTTACCATTCTAAAATAATAACTCCAGTATCATATATATTCTGTGATGTTAGTATAAATATGGTATAACCATATTCAGTATTCTATCCACCCTTTTAATAACATGTCACCATACGTGAGTACGTACGGCTTACCGTCTCCACGTCGTGGTGTAATTGTTATTCAATATATTATTATTTGGATGGGTATAATAATGATAAGTAACTCATGTAAATAATAAATATAACATTTTAATGATTCTGTATATATGATATAACAACTGTTTATATATTATTTTAATATCAAACGAAGGATATTGTCGCTCGTGCGTACGTACGGACTACCGTCTCCACGAACGCGAAAAGATTCATTCTCCATCATATCCATTCAAGTATAATTATAATTTGATGATTTAAAAATGATGTTTAAGGACTTGATATCATTATGGATATGAATAATATACAACCTATCCATTACAAACATGTCTTACGTAACAAAACATATAAATGAAAACGAGTAAGTTAACACCCGAAACGACGATAATTCTAAGATATTATTAACAAAGCAATGTTAAAAGATCATATATGATATCACATTAATGTATATGATTATTGAATAATTTAATAAAAATTATTTCACTATTATACAGGAGGTTAACCTACCCCATCGAAGTAAAAGTGCAAGGTAAGGGTTTATTTTGCAATCTCTTCATTATTCGAGGTTGTTTATACGTAATAATCTACTGGGATTTCTTTATTATCCACATCCATGTTTCTTCGAAATGTATTTCAAAACATTTTTAATATTTACAATGAATATGGGTTAATGTCATTTATACCCTTATTTTTTTTAAAGGAATATTTCCATCATTTTCCAAACAAGGCACTTTTTACCTTTCGACAAATTTAAGGTAAGAATGTTTTTTTAAACTTATACCGCGGGTGCGGCTATTTACCGCCATTATAAAATCGTCAAAGCATCCCTTACAAGCTTAAAAGGATATTTTCAAAGTAAATGTTTTATTTTATAATTATGTGACTTTTAAATGATTTAAAAATGAATATTTTAAGAATTTCAGAAAGGTACTCTTTATCAAAATCAGAATTTTAAATGTTTTAAAGATTTATCTTTCTAAATCTTTTTAATAAATGTCCATGTCTTCAAATTGGTTTTTAAGGATTTATTTATATGGACATGAATGTTTTTAAAAATGTTAATTCCTTTCAAAAGTTTCAAAGTGGTATGGGACACTTTGATTCAAAAATCTTTTTTCAATTACTTCTTTTATAAATGTGTGACATTTAAATGATTTCAAAAAAGGAGATATTTCTCTCAAATAGATTTGATTTCATATATGACAACATCCTTTGATGGATTTTAAGATTATTTGAAGTTGATTTATTATGATACAAAACTTCTATATTGTATTGAATGTTTTGTGATATGTTTGACTGTGGATGTGCTATTTTTATACCATTCATAGTTTATGGTGAACGTATTGACATTTCGTATGCTCGTTTTAATACGAATGTTTATGTTATGTTTAAACCTTTTCATATGGGAATGCATTGGACTTAATATGTGAAGGGTGGAGCCCGCTATAGCTCCTCTATGCATCGGTAGGTCTCATGAGACAAACTACTGTCTTGGCACAAGGCCTTGACAAAATCTTATTTGTAGTCTTGGCACGGGGCCTTGGCTATGTCGTTATGATAGTCTGGCATTATGCATTCCATCATTATGAAAGTGGTTATTGGTATTGCATGTGATTATTCGATTAGTAGAATATCCATGTCAATAATCAAATGGCATTATATCATTTTATTTATGCCATACTATGTTGAAATTTCAAGTTTGAAAGGATTTTG
Organism: Viscum album; assembly: GCA_963277665.1. Lineage (NCBI taxonomy): Eukaryota > Viridiplantae > Streptophyta > Magnoliopsida > Santalales > Viscaceae > Viscum > Viscum album. The sequence goes on along the minus strand of OY728153.1, from coordinate 1,415,584,695 downwards.
TTTTAGTTATACATTGCCTTAAATGTTTATTCTTATTTATGAAAGTTTCCTCTATATTGTAATCCTTACTGGGCATTTGAGCTCACCCCTTTTCTATGTTTTATTTTTCCCAGGAAGTGAAGATGTAAATTTTGAATGACCTACAGGGATATTATTAAGGGTTAATAATGTGGACTATAGAGACAATATATTGTTGTAGTAGTTTTTTACTTTATGATGTAATGTAAAACATTATTAATATATCTAGTGTTTCCAAGGATTCTAAACCAATCGGTCTTTCGAGATTTGATCTTTCTTGTGATCATGCCAATGTTGTGTAATAATGCATAGACTCTGGGTAACTAGGGTCGGGGCGTTACACTTAGAGTTGGATCCGGAGAGAAAAGAGGATTTGACTCTGAGATGAAAAGAAAAAAAAGAAATCTAGCAGTTTAAAGTCATGCATGTCGGACATACAAAGGCTAATGTTTAAGGTCGAAATAGATTTGACCAAAATGGATTAAAATTGATTCAATTCCTTGACAATTTATCTGAAAACATATTACCATACTCAAGTATGAGAGAAAATATGTAAACTATAGCTTAATAATATTTGAATCTGGGGAATGATATGAAAAAAGAGCTAAAAGGCATTAGAAGAAGTAGTTTCCAAGAATGAAGTTACTATTATTTAACAAAACCCGTTAGGGGGTTGAATTATGCAGGGCCACCTAAGGGCATTGGCTGCATGGTCAAATAAATAGCATCTTTCGGATGACAAGTCTGTTATGTGGACTGTTTATGCAAGGCCACCTATGGGCACGTGCTGTATAGTCAGGAAAAAAGAACTCTCAGGAATTTACTTTCCTAGTACTAAAAGCCAGTGAATGTTTATGGAGATTCAAATTTTCTAAAGTATAGATTTTGTTGTATGGAAATAGATACTTGAATATGGAGAAGATATTTTCAGACAAGATTATCAAAGAACTGGATGAATATCACTCCTACGAAGGTCTGACCCAAATGCAGGGAAGAAGAGTAAACCATAGACATGAATACTTTCAGATCATGAAAAAGGATATGGGACGAATATGTTAAGGATGGCTATTTTTTTCAGATCCCTACATACTGTTGTTTACGAAAAATAAGGACAAAAGAGGCATTCTTCCCATGAATGAAGTTACCATCATTTAACAAACCCGTTAGGGGGTTGAATTATGCAGGGCCACCTAAGGGCATTGGCTGCATAGTTAAATAAAATAGTATCTTTTGGAAAACAAGTCTGTTATGTGGATTTTTTATGCAAGGCCACCTATGGGCACGTACTGCATAGTCAGACAAAAGAATTCTCAGAAGTTTGACATTTTTGTGACAAAAAGTCATGAAAAGGATTATGAAGGTCTTAAAACATTTAAGGTTTAGGATTATAACACATAAAGATGGGTATCGTCCAATGTATATAGAGATACATAGGTCAATGATAACCATAATCATGTTGTGGCTGGGTCATGAATTGAAATTTTGGACTTCACTACGTATCTCATAAGAATGAGAATCAAGCCATACGTAGTTCTTGAAATGCAGTTTAACGTCGTGCAGGACGAAAATATGAGAGATCTTAGTTTAGGGTCATAGTGTTCAGACCATAATAATGAATACACAGTGTGTGTTTTCATGAGGACTTTTCAGCCAAGGGACTGAAAGTGAAATTTGGGGTTAGGCCCAAAAGACTTAGGGCTGGATTCGAGGGATACTCGAACGTTCCTACGTATCCCATAAGGATGGGAATCAAGCCCACGTAGTTCTAGAACTACCCATTGTACAAATTTGGTTCGTACATGTGAAGGGTGAAAGGGGACTTTAGTACAATGATGGTTTAACCCAAGATAAAAATTTTAGGCATTTCCATGTATGCACGTAGTCTTTTGAAATTAAACATGATTGAAAAATCAATTTAAATATATAACACCCTGAGATTTTATGAAAAATGTTCTTTTTAATTTCATTAATGTCTTGTGATGTACGCTACACCAAAACAATCTTTCACAACACGCATCCTTGACTTGCCTTGCATTACACGCAAGCGCGACCTTCCGCGATAGCGTGTGTTGTACGCAATAACCAGTTTCACTAAACAACGATATGCTATTAAAATATTATTAAAACTAGCCATTATGAATAGTAATAACCACTTTTTGAAATTTTGTAAATTTTATTTTTCAAAATGGAATTCATTTTTGGATTCGGAGTATCGAATTTATCCTAAGGTGAAATTTTGGTAATTTTCGGATAACTTTCATATTCTGATGAATAGTGAAAATTACTAAATTTTAATTAAAAAAAATTTTTTTTAATAGAAATAATTAATAGTGATAAATTATTAATTTGAGTTTTTTTAAAGTATATTTAGAATATATTTTTACAATTTAATACAATGTTGGTCATTGGATGTAATTTCACATTTAAACCAGTCATAAACAAGTGTCAATCTTTTGATGTTTATTATCTCTTAAAAACACGCTATTTGTTTTGACGACGGGAATTAATTTATAAATTAATTAATGCAACTTTTATTTTTTGAATTTGGTAAAATAGACATCATTTTTGAGTTCATAATATCAAATATAGCTTAGGCCTAATTTTTGGTATTTTTCTGGAAACTTTCATTTTTTTGATGAATAGTGAAACCACTAAGTGGTAGTGAAAAAAATGAATTTTTCATAAAACGTAATTTTTCCGCTTCTGTGAGTGAAATTTCAAAAATCCGAGAGACACGGGTGATGTTATTAAGTAAAATGTGGATCAATGAGATGAAAATAATTTTTGGTGAATAGTAACTTTTTACTTTTTTTTACCACGGTTAAAAGTAAATAGGGTAATTAAAGGTAAAAATGATATTATTATTACCCTAACACATGTCCTAATTCTATTAGACAAGTGTAATTCGACTAAAAACAACCTTAGGAATAAAATATGACCATATAGGCCCACTAGGATTAGATTAGGACATTTATTATTAATTTATTTAAAGAAGGGTTAAAATAGTTAAAATAAAAGTTTAATAAGTAAATCATTTTTAAGATGGGGTTATAAATAAGATAAATTCGACTATAAATATTAATTAGAAATATAAAAAGATTTCCTACATAATGAAATTTTATTTTTTATTTTTAGACATTTTATAAATTAATTTATTTATGACACAACGATGATGCAGTAATTATCTTATTAATGAAATATTGACATAATTGATGTTATAAATGCCCAAATAAACGTAATTTGAGACTTTTTATGACTTAAACTAATTTTATAGGTTAATATGAAATTTTATTGTTGATTTAAGAAACTTGGTTCGAACTTATCATTCTGTTATGAATTTCATAAAAATCATGTACCAAATAGTGTCAAAATTGACTTAAGTTAGTGTTTAAAACAAATATTATATTATTAATTGTTATTTTATTCCTAAAAATCTAAGGTTCGGCCAAATGACTTAGATAAGGTTATATATATTAATACTAAACAACTTGGGGTTTGTTTGGCTTGATATAGTAAGTTTATTAACCATATAGTGTTAGAAAACAAAAAGACACAGTAAAAGTTAAATTATTTTACTTAGAGTTAAATCTAATTGATAAGGTTAAAATAATAACCTAAACTTGTCTAAATCCTATTGGATTTGAGGATTTCGACCCATCCCCACATTAGATTCGAAATAAGACCCTTTGGAACCATTATAAACCGAATTTGACCTTAATATAAAATAATAATTTGATATTTTCCTAAGGTGCCCCTCTCCTCCCTTATAAAAGGGCACCTCCTCCCTCTCCTCCTCACACCAATTTGAGCATTCAAGTCGGCCAAACCCTGAAAAAATATCTTATCCACTTCCCTAGTATCATCCTAGAGGTCCTGGTCTTCTTCAAAGACCATCCTTAGTTCTTTAATTGGAGGTTAAGAAAAGGCGCGTCAAAGAAGAGGTAATGTCAGTTACCGATTCTTTCATCTTTATTTCTTCTTCCACTTCTTCTTCTTTAGTTGTTTCATTATGAAGTAATAACATCAGTATCACTCATATACTGATATGTTATTATAAATATGAAACAACTCTAATTAACCTTATATCCATCCTACGGAAAAAGGAAATCATCGCACGTGCGTACGTACGGAATACCGTCTCCATGCCATGGTGTAATCTATTTTCCGCCACCACCTTAATTGTATGGGTATAATGGTGTAATGAGTAACTATATATGATTATTATAAAGTTATATTGATACTGAAAGGGTATACATACACTTCAACACAATTCCATGACCATGGGAACGATATCATTGCTCGTGCGTACGTACGGACTACTGTCTCCACGACGTGATGAGATTCATTCTCCACATTAACCATTCATGAATTATTATAAAGTATATATAATGTATAATAATGAAATATATGACATGTTAAATCTAATGGATTTATGTATATATATGTATGTCATCTACTTACTTCCATTCAAGACAATAAGGAAAGGAAAACAGTGTTCATGCGTACGTACGGACTACCGTCTCCATGAACGGTGTGTTTCATTTCATTTATCTATCTCTTATATATATATATACTGAATATATATGATATATAAATCATTTTTTATATTCTTGAAGTATGTAAATAATTATATAAGTAATAATAATGTCAAGAACAACAAGTCCAAACACCTACAATAAATGAAACGATTTTACTTAAAATGCTTATTTAACAAGGAATTTACAAAAGAACGGGTAATATAAAGTCATAAGTGAACCATATATGATATCAAAACAATGAATATGATTCTGTAATAAGTTAATTACATTATTTAAATCATTATACAGTAGTTTCGGATACGTACAAAGCATATCAGACATAAGGTAAGGGAAATATCACAATCTCATTTTTATCCGAGATTGTTTATACTTTGGCATTTATTGGGGTGTATTTTATTATCCACATCCATGTTTCCTCAATATGTAATACTATTTCCATTCACCTATAATTTTTTAAAACCTAGTTTACCCTTCAGTGAATGTTTAGTAAAATATATGAAAGGAATCTTTTGTCGATTTTCGTACGAGGTATTTTTTGACTTTTCCGACAAAAGTATGAGAAGAATGTTTTTTTAACTTATACGGCACGAATGGATTTTTAAAACATTATTTCCAAGAAGATTACTTTACAAGTTTTAATGTTTATTTTTAATCAACATCTTTTAGTTTATAATTGTATGACATGTTAAGAAAGGAAAAGTGTTTTTAAAGTAGAAAGGATATTTTCCTCAAGAATGGAGTTCAAGTGTTTTATCAAAATTATTTTCCATCTAAGATAATAAAGTGTTATGTTTCTATCCCTATTATTACATAGATTAGATTATGTTGTGATGGAAATATTTTTATGAATTCCTTTATCTTATATGAATTATTTTTATGATGTCATGTTGTTTAAAAATCCCATTTTTACTGCATGGGTTATGCAATGATGTATGATTTATGATTTTGTGGCACACATAAGAATTGTATCATTATGAGATGGCTGGGACCTATATCTCCCTCAAATGCATTGGGTAAATATTTTATATCTCATGAGATAGACATGGCTGTAACAATAGGTTATACCGGTTCAGTAAAACAGGACTGAAACGAGGGTGACTCGGTTCAGAAAAAAACATTGTCCACTAAGATAGTCTTGGAAATGAGTCTTGATTAACAAGAAATGATTCTCTATGATTATGTGTGTATGCCACAAAGTTTAATGTTTTATGTTATGATTATTGTTATTACATTTCACTGCCATGATTTACCCCATGTTATCAAATTATGATCTCTTTTGCAGGTTAATATTTCCAAAAGTTATGTGATTATGTATATGATGTGATTGATATTTCTTTTGTTTACCCTTAATGAGAATTTGAGCTCACCCTTTTATGTTTTCTTTTCCCTAGGATATAAAGAAAGGTTTTAGGTATAAAAAAAGAAGATATTTATGGGAAATGTTGAAGATCTTTCACCACGATTAGAAGATTACGTTCTGAGTTTCCAAAGACACTAAAATATTACGATCCTTGCGTGTGTGTTTTTGTTATGTACTAAGTATTCCGCAAATGTAATGTAATGTCAATGTACATCAAGCTTCGGGTCACTACAGTTGGTATCATAGGAAAGGTTTAGTCAACCTTTAGAAACTAGGATGTGAGAACTTTAGTGAGATCCCTAGATATATTTCTAAGGTATGTCTAGGGATGTCCCTAAGGTTAAGAATACGTATAGGTTATTGTCCTAGAATTATGATAACAATCATATAATTAAACCTAAGATGTTAGATATTGAGGATACTCCCCCTTTATTATGTTGTTTTCCCTAGAATGATTTTTACCTCTCACACTATTCTTTTTGGGTTTTAGACAATGGTTGGAACCCGAAGGAACCGTGTTGATCAATGCAATGGACAATGCAATGATTGACCTCCTGAATAGACAACTCTTATGGGAGATGGAGTGAAAAATCTTATTGCTATACTTACACAAGCTATGAATCATTCTGGACTTCCAAACGAGCAGAGAAGGGAACAATATTCTATTGATTCCTTCATGAGGCAACGTCCACCTTCTTTCAGTGGGTCTTCCGATCCACTTGTTTCTGAACAATGGATCAGTACCACTGAAAAGATATTTTCAGTTCATCAATGTTCTGAACATGATAAAGTCATCTTAGTAGTATATCATTTGGAAGGTGAAGCTGATCAATGGTGGAATCTTATCAAGAATACGAGGCCAAGAGATTAAATTGAGTCCATGGAATGGGACGAGTTCAAGAACTTGTTTTTCAGTAAGTACTTCCCTTGTATTCTTCGAACAAAGACGGAAAAGGAGTTTCTTGAGCTGAAGAAAAAGGAGGATGAATCTATTGGTATATACGAAGAGAATATTACATGGTTTGCAAGGTATGCATCTGGATTTATCATCCAACCTGAAAGTAAAGTTGATCGATTATTCAGTGGCTTAAAACCAAATCTTCGAAAGGCATTAGCTATAAGAGACTTCAGTAGCTATGAAGAAATTTTGTGTTATGCTATCAAGGTAGAAATGTAAGTTGGTGTTACATATCCATCTCATGGTTTTGACAAGAAACGAAATATGGAGTTCAAGGAGAAATCTCAGAATAATGGTGAAAAGAAGATGAATGTTTCCTTATGCACAAAGTGTGGAAGGAATCATGGTGAAGATTGTCTTAATGGGACTAGAAAATGTTTTAAGTGTGGAAAAGAAGGTCATCGAGCAACTGAGTGTCGAAGTAATGGAAAAAGGGTTTCTAATGATGTGAATAAAAAAACACTGTAGAGAACGCACCACCAACACTTCAATGCTTCAAGTGCAAGGATATGGGGCATTATGATAATAAATACCCTAATCCAAGGGTTAGTGATGATCGACATGAGCAACCACTTAAGGCAAAGGACAAAGGGAAGTCACATGCGATCACTATTGGCGATGTTGAATATGACAACGATGTGGTGGAATGATTAAGTGTTTATGTAATGGGATTCCAAAATAATGTTGTATCATAGAGTATTGGAATATTTATGTATTGGTCTAATGTGGTATTAAAAGTGATTGAAATATTTTTTGAAATTAGATGATATGCACATAATGAAGGGATAAATAGAATCTAATATGTTTGATAGTATTCATGAGCTCATGATTGATATAAGGACTAAGTGATATCATGGTTTGAGTATATAGAATTTTGAGGATTTTGGTATGTGGAAAGTGTTAACATTTAACTGTATTCATGTTTTCACTAAGGTTTAATGGGTATTCATTTTTCAAGAGAATGAATGATTAAGGTATTCACATGATTGAAATGTGACCAACAAGATATGTGGGGGATAAATGATGGTATTCACATGTTTGGTTGATGACATTTCAAGTAATCATTTTCTTAATATTATGAGCTTGGACCGAAGTATTTTAGATAAGACTAAAGATTGGAATAGATTATGTTGGACATAAGTTAGTATTGTTTAAGGATATAATTTTTGATATTATATAGTTTTAGAAAAAGGACAACCTGCAGGACGAGTGACAACCCATCGCGTCGGACAAGGCCGTGGGAATCGAACCCACAACCGAAGTGCGACTGGCCTTTATCGCCTACCACTGGCCTACAGGAAGTCCATGTTTAGTAGAAACTAGTTTTATTATATTAAGCAGTATGATATATGAAGTATAAGTCCATTGTAACACCCCATGATTTCATAGTGTGTTATTTCTTCAAAATAATTCAATAACTTGCACTACACGCAACACCGAGTTCAAGCGCACCATGACTTACCAAACAAGCCGTTCAAAAAAGGTTATGAATAGTATTAACTAAATTTTAAACATTATATAATCCTTATAATTTTAGAATCCATATTATGAGTTTCTTAGACATAATGTAAGAACAAATTCATCTTCAGTATTGTAGTTTTACCAACTTTTAATAGTGAACCCTTTTTAAATAAAATATTTTAAACTTTTTGACTAAATGGGGACATCAAAAAATTTAAAATAATACATCCCAAGCTTCCACGGTACGCTTTCCTTTGAATAAAACAGTAGCGTGTGTTGTACGCAACTTCGAGTTTTAACACACACCACAACCGATCAAACTAGCCGTTATGAATAGTAATACTTAATTTTTTGAAATTATATATATTTTATATTTCAAAATGGACTTCATTTTTGGATTCGGAATATCAAATTTAGCCTAAGGTGAAATTTTGGTACTTTTCGGATAACTTTCATATTTTGATGAATAGTAAAAATTACTAAATTTTAATTAAAAACAACTTTTTTAATCAAAATAATTAATAGTGATAAATTATGAATTTGATTGGTTTTAAAGTATATTTAGAATATATTTTTACCATTTAATATAATTTTGGTCATTGGACATAATTTTACAATTAAACCGAACATAAACAAATTTCAATCTTTTGATAGTTATTATCTCTTAAAAACACGCTTTTTGTTTTGACAGCGGGAATTAATTTTAAATTAATTTCTGCCAATTCTGTGTTTTGAATTTAGAAAAATGGATTCCATATTTGGAATCAGGATGTTCAAATTGTGTAAATAGGTAACTTTTATTTTTAGACATTTTGAATAATTACTGCGGTAAATATTTTATTTACCATGGTTAAGGGTAAATCCGGTAAATAAGGGTTAAAAAAAATATTATAATAATACTAAATTACCCTAAAACGTGTCTTAACCCTATTGGTTGATACATGGTCGACCATGGGCATCTTTGGGTCAGTTTTGGGACCCCATTGATCCACTTGTAAGTGATAATGACACTTTATTTTAATTAAGTTAAAATGAATACAAAAATGGCATAAGCTTACATCTTTTAAAAGAACAATTTTTAAATAGGGTTATACATGTTGGATTTTCGATTATAAATATACATTAGAAAGCTCAAAAGATTTACTACATAATGATATTTTATTTATAATTTTTAGACATCAAATAATTTAAATTATTAATGACACAATAATGATGCAATGTTTACCTCATTAATAAATCATTTAAATAAATAAGATTATAATGATTAAAATATTATCTAAAACCTGTCCAATTCTTATTGGTTGATGTTATTTAGAATATGAGTCATCTTATCTTCGACCTCAATGATTTTTGGACCATTATAAACCGAATATAAATATATTATAAAGTAATACTTTCACTCCTTCCTAAAGAGCCCCTCCTCTCCCTTATAAAAGGAGACCACTTCTACTCATTCCTCACACCTCTCAAGCCACTTGGATCGTCCAAACTCTGCCCAACTAATCTCCCCACATCCCTCTCCTCCTCCTTGAAGCTTCCCCTTAGGCAGAAAGCATTTCAAGAAGTCCTTTGGTTCCAACCAAAGTGAGTTACCTAAATTAAAGGTAACATTTTCTCTTAAATTATTTTCAATTATTTTGCTTCTCCAACCCCCAAACTCTTTTTATTTCCTTTCTTTTGTAACAACAACAGTATCCACAATATACTAGGATGTTGTTATAAGAAGGATTCAAACTACACATTCACACAACTCCATCTAATGGATGATGAACATAATGTTTCTGTGGATGGAAAACTAACGCCTCACGAAACGATGATTGTTCAAATACATCTTACTGCCTCTCATGGTGGCCATTAGGATGGCACTGTAATTAAATATGATATTAATGATATATATTTTATATATAAGCTTCTGTAATTCCATTTTATTTCATACAATTGTTCGTTTCATGTTGTATATACATACGATAATTTCATTTGAGGAAGTGCGGACTACCGCCCCCTTAAAATGATATGACTCGTTCATACCACACATGGAACGTATAAAGGATGGTGTTAATGAACTTTAGTAACATATATAAAATATTATATTTTACTGGAATAGTAATATACCTATGTATCATTTGGATTCGATTCTTTTAAAATAAAAATTAAATGGAAGTAGCGTTCGTGCGTACGTACGGACTACCGTCTCCAAGAACGCGATGAGATTCATTCTCCATCGTATCCATTCCAGTATAATTATCATTTTATGATTTAAAAATGATGTTTAAGGACTTGATACCATTCTGGATATGAATAATATACATCCCATTAATAACGAATATGGCTCACATAACAAAGAATATAAAGTAAAATGAACCCGTTAACACCTGAAATGACGACAATTCTAAGATATTATTAACAAATCAATGTTAAAAGATCATATATGATATCATATTAAAGTAAATGATTCTTGTATTATTCAATAACAATTATTTCACCATTATACAGGAGGTAAACCTACCATCGACCAAGGAAAAAGTACAAAGTAAGGGATTCTCTTATCTCACTTTCAATTCCGTGAGATTTCCATTGTTCGCTACTAAATTATTGAAAGTGGTGTATTGTGTACTTCCATTTGATATATATTATCATGATTCACTTTATATTCATGTTATTCTGTAAATCATTTGGTGGTTATTAACTTTTGGCCATGCGACTCAGTTGATTAACGTGGTAAGGGGTTTCTTGTCTCACTTTTAATTCCATGAGAATTCCATTGATCACCACTTAATTATTGCATGTGGTGTATGTGTACTACCCATGATTGTATTAATTGTGTAATATACTTTATTTTATGGGTATTTACATCATAATGGTATGATCTTTATTTCATGGGTGTTTGTTTCTTAAGTTACCTAATCAATAAGGGAATTTGAGATTTCAATTTCCACTCATTTGGATTTACGCATATTTCATTGATTATATTACCCCAAGATTATGTGTGGAATCACTATTCATTTGATTATGTCATAATTTCCACTCCCCTTCCTGTGGATATACATTTGATACACATAATCACTCCATTGAAAATTCTCAAGTCATTGATATGAATTTGATAAGAGTAATTTTAACTCTTTCACCATTTGTTGAGTTAAACATCCAATTCGTTGGTGTTGTTTTTACAGGAATATGTGTGAATATACTTTGATTGTTTTACACTGAATATCCAATCATATTTAGTGTATTTATATTTTTCACACATAATTATGTTGTTGATTTATCCTTAACCTAAGGATATGGCCTTTATGAGAGATTTCATCTCAACTTACATTCCATTGAGACTTCTTTGTTGATATACACCAAATCACTTTTATGTGGTGTATATAATGTACTTTGACATAGTATATCATGAATTCCCTTTATTCTCATGATATTACAAAGTTTTGATTACCTCAATTATTTTCATTCAAGTGTCTCTCTTTTGGTTAGAATCTCTAACTAAAATACCATTTTTAAATGTTTTAAAGACTTATTCATCTAAATCTTTCTCATTAATGTCCATGTTTTAAAAATGGTTTTAAGGATTTATTTATATGGACATTAATGTTTAGAAATTAAAAATCCTTTTAAAAGGTTTCAAAGTTGTATGGGACACTTTGATTCAAAAATCTATTTTTAAATGGCTTCTTGACAAATAGTGTGACTTTTAAATGTTTTCAAAAAGGGGGATATTTCTCTCAAATAGTTTTGATGATTATTTTCATCTATGTCAACATCCTTCATTATTCATGATTGAGGTTAATGTGATACAATACAATCTTCCATATTGTATCAAATGAGTTATATTTGACTGTGGATGTTCTATTTTTATACCATTCATGGTTTGTGGTTAAAGTATTGACATTTCGTATGCTAGTTTTAATACGAATGTTTATTTTATGCTTAAACCTATTCATATGAGGAATGCATTGGACTTAATAAGTGACGGGTGGAGCCCGCTATAGCTCCTCGATGCATCGTTAGGTCTCATGAGACAAACTAGTGTCTTGGCACAAGGCCTTGGAAGAATCTTATTTGTAGTCTTGGCACGAGGCCTTGGCTATGTGGTTATGATAGTCTGGCATTATGCATTCCATCATTATAAAAGTGGTTATTGAAATTGCATGTGATCATTCGACTAGTAGAATATCCATGTGAGTAAGTAAATGGCATTATTTCATTTTACCTTTTCCATTTTATGCTGAAGTTCAAGTTTCAAAGGCTTTTGTTTTAGTTATAAATTTCCTTAAGTGTTTATGATTATTTATGAAAGCTTCTGCTATAATGTTATCCTTACTGAGCATCCGAGCTCACCCCTTTCAATGTTTTATTTTTTTTTTCCAGGATTATGAAGAAGTAATTTATGAATGACCTGCAGGGATAGTATGAGGGGATATGAAGACAATATGTTTTTTTTATGATGTAATGTAAAAATTTATGGATGTATCTAGTTATTCCAAGGCTACTAAACTAATCGGTCTTTCGAGACTTGATCTTTCTCATGATCATGCCAATGTTACAAAGTAATGCACCGACTCTGGGTAGCTGGGGTCGGGGCGTTACAGTTGGTATCAGAGGAAGTTTAGTACAAACCTTGGTAGCTAGATTTAGATAAACTCTGATTAGAGCACGTAGACCTAAGATGAACTTTGAGGATTAGTATAAAAGAACTTCCTAGAATTTTGGTATTGTAGAGATTTTGTGAGTTTTCTGAGCAATACATCCCTGTCTGGATACGAGCAGGTAGAGGCGGCTCTGGCACAGATGTACCTAGGGGTAAAACCCGAAAACACCGCTTTGAGCTAGACTCGAACGGGAACTGGTGCACGACAACGGGCCTTGCTGCACTCTTGGTTACGACACTCCCGGGGGATATGCTTAGGATAATTTACATTTTCTTTACAAACCGATTTAAGTAATATATACATAAGATGAGAGTAAATGACCTTGGTTAATCCTAATATGTTTCAAATTGAGAATATGGTGACATTTTAATCTCTAAATGATTTTACGACTACTATTACTCACACAATGCTTTCTGGTTTTAGTCAATGGCTGGATTCCAAGGAAGTCATAGTGACTTTGAGAATGATGTACAAGGTGGGAACGGTGGTGGAAATGAGCAACAAAATGGAATGTTGATAGGCGTAAAAGATATCTTCTTTATGCCAAATTAGTTTTCCAAAAATATGATCAACAACATATATATTAACCAACTCCCAGACTCAACAAGGAAGAGAAAGGTGATAAATGATAAGATCTCCAGCAATGGAGACCATGGAGAAAAGAAACCTCAATTTTCATCATGCAGGAATTGTGGAAAGAGACACCCAGGAAAGTGTCTTAATGGGACAACGAAATGTTTTACGTGCGGGAAGGAAGGACATAAAGTGAAGAATTGCCGATGAAAAATGAAGAGTACTATGGAAGAAGATAAAAATGGTCCCAAGAGTCCATTTACAGTCATTTGCCGTAAATTTAGGGGACCTGGCCATTACCCGAGTGAATGTCCTATTTTATAGGATATTTTCTTGCTCAAAGAAGAAGCTATGTGGAAATAAATGTTTGGAGAAAAATTTAAAAAGTATTAGCACTCCTTGTTGATGGGTTTACTTTGGAATAATTTTCTCTTGTATTTGTAACCCCTCAGTTTGCCATGTGAGAATGATATTTGAGGAATAATTGTCTCTTCTCTTGTGGATATAGGTATAAATAACCATTTGGTTTTATATGATCATTGGGGTTTGAGAAAATGATAAGTTATTATAATTTGGGATGAAAATGCAAAGTATGATATAACATTTGTGGTTAAATTATGTTATTTTGAAAAATTTATCTCATTTTGGTAATATTATAGAATATAGATTTTGAAAAAGGACAACACGTAGACCGTGTGACAACCCGTCGCGTCGGACAAAGCTGTGGGAATCGAACCCACAACCAAAGTGCGGTTGGGATTTATCGCCTACCACTGGACTACGTGAAGTCCCTGGTTAGTATGACTATTTTTTTTTGTTAAATGATTTTATTGATCAATAATAAGATGATTTGGGTTCTTATGTCTTATCAAATGAATACCCTTGGTATAGGAAAATGATTTGGTGATTAAGTGATAAATGTTATTTTGGAAGATGTTCGTTTTTTTAGGAACACTATATGCCCAAGGAAAATAGAATACAATGAGGTTTCATTTGTAGAGTAATGGTGGATTTTTATCTACATTTTTATTGTTGATTTATAGTGATTTGGGTTATTTATGGAAATGATTAACCTATAACAGAGAATATGTGATGATGTTAATTACTTTTAAGTATGAGACTTTAAGAGTATTTGATGTCATTTGGAGATACAATGTAACATGGGAGACTACATAATCAAATTCTTCTATGTTTTGGGTTTCAATATTAGTTTGGATTATATTAAAGGATTTTAAGGACAATTGGTTATTGAATGGTATCTATTTAACTTTGGGGTATTGTTGGTTTAATTTTAGAAATTAAGATTAGTGCATATTTATCTCAATGAATATCCTTTTGGGGGATCATTAGATCATTCACTAACCATTTTGGTTTTGATTAATCTTCAAAGACAATGTAAATATATGGTTTATCCTGCATGGATCATGTGATTCTATAGAAGTTTATTCTAGCTCTTCCAGTGTGACCAAGTCTTCTTGAATACTCATCGTTTAAAAAAAATTGAGTTAGTGGTGGAAATTTATTAAAGAATGAAAATCTACTTAAAATTTAAGTATATCTCATAATGTTCTTAGTCAATATCATAAATGAATTCCTCTTCCTTATGTAATGTAACTTTAAAAAAAAATGTTGTCCTAGATGGTACCTTAAATCATCACTAATTTATGGCTTTGGGATTGTTGGCCTTTTCATAGCCATGTTCTCTACCACTCTCCATCAGATAATTGATGGTTAGATTTCTCCTCCATATCCATATTTTCCTACATGGAACCCTAGTATGTGTTATTTTCGGTAATCTTCATACTTTCAACTCTTTATTTTAAATAGAGGCCTCATTAATTCATTTTTCGATGTGGGATTTCAACTAAGATATTTTGAAATGCCAAAAATGTGTGATCCCAATACCCTATATTTTGTTGAACCGATGGTACTTCAAATCATCATAGATTGATGAGTTTAAGGACCTCAATTTTATACTTGTATGTGATTGATGACCTCAATCAATACCTATAAATATTTACGTTTTTCCTCCAATTATATGTCTCTAATTGCCACCAATGTTCTCCTAATCGAGATCATGATTTGTTGGTGACCCTTTAATTTCTCTTTTCCTCATATTAAGACTAAATTTTAGTAACCCAATTTCCAATGTGGGTTTTCCCACAAATATATTTTCTACTTTCAACCTTTTATTTTCGAAGAACAATTTCAAATTGCGAGGACGCAATTTATTGAAAGAGGGGAGAATGTAACACCCCAGGATTTCATAGTGTGTTATTTCTTCAAAATAATTCAATAACTTGCACTACACGCAACACCGAGTTCAAGCGCACCATGACATACCAAACAAGCCGTTCAAAAAAGGTTATGAATAGTATTAACTAAATTTTAATCTTTATATAATCCTTATAATTTTAGAATCCATATTATGAGTTTCTTAGACATAATGTAAGAACAAATTCATCTTCAGTATTGTAGTTTTACCAACTTTTAATAGTGAACCCTTTTTAAATAAAATATTTTAAACTTTTTGACTAAATGGGGACATCAGAAAATTTAAAATAAAACATCCCAAGCTTCGACGGTACGCTTTCCTTTGAATAAACCAGTAGCGTGTGTTGTACGCAACTTCGAGTTTTAACACACACCACAACCGATCAAACTAGCCGTTATGAATAGTAATACTTAATTTTTTGAAAGTATATATATTTTATATTTCAAAATGGACTTCATTTTTGGATTCGGAATATCAAATTTAGCCTAAGGTGAAATTTTGGTACTTTTCGGATAACTTTCATATTTTGATGAATAGTAAAAATTACTAAATTTTAATTAAAAACAACTTTTTTAATCAAAATAATTAATAGTGATAAATTATGAATTTGAGTGGTTTTAAAGTATATTTAGAATATATTTTTACCATTTAATATAATTTTGGTCATTGGACATAATTTTACAATTAAACCGAACATAAACAAATGTCAATCTTTTGATAGTTATTATCTCTTAAAAACACGCTTTTTGTTTTGACAGCGGGAATTAATTTTAAATTAATTTCTGCCAATTCTGTGTTTTGAATTTATAAAAATGGATTCCATATTTGGAATCAGGATGTTCAAATTGTGTAAATAGAAAACTTTTATTTTTAGACATTTTGAATAATTACTGCGGTAAATATTTTATTTACCATGGTTAAGGGTAAATCCGGTAAATAAGGGTTAAAAAATAATATTATAATAATACTAAATTACCCTAAAACGTGTCTTAACCCTATTGGTTGATACATGGTCGACCATGGGCATCTTTGGGTCAATTTTGGGACCGCATTGATCCACTTGTAAGTGATAATGACACTTTATTTTAATTAAGTTAAAATGAATACAAAAATGGCATAAGCTTACATCTTTTAAAAGAACAATTTTTACATAGGGTTATACATGTTGAATTTTCGATTATAAATATTCATTAGAAAGATAAAAAGATTTCCTACATAATGATATTTTATTTATAATTTTTAGACATCAAATAATTTATATTATTAATGACACAATAATGATGCAATGTTTACCTCATTAATAAATCATTTAAATAAATAAGATTATAATGATTAAAATATTATCTAAAACCTGTCCAATTCTTATTGGTTGATGTTATGTAGAATATGAGTCATCTTATCTTCGACCTCAATGATTTTTGTACCATTATAAACCGAATATAATTATATTATAAAGTAATACTTTCACTCCTTCCTAAAGAGCCCCTCCTCTCCCTTATAAAAGGAGACCACTTCTACTCATTCCTCACACCTCTCAAGCCACTTGTCTCGTCCAAACTCTGCCCAACTAATCTCCCCACATCCCTCTCCTCCTCCTTGAAGCTTCCCCTTAGGCAGAAAGCATTTCAAGAAGTCCTTTGGTTCCAACCAAAGTGAGTTACCTAAATTAAAGGTAACATTTTCTCTTAAATTATTTTCAATTATTTTGCTTCTCCAACCCTCAAACTCTCTTTATTTCCTTTCTTTTGTAACAAGACCAGTATCCACAATATACTAGGATGTTGTTATAAGAAGGATTCAAACTACACATTCACACAACTCCATCTAATGGATGATGAACATAATGTTTCTGTGGATGGCAAACTAACGCCTCACGAAACGATGATTGTTCAAATACATCTTACCGCCTCTCATGGTGGCCATTAGGATGGAACTGTAATTAAATATGATATTAATGATATATATTTTATATATAAGCTTCTGTAATTCCATTTTATTTCATACAATTATTCGTTTCATGTTGTATATACATACGATAATTTCATTTGAGGAAGTGCGGACTACCGCCCCCTTAAAATGATATGACTCGTTCATACCACACATGGAACGTATAAAGGATGGTGTTAATGAACTTAAGTAACATATATAAAATATTATATTTTACTGGAATAGTAATATACCTATGTATCATTTGGATTCGATTTTTTTAAAATAAAAATTAAATGGAAGTAGCATTCGTGCGTACGTACGGACTACCGTCTCCACGAACGCGATGAGATTCATTCTCCATCGTATCCATTCAAGTATAATTATCATTTGATTATTTAAAAATTATGTTTAAGGACTTCATACCATTCTGGATATGAATAATATACATCCCATTAATAACGAATATGGCTCACATAACAAAGAATATAAAGTAAAATGAACCCGTTAACACCTGAAATGACGATAATTCTAAGATATTATTAACAAATCAATGTTAAAAGATCATATATGATATCATATTAAAGTAACTGATTCTTGTAGTATTCAATAACAATTATTTAAACATTATACAGGAGGTAAACCTACCATCGACCAAGGAAAAAGTACAAAGTAAGGGATTCTCTTATCTCACTTTCAATTCCGTGAGATTTCCATTGTTCGCTACTAAATTATTGAAAGTGGTGTATTGTGTACTTCCATTTGATATATATTATCATGATTCACTTTATATTCATGTTATTCTGTAAATAATTTGTTGGTTATTAACTTTTGGCCATGCGACTCAGTTGATTAACGTGGTAAGGGGTTTCTTGTCTCACTTTTAATTCCGTGAGAATTCCATTGATCACCACTTAATTATTGCATGTGGTGTATATGTACTACCCATGATTGTATTCATTGTGTAATATACTTTATTTTATGGGTATTTACATCATCATGGTATGATATTTCTTTCATGGGTGTTTGTTTCTTAAGTTACCTAATCAATAAGAGAATTTGAGATTTCAATTTCCACTCATTTGGCTTTACGCATATTTCATTGATTATATTACCCCAAGATTATGTGTGGAATCACTATTAATTTGATTATGTCATAATTTCCACTCCCCTTCCTGTGGATATTCTTTTGATACACATAATCACTCCATTGAAAATTCTCAAGTCATTGATATGAATTTGATAAGAGTAATTTTAACTCTTTCACCATTTGTTGAGTTAAACATCCAATTCGTTGGTGTTGTTTTTACAGGAATATGTGTGAATATACTTTGATTGTTTTACACTGAATATCCAATCATATTTAGTGTATTTATATTTTTCACACATAATTATGTTGTTGATTTATCCTTAACCTAAGGATATGGCCTTTATGAGAGATTTCATCTCAACTTACATTCCATTGAGACTTCTTTGTTGATATACACCAAATCACTTGTATGTGGTGTATATAATGTACTTTGACATAGTATATCATGAATTCCCTTTATTCTCATGATATTACAAAGTTTTGATTACCTCAATTATTTTCATTCAAGTGTCTCTCTTTTGGTTAGAATCTCTAACTAAAATACCATTTTTAAATGTTTTAAAGACTTATTCATCTAAATATTTCTCATTAATGTCCATGTTTTAAAAATGGTTTTAAGGATTTATTTATATGGACATCAAAGTTTAGAAATTAAAAATCCTTTTAAAAGGTTTCAAAGTGGTATGGGACACTTTGATTCAGAAATCTATTTTTAAATGGCTTCTTGACAAATAGTGTGACTTTTAAATGTTTTCAAAAAAGGGGGATATTTCTCTCAAATAGTTTTGATGATTATTTTCATCTATGTCAACATCCTTCATTATTCATGATTGAGGTTAATGTGATACAATAAAATCTTCCATATTGTATCAAATGAGTTATATTTGACTGTGGATGTTCTATTTTTATACCATTCATGGTTTGTGGTTAAAGTATTGACATTTCGTATGCTAGTTTTAATACGAATGTTTATTTTATGCTTAAACCTATTCATATGAGGAATGCATTGGACTTAATAAGTGACGGGTGGAGCCCGCTATAGCTCCTCGATGCATCGGTAGGTCTCATGAGACAAACTAGTGTCTTGGCACAAGGCCTTGGCAAAATCTTATTTGTAGTCTTGGCACGAGGCCTTGGCTATGTGGTTATGATAGTCTGGAATTATGCATTCCATCATTATGAAAGTGGTTATTGATATTGCATTGATCATTCGACTAGTAGAATATCCATGTGAGTAAGTAAATGGCATTATTTCATTTTACCTTTGCCATTTTATGCTGAAGTTCAAGTTTCAAAGGATTTTGTTTTAGTTATAAATTGCCTTAAGTGTTTATGCTTATTTATGAAAGCTTCTGCTATAATTTTATCCTTACTGAGCATCCGAGCTCACCCCTTTCAATGTTTTATTTTTTTTCCAGGATTATGAAGAAGTAATTTATGAATGACCTGCAGGGATAGTATGAGTGGATATGAAGAGAAGTTTTTTTTTATGATGTAATGTAAAAATTTATGGATGTATCTAGTTATTCCAAGGCTACTAAACTAATCGGTCTCTCGAGACTTGATCTTTCTCATGATCATGCCAATGTTACGAAGTAATGCATCGACTCTGGGTAGCTGGGGTCGGGGCGTTACATCCATATTAAGAACTATATATGATTAATCTCACAATAGATGGACTTATGTATTTTTTGATAACTTTTCTAACATTTTGTTTGAGACAGATGGAATGACCCATCATTCTATCACATGATCTGCTAACACATCATGAATGAAAAATTAATCTTCGTTTCTTTAAGAGATGAAGTGAAAATTGTCCAAAGAACGACAAACGGTGATACTATACCAAAATCACGAAAGTATTTCTTCTAATTCCAATTTAATCAACATTAGGGAAATGTTCTTGAAAACCAAAAATGTTGTCCTAGTGCTCTTATATTTGATGAATCAGATTTTACCTTAGATCATAACAAATTTATAGCTTTGTGATTGCAGGATTTTCCATAGCCACTACAACATAAACAGTGTTTAGCGGCGGTTTTGTGGCGGCGGTTCACAAAACCGCCGCTAAACGTTATCCGTGAAAGATTTCGCGGCGGTTTTTAACAAACCGCCGCGAAACCCAACCTATTTTGAAAAGCCGCGACGCTTTCCCCTCCCCCATCGCATACCCGTTTCCCGATCCCCCTCACAAACCCTCCCCTCTTCCCCGATCCCCGTCCCGCTACCTCCGGCGACACCCGCGCCCTCCGGCGACACCCGCGCCCTCCGACGACACCCGCGCCCTCCGGCGGCCGCCGCGGCCCCCGAGCCCCCCGGCGAACCCTGCACCCCCCCCCTCGACCGCCGGTGACCCCCGCGCCCCCGCGCCCCTCGCGCCCCCCACGCCCTCCGGCGACCGCCACACCCCCCGCGGCCTCCGGCAACCCCCGCACCATAATTTCAGTCCTCCCACCATAATTTTCAGGTTTATTTATATATAATTTTTATTTTTTCCACATTTTAATTAGGGATATTGTGATTTTTATATTCCAAATATCGTTGCAGTGTGTTTTGGTCTTCATTTTGGCTGGTTTGAGCTGTCATCATCAAAGGATTACATGTGTATTCATAATTAAGAATCTATATATAAGTTCTCCATTTATATATATTCAACCTTAAAAGTATTAATATATATCATGGGGCTATATGTGCTTATATGTGTATATGAAAATGAATATGTGTATCATTGAAAAGGGGTATATGAAAGTATAGTCAAATATGTATAGATCCCTTATACATATTTGTACACCTTAATATGTATATATGGACTAGGTATCATTACATATAAGTTAAGGTGAATATGTGTGCATTTGAAAATATTAAAATTTGAGATTCCATCATCTATTTTAGCATGGCTTGAGTTTTAGGTAGTTTCCATATTCATGTTACCATTATTTGAATTCCATGATAGCATGGATGTTTTTTAATCTGTTATTCATTATTTTATCAATTGAATATTGTATATCTTTTTATATATATTATTGGTTTTATTTCTCGGAATGTATCTCCCAATGTGGTTGATATAAATTATCCTAAACATTTAAAATGTGTTTTAAGGTGTAAAGCGTGATTTCAAAGTGAGTTTTCTATCGTGTGATTTTCTATTTAGAGATAATGTTTTGAAAAAAATGGTAAGATGGTGTCAAGCGTTTTGAGTAATGTGTTGTGAAGAGGATCGGGCCGATGGGGAATATATTGGATATTCCATGATGGTATGACTTTATGTGAATTATTTCTTTATGTTTCATTTTAGGTGATGTTTCATAGACTTCTCTATAGAGTCCATGTGGCTGAATTTTTGTTGGAGGCCGAATCATCCTTTAAGAGAATCTAGTTCATTTTATGGATCACAATGGGATGGTTTTGCAAGGTAGTATTGTACCTTTTGTTCTAGTTTTATTACTACATAGTACCATTAAAGAAGAGACATGGGAGGGGAGATGAATATGTAGGCATAGTGGTCCAATCTCTTTTTTAACAAAGCTTTTATTACTATATAGTACCATTAAAGAAGAGACATGGGAGGGGAGATGAATATGTAGGCATAGTGGTTCAATCTCTTTTCTGACAAAGCTTAGTGATACTTTGAAATGTGGCTCAAAGCTAAGACATTTCATGTTAGGGAGGGTATGATATTCTATGATTTTTTCAGGTACTTTCTCATTTCAATTTTACTTTAAATAGATAATTTTGGGATATCAAAATGTTTACTGGATGTATGAACAGTTTTTGGGGTGTCCAGGGTTTTTAGGACACAAAAGGTTGAAAAAGTGCCTATCCAGCTCAAGTAATACGATCAGAGCCCAGTTAGTAGTTATTGTGTTCCCTAACCATGATTTACAAGAGGTGGGGTAAATTCAATGAAAAAATAAGGAAAGGGGGAGAATAAACCAAGTGGAAATGGATAACCCATTCCTCATGGTTATAGCATGACTTAACAAACCATACAGGCTTTATCGAAGATCTTGTGACTAGCCCGCATTTCTATCCAACAGTCCAGCATTTCTAAAATATTACTTTTGAATAGCATGAATTGTCTTTAAAGTTTCCACATGATGAACTTTTTCCCAGCAATACTCATACACTGATCCTTTCTTTTCAGCTTCATTCCATCTCTCATAAATCAGATGAAGTGCCAAACAATAACTGTAATCCTTTGCAGAAAATCTAGATTTTACCATTACAGCTAAAGTGCTTTTTATCTTGAGGAAGAACTAAAGTATCCATGATTCTACGTCCGACCACAGTGGTAAGCACAGGATCGTAGCAATGAAAAATGGCACCCATAATTAGTACTTTCCGCAGTTTAGGATCCACCAGAAGGATTGACTGGGCACACCGGCTGGCCGGTGGTGTCTCACCAGCTGGCCGGTGGTCATCCACCGGCTGGCCGGTGACACCAGGCAATGGGAAGGCCTACTGCCTGGCTCCTCCGGCTGGCCGGTGGGTAGGAACCGGCTGGCCGGTGCCCATACCGGCTGGCCGGTGGAAATCCACCGGTTGGCCGGTAGACTTAGTCAATCCATTTTCAGCTTTCTTGGGCGAGCTCCTAGGAAATCTTTTTCCTAACATCAAAAACACTTGAAAACAAGTTAGAACACAAATAGAGTGATTGTGATCATTAAAATCCAAGAGAGAGGGGTACAACAACTATTGTTTGTTTTATATTCATGGACTAGATTATGCATTAGAAACCATTAGTGGTGGACTACTTAATTTACCTCACACACCATATCGAAGTTCCACCTGGCCTTCCCTATGAACCCCCAAACATGTCCCTTATAGGTTTCTATTTGGAACCTTGATTCCTCCACATCCACTCTACAGTTTTCTCCACATTTTCATGACTAACATAATTCTCTACACCTTAGGAGGGTCATTATCACTAATTTATTCAAGAAATTCAAACACCATGTCTCATGCTTCCATCACAAGATGAACCCCAAAACTTAAATGTGGCCATTTAGATTTCCCTAGAACAATAAAACAAACATTACCCATTGTGAAAATGGTTTCAGTGAATGTAGTTAACTTGATTTAAAATGCATTATGATCAGTTTCGATCACACATCAAAGGGGTGTTGTTTGAGGCAACATAAATGTGTGATCGATGGTGTTATGATAAGTGTGTATCCCGATATTCTTATTGCTCCTAAATGAGGTGTTGACGCTGTCTCCTATGGACCAGACTTGTTCAGTTGGTCTGAAATGGTAAATGTGGTCAATGAATCATCTTTATTATATTATGCATACTTTATGGCCAATAGTTCATCTTTATTATATTATGTTTCTGTAATCTTACACTATCGTATATTTTGTGTAGGCACATTGTGATATACATGGATAAAAGCTGGATCACATTACCGAGGAACACATCTCAATATGTTAAGGGTTTGAATGGGTTTTTAGATTTTGCAATTTCTAATCGATCCGTTGAAGGGAGAATAAGATGTCCATGTCCTAAATGTAAATTTAGAACATGGTTGAAGAGAGATGAAGTTTATGAACATTTAATACTGAAGCAATTCCCTGAGCAATATTTGTGTTGGATTTGGCATGGAGAATCAAACAATACAGAAATATTGAGGACTGATGTTAATCCACAGAATGAGGTCCCAAGTTCTTCGACAATGGAAAATGAAATGCAAAACCTCATAAATGATGCATTCGGCACTGCAAGACACCACTATGAGCATCAAAACATATCAGAACAACCAGGAGAGGGTGCTACAAATTGCAACGTGACAAGTGATGTTTCTGAGACTGTAACACAAGCAGATCAAGATTGTAACATATCATTGGATCCTCTTGATTCTGTGGAGCCAAATGTAAGGGAAAACTTCAGTGAGGAAAATGCATTTCATGATTTAGTTGACGATGGAAATCAAGAGTTGTATAGTGGGTGTTTGAAATATTCAAAGCTTTCATTTCTACTGAAGTTGTACCATATCAAATGTCTATGTGGAATTACAAATAAGGCAATGTCCATGTTATTGGAATTGATTCGTGATGCATTTCCTGAAGCAAAAATCCCAGAATCGTTTTATGATATGAAAAAAGTTGTTAACAAGCTTGGTCTGAATTATACAAAAATACATGTGTGTCCCAATGATTGTATGCTTTACTGGGGAGAGGATTCAAGTAGACAGAATTGTAAGAAATGTTCTTCTTCTAGATGGCAGTCAAAGGGTGATGTTGGAAGTATGACTGAACATAATTTCACGGAGAAGAAGAAAAGGAACACACATGCAAAAGTTTTGCGTTACTTTCCTTTGAAGCCTCAATTGCAAAGATTATTCATGTCATCAAAAACCGCTGAACACATGAAGTGGCATGCTGTATATAATAACAATGATGGGTTAATGAGACATCCACGGGATTCCCAATCGTGGAAGACATTTGATTCATTACATCCAGATTTCTCAGCTGATCCTAGGAATGTTCGATTGGGATTGGCTGCCGATGGATTCAACCCATTTGGGACTTTGAGTACGAGTTATAGCATTTGGCCAGTTGTTTTGATCCCTTATAATCTGCCTCCGTGGATGTGTATGCAACAAACATCTTTTATCATTTCGATGATTATTCCTGGAAAACAAATGCCTGGAAATGATATTGATGTATACCTGCAGCCTTTGATTGAAGAATTGCAGGAGTTATGGAGCAACGGTGTTGAGACATTTGATGTTTCTCCTAAAACAATGTTTAAAATGCATGCTGCTTTAATGTGGACCATTAGTGACTTCCCTGGGCTTGGGAATTTATCTGGTTGGAACACTTATACGGGTTTGGCTTGTCCCGTTTGTAACTTTGATTTCGAGCCCAAACGGCTACCTCACAGTAGAAAATGGTGCTTCTTGTGCCATCGAAGATTTCTTGATGCATCTCATAGATTTCGGCTGAACAAATCAAAATTTAATGGTTGCATTGATCGTAGACCACCTCCAAAGTTGTTAACCGGTTCTGAAATATTGACACAGCTTGAAAATGTTAAAACAGAATTTGGGAAGGTTCATCATTTGAATGATAGTGGAAAACGAGTGCGAAGTGCATCGTCAAGTGAAATCAGAACGCAACAATGGAAGAAAAAAAGTATATTCTTCAAACTTTCGTATTGGGAATTTAATTCTTTGCGCCACAATCTTGATGTGATGCATATTGAGAAGAATGTATGTGATAATTTGATTTTCACATTACTTAATGAGCATGGAAAGTCGAAGGATCATCTCAATGCTCGCAAAGACTTACAAGTAATGAACATAAAACGTGATCTCTGGCCAGATGAGAATGAAAAGTATGCTCCGGCCATTTTTTCATTGAAAAATAGGGATAAAGATACGTTCCTTCAAATTTTAAAGAATGTGAAGGTATCTGATGGGTATTAGAGTAACATCTCGAGGTGTGTTGACTTGAAGAATCGTAAGTTATATGGATTGAAAAGTCATGATTCACATGTTTTGTTACAAAAGTTACTACCATTGGCATTGCGTACATTATTACCTGAAAAAGTTACTGCTGTTGTACTCCATTTCTGCACATTTTTCACACAGTTATGTGAGAAAGCTCTACATCCATTTCAGCTGGACAACCTACAGGAGAGGTTTGTATTGACCCTTTGTGCAATGGAGATGATCTTCCCTCCATCGTTTTTTACTGTCATGATGCATTTAACTGTGCATTTGGTTGACGAAGCTAAATTAGGAGGCCCCGTTCATTATCGATGGATGTATCCAATTGAGAGGTATTTTATTTATATGTTTCCAGTTAAGTAAACATTTTTTGGCATTTAAATAAATGCATAATATTATTATTATTTTTTCACAGATATCTTGGGCATTTGAAAGCATACGTGAGAAATAAAGCTCAACCAGAAGGCTCTATTGCTGAAGGCTATTTGGCCGAGGAGTGTCTCACCTTTTGTTCCAGATATTTGGATGATATTGAGACAAGATTTACTCGAGTTGGACGTGTTGACGACACATCAACTCAATCTCAAATGCATCAGAAATCAAAAATATTTCCTGCTATTGGCCGATCAGTTGGGAGGACCTCATACGCGACCCTAACAGAATTGGAATTATTACAGGCACATAGATATGTGCTGCTGAATAGTGAAATTGCAGATCCATTTATTGAAGAGTTGAGGATACAAACAAAGAGACGAATGAGAATCCGAACACGAAATGAAAAAGATATAACGAAAGCTGTGAATAAAGAGCTGGTAGAATGGTTTGCACTACGTGTAAGTTTATAAATATTGCAATAAATACGAATATTACTTTGACACATACAATTTGCAAATCTATTAAATTATATATTTTTTTTCAGATCATGAATACTGATACTCGAGCTGACTTTTCAGAAGATATGAAGTTTCTTGCTAGAGGTCCTATAAAACAAGTTAGAAAGTTCAACGCTTATAATGTGAATGGTTTTAGATTTCGTACAGTCGATCGAGAAGTGGGTTTGAAAACACAGAATAGTGGTATTTTTACATTTGCTGAAGTGGAATACTATGGAAAGCTGCATGATATTATTGAATTAAACTACCACGGGCATTTTTCTGTTGTTTTATTCAAATGCAAATGGGTCGATTTTATCAGAGGTGTTAAAAGAGATTCATTGCAATTTACTTCTGTAAACTTCTCTCGCTTGATGGATGTTGGTGATCGTGAAATGCATGATCCATATATCTTAGCATCGCAGGTAAAAATGGTATATTATGTGAATGATGTTGTGGATGAAGGGTGGAGTGTAGTTACTCACGTAATACAAAGAGATTTGTATGATATGGGTGATGAAGTGGAAGATTTGACCTCTGCAATTGAATTTCATCAACAACAGGAAGCAGAATTATTTGTCCATCATGATATTGAAAATATTGGTCTTGCAAGGATGAATGAAGTGGATGAAGCAATGGAGCAGGAAACCGACATGATTGAAGGGGAAAATGATTGTATGTACAATTATTTATTCATTCAGCAACTACTTGTTTCATTTCTGTAGTCATTCATTATCATTGTTATATATATATATTGTTTGTTAATACTGGGCATCTATTATCATTTTTAATTTTTTTTCTGCATGAATTTTTTGAAATATATATTCTGAACTTAATTTTATTTGATTAAATGACAGGAATGCCAAGGAAGAAGCGGTACACTATTCCTTCTTCTTCTGCGACAGATGACGATCCGTCTGTCCCCACAGCATCATCTCCCCCTGCACCATCTCTGACACCATCAGTGGATGCCTCATTAGAGGATGAGTCATCGCCTCCCCCTACAGGAGCTTCAGCAGCGGGGCAGCGACACGCCCACTCCAGTTCATCACGGACATTCTGGAGGGTCGCAGTCATAGGTACACATTTTAATTAAATAAATTTATTGCATTTTGTTTATAGTAATTTTTTGCTCATTGCAGATGAAGACAATGAAACCGTGGAAAGAGACATAAAAAGTTCTGATGTTTGGAACATGCATGGCAAGAAGATAGTGGTGCCATTTGATTCTTATGGGGTCCCGATGGATGACGCCGCAGGTTTACTTGGTCAGATTATAGGTCAGCTGGAAGCAGAGCCCGTTTCCCTGCCTATTTCGTATGATGATTGGAGGCATATGCCTCCAAACTGGAAAAATGAAGTTTATGATTCTCAGATAAAGGTAATTTTATTACTTTATGGTTTAATTGAATGTCATTTTACTAATATATTCAAAATGAATTTCTGTATACAGATGTTCTTCCACTTTACCGTTGCTGATGTGATAGCACGGAAGTGGACATTGAAAAATCTTGGAAAAAAATGGAAAGATTTCAAATGGAGGTTGTGGTGTGATGTCAACGATTCTTCGTTGACCGTGCAGCAGATGTATGAGAAGATACCCAGTGGGGTACCGAAAGAACAGTGGAAGGTTTTTGTCGATAGACATCGTGATGAGAAGCGGATGGTATTGAAATATATATTATTATATTATCCTCATTTTACATTTATAAATGTACATGAAGAGGAGATAGACATTGAATACAATACTATTAAATTGAATTTTATTTATTTCAGGATCTCTCAAGAAAGAATGCTTCAAACCGGGCGAAGCAGGTAATCCCGCACACTGCGGGTTCAAAAAGCTTTTCAAGAAGCCGAATGTCATTGGTAATCTTTTAATTAGTTTAAATATTTATAAGATAATATTATCTATTTAACATATTTGATTGATGATTTATCTTTGTTTAATGCAGCCACAGAGTTTAGGGCATGAAGCATCCCGAACAGAACTGTGGCTGGATGTTCATAAAAAAACAGATGGAAGTTTTGTTAATGAACCTGCCAGAGAAGTTGGGGTATGAAGTCAATTATTTATTATAATAACTTAATATCAGTTTTTACTGTGTTAATATATATTGATATTTGATTTATAGGTAAAAATTAAAGAAAAATGGGATGCCAATCCTGGGCAATCCTACTCAGTCTCCCAGGATGACCCGGTTGGTCAAGTCCTTGGGAAGGAGCATCCTGGTAGAGTGCGTGGGATGGGTTTGGGACCCGTACCATCTGAGGTCTTTCGCATGCCATCAGGGATTTCGGCCTCATCTACTCCTGGTTATAGTCATTTCATACCTGAAGATGCTCAGAGGGAGATGTCTCCTCTACGAAACACAGTTCACCAGCAGGGGAATCAGATATCTGATTTGCAGAAAGAGTTGCTTGAAATACGTCAGCATATGAGCAGATATGCCCCCGGTGGTAGTGCATCGGGTAGTGGTGAGCAGGTAAATCACAAAAAAATCAAAATCATTTAGTTTGCAAACTTTTATTGGTTTTAATTTTTATTATAAATATGCAACAATATTTAATTTTCAATATAATGTTCTTACAGGTGGCAGCAGGTGGTAGAGATGAAGGTGGAGAGGGTGACGATGCAGCATCAGATGATGAGTAGTAGTATTGTTGATGTGTTGAACAAGTATGATAACAGTTGGTTTGTAGTAAAAGCATTTCATTTGCTGAAAATTATTTCTTTTTAGCACTCTAGTGTTGTTCTCTATGTATTAAGATGGTATTCTGAGACTATTTTTGGAGTAATTAATGTTTAATTATCATAAAATCAAGAATTATTACCCATTTTAATTGTAGATGATATATTACACCATTTAAAGGAATCTGATAGGTTTTTTATGATTGATATATGGTCTAAAAATCACCCGAGGTGGTTGAATGATGAGGTTATCTTGAATACATCCTTCCCTCATAGGTTTGAATACATCTGGTTTGTGGTTATATCATTCAGTGTTATAATAGAAGAAGATATATAAATGGGGCTCACAATATATATGATCTATGAATTCATATACTAGTTCTTAGATGTGTACATTCATGAAATCATTATATACCATTTGGAAGTGGGTGGAAGTCAAAATTGTGATGGTCACAATGTATCCCCAATATTAGGGAGGATATGTGATCATATATTGAATAATGATTTCATAACATTATATAGAAATCAAGGAGTCCAGTTAAATACATTATTAAGAATGATTGTACATGGATGAGGTTTTAGGACTCCCCATGATACCATAATTAATTGTTTAGAATGTAATTCCTATATCATATCATCATTATTGGGAGGAATATGGAATCCCTCCATTACCTAAACTCTCTTTAAAATGACTTTCAATCCCTTAATCGATGGAAATCTGGAATTGAATTTCAATAAGTTGTGGGATTTTTTGGGAACATTAATTTTGACCTAGTTGCATTATGGGTGAATAAAACACCAATTTTTTTTTGTTTTCCGATAAAAATATACATCATTCATCTGTTTTTGTGTATATATTCTATGAGTTGTGTTGGATGTTGTATACTTTTACATTGTGATGTGTTTATGTTTTGTTTTGATTCTCAAGGATGATAATTGTTTAATAGATTTTTGTTTTGAGGGTCCAGAATTCAAAAGTCACTCCCTTTACATTTTTCCATGTCTTGTTTCTACTAAAAGGAATTTTAGAGGTGTTTTAGAGTCTTGGTGAGAGTTATGTGCATTCAAAGGGTCACCATTCCATGTTGTTGGTTGTGGTGATGGTTGTTTTGGCCATTGGTTCTTGTAGGTTGTCTATGGAGATGGTTGTGTGATGTTAGGATACACCACAAAGAGTGAAATGGTATGGTTGGTTATGTTGTTGGGAATGGTGAATGGATGTCCACCCTGTGTAACATGGGAAATAGAATATGCACGGTGAAGGGAATTATATTGTTCATTTCACTTTTGGGTACCACCTGTGTAGCACGGGGAGCTAGGTTTAACCATGTCGTGGTCTTGGGTGTGGTGAGGAGAAAACAACCAATCTTTTTATGTTATGTCATAGTGGATGTTCATGGAGGGAATCGAGGGATCCAGCACACCTTGGTCCATTCCATGTTCTAGGATATGGTGGTGGTCAATTTTTTTTAAAAACACATGAAAGGCAGGAAAGAGATATGGGTGACTTAGATCTCCTTTAACCAAGGGAGACCACAGCATATTGGGATGTCTCCACACTATGGAGAACCCATTTGGGATTTCCTCTATAAATAGAAGGCACATATGGACTTATTTTGATTTTCTTTCTTCTAATTTGATATTTGGATAACACCAAATCCCATTGATTACCTTTTACCATCTCTCTTAATGTTTTTATCCTCTTGGATTGTGGATAATTGAGTTCCATTTATTCAAGTTTCCTTCTTCTTTCCTTTCTACCTTTTATTATTCCCAATATTTTGGGTGTTTATTGTTGAGAACCCCTATATTTTTGGTTGAGTTATGAGTGTGTTTGGGTGATGGGATTCTGAGGATAGGTTTTGGTGGGTTTCTCTTATATCTTAGTGAAACTTGATCCTTTGTTTCTTCTGTTGCGATTATGGTTCTCCTTAAATCTCTAATTAAGGTAGGATATTTGAGTTCCCTCATTACTATTTTAAATATGTGATATTATAATACTACTATTTCATCTTGGGTGGAAGTTAAGATATTTCCTAATGAAAATAATTAATTGGATATATTAAAATTAATGGGAAGGGGTGATATCAAATGTGCTTTAGGTTTTTCATGATATTGCTTTTCTATGAATGTGTGTTGGTTGTTGTTTATTATGAATTGTTTTTACTTCTATGAAATTATTATTGTTTCTAAAATTTAATTTGATAAATCACCTCACATTAAAATGATAATGTCTTTACTTATGGTAATTGAATTTCCTATCTGTAAACAAGGAATCATTGTCTTTTCCCTTTTCTTGTGAGGTTGATTTAATTTGATAGTTTGCATAATAGATGGAATTATGGTTATGGTTACTTTATGAGTTTGGATTATGGATAAGGTGATGATTTGTGATGCAAAAATTGTGGGTTGGATGTGTTTGAATTTTATAACATTGTGTCTTGTCTTGTTAGTTACTCAGTAGTTATGGAATTCTTGAAATGGTAAATCCTAGTAAATGAATGATGATGGATAAATTGGATAATTTTGCTTAAATTAGGTTGAAAAAAATGTAGGTCTTGAATATATAATGGATTGTAATTAAATATATAAATATGGTAAATGATTATGTAGGTGGTTGGTAATTGATGTAGTTAAATTGGAACTATGAAACTGGTGTATGGTTGTGTGCTTGGTAAGTGGGACTGGAAGGGTGGTAAGTGTTATAGTAGAAATTTTGATGTGCAATATTAGTGACGCATAGGTTGTGGTAGTTTATTGGCTTTAGTTGTGTGAACCTATAGGTTGGGATTGTGTGTAACTAATATACAATTTATTTTCCTTATTATTTGTATATACACACATTATGGGTTGTGTGTTTACAATGATTCCCAAAGGATCTAGTTTTCAGGTGTCTACCCCAAATATCCAGGTTAGTGATGGTGGATGGTTAGATATCCCATATACCACACTTTCTCTTCCAGGTGATGTTTTTATGCATGGGTTGTGATGGATTGTGGATATAGCGCACTTAAGGTGATGATTGATTAGATGATGAGGTGTTTTATAGTGGGGGGGTTTCCATGGTAGGAGGATGGAATGATGTTAATATCCTTCATGTTCATGATACCCTCTATCCTATTTATTGAAGTGGTTATAGGATGATGTGTAATTAATGGTTAAGTCACATGGTATGATGATGATGCACCTATAATGCAGTGATTTTCATGGGTTGAGATCTAGGGATTGACTGCTATGATGAGGCTTTTGAGGTATGATTTTGAAGGATATGGAAGGGATATGATCCCTAGGATATATTATGTTGGGCTATGAGAGCATAAAATTAGTGGGGCAGTGGTGTAGCAGATGCAACATATTTTTTTTTCCAGTTCAACGTTTAGCGGCGGTTTTAACCGCCGCTAAATGCCATACCTGTGAGCATTTAGCGGCAGTTTTAACCGCCGCTAAATAACCGGGAATCCGTTAGCGGCGGTTTTAACCGCCGCTAAATGATGAACTGGGCAGCATTTAGCGGCGGTTGTAACCGCCGCTAAATATATTATGTTGATATTTAGCGGCGGTATTCACCGCCGCAGAATAGGCGCATCAAACGACTGAATTTAGCGGCGGTTTTAACCGCCGCTAAATAATATACCCATATAACCGCCGCTAAATGAAGAAAAACCGCCGCTAAATGACGGACATACGACACATTTCTAAAACCACCGCGGAATCGAAAAAACTGCCGCTAATAGATTGCCGACGCCAAACTTAGCGGCGGTTTTTGTAAACCGCCGCCACACTATATAGCGGCGGTTTAAACCGCCGCTAAACCGGAAAAAAACCGCCGCTAGGATCGGCATTTGTTGTAGTGAGCCATGTTCTCTACCACTCTCCATCAGAACATGATGGTTAGATTTCTCTTCCATATCCATATTTTCACCTATGTGGAAACCCAGTGATTAGTTTATCTGGGTAACCATTACGTTTCATACTTTTGTTTTTAAAGATTGGTTTTGAAATTCATTTTTACGATGTGGGTTTCTATTAAAGAAACTTTCTAATAGTAAACCATTTATAACCCCGACGAATTTCGAGGGAGAAATTCATTTTAAGGGGGGGGGGGTAGAATGTAACATCCCGATATATTATGAAAAATATTCTTTTTAATTTCATTAATGTCTTGTGTTATATGCTACACAAAAAGAATCTTGCACAACACGCATCCTTGACTTGCCATGCATTACACGCAAGCGCGACCTTCCGCGATAGCGTGTGTTGTACACAATAACGAGTTTCACTAAACAACGATATGCTATTAAAATATTATTAAAACTAGCCATTATGAATAGTAATAACCACTTCTTGAAATTTTGTAAATTTTATTTTTCAAAATGGAATTCATTTTTGGATTCGGATTATCGAATTTAGCCTAAGGTGAAATTTTGGTACTTTTCGGATAACTTTCATATTATGATAAATAGTGAAAATTACTAAATTTTAATTAAAAAGAACTTTTTTAATAGAAATAATTAATAGTGATAAATTATTAATTTTAGTGGTTTTAAAGTATATTTAGAATATATTTTTACAATTTAATACAATGTTGGTCATTTGATGTAATTTCACATTTAAACCAGTCACAAACAAGTGTCAATCTTTTGATGGTTATTATCTCTTAAAAACACGCTATTTGTTTTGACGACGGGAATTACTTTTTAAATTAATTAATGCAACTAATATGTATTGAATTTGGTAAAATAGGCATCATTTTTGAGTTCATAATATCAAATATAGCTTAGGCCTAATTTTTGGTATTTTTCTGGAAACATTTATTTTTTTGATGAATAGTGAAACCACTAAGTGGTAGTTAAAAAAAAGAATTTTTCATAAAACGTAATTTTACCACTTATGTGAGTGGAATTTCAAATATCCGAGAGACACGGTTGATGTTAGTAAGTAAAATGTGGTTCAATGAGATTAAAATAATTTTTGGTGAATAGTAACTTTTTACTTTTTTTACCACGGTTGAAAGTAAATAGGGTAATTAAGGGTAAAAATGATATTATTATTACCCTAACACAAGTCCTAATTCTATTGGAAAAGTGTAATTCGACCAAGAACAACCTTAGGAATAAAATATGACCATATAGGCCCACATGGATTATATTAGGACATTTATTATTAATTTATTTAAAGAAGGGTTAAAATAGTTAAAATCAATGTTTAATAAGTAAAACATTTTTAATATGGGGTTATAAATAAGATAAATTCGACTATAAATATTCATTATAAATCTAAAAAGATTTCCTACATAATGGTATTTTATTTTTAATTTTTAGACATTTTATAATTTAATTTATTTATGACACAACGATGATGTAGTAATTATCTTATTAATGAAATATTGACATAATTGATGTTATAAATGCCCAAATTAATGTAATTTGAGACTTTTTATGACTTACACTAATTTTATAGGATAATATGACAGGTTATTTTTGATTTAAGTAACTTGGTTAGGACCTTTCATTCTGGTATGAATTTCATAAAAATCATGTTCCAAATAGTGTCAAAATTGACATAAGTTAGTTTTTAAACCAAATATTATATTATTAATTTTTATTTTATTCCTAAAAATATATGGTTCGGCCAAATGACTTAGATAAGGTTATATATATTAATAATAAACAACTTGGGGTTTTTTTGGCTTGATATAGTAAGTTTATTAACCATATAGTGTAAGAAAACAAAAAGACACGGTAAAAGTTAAAATATTTAACTTAGAGTTAAATCTAATTGATAAGATTAAAATAATAACCTAAACTTGTCTAAATCCAATTTTATTAGTTTATTCCGACCCATCCCCACTTTAGATTCGAAATAAGACCCTTTGAAACCATTTTAAACCGAATTTGACCTTAATATAAAATAAAAATTTGATATTTTCCTAAGGTGCCCCTCTCCTCCCTTATAAAAGGGCTCCTCCTCCCTCTCCTCCTCACACCAATTTGAGAATTCAAGCTCTGACAAACCCTGCCAAAATATCTTCTCCACTTCCCTAGTATCATCCTAGAGGTCCTGGTCTTCTTCAAAGACCATCCTTAGTTCTTTAATTGGAGGTTAAGAAAAGGCGCGTCAAAGAAGAGGTAATGTCCGTTACCGATTCTTTCATCTTTATTTCTTCTTCCACTTCTTCTTCTTTAGTTGTTTCATTATGAAGTAATAACATCAGTATCACTCATATAATGATATGTTATTATAAATATTAAACAACTCTAATTAACCTTATATCCATCCTACGGAAAAAGGAAATCAGCGCACGTGCGTACGTACGGAATACCGTCTCCATGCCATGGTGTAATCTATTTTCCGCCACCACCTTAATTGGATGGGTATAATGGTGTAATTAGTAACTATATATTATTATTATAAAGTTATATTGATACTGAAAGGGTATACATACACTTGAACACAATTCCACGACCATGGGAACGATATCATCGCTCGTGCATACGTACGGACTACCGTCTCCACGACGCGATGAGATTCATTCTCCACATTAACCATTCATAAATGATTATAAAGTATATATAATGAATAATAATGAAATATATGACATGTTAAATCTACTGTATTTATGTATATATATGTATGTCATCTACTTACTTCCATTCAAGACAATAATGAAAAGAAAACAACGTTCATCCGTACGTACGGACTACCGTCTCCATGAACGGTGTGTTTCAATTCATTTATCTATCTCTTATATATATATATATTGAATATATATGATATATAAATCATGTTTTATATTCTGGAAGTAAGTAAATCATGATATAAGTAATAATAATGTAAATAACAACAAGTCCAAACACTTACGAAAAATAAAACGATTTTACACAAAATGCTTCTTTAACATGGAATTTACAAAAGAACAGGTAATATAATGTCATAAGTGAACCATATATGATATCAAAACAATGAATATGATTCTGTAATAAGTTAATTACATTATTTAAATCATTATACAGGAGGTTCGGATACGTACAAAGCATATCGGACATAAAGTAAGGGAAATATCACAATCTCATTTTTAACCGAGATTGTTTATACTTTGGCATTTATTAGGGTGTATTTTATCATCCACATCTATGTTTCCTCAATATGTAAAATTATTTCCATTCACCTACAATTTTTTAAAACTTATTTTACCCTTCGGTGAGTTTTTAGTAAAACATATGAAAGGAATCTT
Organism: Viscum album; assembly: GCA_963277665.1. NCBI lineage: Eukaryota > Viridiplantae > Streptophyta > Magnoliopsida > Santalales > Viscaceae > Viscum > Viscum album. Next base: position 1,415,547,598 of record OY728153.1, on the reverse strand, counting down.
TTGTCGTTTTTCGTACGAGGTACTTTTTGACTTTTCTGACAAAAGTATTTGAAGAATGTTTTTTTAACTTATACGACACGAATGGATTTTTAAAAAATTATTTCCAAGAAGCTTACTTTACATGTTTTCAAGTTTATTTTTAATCAAATTTTTTTAGTTTAGAATTTTATGACATGTTAAGAATGGAAAAGTGTTTTTAAAGTAGAAAGGATATTTTCCTCAAGAATGGAGTTCAAGTGTTTTATCAAAATTATTTTCCATCTAAGATAATAAAGTGTTCTGTTTCTATCCCTATAATGACATGGATTTGATTATGTTGTGGTGGAAATATTTTTATGAATTCCTTTATCTTATATGAATTATTTTTATGATGTCATGTTGTTTAAGAATCCCATTTTTACTACATGGGTTATGCAATGATGTATGATTTATGATTTTATGGCACACATAACAATGGTATCATTATGATATGGGTGGGACCTATATCTCCCTCCAATGCATTGGGTAAAGATTTTATATCTCATGAGATAGACATGGCTGGAACGGTAGGTTATACCGGTTCAGTGAAACAGGACTGAAACGAGGGTGACTCGGTTCAGAAAAGGAATTTGTCCACTAAGATAGTCTTGGAAATGAGTCTTGACTAACAAGAAATGATTCTCTATGATTATGTGTGTATGTCACAAAGTATCATGTTTTATGTTATGATTATTTTGATTACATTTCACTACCATGATTTACCCCATGTTATGAAATTATGATCTCTTTTGCAGGTTAAGATTTCCAAAAGTTATGTGCTTATGTATATGATGTGATTGATATTTATTTTGTTTACCCTTACTGAGAATTTGAGCTCACCCTTTTATGTTTTCTTTTCCCTAGGATATAAAGAAAGGTTTTAGGTATAAAAAAAATAAGATCTTTATGGGAGATGTTGAAGATCTTTCACCACAATTAAAAGATTACGTTCCGAGTTACCAAAGACACTATACTATTACGATCGTTGCATGTGTGTTTTTGTTATGTACTAAGTATTCCACAAATGTAATGTAATGTCAATGTATGTCAAGCTTCGCGTCTCTACAAAATAATGGTTCCCTCTCAAATGATGAAATCAAGGAAAATTGTAGTTTACTGTCATACTGGACAAAAGTGTTGTATAGTTTAACATCGTATAACAAGGACGAATGTGAACCAATGTAAAGTTATTGATTCTAGGGGCGGTTTCACGAATCAACGTCATATGAGATGGTGGTGAACCGATGTGAAGAGATTTGTTTTTGGGCTTGAACCTTGGGAGGGTGCCTACATACACAGCCTAGAAGGCAAGGATCAAAGTCCGTGTAGTTCAATTAATGAATGAATTAATGATCAAGTTTTTCTTAGGGACAACGATCTAATAAAAAATGTTGTTGGGACTTACACATGGCTAGCGGCCCAAATAGAGTGTTATGGTTGAGGTTTGATCTAAGCTCACGTGAGTCATACTCGGTGTGAGAAACAAGAGGCAACAACAACCTTAACGATGCATAGTTTAATGTCATGTAGGAAATATAAAGGGACTATGCAGTTTAAACTCTTGCAGTTAGGACTATTGGTGCTGAACAGTTTAGTGTCATGTAACAGGGGAAAAATATAGTTTAATGTCATGTAGGACATATCAAGGACTTTTTATAAAGTTTATCGTCATGTAGTTAGAACGATGGGGACAATACAGTTTAACGTCATATTGGACGAAAGGGGGACTGTGCAGTTTAATGTACGGCAGTAAGGACAAAATAACTCACCATTTACGTCATGTTGGACGCATTGGGGATTTTTTCTAATGTTTAGTCTCATGTTGGAAGAAAGTGAAAATAGTTTAAGGTCATATGCATAGACCTTGGATGATGCAGTTTAAAGTCATACAGGACCTTTAAGTGCTTATGTAGTTTAACGTATTTCCGGACGTAAGGGACTTTCCTACAGTTTAACGTTATGTTGGACAAAGGTGAAAATAGTTTAAGGGAATATGAATAGACCATGGATGATGCAGTTTAAATTCATACAGGACCTTTAAGCGCTTATGTAGATTAATGTCTTTCTGGATGTAAGGGACTTTCCTATAGTTTAAAGTCATGTTGGACGAAAGTGAAAATAGTTTAAGGTCATATGCATAGACCGTGGATGATGCAGTTTAAAGTCATACATGACCTTTTAGTGCTTATGTAGTTTAACGTCTTTCCGGACGTAAGGGACATTCCTACAGTTTAACGTCATGTTGGACGAAGGTGCAAATAGTTTAAGGTCATATGCATAGACCGTGGATGATGCAGTTTAAAGTCATACATGACCTTTAAGTGCTTATGTAGTTTAACGTCTTTCCGGACGTAAGGGACTTTCCTATAGTTTAACGTCATGTTGGACGAAAGTGAAAATAGTTTAAGGTCATACGCATAGACCGTGGATGATGCAGTTTAATGTCATACAGGACCTTTAAGCGCTTATGTAGTTTAACGTCATTCTGGACGTAAGGTAATTTCCTACAGTTTAACGTCATGTTGGACGAAAGTGCAAATAGTTTAAGGTCATATGCATAGACCGTGGATGATGCAGTTTAAAGTCATACAGGACCTTTAAGCGCTTATGTAGTTTAACGTCTTTCTGGACATAAGGGACTTTCCTACAGTTTAACGTCATGTTGGATGAATTTTATGAACCAATTGTATGAATCTTGGTTCTGGGGACCATATTTTGTGTTTATACAAAATATTTCTTCAGAAATCTGGCATTGGTTGGAGTCGTGATGAGTTCTCCATCCATTGAGATTAATGAATAAGATCCATTAGAGTAGACCTTATGTATTGAATAAGGTCCTTCCCATTTTGGTTCAAGCTTGGGAGGCTTCTTTCCCGGTATCATTGGTGTTCTGAGAACCAATACCAATTCTCCCTGAATGAATGAACGAATATGGACTTTTTTGTTAAAAGCTCGTGCTATTCGATTCTGATAGATTTCCAAGTGGTGCAAAGTGCACAATCTTTTCTCATCTAACTGTTCCAATTCATTCAATCGCTTTTGGGATTGCTCATCTGTAGATAACTGATCACAAATGGCTACTCTGAGTGAGGGAAATTGAACATCAATTGGCAAGACTGCTTCCGTTCCATATATCAACGAATATGGAGTTGACCGTGTTTTATTGCGGATGGTAGTTCGATAATCCCATAAAGCATAAAAGTGTTTATCAGGCCATGATCTCTTATCTTTATCCACCATCTTTTGCAGTATATTTGAAAGAGTCTTGTTAAAGGCTTCTATTTGGCCATTGGCCGCCGCATGATACCGAGATGAATGGTTGGATTTAATGTTGTATTGTTGATACAATTTCTTCACCTCAGAAGAACAGAAGTTGGTTCCATTGTCTGTCAATATGGTATGAGGGACACCAAATCTAGTAATGATGTTAGACATGATGAAGCTAACAATTCATTTAGAACTGACTTCTTTGCGAGGTACAGCCTCTGCCGAATTGGAAAAGAAATCAGTAGCAGTAAAAATGTACTTAAACTGCTTGGCCGTAGCTGAAGGGTAAGGTCCCACCACATCCATTCCCCATGTGGAAAATGGCCACGAGTATTTAGCTGTATGAAGCAACTCTGGAGGTTGATGAATGAAGTTGTCATATACTTGGCATGAATGACACTTCTTTGTGAAATTAACACAATCTTGTATCATTGAAGGCCAAAAGTATCCAAGCCTTCAAATTTGATCAGACAGTCTATGTCCAGACTGGTGGGCACCACAGACTCCTGCATGCACTTCTTTTATGAAATCCATTGTCTCTTCACCATCAATGCATCTGGAGAGAACTCCATCAAAACCACGTTTGTAGAGAATTTACACTAAGTGGTTTGGGCTATCATAAAGAGTAAAATTGACCACACATCGCCGAATTTGTTCTTTCTTGTCTCTATCAGGTGGAAGTGTTCCATTTTTATGGTATTTCCTGATAGGTGACATCCATCCTATAGTATGACCATATAGTTCAAGAATGGGACTAATTTCATTAATTTCCTCTGTTCTAGCTTGAACATAAGGTGAAATTTCACGACGGTGGGCAATACTGATGGTTGTCTTGTCCCGATTTGGATCTGCTAGAGCTATGGCTATATTGGCTAGCGCATCAGCTTGAGCATTTTTTGATATTGGGACATAAGAAAATGTTGGTTCTGAAGGGAATTCTTGAATTAACTCTCTGACGTAATCATACAAAGGGATTAATTCTTCTTTTGTGATGGCATAATCCCCATTAACTTGTTTGATTACCAGGTCTGAATCACCTTTCACCTTTAAGTGATTCACTTGTGCTTGGAGCGCAAACTCCAAGCCTGTAATGAGAGCATGGTATTCGACTTCATTATTGGTACCACCTTCCCACAATAAAAAGGAATAAGTTAACACTGCCTTATCTGGAGAAATGAGCAAAATTCCTAATCCAACTTTGTTGAATTTAGGATTTTCCATTTTCTTCCCTGTTGGACTTCTGGAAGCACCATCAAAATACATTTCCCATGTTTGAGGATTTTCTTGAATATAGAAAACTTCCTCATCAGGGAGTTCAATATCTGAAGACGTGTCTTCCACTGAAGGATGTTCAGCCAGGGAATTAGCCAGAGCTTCGCCCTTTATTGCCTTTTGAGATACATACTGAATGTCGAACTGCTGCAAAATAACTTCCCACCTTGCTAGGCCTCCTGTAAGCATTGGACGACTAAGGATGAATTAGAGCGGATTATTGCGAGATACCAATTGGACCTCGTGATGTTGCAGGTAGTGTCTTAGTTTCTGAACTGCAAAGATTAATGCCTGGCAGCACTTCTCAATACTTGAATACCGGGTTTCTGCTTCATGCATAGTTCTACTAAGATAGTAGAGGCTATTTACATTTCCATCATCATTCTTTTGAGCGAGAAAGGCACCCAATGATCACTCTAGAGCTGTCACATAGAGGATAAGTGGTCTACCTTCAATAGGTGTCATGAGTACAGGTGTACTCAAGAGGTATTTCTTGAGAACATCAAACGCTTCTTGACATTCTTCAGTCCACTGGTAAGTGACTCCTTTATTCAATAAATTGGTAATGGGTAAACATTAGCCTTCCAAATTGGCGCTGAAACGCCGAATATATGCTATGTGTCCTTGAAGTCCTCTTAATTCTTTCAAATTTGGAGGAGGTGACATACCAAGGATTGATTTGGTCTTCTCAGGATCGACTTCAATACCACTATGGAGTACAAAAAAGTCGATGAATTTTCCTGAGGTTACCCCAAAAGAAAATTTTAAGGGGTTCATCTTCAAATTATGTTGTCGAAGCTTGTGGAATATGACATCCAAATCAGCCAAGTGATTAGAACGTTGTTTGGATTTAACCACCAAATCGTCTACATAGCATTCAACAAACTTCCCTATGAAAGGTTTGAAGATACGATGCATGGCGCGTTGATATGTTGCACCTACATTCTTTAAACCAAAGGGCATCACCCGGTAACAAAACACACCTTGAGGAGCTCTGAAGGCTATATATTCTTCATCTTATGGGGCCATTTGGATCTGATTATATCCGAAATATCAATCCATGAAAGAAAGTACTTCATAGCCAGCCGTCACATCAATTAAGAGTTTTGTAATCGGAACTGGGAAATCATCTTTAGGACAATACCGATTAAGATCTCTGAAATCGATGCAAACCCTAATTTGTCAGTTCTTTTTCTTTACAGGGACAATATTAGCCAACCACTTGGGATACTGAACTTCTCTGATGAAGTTAGCTTTGATCAGCTTATCCACTTCAGCATCAATTTTGGAAGCATAAGTTGGGTGTGTTCTTCTCGCGACTTGCTTAAATCCTCGATGTTCTTTTGGAAAACCCAAATGATGAGTAGCAACATCAGGATCAACCCCAAGAATTTTTGTATAGTTCCAAGAAAAAATATATTTATTTTTCTTTAGAAAAGAAATATACATCTCTTGCTCTTCAAGGGTCATGGCAGCACTAATTAAAGTGGGGCATGGATTTTCCTCTATACCCATATTTACTTCTCTGATTTCATCCACAGTGGTAGAGATACCCTCTTCAAATGCTGGAGGAGCATCTCTAAGATCTTCCTCTTCCTCTTCATCACGTGTTATTTCTTCCGTTTCAACTTGCATAGTAGATGACAAAACGAAATTCTCATGATCATAAGAGATGTCAAAATTTTCACATTTTGAAGAAGAAGCTTCCATTTCCGACCCTATTGATAATAAAGGGCCTTCTTTGGGAAATAAAGAGGAGATGATGGATTGAGAATCGACATCATTATTCACCTCTAATGTTGCTATAACTTCTTTTGTCCTGATTGGCGAAGTATAGACTTGTTGGAATTCAGCAGATGAAATTAAAATGTCACCACTTATGCTTTCATCACTGTTTGGTAGGTTACCAATTTCTCCCATGTTGTCTGGCTCGATTGCAGTAATTGACATTATGGATCTCTCCATAAGAGTATTTTGATTTGGGCCTAATTTAGCAATTTTACTGATATGTAACACATAATCTGTACTCACATGTGTAAATGGATTTATTGGAATCTTCTCCAAAACATATGGGGCATTAACTTTAGTAATTTCCTTTATTGTAGATTTCCTTCTTCCCTTCATGTGATAAAATTCCGCCTCAATGTATTGAGACTCACATATCTTGAACGGGGCCTTATCACCATAAAATTTTCCAACATTACCATTGAAATAGTATTTGAGACATTGATGGTATGATGAAGGGATAGCTGCATGCTGATGTAGCCAGGGTCTTCCAAGAAAGACATTGAAAGCTGAGTCTTGATCAACAATCATGAAATCCGAATTGGATAAAAGATCTCCACACTGAGTTCTGAGTGTAACTTCTCCCAATGGTTCTTGTTCATTTTTATCATATCCTTGTAACATCATGGTAGAAGGAGATAAATCAGATTCCATGAGGCCCAATTGACGAAGTGCACGAATGGGAATGAGGTTGAATCCTGAACCATTGTCAATGAAAGCTCTTCAAATATCTACATCATTGACTTTGCCAGATAAGTATAGAGGTTTTATGTTCCCATGCACAACATCATCTTCATCTCTATCAGTAAAATATATCACTGCATGGCATTCTACATGATTATTCTCTATGTGATAGACTTCAGCTGCAGCAATTTCAGCTTCAAACTCATGAGGACTTGACAAAGCTTCGATGAATGCTTCCCGAAAATATCTTGACATATTCAAAGCATCCAAAATTGATAACATGGCTGGTAATTGGTCCAAGTGTTTCAATATATCATACTTTTGATCTAGAGGTCTGCGTTTCCCAACAGGAATATGCGGTTTAGCAGGTACCTTGGAAGCAGATGCTTTGGAAGCTGATGCATCTTGTATTGGGATAGAAGTTGGCGACATCCTTGGTTTTGGAAGATTAGACTGATTAGATCCATTTACTTGCTGAGATAAAGAAGATGGAACCTTTAATCGGTCTTCCAAAATAACTGTGCCAAAACTGAGTTGGCCATTGGCAGAAGAACTTTCTTGTTCTTTTTGAGCTCGCTGAAGGGCTCTACCACGAGTTTCTACTGCATACACAGTGCTAGCAGGGGTAGAATTGGAGTAGTGGCTTCGGAAAGATCCACGTCTTCCCCTGTATCCTGATCCTCTAGAACTTCCTCGGATTCCCTTTTTTGATACAGGGAATTCAGGCTCATCAAGACTGGAATATGGATCTGTTAATTGAATCATATTAACAGAACCGAAAATTAACTCTTCGTCTGATAAAGACTCTGGCTGATTAGCCTGTTTAGGCTGTGCCGTTTTATGGGGCGGTGCCCGTGGCTTTGAAGTAGATGGCATATTTTCTGCCAGAGTCAAAGACAATTTAGGCTTTGACACATACTCATCTTCTTCTGATTCTTTCTTCTTCTTTGAATCAAGCCATTTCTTTGAGGATTTTCCCTCTGATGAAGAGGGTTTTACCACAATATTCATGGTAGAAGACACAATTGGTTTCTTTAATTGTGTTCATAAAATGGGATGAGTCCGATTGATTGTCTTTCTGACCATCCAATCATCATACTTTTCTACATTTCTGCTTTTGACTTCTTGCCATTCACCTTCTTCCTCTGGAACTGTAGCAGTGACACAGGGTACCTGAGTCGAAGAACCTTTCAACTTGACTTGTCCCAATTCGACCATCTTTTGCAGGAGGTCTTTAAAGACAAAACACTCCTCGATGGGATTCCCTAACATTTGATGAAAGGGACAATAATTGGGACGGTCTTCATGTCCTTCCTTGTTTGGCCTCTTGGGAACTGGTAATTGAACCAAATTATTTTCCAAAGATGAAATGAAGTAACCAGGAACCTGCTCATTTAGGAAAGAGTATGTTTTACTCTTCTAATCCTCAAATTGTTTTCTTCGTTGATCTTTTTGATCAATTGGATGAAATGGCCTTTGTTGTTGGCGTTCAGGAGGTGGAGCTCTTCGAGAAGATGAAGGTTTTGAAGTAAAAATAGGTACAAGTGCTTGTTTAAGCATAACTGTAGCAGTTTCTGCTTTACCCATTCTCCTTCCTAGTGCTGATAAAATTACACGAGATTTAGCCTTAGCCTGTATAAGGGAATCTTCAATCTGTTGAGCGATTGAAGTAAGATCTCGAAACCCTCATTTATATTTCACAGGGATTAATGGCGTGCGTAATTCGTCACGCAAATTTTCCACACATATTGGCAATAGTTTCTCCTGAGGAAGTGCTAAACTCAGGGAATATGTCAATCCCTTCCAGGGAGCAATGAAATCAGAGACTCTTTCATTCTACCTTTGCTTGCAGTTTGTATGATAAAAAACTGTCGTTTTTGGCAAAGTTGAGCTGAACTGAAGAAGGAATTTTTGACGAAGATCCTCCCATCAGATGATTGACCGGGATTGCAAGCTTGTATACCAGACAAAAGCTGGTCCTTGCAAGGTTCACATGAAGCATCTGAGTTTCCCTGCTTTTCCCTATTCTGGAGTTCCCATAATAGGATCACAACAAGACACGTAATGTTTCAAATGTTGTTCAGGGTCGCCTGATCCATTGAAAGTAGGGAAAACAGGGTTTCCAAAACTAGATGGATGAGAAATTGAATCTACCCATTCAGGGTAAACTTTTTTTTTATGTTGAACTTGTTCCCGTTTCCCTTCCATAGTTTCTAACCGAGCAGTTAATGACTCAATAGTAGTTATCAAATTTTGAGAAATATCCGGTTGAACTTGGTTTTGGGTAGGTGCAATGAATGGAGCTTGGACAGATGTGGTGGTCGGTGCTGCAACTGATAGTAGTGCTGCCAACCGTTGTTGCACATGACCCGTAGGATTATACTTCTGAGGGTGTACTGATAAAGGAGGATATTCCTGATCCATCTTAGTAACTGCAACAAATTCCTTTGGTTGTCGGACTCCATCATTTTTATGAAGAAGACTACTCTGAAGTAGTTCTGCATTCAACCTTCTTAATTCTTTCATTTCTTCTTCCTGTTGTGCAAACCTTTGCTCTAATGAGAGCGATTTACCTTCTCCAGAGGAAGGATATGTAACCTGATTCTTTCCCTTCCCTTTGTTGGATACCTTTTGGAGAGAGGGAAGTGGATTACCTAGGTTCTGAGTAATCCTTTGACTTCTTGCACGCACACCTTCTTCTATTGTATCGGTGCGTACATTTTCTTGAGAAGGACGCTCTTCATCTGAGTCCCCTGAGTGAACCACCTTTAGTGGATTAGCAATAATGGCATTGATGACATTGATTGATGCATAATGCATCGCATCCCTTCTATCAACATTTCTGTGATATTGTCTTCTTTCATGTCTTTGACGAGAAATTGCCTTTTGTTGATTCAATCTTTTAGGAACTTCTTGATGAGCTATAACTTGGAGGGAATCCCCTAATAATTTGGCTCTTCGTTCCTCTTGTGTCTTCTTCTCGAATCGAGAAAAGACCGAGATTCTCTGAGGAGGGGATTGATGATTTGAAAGAGTCCCCAGTCTTGTGAACTTGGGATGTTCCTACTGTTTCCTCTCTACTCCTTGAATCCCATTTGTTGAATCTGAGGGTTGGGTTAATGAAGTCCCCAGTCTAACAAGCTGGGGTGTCTCTTGACATGCTATGTCTGAGATCTTCTTAAAATCTCTCTTGATCTTGCGAACCTTAGTTCAGAAATTAGCTGGATGCATTAACCTGTATCCACTTTTATCACCTGGTTCAACAGACCATTGGATGATTTCTGAAATTTATATCATTTGATGATGTGTTTGCTCTATACGAGAGTCTTGTGCAATATTATCGCCTGCTTGATGTTGGAGAAATTCAACAACTTCTTCCCTATATGCTTGACTTTGATAGGAACTAGTTGAAGCCCGTTCTTGAGCAAGCTTTTGATTAGAAACAAATCCCATTGACTGTGGCCAGCCATGGGTAATAACATTTCATGAGACCATTTTCAGCGGGCTTTGCTAATTGGAAATCACTGTGAAATGTAGTGCTCCGTGAACACCTCATCCTCTGATATGAACACCATATGGAGCATTGAAAATTAACTGACACAATTTTCTTAGTGCGCCAAGGCATGAACGTTGAAGGGTTCTTTGCTGCTTTTCAGCCTTCGGATACCGAGAGACTTATAGAGATGCCAAATCAATCTGACGTTGTAGCCCTTCTATTATCATAATATGATGTTCATATTCATCATAAGATAATACCTTCTTCTTCAATTGACAAAGAGTTTTCCATATGTAGAGATGAATGTCATGGATTCCATCATCCGTCAACATCTTTGGAATGTCGTACTGGGAGTCATCCAAAGGCCAAAACATGACTAGTACCTCACCTTTCTCCATTTTTTTCTCATGTTCAGCATTTCCTCTTTATCATTAAATGAAGATTCTTCTGCCTGTTTTGAACAGAGTTCGTGTTTCCTTTTTGCTTCATCGGATTCAACAATATTAGTAGAGATATCATTGATCAAACTAGAAGATGCATGACTTAGGGGTGGTTTAGAGAATGACCTACACCCTGGGCTATCTTCTGATTGAGAAAGTATTTCACTTGTTAGCGATAAAGCATCAGACATTACTGGTTTCACATTTGCAAGTGCCTCAAGATAAGAGGGCTTTCTTGGCACTACATTGTCCATTGGAGTATTTTCCAGGAATTGTGAATCACTACTGTAGAGGGGACTATCGCAGCGAAATTCATCATCATGGGGAGGACCACCATAATGGGTTACAACAAAAGATGAGATCTCTTGCTCCTTGGTCTTCTGACCACACAGAGGGTTCTTGTGGCTCTCATCTGAAGAAGAAACTACAAGATTGACCGAATTTTCATGAAGAAAGACTTCATGAGGAAGTGTCTGTTGAAGACTTTCGGAATTAATGTTCCCATTATTGGGAACTGAGGGAGTAGAATCATGAATTCCAATAGATAAATGTCTGAGGGCTTCAAGAACTCCAGAATTGAGAAAGGCCTTGTTAAAGATTGGCCTTTGATCTCCTGACTGTGCTGGGCTGATCTTTTTCTTAGATGCCTTCTTACTCGCTTTAGAAACCACTTGTTGATTAAAGTGGTTACTCTGATCAGGTGTATGTGCCTGATTAGGAAAGATGGTTAGGTTAGGCTGACGATCTCCACTCAAATCAGGTGTATGTGCCTGACTTGGTTGTCCGTATGATATGGGGGAATAGGCCCCATAACCCTCTTGGACCGGAACGGATGTGTGTGTCTGTTCCGGAGTGAATCGTTGATGTGTCAATCCACTGCTAGGGATAGATTTATGTGTCTTTCCATGAGATGATGCTGAAGTTGTTATGATATCCTGGAAAGCATCCAGAATATGAGAAGGAATTTGCTTATGCTCTTTCACCATTGACAAAATATGCATGGTGACTTCAGCTGCCGGAACGGGGATATACGTCCATTTCGGGCTTGGAGTAGGTGTATGTGCCTGCTCCTGTCCTCCTTTTCCTATCAGTGAATCCTGAAAGTACTCAAGTGTGGGGGTAGAGAGTTGAGTCTGCCTCCTATTTGTCGTCGGGGCTTTCCGACTGACTTCTCTGTGCGCTACCAAGCGAGACAGTTGGTAGGCTTGATTAGTATTAGCATGTGTATATTCCTTCTGAATTAACTTCTCCAAACGCAGTTGACGAGATCCATCATATGTAGTCAGATGAGCCTGCTGACTAACTGATGATGTATAAGCAGCTGTATGATTCTGCCTATAGTACTCCGCCAGAATTGCCTGGCGGGATTGGCGTGATGCTGCCAGACGAGTCTGCTGGACAACGGAATTAAAATGGGAAGGTGTGTGTGCATGCTCGTTGTTTTCCACCAAGTTATGTTGGTTGACTTCTCTGGAGATGGCAGGGATGATAACCTGCCCATTGTTAACCAGATTCCGCGTCTAGCGGTTCGTCTTGCCTGCTCGGGTTCGAAGAACCTGAGCCGAATGCCTGGAGTCGGTACCCTCATCATGTTGAGGGCGCACTACCGCACGATTCTGGCGGTGATTGTTGATGGGAGCCCTCGGTAAGGACTCTTGTCTTTTTGGATTAAGGTCCTGAGGGACCTACTCATTCACTTCCTCAGAGTAAGGGAGTGAATGGAAATTGTGTTCCGGGGATAACGACCCGAAATGGTTGGAGACGATAGTCAGCACCGCCTGCCTCTTGATCACTGGTAGTCATTGTCCGAACGACCTGTGTGAGTTTTTTACTTGGAGGGACTTTCTGGCAGCCTCCAGAGTTGGGATGGTACCATGTTGACGGTACTCCTTAACCAGCGCTTTTGATACCCAGTGTTGAAGACACTGAGTAGGTGATGTCATCCTCATAGCGGATGACGATCCAGTAGGAATAGCAGCATTGGTATTTGTAGCAGCAGTATTCACAAGTGTGAATTTGAGAGCAGCCATTATGGAAATACAGAAGATCTTGGAAAAGAGTGCCTGTTTGATATAACAGACGTAATCAATATAAATTCAGCCACTTCATCCTTTGGATGAGCATATATGTCAATGATTGTTTTTTAGCCCTCTTACTGACTTTTAAATATGGGCTTTAACAAATAGGTAAAACACCACTTTAACTTGGTTAAGGATTATCGTCAGGTTCACCATTTTGGTTTCCCTCAAAATTCAGGGATGACCTCCTAGATGGGAGATTCAAACGTTCCGATCGGTTTCAATCGGGTTTGTTCGTAGAACCAGAAACATCCATTGATTCCACATCCATTTAAACCTACTTTCCAAAGGTAGGCACTCATTAGTTTGTGGACTAATGAGGCTTAGGAATTTTTATTGGTCGAGAGGATGGGAGGTCGGACTCCTCACACCTTTTTGAGGGGAATTATTGTCTACTCCGGGACTCTATTTATAGATTTATGTTATATTCGTGAATCTTTATTACATTACCAAGTATAAAATGAGCTTTCCTTTAGTTTTAACAATCAATGATTAATGATGTAAGAAATTTAGAGAATCTTTTATATGTATTCGAGGTTCTTCATCAATAGAGAATCATCTATATCTATTTAGAGATTCTTGGTCAATTGTATCCTTCAAAACATTTATATAATGGTCTATTTGTCATTATGATGACCAGGCTGGTTTTAAAGACACTCAGTGGGGCACTTGAAGTTTATCGTCATTCATAAGGACATGGATTATTTCAAAGTTGGGATCGAACCCGCAGATGGGCTACCTACGTATCCTTTGTTTTGGGAAAGAAATCAGAACCCACGTAGTTCAAGAAATAGAGTATGATATTTATGATTAATGGCTCAAAGAAGGATGTCATAATTACTTTTACCCTCTAATATCACGTGAGTCATGCTCGGTGTGAGAAACAAGAGGTATTGGTAATAAGATAGACAATTGGGCCATGAAGATGTAATCATAAGAAATGATTTGGGGCTTATGTATGTATGACTGTCCAGATAAATGAAGGTTAGGATTTACTTTAGGGAGAAAATCCAGGAACAGGGTCCATAAAGGTATATGTGCTTCACAGAGATTTTGAATACTCTAACTTGGGACTTATTCCTGGAAAGGAAACCCAGAATTAGGAGAGGATTGATAATTGGGTTTTACTCCTGAGAAGGAATCCCATATCAAATGCAATTTAGGACTGGTTAAAGAGAATTTTGGGGGACTTGGGGCTTATTCCTAAAATGGAATCCCATATTTATGGCTGGGGCTTATTCCTAACAAGGAAGCCCATATTAGGGGACTTGGGACTTACTCCTGAAAAGGAGGCCCAAGATAAGGATTTAAGGTTTGGGGCTTACTCTTAGGAGGATTCCCAAGTTTGGGAACTTTAGGAATTTGGGGCTTACTCCTGAGGAGGATGCCCATGTTTGGGAACTTTAGGAATTTGGGGCTTACTCCTGAGGAAGATGCCCAAATTAAAGGACTTATAACTGGGGATCATTCCTGAAAAGGAGACCCAGGTTAAGGATTCTCTCATCTTAAAGGACGAGGTTGAATGAATGAACTCTCAATATTTGGTGACATAAAGATGTATAAATCACTATGTTTTGAGAGATATTCCACAGAATTCCTTTCAAATAAGGAAGTCAAATCAAGAAATCATGCCATAAATGGCTTTGAAGAGTATCTTGAAGACTGAATCTTGAATAGGAAAGGTGAAATGTTGTAAAAGGGGTAAAATGGGCAATATGGGCGCCCAAAAAAAGGCAGGGGTGCGCAAGTCTTGAAAGACGCACAAGTCTTACGTGGGCGCGCAAGTATTGGTCACGCAGGTATACCTGCGCGACATGTGGGGTACTTGCGCGATTTTCAACCAGCATAAAAATACTTGAGAGACTCTTTCTTAAACCCTTTAGAATCTTCTTGAGGTTCTCCCAGTAAAGGGACATGCATGTTCTATCGAAGGAGTAAAGGCGGCGCGCAAGTGTGGCCACTTCCCTTAAGGGTTGGCCACTCAGGCGCGCAAGTGTTGATGCATTTAAACCCTTAGGCCTTACTCCCTCTCTTTAGATCTTCCGTTCTAGGTAAGAAATTACCTTATAAGTGTTCCGGAAGCTTTGAGAAGAGACTTGGGCATCGGGAGCTTCAATCCGAGTTTCTGGATAAAAAAATCCTCTTGAATGGGGGGCCCACAGGGTCTATTTATAGGCAGGAGAAGACCCTGGGCGGTTACTGGGGGGTTATCACTTAGGTCGCGCAAGTCACTTGCACGACTATAAGGCGTCGCGCAAGTAGACTTGCCCGACTATAAGGCGTCGCGCAAGTAGACTTGCTCGACCACTAGGCAGTGCGCAAGTGTACTTGCACGACCATGAGGGAACTTGCGTGACCTATGGGCAATGTTCTCCTTGTTCATCCCTTTGTCGATTTTTTATGTTTCTTGAAAGGATGAATCACTTTCGACTAAGGTATTTCCCTTTTTCAGTCGTTAGACTCTGTGACGGAAAGGAGTGTCAACAAAGATGTACACACATAAGGTGATATAATAGAATTATTACATAATGAAACCATGTAATCCCCACTATGAATGTTATGGTACAACATGAATGAAGTTTTATATAGGTTATCAAGCCTATATAATTTAGATATATCTTTATTCTACCTTACACATCATGGTACCTACCTTGGAACGAAATATCATCTAATATCACATCAATTTATTTAGTTATAGCTTAATTTTGGAATAGTGTTGGGCTCCATAGTGCAATTTATCTATCATCAGTTACATTTATTCATAAACAATTATTTCAATTGTACAATTATTTGAAACACAACATAAGAATTCAACTACCTTTTAATTTTGATTTTCTATAATAAATAATTATTTTTCCAAATAATCATATATAACTATATCATATAATATATTATACCGTATTAAAATCATAAATACCTCTTCATGGGGTAAAAAATCATTTAATTTCATGATTAGTAAAAAAAATTAATTCATTTCTTAGGAGGAGGTTTGTGAGGTTGTTTTCTTGATTAGAAATTCATTTATTCAATTTTGTATCAAATCTATCAAATAATATCCAAATTCACCCATATTTAAAATAAACATGAAATCATTGGAAATAAATATGAATTATTTAGTATTTGACCATTAAATGAATTCAAATTTGGGGTAATTTAAATGCAAGTTATGGGATAGTCATTCCATATTATATATCATTAAACGTTTCACATATTTAAATGCAATGGAATATCAATTATGAATTAATCTAATAATGTAATGAAATTATAGATGTAATACCCACAACCTATGTAATATATTATGCGATGCATGAATAGTCAATAATATCATGAGGGAGACATATGGGGTCACATCAATTTATATTGTCACTGTTAATATGGGTGCATGGAAAAGATTATTATCCTATCACAAAATCTCACTCATTCTCCACGCATTTGTACAATACAAACATTTCATTGACATTATATGGATCCCACCCAAACATTGATGTATTTGGTTTATGGTATGGAAACACCATAGAAGAAGGATTTCAATGAATTACATTTAGATATTTTAATAAAATACATTGTTGAATATAGTTATATATTCATTCATTAGATAATGGTTTAAAATACCATTATTCAACTTATTTTGTATATTGTTTTAGATTTATTAACATTGTTTATAAGGTAAATATGGTAGTTATCATATTACAATACGTAGAATATGATTAGTTTTATGTTTATAAATATTTCAATATCCACAAACCATTTTAAAATAAAAATAATGATGAATGGACAATGGTGAAAACTTTATAAGAATTAACATTCTATAATGTGTAAAATAGATGACATAATCTAGGTATTAGAGGTAATATGAGAGCTATTTAAATCATAATACTCTCTTTCATCCTTTTCATTCCTTCCTGATAAATTTATAGGGATTGAAAGCTTCATTCCTAGACTCCGGCATAAAACTGTAAGGTGAGGGAGTCCTTCCTTTTTCTTTTTTAGAGTCTCCACATCAATCCTCTCAATTGTGTGGAAAATTTTATATTAGAAAACACTTTTACGAAAATGTGAGAAGCCACATAACTTCTACCAAGAGGTAAGACCTCAATAGATGTTGTAAATATTTTAAAATAAAACTAATGCCTATTAAATATTTCCTCCCTAATGTGTTTCCAAGAGATAGAGTGCACTTTTGGATCTGGCTCATTGAGGATGAAGTCTTCAATGAGATTCACCATATTTTCCCATGTTCGAGAGTTCTCTTCATCAATGATCTTACGTTCAATAAAAACCCTTATCAGTATAATCTCATTATTCTTGATTCATGTCTCTTGATCAATATTGACAACAACCCTAACATTTCTGCCCAATAACATATATGCCTCTTCTTGTGTACCATTAATAAAATGAAATTCCTCCACCATTTCTTTTTTGTGGTGGACACGATATTCTAGTAGTTTCTATTTAGATACTTCCTCCACAATAATTTTTCCCTCTCCAGCCTCATCAACATTGGCCATCATGTCATTAGAATTCCCCTATAGGCTAACACAAGATACAATAATGTATTCCATCTCCTTGGATTTCATCTTTTTTACCCAACCAAGTTTCCATTGGTTTTGGTAGGTATTTGTACTCCATGTGCCTCTTTTGATATTATTCCCTATTGCAAAGACATCCGTATCTATCCCACCATTTATTTCAACTTCACTATCAATCATATAATCTTCATTTAATCCCTCCAGTCATTCAAAATGATTACTTGTCAAGATGTTCTTCTAGTTGTGTCTCTATCCTTTAACCCAGTGTCCAACCAAACCATACATTTACCCTTCATAGGAACAATCCAAAATTCACACTCATATTTATTATCAGCATCCAAAATCTTTCTTGTATCATTCATGATCCATTCACGAACAAGTAACTTATTTGATATAGCTTTCTGTTTCATCTCCTATTCTACTGAATTACCATGTTTAGAATCCTCACATGGTTCATTAAAAACATCTTCCTCATCATTATCACAGGTCCCATTAATAGAAGATGAACTTATAACTCTATTGTCTGCCTCCTCCACATTCCATTTATCTGAGAAAGAAGCCCATGTAAGCGTAGTGCCCCTAAAGGACATTCCAAATTGAGCTTCAGTCTGTTGAAGATATTAGTGACCTTTGGGTTAGAATGTGTCACCAATACTTTTTTTTGTAAAATTAAAACATCCGTAATACCACTTCCAGTAGACCTTATAGTATTATTTCGAAGGCATACATCATCAACAGATGACACATCCTTCGACCCAAGCGTAAAATCCACCACTCGCAGCTTCAACTGACCAGCAATAATCCTACATCCATGCCTACAGTTAGCTAGTCCATGTAAAGATTCTTTAAAGTGTCACAAAAACATACCCATGATTCATATATGACCTACTAATTATATCATAATTATTCACCAAATGAAATTCATATAAAATCATCCAGTATATGTGATACATCAACTTCAACACACACCATGGGGCTAACGAGATGGAACACTGATCTAGTTTTACAATCAATGAAGTGAAATCATCCTACCATGTTTCATAAAATGTAGATAATGGAGGGTTTCTAAAAGGGGAGGGGATGTTTTTGGAATCATACCAAGATGTCTATCATGGTAGAATCCCATTTCATGTGAAATTATTAGTTTCACTGAAGATGAATGAACCTGAATTCATTGAAATTGAGAGGTGTTGAAGACCAGTCTTGAATATCATCTTCTTCTGAAGAAAAGTGAATCATGAAGTGAAGACCATCTAGGAGAACCACCATCGATTGATCCTAATGGTTTCATGATCCGAAATAGCCCTGTTGAATTCATCCACAGAGGGCCATCTATCACTGAATCACACAATTAAAGTCCATTAGAGAATAGGGGATGCTTCATTGAACTCTTAAACATAAAGGGGGAGTTGAAGTCACCCTTTTAAAAGAAAAAAAACCTTAGTTCCTATTTAAATTACACAAAATGGTGGGAGATAATCTATGTTTGATAAATGAGGAAATCAGTTGCAGATTCCCTCTGAGGGCGGAGAGTTCCCCACCCCCGTTGTGGGGGGTGGGGGAAACCGATCACCCACCATATCCATGTAGTGTTTTTAGGGGAATCCTCAAAAATCACCATCTATAATGTTGCACTAACCTCAACCATAATCCAACTAGGATTGCGTTCCCCAATTCCCAAACATTGTGATTTTATAGATAGTTCCAAATATTTTTTATGGCTCACCCTAGTTAGGGATATAGACTGTGAAGTTCAATAAATCTTCTAGGTTTCTGGATCTTACCTTGGTTTCTCAGTTTACACACCATAAAACTTGTTTATTTTCATTTTACAGGATTGTATTTTGATCAAGGGGTACTCAAGTGTGTGTGGTAGTTGGCTCCTAGATAAATGAAACCGAATTATTTTTTTTACTTCAGTGAATGACTTGATACTGACATGTTATATATCTCCACAATCCTATAATGGATGTCACTTCTACCTCTTCCATTGGTCATACAATTTGAATCTGAAATTATATTTTCCTTCTTCTTCATTATTGTATGATTCCTTAAACTTCATTTGGCTTTCCAAAATCCTTCCATTATTCAAATTCTTGGGAATTTAGTTGTACTCAAGTCATGCTCCAATATCTTTACAAATTATATCATTCATCAGATTTATCCTCATGTTTTTTCTTAAAGATGTTGTATCTAAGACTCCAGTGCAATGGGTATAGATTTATATTGTATAGGAATTACACTAAAAAATAGTCTTTGTTTTTCAGTAATAGAGATATTTCTATTATTCAATTAATCACATGGGACATCATTTTTCATCATGTCGGTGTCAGCATATAGAGGATCCCAGTCAACAGTTGTTTCAACCATATAATGTTTTTACATGAACTTGGTCAATGGGGATCCAAAAAATTATCACCTACTGATCTCATATCCAATGAAGTGATACCCTTGAATATTGACCAAATTTTTTCAAATATAATCTTTTGTTTGAGATGGGATTTGTCTTGTACCATTTTATAAAATAAGTTCATGTATCAACTATGGGAATTATGAGGGCTTCAGATTCCATCTCCTTGAATCAAAACAATGATTCTACAATGGCTAATTCCTATGTAGAAGTTGATTGAATAGTAGATGGTCCAATTCTGTTACATGTGACATAAGAGGGGAGCCCAAATACGTGCATTGAATTTTATATGAATGGAACCTAATAAGGTAATAGGGATTGGGTAATGTTAATGGGAGAATGGAATTCCAAAAATCTAATCTTGAATAATATCACAGCAATCATTCTTATGGTTTGGAGGTGTGGAATCTCTTTAAGTATCATCTACCCTTTTCTCAAGTTATGATGGGAAATCAAATCCCTCAATCATTGGGAAATAAATAAAATGGTAATGGAAAATGTGATATAGATTTGGTAGATAAGAACTCTTTCATAGTTTCAGATGATAGTGCAGAAGGTATTTATGGATGTAAAATCCACATCTAGATAATAATAAAGAGGGATAAGAGAAACCATGATTAGGGGAGGTGAATTATAAATATGGGGAAGAAATATAAACGGTTCAAAGATTACTCACACTATCCTAAACCAATTTAGAATGGGTCATCCATGAAATTAAGGCCTGATGAAAGGGACTTCATTCCCACTTTTAGTGATATAATGATTATGAAATAATTTCTGGAAGGGTTTATAATTCCCAATATCAGGCTATTAATGTTTCATAATTTCAAAAAAGATAAATTAATAAATATACCTATTGGAGGATTAATTGGTGATGGACCTATCATCTAATATTGTCAACCCATATCAGAGTGAAGAGGTGATGGGGAGTTATAGAAAATATTTATCCAATATGAGGATGATAAGTTAGAGGAATCTCATCCCATTAATTCATCGAAAGAAGACATTGATAATATATATAAGAGATTACTTCATGTGACACTACTAGGTTGTAGAAAGAGTAGATCAATAATCAAGATCATATTTGGTTACGATGATTCAATGAAAGAATTTCAATCCTAGAGGAGTTGATATGAATGTGGGACACTATATCATTCTTATTTCAAATTCCATATGATAGATGACCTGGTTTAGTGGTAAATGGACTTATTGGATATTATATAGGGATAATTACCCCAATAGTCATAAATTATATTTCAATATATCTTATATCTCTTTTGACTTCTAAATCATTTAATTTATTTACTCAAATGGGTTCTTACATAACCTAGTGGAATGGTATTCAACAGCTAGTTACATCCTCCTTTGACTTTGTCTTTAATATATCCTTGAAAATCACAATATATTATATTATGCATCTCCAACTATTATAAATTCATCAATTCCTCATTTTAATACTCACAAATATATATGGATAATTACTAAAAAAATATAAATATACTAATAGAATTGAATCATGGTTTCCTTTATTTAGATTTCTAGTTTTTTAATTAATTTCCAGCTCTAGTAATGAAAATAAATATAGTAATCAAAAGAAATACAGAACCCCATGATCATTGGAAAATTTATGGTAGTAAAAAACCATATTCTCTACACAAATTCAATTTTTTTAATAAATTATCAATTTATTTCTCAGAATTATTTCATTATTATTTTTCCATTGATCGAAAATGAGAATTTAATATTTTATAATATATTTCAACAATGGATTAATATATATATATATATATTAATGTATATATATGGATTTACATGGGTCAAATAAAATACTAACATTGTGTATTTTAGGTGGAATCCATAAATATTATACTCCTGGGTCTATTCTGTTATGTATCTCATGACATATTATAAATATCACCAGGCTTATTATCTGAAAGAAGTGAAAAATTTAATATTGTTATGAGAATAATTAATATATATATATATATATATATATATAATATCATTACAATTGAATATTTATACCACTTATTTAGTGAATATGAAAATAGTATTGTTTCCAAATATTTTCCCACTCAATCGAGAATGAACAGAGAAATGGAAATGATACAAATTTTTTTGTAATATGAAAATATATTAAAAGTATGGAGTATATATATCAATATATAACAAATGATTTATCATTAAAAAATATTAATACTGTAAGATGAGTAATACTTCTAAAATACTATCAATAGTTCACAATAGTTATTATGGACCATTAATTGATAAGGGAAGACAAATGATAAATTTATTACCTACTAGGCATTTTTGATTATATTGGTATGAAAATACCCCCATTTTTATAAAATATAAATAGTTTTTTTCTCAAAAGAATCAAAATGATGGTATAATATTATTAAATAATGGATATTCATGATCTTCCGAATAATAATACAACATAATTTATTAAAAAAAATTAATTGGAATATCTAGGGATGCATTAAATTATTTATCCACTGGATATAATAAGGACACACTAACAAAATAGTAAAAATAAAAATTTAAATAACATACATTTAAAAATATTAATATCCAATTTCTTTATTATATACATTTAAAAAGATAAAATTAAACTATTATACATATTTGCAACTAATACCATTGTCCCTTTGTAAATTTGTATTCTCATTATCATTTTAGATTTAATAGAAAACAAACTGTGAATTATTTTTGAGTCACTATAATCAAGTTGTATGTGCTGAATAATATTGGAAATAAAATTTTTCCTACAAATATATATAATGAACATATGTTTCAAATATATTCACTCAATAATAAATCATAAATATGTTATAATCGATGAATCAGTAAAAACTAGGTTTAATAATGTTACATTAGATGATTTAAAGATGAATATGTTAAAAGCAAATAATTTTTTTGTATTGATTCACAGAATGTCTCAAAAATATTATAATTATTCTGTAGTAGATAACGAGGATAAAATTAAATAGATAAATTAAATATATTTTTTTGGTTTTACATAAATTATACACTAAATTAAAATATTTGGATAATGAGGATATTATTGGAGATAAATATGAATCATTACAAACCAATTGGTAGTTTATAAATAAATTTTATAATATTTAATATTTATTTAAGAAAACAATCCATAAGGATGTAACTAAGATAATAATTTTAATAATGATATATGTGTGGTGTTATGATATTATATAGATTAAAATAATTTGAAATTGGTTAGAGGGTCATTAGATAACAATGACACATGTTCAGAATTTGCATTCAAGAATATTGTTAATGAAAATTTACGTAATGTTATAAAAATAGTTAGTCATGTTTATAAGTGATATTATCATATTAAAACTATAGATATGGATAAAAAAATTTATATAAATACTATTTTTATATAACATCAATAATTTCATTCTATTTTTGTAATGAATATATTAAATTGGAATCTTATTGATGTGATATCAATAATTGTTTATTTATTTATACAAGTGAAAGTATATATTGATGAAAAAAATAATCCAAATAAAATATTATTCAATTACATTATACATGTTTATGAACATCATATATATATATTCAAATACTTAAAATGTTTCATATAATGATGAATTGATTCTTATTTTAATATAATGTGACCAGAAAGATGTTCAATATTGATTATTCCCCATGAGATATTTTTATTATATAATGGAAAATTATTTTCTGATTTTTAAGTGAAGTGAATGAGAGTGGCGACATAGGTGTTTTATTTAGTATTCATTTTTTTTCAAATAATGAAATACCTTTTAACATGGGTCTTAAAAATAAAAATATTGTCGTGATGGAGTCTTGTAGCGATTTCAATTATATTGGAATTAAAAAATTTTAATTTTAGGCCAATATTATAAAATATAAGAATGTTTGAGACATGGTGATATTATAATAATGTCGTGGTGACTATATCGAAGAAAATGGATTGGCCAAACAAAAAATCATGGTTTTATGATGACATGGTTCCTAAAGAATAATGAATTTTTAACAATTTTTTGTATTCTAAAAAAACAATGATGATATTACTAAAGAGAAATGGACAATTCTATCAAGAAACATTAATATTGGTTTTTATGATTTAAAAAAAATCATAATGTAAAATTCATTGTCCACATTATACCCAAGAGACATAATTATAACTTATGTTAATTATAACTTGAATATAATGATACTCATATTTGAAAATGATTCATTTAATTTTTGTTGAATCATGTATATCATGATGTGATTTTTTCATTTTCAGATTTTTTGGTGACCTGAGATTATGATATGGGGATTTAGGTATGGATTATAGATAATAATTTTACTATAGTATGGTGATCATGGTAGATTAATATGGGTTTTAACATGGTCTAACACTACAAGAAAATAAATATTTAAGGCTATGTCATATCACAATGTCGGTATAATGGTTATTTTGTAGTATGGTATTCTGTTGGATTAAAATTACGGAACAATACTATAAAATTTCACAACCAGATTATTTGTTCACATAGGTAGTCATAGTGTGGGACATTATGACTGAATTCTAAGAGAAGCAAGGTAATAGTGAGCTGTAAGATAAAGATATATATTCTATTATGAGTAAATTATGCTAAAATCCAACGTTCCCTGAAATATTATAGCTTTAGTGTGGATTAATTTCACTATGACTATTATATCATTTCCATAACATGACAATTCTGAAGTATTATATTGAATAATTCATTATATTAAAACAAAAAACCATATTACTCTCCTATATTATTTGTAATATAATACATGAAATTGGATGTTTTTAAAAAATTACATTAGACCATAATCTTATCACCCATATTGTTTATTATTTTAACGTTTTTAGGTCCTAGTGTTCTTCTATATGCATTTATAATCCTATTTAAGATATATTTTCCTCATTCTTTAATGATATCTTAATTTGGTTTTATAATACCATAATATAGTGTGTTTTAGAATTAGGATAGGGTTTCAATGTATTTATCATTAAAAAAATGTCAAAATATATCATGTGTGATACATTAATCTTAATGTAGTCTGTTGTTACCTTGTTGTAAAATTCTTTTTCAGTTATATGGTCTGACATAAATGTGGGTGTTTAGTTTGTATTAATTGTGTATGCTTCTATTTTCATGGTTTGTTGGTGGATTGATTTTTTTTAACTTTTGGGTTAGAATATATTGTGAAATTAAATTAATATCATGAAAACACACATTACATCATGGGAAGAGGTGGTTTTTTCTTCTTGGGTGTATTTTACATAGATTTATTTCTTCCATATTGGTTGAGGATTCAGTAATATAGTAGTTTACCACATAATATCAAAGATTTCTTAACTACCATGATTGAGATGGTTCACCTCATGATGATATTGTATAACCTACCTTAACTAACAAGTGTGTTCTTATACATAGTGAATGGACTCCGCTGGTTTGGACGAGATGATTAGTGACCTAAATTTTTATAAACCAAGATTTAGAGATGATGGTCAATAATTTGAATTATGTCCTTCTAGGAGTTAAATTTTATTGCTCAATACATGATTTTATACCTCCCTTGAGTGATAGATAATAGTTTATATCTTGATGTATGTTTCTAAACATATATATAAGGTTTATATTGTCATTTGGAATACACTTTTGGGTTTCTATGAGTCTTAAATCCATCATATAGTCGAAGGTAGAATGTCCAAATTTTTTTGTGGATAAACAAAATGTTATTTATATTGTTTATTTACTTATTTAATTCAATATATACAGTAAAATATATCTATTAAACCAATTTTAAGGATTCATTGGTTGTTCCAAAAAATTAATATTACTCAAAACATGCTTGGGTACAACTGTGTGATTGTATAGATTATTTTTGGGATCAAAAAATTGGTATGGGACCCATGATAATATTAAATTAATTATTATCTAAATGATTTAATGAGGATTTTCCATGAAATATTATCAGATCTTTTTCCAATATGACTACAGTTTTATTTATTCATTTTTAACATGTGTTTTTTAACTATATGTGTCTATCATTATACATGGGTGAATGACCAATTGTATTACATTTTTATATTAAATGTGATGTATTGTTTCATTTAGATTTATAGGATTCTCATTTTTTATGACTTGTTATTTATTTCCACATTCACTATGTAAGTGGTTGGTTTTTATATTTGGGCATTCAATCGTTCCCCAATGACTAAGGATCTCACTTCTAGTCATTATCCTCTTCCAAATGAAGTTACACAAATACAGATTTCTGATGTAATGACATTGATATGATGAATTGATCTACAGTGTTAAAAATTTTATAAGAGACCCTTTATTTTTTATATATCATTATGGTCTTAGATGAGCTGATAAAGGATGGTCAAAACAAATGAATGAAACTAATCTTCTGTTCAACCATCACCCGTATAATTATATTTCACGTACCCTAAGTTGGGTATTTTATTTTTTTGGTTGTGATGTAATTATTCAATGTTCTTTATAATGAAATATTTTTTATTTATGTTTTATGGTGTTTTCCTCTTTCAAATAGTGGTTAGTGTGGGTTGTTTCATATATATATATATTTATGAATATAGTTTTACATATTATAAATATAAATTTCTATTGTTAATAAAGGTTTAAATTATTAATATGTAACTATTAATATATTACATTATTTTTTAAAAATACTTTTGATGATATATAATTAATTTATCAATATCAATTGATAATATTTTTATATAATATTAAGAATTAAATAATGTTAGTAGATATAAAGACATAGACCATGAGTGAGTAATGGGCGGTTACACATAGTGGTTTTTTTGGAAATCCATTGGTTATGCCTTTAGGTATGTTTTGTGGTTCTATGAATGTTAATTTGATAGAAATTGTTATGTTTTTTTTGTTTAATGAGTTTATAATACAATGATTTTGATTCCAAAAAATGATACCTTGATGATGTCATCTATTGCCACATGGGGACCAAATTGCAGATATTATTGAGGTGGATAAGACTCTTGTAACTCCTCAATGTATCCTTCATGGGGGTTTCAATCATAATCTATAGGATTTTAATTTTATAAAGTATAGTGGACACATTATTTATTAATATTTTATATTGTACCAGTATGGAGTGGCTTTGAATAGATGGGTGCATAAATCATAGTGGATTTTCAACAAGATATCATGATGTGGTATACTATAATTTTCTAGTTTATTTAGGATATTCTATATTTCATGTACTTGATTGGGGTTATCATGGTTTTACATGATCATGTAGAGACATCTGATGATGTATAGGTTAATCTAGAGAACTATATACATGAGGATCCTTTATGGAAATGTTATTTTATCATTGTAGATGACAGGTGGAATACGGGACTCTCACAAGATTCTTTTATGGAGCACATAACCTTGTAGTTAATAATATAATTGATGAATCATTGATGATAATGTAAGATTATGGGGATGTATTTGGTGATAATTTCAACAATAATAATTAATATACAGTTTATCATCTTGTAGGGGGTTTCTTCACTATTTTAATGGAATGAGTCCAAGATGTCCTATATTTTTGAGATGATATTTTAAAAATAGGTGATGTTACCAGTTAAGATTTTTAAAATGAGAAATTAATAATAGGTACTTTATAAGTAACATTATATTTTAAATTGTTTGGTGAATGATCATTTAGTGGAATATATACATTTATCTACTATGATAGGTGGTGGAATAAATTTTGAACATGTGGAGGCCTCTTCTAGTGGTTGGAAGATGATTTAAATAGATACGTTCTAGGGTACTATGAGATATATTGTGATGTCAATGAATGATTAATCTCTATCCTTTATTGGTTTTACCTTTAAATAATATCAGTTTGGGTAGATTACAAACTATTTTAGCTCAAGAGCAAGTGATTTGAAACATGAATATATATTTGGTATAGTATGTCACCAAAAACACTTCTACATGTTGATGAATTTGATGGGATTATGTCTACATTTTGAAATGATATACTCTTTGAGGTCTTGGTTAATAGATCCTCATAAAAATATATGTTCTTCATTTAGAATCTCTGACAATGGGGCTAGTTCAGGGTCAAAGGGGGAAATGTTTATAATTATTAATTAGGGGTTCGTACCTCAAACAAGTCACAAATAATGTTTTTTGGGATTAAAAAAGAAAATAGGTAGTGTATACACCTTGTAATTTCTTTTATTTGATGAAATTGAAGGTCATTAAACAATGAGATGTGTAGTTTTGTTTTTTTACATATTTAATGGATGAGTTGATATAAAAATGTTTCTTTCATTGGTCCATACCTAGGTTGTGTTTTTCTTGTTGTTGGGAAAGGATCAAACAAATATTGTTTTATAAAATTGTCTTATAAAGATGTAAGTTCATATTAAATCGTTCCAATAATATTTTCATAATGTATGGTGTTTAAAAAAATTTATGTTCTATCATTATTGATCATATAAAATGGTTTAATAGGAATTTAGTAATGAAATATTTGATGAATTTTTGGGATTATATTTATTTATATCAATGATAGTTGGATTTTAGTCCCATATGGGATAATATTAAATTTATATTGGATAGTAGAATATGTATACATATAGGGGTCCATATTAACTCAATTAGATTGGTTCAATTATTATAAAGATGCTGATATGTTTATTTCGGTGGATAAGGTGATGGTTAGAAATATATTTCATCTATTGGTGAACTATTTCCAATATGTATTCTGTGATAGACAATTTATATTGCCTCATGATATGGATATAGAGTTCTTGATTTGTCTTATATAAGTTGTAAACATTTATAAATTCATTTATATAATATAACACTAACATATTAGATGGATTTTAAGGTGATGCAAGAAGTACATGAGGAAAAAGGATTAATTTGACTAAATATATATAGTGGGATGGATGTGTATTATTTTCATAAATTACTTATGGTTTTTATATATTATATTTTGAATATTTGATTTTAAATCTTATCAGGGTGAATAAGGTATTTTATGTTGATGATAAATGATATATTTATCATATTGGTTAAGAAATATTATACTATAACATTGACATGATATCATAAAACATTTATTTGTGGGTTTAGTGTTATTATATACACATATCAATGATTAAGATTAAATATGGTATTTAACTGTAAATTTGGAATTCATTCATTATGATAAATGTATCTTTGTTGTCTATGGATCTTAAGACCTAGATCTTTCATCGATACCTAAATTAATTAAATATTGTAATTTTTTCTAACATATCTATATATTAATGAACCCATGAGTTGTATCCCAATCACTTAGAGGAATTATTGAATATATTTTAATTTTATCAAAATTATTCCATGTACTTGAAGTGTCACAATATTATTCAATAAATGTTTTGTATAGATGTAACACCCCAAGATTTCATAGTGTGTTATTTCTTCAAAATAATTCAATAACTTGCACTAAACGCAACACCGAGTTCAATCGCACCATGACTTACCAAACAAGCCATTCAAAAGAGGTTATGAATAGTATTAACTAAATTTTAAACTAATATATCTTTATAATTTTAGAATCCATATTATGAGTTTCATAGACATAATGCAAGAACAAATTCATTTTCAGTATTGTACTTTTATCAACTTATAATAGTGAACCATTTTTAAATACAATATTTTAAACTTTTTGACTAAATTGGGACATAAAAAATGTAAAATTAAACATCCCAACCTTCCACGGTACGCTTTCCTTTGAATAATACAGTAGCGTCTGTTGTACGCAACTTCGAGTTTTAACACACACCACAACCGATCAAACTTGCCGTTATGAATAGTAATACCTACTTTTTTAAATTTTATATCTCAAAATGGACTTCATTTTTGGATTCGGAATATTGAATTTAGCCTAAGGTGAAATTTTGGTACTTTTCGGATAACTTTAATATTTTGATGAATAGTGAAAATTGCTAAATTTTAATTAAAAACAAATTTTTTAATCAAAATAATTAATAGTGATAAATTATGAATTTTAGAGGGTTTAAAGTATATTTAGAATTTATTTTTACCATTTAATACAATGTTGGTCATTGGACATAATTTTACAAATAAACTGGACATAAACAAGTGTCAATCTTTTGATAGTTATTATCTTTTAAAAACACGGTTTTTGATTTAACAACAGGAATTAATTTTAACTTAATTTCTGCCACTTCTGTGTTTTGAATTTGGAAAAATGGATTCCATATTTGGAATCAGGATGTTCCAATTGTGTAAATAGGTAACTTTTATTTTTAGACATTTTGAATAATTACTACGGTAAATATTTTATTTACCATCGTTAAGGGTAAATCTGGTAAATAAGGGTTAAAAAATAATATTATAATAATACTAAATTATCCTAAAACGTGTCCTAGCCTTATTTTTTGATACATGTTCGACCGTAGGCATCTTTGGGTTGATTTTGGGACCCCATGGAGAAACCTGTAGGTGATAGGGACACTTAATTTTAATTAAGTTAAAATAAGTACAAAAATGACATAAGCATATATCTTTTAAAAAAACAATTTTTACATGGGGTTATATATGTTTGATTTTCGACTATAAATAGTAATTAGAAAGATAAAACTATTTCTTAAATAATTATATTATATTTATAATTTTTAGACATTAAATAATTTAATTTATTTATGTCACAATGATGATGCAGTAATTACCATAATAGTGAAAATTTAAAATAATTGATATTATAAATACCCAGATAAATATAATTTGAGACTTTTAATGAATTATAATAATTTTCTAGTATAATATGACATGTTAGGATTTCTGTAATAGACTTTGTTCGAAGTAATAATTATGTTATAAGTTTTAAAAAAATCAACTATTGAATAGTGTCAAAATTGACATAAAAGAGTTTTTAAAACAAATATTATATTATTAATTGATATTAAATTCCTAAAAATTTATAGTTCGTCAAAGAGAATTATATCATGATAGGTGTATCATTAATGGACCACTAGGGGGTCTCTTGGATGTATATAGTATGTTTATTAACTATATAATATAAAATACAAAGTGACATGGTAAATGTGAAACTAATTAACTAAGAGTTAAAATTAAAAGATAAGGTTAATATAATGACCCAAACCTGTATAAATTATATTGTTTGAATTTTTTTCGACCTATCCCCACCTGAAAATTTAAATAATATACTTTGGAGCCTTCAGAAACTGAATATGAATTTATTATAAATTAATATTTCTAACTTTTCCAAAGGTGCCCCTCACCCCTCTTATAAAAGGGCACTCCTCCTTCTCATTTCCTCACACCATAAAATCCTTTTGGTTCAGCAAAAATCTTCCCAACTACTCTCCCACCTTCCTTAAATACAACCTAGAGGCCTTAGTTTGATCATAAAGCCAACCTATAGAGACCTTTTGATCAAATAAAAGGAAGAACCCGAAGAAGAGGTAATGATTTCACCACCCTTTTTCAAGTTCATTTCTTCTTCCACTTCTTATTCCTTTGTTGTTACCATTCTAAAATAATAACTCCAGTATCATATATATACTGTGATGTTATTATAAATATGGTACAACCATATTCACTATTCTATCCATCCTCTGAATAACATGTCACCATACGTGCGTACGTACGACTTACCGTCTCCACGTCGTGGTGTAATTGTTATTCAATAAATTATTATTTGGATGGGTATAATAATGATGTGTAACTCATGTAAATAATAAATATAACATGATAAGGATTATGTATATATGATATACCATCCAATTGTATATTATTTTAATATCAAAAGAATGATATTATCGCTCGTGCGTACGTACGGACTACCGTCTCCACGAACGCGATGAGATTCATTCTCCATCGTATCCATTCAAGTATAATTCTCATTTGATGATTAATAATAGTATGTAAGGACTTGATATCATTATGTATATGAATAAGATAGAAACTATCCATTACAAACATGGCTTATGTAACAAAACATATAAAAGGAAACGAGTAAGTTAACACCCGAATCGACGATAATACTAAGATATTATTAACAAAACAATGTTAAATGATCATATATGATATCATATTAATATATATGATTCTTGTATAATTTAATAACAATTATTTCACTATTATATAGTAGTTTAACCTACCCTCAACCAAGTAAAAGTAAAGTTAAGGGTTATTTTACAATCTCTTCTTTATCCGAGGTTGTTTATACGTGATTATCTACTGGGATCTATTTATCATACACATCCACGTTTCTTAAAAATTAATTTCAAAATTTTTTTACTATTTACTAGAATATGGGTTAAAGTCATTTATACCCTTGTTTTACTTTATATAGGAGGATTATAAAGGAATCTTTCTGTCATTTTCCAAACAAGGTGCTTTTTATCCTTTTCGACAAAATTAAGGTAAGAATGTTTTTTTAACTTATACGGTGGGTGCGACTATTTACCGCCTTTATAAAATTTTCAAAGCTTACATTACAAGCCTTTTGTGGCATTTACAAATAAAAAAACATGTAGTAAATATTTTATCACAGGGATAAAAATTTATGATAGAGGATATGGGATGAATATATTTAGTCATTTTATTTGGATTTTAGTTATACTCCAAGAAAGTGAAATTTCATTATTGATTCTCTAAGTATAAATTATCAATTGCATGTAGTTTGTACGTCGAAAGATGAATGTAAATTTATATTACTTTTCTCAGAGATTCATCATTATGTAGTTAATTATAAAGGTCATGTCATTATAGAAACCTTGACCATCACTTTATCTTTAGTTTTTTATTTAAAGAATGTATGATTTCAGATTATGTGTATTGGGTTTTCCATGAATGGTTTTATAGTATGGATTTCATACCTAGGTATATGCTTAGTGAGAATTCTCTATTGTATTTTCATGGGTGTAATTTTTTTATTGACCCCGACATCCCCCACGCCCCCCGTGGCCTCCGGCGACCCCCGGACCCCCCGGCGCCACCCGCGACCCCTTTCGACTTTGGTAATTTTTAGTTCTTACTTGATTCTTTGATTACTTCTCATAAACGACGGATAAGTCATGCATAGTAATTGTGGATTCTTTATTTTTGTGGTTTATATATTTCTCCTACATTTATTCATGTATTCATTACTAAAAGTGAGAATATCCATCAACAATTTGAGTAATTTCTTGGAATTTATATTGAGAAATTGGTTCCTTTGGGATATCACTTAATATTATTTACACCTCAACTCTTTCCAAGAATATAGATATGTTCAATAGATTAAATCCCATCCTATAGACCAATTTAAATTCCAATGGTTTATTTTACAAAAATCAATGTGACTTCTCTCCCTTGTAAATTTGGTCCATAACGACATGTCTTATCATGGATAATGAATTAATTAGTTGCTTCATGTTCTGTAAACATATCCCATTGGAAACCATAAAAAATTGTTGGGTAGATAGTGTTATGATAAGTGTGTAACCTGATATTCTTATTTCTCCTCAATGAGGTGTTGACACTGTCTCTTATGGACCAGACTTGTTCGGTTGGTCTGAAGTGGTAAATGTGATCAATGAACCATCTTTATTATAAAATGCATACTTTATGATCAATGTTTCATCTTTATTATATTATGTTTCTATAATATTACACTATCGTATATTTTGTGTAGGCACATTGTGATATACATGGATAAAAGATGGATCACATTACCGAGGAACACACCTCAATATGTTAAGGGGTTGAATGAGTTTTTAGATTTTGCAATTTCTAATAGATCCGTTGAAGGGAGAATAAGATTTCCATGTCCTAAATGTAAATTTAGAACATGGTTGAAGTGAGATGAAGTTTATGAACATTTAATACTGAAGCAATTCCCTGATCAATATTTGTGTTGGATTTGGCATGGAGAATCAAACAATACAGAAAGATAGAGGACTGATGTTAATCCACAGAATGAGGTCCCATGTTTTTCGCCAATGGAAAATGAAATGCAAAACCTCATAAATGATGCATTCGGCAATGCAAGACACCACTATGAGCATCAAAACATATCAGAACAACCAGAAGAGGGTGCTACAAATTGCAACTTGATATGTGATGTTTTTGAGACTGTAACACAAGAAGATCAAGATTGTAACATATCATTGGATCCTCCTCTTTTTTATGTGGAGCCAAATTTAAGGGAAAACTTCAGTGAGGAAAATTTCTTTCATGATTTATTTGATGATGGAAATCAAGAGTTGTATAGTGGGTGTTTGAAATATTCAAAGCTTTCATTTCTGCTGAAGTTGTACCATATCAAATGTCTATGTGGAATTACCAATAAGGCAATGTCCATGTTATTGGAATTTATTCGTGAGGCATTTTCTGAAGAAAAAATCCCAGAATTGTTTTATGAGATGAAAAAAGTTGTAAACAAGCTTGGTCTGAATTATAAAAAAATACATGCGTGTCCCAATGATTGTATGCTTTACTGGGGAGAGGATTCAAGTAGACAGAATTTTAAGAAATTTTCTTCTTCTAGATGGTAGTCAAAAGGTGATGTTGGAAGTATGACTGAACATAATTTCATGGAGAAGAAGAAAAGGAACACACCTGCAAAAGTTTTGCGTTACTTTCCTTTTAAGCCTCAATTGCAAAGATTATTCATGTCATCAAAAACCGCCGAACACATGAAGTGGCATTATGTAGATAATAACAATGATGGGTTAATGAGAAATCCACGAGATTCCCAATCGTGGAAGACATTTGATTCATTACATCCAGATTTCTCAGTTGATCCTAGGAATGTTCGATTGGGATTGGCTACAGATGGATTCAACCCATTTGGAACTTTGAGTACGAGTTATAGCCTTTGGCCAGTTGTTTTGATCCCTTATAATCTGCCTTCATGGATGTGTATGAAAAAAACATCTTTTATCATTTCGATGGTTATTCTTTGGAAACAAATTCCTGGAAATGATATTGATGTATACCTGCAGCCTTTGATTGTAGAATTGCATGAGTTATGGAGCAACGGTGTTGAGACATTTGATGTTTCTTCTAAAACAATGTTCAAAATGTATGATGCTTTAATATGGACCATTAGTGACTTCCCTGGGGTTGTGAATTTATCTGGTTGTAACACTTATACGGGTTTGGCTTTTCCTGTTTGTAACTTTGATTTCGAGCCCAAACGGCAACCTCACAGTAGAAAATGGTGCTTCTTGTGCCATCGATGATTTCTTGATGCATCTCATAGATTTCAGCTGAACAAATAAAAATTTAATGGTTCCATTGATCGTAGACCACCTCTAAAGTTGTTAACCGGTTCTGAAATATTGACACAGCTTGAAAATGTTAAAACAGAATTTGGGAAGGTTCATCATTTGACTGATAGTAGAAAACGAGTGCGAAGTGCATCATCAAGTGAAATCAGAACGCAACAATGGAAGAAAAAAAGTATATTATTCAAACTTCCGTATTGGGAATTTAATTATTTGCGCCACAATCTTGATGTGATGCATATTGAGAAGAATTTATGTGACAATTTGATTTTCACATTACTTAAGGAGCATAGAAAGTCGAAGGATCATCTCAATGCTCGCAAAGACTTACAAGTAATGAACATAAAACATGATCTCTGGCCAGATGAGAATGAAAAGTATGCTCCTGCCATTTTTTCAATGAAAAATAGGGATAAAGATGCGTTCCTTCGAATTTTAAAGAATGTGAAGGTATCTGATGGGTATTCGAGTAACATCTCTAGGTGTGTTGATTTGAAGAATCGTAAGTTATATGGATTGAAAAGTCACGATTCACATGTTTTGTTACAACAGTTACTACCATTGGCATTGTGTACATTATTACCTGAAAAAATTACTGCTATTGTACTGCAATTCTGCACATTTTTCAGGCAATTATGTGAGAATAATCTACATCCTTTACAGCTTGACAACCTACAGGAGAGGTTTGTATTGACTCTTTATGCAATGGAGATGATCTTTCCTCCATCGTTTTTTACTGTCATGATGCATTTAACTGTGCATTTGGTTGACGAAGCTAAATTAGGAGGCCCCGTTCATTATCGATGGATGTATCCAATTGAGAGGTATTTTATTTATATGTTTCCAGTTAAGTAAACAATATTTGGAATTTAAATAAATGCATAATATTATTATTACTTTTCACAGATATCTTGGGAATTTGAAAGCATACGTGAGAAATAAAGCTCAACCAGAAGGCTCTATTGCTGAAGGCTATTTGGTCGAGGAGTGTCTCACCTTTTGTTCCAGATATTTGGATGATATTGAGACAATATTTACTCGAGTTGGACGTGTTGACGACACATAAACTCAATCTCAAATGCATCCGAAATCAAAAATATTTCCTGCTATTGGCCGATCAGTTGGGAGGACCTCATACGTGACACTGATAGAATTGGAGTTATTATAGGCACATAGATATATGATACTGAATACTGAAATTGCAGATCCATTTATTGAAGAGTTGAGGATACAAACAAAGAGACGAATGAGAGGCCGAACACGAAATGAAAAAGATATAAGAAAGATGTGAATAAAGAGCTGGTAGAATGGTTTGCATGACTTGTAAGTTTATAAATATTGCAATAAATACGAATATTAGTTTGACACATACAATTTTCAAATATATTAAATTATATTTTTATTCTTCATATCATGAATATTGATACTCGAGCAGACTTGTCAGAAGATTTGAATTTTCTTGCTATAGTTCCAATAAAACAAGTTAGAAAGTTCGACGCTTATAATGTGAATGGTTTTTGATTTCATACAGTCGATCAAGAAATGGGTTTGAAAACACAGAATAGTGGTATATTTACATTTTCTAAAGTGGAATACTATGGAAAGTTGCATGATATTATTGAATTAAACTACCACGGGCATTTTTCTGTTGTTTTATTCAAATGAAAATGGGTCGATATTATCAGAGGTGTTAAAAGAGATTCTTTGCAATTTACTTCTGTAAACTTCTCTCGCTTGATGGATGTTGGTGATCGTGAACTGCATGATCCATATATCTTAGCATCGCAGGAAAAAATGGTATATTATGTGAATGATGTTGTGGATGAAGGGTGGAGTGTAGTTACTCACGAAATACAAAGAGATTTGTATGATATGGGTGATGAAGTGGAAGATTTGACCTCTGTAATTGAATTTCATCAACAACAGGAAGCAGAATTATTTGTCCATCATGATATTGAAAATATTATTCTAGCAAGGATGAATGAAGTGGATGAAAAAATGGAGCAGGAAACCGACATGATTGAAGGGGAAAATGATTGTATGTACAATTATGTATTCATTCAGCAACCACTTGTTTCATTTCTGTAGTCATTCATTATCATTGTTATATATATTTTGTCTGTTAGTACTGGGCATCTATTATCATTTTTAATTTTTTTTCTGCATAAATTTTTTGAAATATATATTCTGAACTTAATTTTATTTGATTAAATGACAGGATTCCCAAGGAAGAAGCAGTACACCATTTCATCTACTTCTGTGACAGATGACGATCCGTCTGTCCCCACGGCATCTGAGGCAGCAGCTGCCTACATCCCTGCATCATCTCCCCCTGCACCATCTCTGACACCGTCAGTGGATGTCTCATTAATGGATGAGTCATCGCCTCCCCCTACAGGAGCCTCAACAGTGGGGCAGCGAGACTCCCCTTCCAGTTCATCACAGACATTCTGGAGGGTCACAGTCATAGGTACAAATTTTAATTAAATTTATTTATTGCATTTTGTTTATAGTAATTGTTTTCTAATTGCAGATGGAAAAAATTCAACCGTGGAAAAACACTTAAAAAGTTCTGATGTTTGGAACATGAATGGCGAAAAAGATAGTGGTGCCATTTGATTCTTATGGGGTCCCGACGGATGATGCCGCAGGTTTACTTGGTCAGATTATAGGTCAGCTGGAAATGGAGCCCATTTCCCTGCCTATTTCATATGATGATTGGATGCATATGCCTCCAAACTGGAAAAATGAAGTTTTTGATTCTCAGATAAAGGTAATTTTATTACTTCATGTTTTAATTGGATGTCATGTTACTAATATATTCAAAATGAATTTCTGTATACAGATGTTCTTCCACTTTACCGTTGCTGATGTGATAGCACAGAAGTGGACATTGAAAAATCTTGGAAAAAAATGGAAAGATTTCAAATGGAGGTTGTGGTGTGATGCCAATGATACTTCGTTGACCATGCAGCAGATTTATGAGATGCTACCAAGTGGGGTACCGAAAGAACAGTGGAAAGTTTTTGTCGATAGCCATCGTGATGAGAAGCGGATGGTATTGAAATATATATTATTATATTAATCCAATTTTACATTTATACATGTACATGAAGAGGAGATAGACATTGAATACATTACTATAAAATGGAATTTTATTTATTTCAGGATCTCTCAAGACAGAATGCATCAAACCGGGCAAAACATGTCATCCCGCACACTGCGGGCTCAAAAATATTTTCTAGAATCCGAATGTCATTGGTAATCTTTTAATTAGTTTAAATATTTTTAAGACAATATTATCTATTTAACATATTTAATTATTGATTTATCTTTGTTTAATGCAGTCACAGATTTTAGGGCATGAAGCATCCCGAACAGAACTGTGGCTGGATGTTCATAAAAAAACATATGGAAGTTTTGTTAATGAACCTGCCAGAGAAGTTGGGGTATGAAGTCAATTATTTATTATAATAACTTATTATCAGTTTTTACTATGTTAATATATATTGATATTGGATTTATAGGTAAAAATTAAAGAAATATGGGATGTCAATCCTGAGAAATCCTACTCAGTCTCCCAGGATGACCCGGTTGGTAAAGTCCTTGGGAAGGAGCATCCTGGTAGAGTGCGCGGGATGGGTTTTGGACCCGTACCATCTGAGGTCTTTGGAAGGCCATCAGGGATTTCAGCTACATCTACTCCTAGTTATAGTCATATAATACCTGAGGATACTCAGAGGGAGATGTCTTCTCTACGAAACACAGTTCACTAGCAGGGGGATCAGATATCTGCTTTTCAAAAAGAATTTCTTGAAATACGTCAGTATATGAGCAGATATGCTCCCGGTGGTAGTGCATCAGATTGTGGTGAGCAGGTAAATCACAAAAAAAATCAAAATCATTTAGTTTGCACACTTTTATTGCTTTTAAGTTAAATTATAAATATGCAACACTATTTAATTTTCAATATAATGTTCTTATAGGTGGCAGCAGGTAGTGTAGATGAAGGTGGAGAGGGCGACGATGCAACATCCGATGATGAGTAGTAGTGTTTTTGATGTGTTGAACAAGTATGAGAACAATTGGTTTGTATATGTAACATGTATATGGAACATATTTGCCACCAAACATTTCCATGTCCTAACATTTTTTGATTTCTCATGTTTACTTCTATGCATTTTATTTATTTATGATGTTTCATTTTATGTCTTGATTTCTCGAGTGTGGTATACATCATTCCATTTAGGCCTGTGTTTGAATTGGTACCACATCCAATGAGAATACCATATATGTAACCCATATTCATATCATTTCTACTATATAGTAGCATTCGGGTACCCCCATTGTGTAAGCTAGATTTATACCATAACTGATTCATAGAAGTACCTAGGCAGTCCAACTGTGTAAGTCCCATTCATATCATTGTTGCTCCATAGCAGCACCTGGGTATCCTAGCTATGTAAGCCCAATTCATACCATCACTATCAAGGCC
Source organism: Viscum album (assembly GCA_963277665.1). Lineage (NCBI taxonomy): Eukaryota > Viridiplantae > Streptophyta > Magnoliopsida > Santalales > Viscaceae > Viscum > Viscum album. The sequence continues at coordinate 1,415,507,799 of OY728153.1, read as the reverse complement.
CAATGAGCCACAACAAATTACACAAGCATGATGAAATTCCCACCAGATAGGCTAATCTTAGACTATACAACCAACATACCAATTATGCTGATAAAGAACTCACGCTCTTACTGTCATGGAAAGAGTGTATCTTGGAAGCCTCCCACAATACCTAAATTTAACTGTTATCAGTATAACATGAATCTAAGCATGTATACACTCTATTAAAACACCTAATATGCATCATTACAATAACATCCAAATAATCATAGTTTAACTTAACTTATCCCCAAAATAACCATGTCAATTATTCATGTTAGACTTAACAAAACACAAGCACTACCCATGCTTTTAAATTCACAATACCAAATACAATGATATTACTAACTGAATACCAAACCACAATCCACCTATATACCATCACCATACTTCCCTTGAAGGATAAAGATCACATACATGCACATATATATTAATGAAATTATCTTATGATAATAACTATTGTGAAAAATCAATATCATTTGGGTTGGATAAGTATAATTCCACCAATAAGGTATTTTGGAAAACAGTAGATAAGTTGTTGAAATTTTAAAAAACTCAAAACTATTTTCTTTAACGAAGTCAATAACAACTATATCATGATGCATCCCATCCATCCTGCAACATGATGACCATCTTGGGATGTATACATGAAACTCTTATCTCATATCCAATGACATAACTAAAATCCTCAATAAGAATCATGTATAACCTACAAGATCATAAACTATACTCTCTCAAGCACCAAGCATGGTTAGCATGTTTTCCATCCTAAAACACACGCCAATTCACAAGTTACCAATTTTCTATAGTAGGCATTAACAACCAATCCAAAACACACAAAAAACCATACCATAACATACATTCTATAACTACTCAAACATCCATCTTTGGAACAAATTCTATACCCATATAAACATAATTTGTTCTATCCCATAACACAAATCCATTGTTAAAAAAACCCAACCCATATCACAATCCACCCATGGATGTTATTTCGGCCAACTTAGAGCATATCCAATTACATATCATTACACATCACCATGGTTAGCATTATCACATAAATTGTATCAAAATTCATAACCATTTATTATATAGAGTATTAGTATCCATATAATATAAATCAACCCTTCTTAAAAAACATAAGAAATTAATGAAGCTAAAAACACAAATACATCTTGGGGGTCACATGGATTGGTTACTCATCAAATTGTGATACATACCTTTCCTTAGGTTGGACTCCATAACATAAAACATTTTCTCATATCCTATTTTTCAATGAATACTACCATGTTATTTGTTTGTATGGGGTCTCCTGTTTAATATTCTGGTTTGATTTGTTTTTCAGGGTAGTGGTGTGGTAGGAGCAGAATATTTTTTTTAGGTCAACATTTCGCGTCGGTTTTAACCGCCGCTAATGCCTTACTGGTCAGCATTTATCGGTGGTTATAACCGCCGCTAATTCCTTATTGGTCAGTATTTAGCGGCGGGTATAATCGCCGCTAAATGTATTATGTTTACATTTAGCGGCGGTTTTCACCGCCGCAACATAGGCGCATCAAAGGCCAGAATATAGGGACGGTAAAAACCGCTGCGAAAAAAAAGTATCACCTACACATAAAACCGCCGCGAAATGGTCATAAACTGTCGCGAAAAGAGGCATCTACGATGATTTTCTTAAACCGCCGCGAAATAGTAAAAACTGCCGCTAATAGATTGCTGACGCCCAATTTCACGGCGGTTTTTGTAAACCACCGCCAGACCCTATATCGGCGGTTTAAACGGACGCCAAATGAAAAAAAACCGCCGCTAGGGGCCGGTTTTGTTGTAGTGTTAAAAACATGTTTTGGAAGCAAATAAGTTGCAATCATGGACATAAATATATAAACAAACATGCTTAAAGTTGATGTGTTATTAAATATTATATAATTTAAGATATGTCATGAATATACCTTTATAACTGGTTAGAAAAGAAATAAAGATTAATGAAATTCATAAGAAATTTGAGATTCAGTCAACCAAACCTATTAAACATATTCTATTATAATTCATGAAGGTTGATGAGACTTCAATACACAAAATCATATTTTTAATTTCTCACTTATGTTGAATATTTCACCAAGATAAAATATATTATGTTTTTGATTCACCACTCATAAGTATAAGAGATAATCATATTTTATAGAATATATATAAATAGTGAAATTTGTGTTATATAATGATGTATAGAACTAATAATGAACTAAATTTTCATGAAATAACTTCAAATAATATTTAACAAATAATGGGATTAAAATCAGTAATGTTCTCTATATATCACTAAAAAATGTATTTTCATAATGGAGAAAATATTTATTTAGTGGAAATGGGAAAATTATGTTATTAAAATTAAAAAAAATAAATGTTCTACAAGAGAGAAGTTTTTAATACCATTGTATATGTTCTATACAATTATTTTATAGTACTAGAATCCAATATGACTTCTTAAAAAATTTGGAAGAAAAATATTTAATTGAAATACAACATGATTTGTGTAAGTTCATACTAGTTAAAAATAAAAAATATATATACATTTTGTAAAAATCTATCTGAAAGATAAAAAAGTAATTTTTAAGGGCTATTCACCCAAAAAAATGATACAAATTTCTGGAGGGGAATTTAAATTTTTTTATTTATTATGAATATGGGAGCGTTGTTGAAAAAATAATTCTCTAACTATATTTTATTTGGTTATTAAGGTAAAATAATTGAGGATTTTCAAAGAAAATGAAAATGAGTCAATAAAATATTTATCATGATTCATAATTAGTGTGATTATAATGTTCTTCTAGAAGAGAAATAGTGAAATTTCATATATTACAAAAACATTTTGAGATAAAAAATACTCTTGGGGATCATAAAGATATGGTTGCACCTAAAATAAGAATATGATTAAAAAACTATATTTCAGTGATTTAATAAAATTGAACATTAATCTACATCAAATTTTTTTTAACATAAATAAGGGGTTAATGAAATTAATAATGAGGTAGAGAAAATTTAGTAAAAAAATTAATGGAATCTTGTTCCACCACTAGGAAATAAAAATGTTATTTGACCAAAATGGGTATGCATTTACATGTTAAATGTGTATAGTTATAGTTAATGAAATAATTCCATTCATGTTTTTATAGTGTAGTCAAAAGAGAAAGGGGTAAACTATAAGGAAACCTATAACCCAATAGTATTATTGGAGTTTATTAAAATGCCTCTATATTTGGTTTTCGAAAAAATAATTTTTTTTCCAGATGGATGTAAGGTAGTACTTATTAAATAATGAGATTGATGTTGATGTTTACATATAAAAACCATGTGTTATTCTACATGGTGGAGATGAATAATTTTTTTAAAATTTAATATTTTTTATAATGCTTTGAAACAATCGCCACATTATTGGTATTCAAATTTAGACAATTGTTTGAGAATGATGAATATTTATAAAGGAAATTATAAAATAGACATTTATGTGAAATATGATAACTTTTGAACCCATATTTTATTTGTTAATATAGATGACAAAATTTATTATGGAGATAAAAAAATTAGTGTAAATAATTTACAGATTAAATAGTGATGAATATTGAAATGTCACTTTTTGGAGAATTAAATTTCATCCATATATTATATGTTCATCAAAAGGAAAAATGAAATTTAATATCTCAAGAAACCCATTATAGGATATTGTTAAAGAACATTGGGATAAAAAAACCTATGTATGTTCCAAAAATAATTTCAGTTAGCATAATGTCGAGTTAGTATGAAAATAGATAAATTATGAATCAAAATAAAGTTAAGACACTAATAAGAAGTTTTATCTCCCTCCCAACCTCAAGAATTGATATTTTTTATGTTGTTACATTTCGTTTAAGATATCTTATTACTTTAAAAGAGTATCATATGTTAGAATAAAATATTTTTTAGAGATATGTTAAAGGACAAAATTATTAATGGATTTTATGTGAAATTATATTTGAAATGGAAATTCATGTATATATAGATGTTTATCAGGGTGGATATTGAAAAGATAGAAAATAAAATTTATGAGAAACATATTACATAGTAGAATATTGCATGAGTTGGTATTAAAACAAATATAGTTTAGTAACATTGATCAAGTTAGAATTGGAATAAGTTTCTACTACTCAGGTGTGTACTAAAATTTTATGGATCAATGGTAATTCATAGGTTTAATAGTTGTGGTTTGTGAATTATTTGAGTAAAAATGACTATTTTTAAAATATTTTCCGATACTCAACATCTGTACATATTGCACATGTTTCTCTCTATTTAATTATATAATTTTTTTCTCAAATATTCTTTTTAAAAATAATTCAATGAAGATCAAAATTTATTATAACATTACAAAAATTAACTTTGAAAATAATTTTTTTTTGAATTGAGGCTATAAATTCATTTTTAAAATCCAAAATCGAAATTATAAATATATTTAGAAATATTACCACATGGACTTTGGATTATGTTGATAATGAGGGATAATATGTGCCATTTTATCTTTTAATAGAATGTGATGTACTATTCTTCCTAAATGAATATACAAATCTGATTATCATAAAATGAGGAAGATAAAAGTAAAAGAGAGACGAATCTAAAAAATTAAAAAGTTTATCTTTAAATGGATATATAATTTTCTTCTCTATTTGGTTTATAATTAATTAAAAAATATTAATTAATCTACTATTGTTGGGTTATATAAATCTTTTTTGATAAGGTATTGTTTTGGTAAAACATAAAAACATGATTTGTGAATAATTTTCAGTGTTTGAAAAATAGTGAGATAAAAAAGATGTTAATTTAAATTGTCCAAAAATATATTAATAAAGATTTAAGATCATTATATTCTTAATTTTTTTCAATTTTGTTTATTAGCAGTTTCTCTTTTCTTTGGAATATTTTTTATAGATCATATGAAAGACTGGTGGTTGAAAGTTTATAATTATTTTTCTAATAAGTATTTAGAATTTTGATCAATAAGTTAAATATCAAACTATTGATCCAAAAAATATGATTTGGCCCATTCCATCAGATTTATTTTTTAAAAAATGTCAAAAGTCTTCAATGAAATAATATTTAGATGTTTTCAAACATCAAATTCAGAATAACTACTATTTTGTGGAGTCTAGATGTTGTAAAATGTGTTTGAAAGTTATATATGGGAAAATTAAGAAAATTCTAATAAAATTGATCATCTATTGATGTTCTCTCATGTCTCTGAAATATCCTGAAAAATTCATTACAAAAAACACAAGTTACGAGTATAAGATGAATAATATAGTTTACCAGAAGGGTGATGATTCCTATACATTATATTTAGTTTCTATATGAATATATGTTTTAAAAACTATAGAAGAAATAAATTGAAATGAAAATGATATATAATATCAATCAGTCTAAAACTGAGGAAGGATGTCGACCAGAATATAACTAAGGAAGAATGTCAATTCGACTGAAACTAAGGAGTAATTTCAGTCAGACTAAAAATATGGAATAATTTTAATGAGTCTGAAACTAAGATATAATGTCAATCAGACAGAAGCATTGGAAGAAGGTCAATCAGAATGAATCAATGTAAGAAATTCAATCAGACTGAAACTAAATAATATAGTAAATTCCACTAAAACCGAAGAAGGAATTAAATTAAATAAAAAAAGAAAAAAAAATTCATATATTTACTGAAGAAGATTGTAAATCACAATGAAATTTATGAAGAATGTAAATAATATTTTTATTTTCTAACAGACTCATAAAAAAATTCCTAGAAGATATAACATGATAATGACTTCCATCAAATCTAGAAATATATCGTAATGACAATTTCATTAGAATGAGAAATCAATATAATTGTTAAATTAATCAAAATGAGATTTCCATTAAAACAAAAAATACTTCTGAATGAGAATTTTTTGGGAATGATAATATCTTTGGAATAAAAAATTTTAATGGAATATTTTTTCCATACTATTTATGATAATATATTATTAAAAATCCATAGAGATATTCCGGATAATTCATGATGTTTTGATAAGACACAAAATGATATGATAATGTTTGAATAAATCCAAGATAATGTTTAAATTGATGTGAAATTCTGTCTTTTGGAATTTAGTTGAAAGTTAAAAATATTTCAGTATCCTTCCATTAAAAATTCTATAGAATATATAATTTTATGTAATGTATGTAAAAAAATTTCAATATTCGACTATATAAAATGTAATTCAAAAAAAATATTAGTTATAAGGGATTATTCCAAATGAATTTATATATAGTTGGTGAATAATTTTCCAAGATGGGTATTTAGATAAATAATTATACCTTTTCATATTGAGATTAAAAAACATATTATATGAGATTGATTTTATCAGAATGATTATATAAAAATAAGTATATTTCAATGAGATAAATGATCTTAGGAACATTAGTTCAAGGTTCCTAAAATATTTTTTTGATAAATATCCTTTAATGTTAATTTTCATTTGTGGTTAATATTTTTTTCTGAATTTATTTCAAAAAATATTAGATTTAGTATAATACTTCATATTGAGAGATATAAGGTGTCTTATTGTATTTAAAATATGTTTTATTCACATATTAATTACTATTAATTTATATATACCCACAAGATTTAAAATGAAATTGATTTAGGCTCTCACACATTCTATGAACAATGTAAATATTGTGTTCCTAGTTTACTTTTCAATAATTTAATGCATTTCAGTTTATTAAAAATTTTTATTGACAAACTCGTATAGGTTACCTAGGTTATGATTTCTAATGTTTAATATTGTTATATAGGAATCAATTGCTTCACCCCGCCATAAATTTTTATTTGATCTTATAGATCTTCATCAAAAATGAGGTATCTGTGATGTGTTTCCCTTATCATATATATGGATGTAAAATTGAGACCCCATAATTGTGATCGATAATAACAATGTATTTTTATATTCAGATGAATAACATGTGGATATCGTGGTCAAAATAAAATACAAATAAGGATATGTGTAATGATAATGTCTATTTTCTATATATAGAAGAATCCCAGGCATTCCAAAAAGGAAACATGGGAGTTGGAGTAGAATGATTGAACACAGTGACTAGATTTTTTTGGAGAGGATCTCTTATGGATATTATCTATGATAAACCACACATGATAGGTATTTTAATTCCCAAAAATTATATTGTGTTTTTAAAAATGTTTTTGAATACTATGTATCATGAAATGACTCTATTTTATTGTCTATTGGAAATTTCATATGATTGGGATTCTGAGATTAAGGTAGGGTTTTGTGTTGAATATTGTATAGTAGGTATAACATCTTGTTATATTATTATGGGTTTTTCAAAGGTGTGATCATATGTGATATAAATATTTATATCATGGGTTTATAATGAAACTAGTTTTAAGGTTTTGGAAAAACATGGACCTCATTAGGATTAATGTTATAGCATTAAGAATCACCATACAGTAACAATGATTGATTTATTTTTATTCATCTATAGACTAGGACACAATGACTTATTGATGAGGTGTACACTATAATAAAGAGAATAATGATATTTAAACCTCCATATATATGATCACTATTACATAATATATAGTTCGATGACATATCTTTTATCTGGTGTGGATGTTTTGTAATATGTCTATCTTATAGATGGAACAACATGACGACTGGGCAGTTATTTTGATGAAATCACAAGTTACATTTAAACTAAGAAACATATCTATTTCTTATCATTCTTCCCCAACTATATAAAAATATGACCTAGTTTTTTGGATCATCTATGGACCCCAAGGCATCACCATTTTCTCTTATTTTATGTTTTAATTTTCATTGTTCTTATTGATATTCTCCTAATAAGTTGAAATCTATTTATTCCATATATTTTAACATCATCAATAATTTATTATAAATATTTTATTGATTCCTAATTATGATTATTATGGGTTATTATATGGTTTTATTTTATTGTTATTTAAGGAAAGATGATGGATTGGAATGTTTGGTCCCAAAAGAATGACTTTAGAAGTTCATACAATGTTTTTGTGTATTTATTTCATTACATGGCCTATCATTTATACTAATGAGAAATTAATTCTGTTAGTTTTATTTCCCCAATATAAATATTTAATGGGGGTTAAAATTGTTAAATTGATCCCACAACTAGTTCGTGGGGATAACAGTTATAGGATAAAAGGGATCATTACCCTATTAGAAGGATATAGTTAAATATGTTATGTTTTTCAATTAGAATGAAAATGATCATTTTTTCCTCTATTAAAGCTATACTAAACTTGGATATTTGAAAATTTATTTGGTAGATGAATAAATAAACATTTATTACATTGGATTTCTGAATAGATGTAATTAAGATACCAATGTGAAGATATAATTGGATTGGATAATTGTTTAATCTTATGGAATTGTTATTCATGTCTTGTTTCATTGGTTCAAGGATTTCATTATTATACTAGATAATAAACTGTTATACTTTTATATTATAATATTTAGTATTGGAATTGATGGTTTTGAGTTTTTTTTGAGTGAGAAGTAGTTGGATTATAATTTAATGGAATTAAATAAAAGTGTTTGAATCCAACTTGATGACATTTTAGGGTCAGAGAAGATAATGGGAAAACTCCCTTGAGGGAGTTTGGTAGTCCAAGGATTGATGCGACACATCCTCGATGTTTGAGGAGTTGGATGGAGCATGAATTTTGACATCAACTATGTGAGTGGGGATGGTCTGGAACACTATGGATATCCTCATTTGAATGATTAGGGAAGCCCCAAGAAAAGATGTAGGACCTCAGATGAATTTGAGAATATTTCCAATGGTTGGATATATAATTTTACCTTGATTGAGTAGGTACTATTTATAATCAGATATGTAAATTGTTTTTTGAAATGGGACTTCCTTCTCCTATTTAGAAAATGTAAGAATGACAATTGGTCGTATGGGCCTTATTTGTGTCCATTAACCCAATAGAGAGTTATATTGTTTTTTACATGTATCTGATGTTACAAAACCTATTATAAATTTATTCCAAAAAATTTAATGATTTATTATCAGTAAATTTCATTTTGTATTAATCACATATTACATAGTAACTTGGGTCCATGATAAGTGTTTATATTTTGAGATATATCCATGAGTAGGGTCATTAAAAAGGGTTATTGAGGGAGGGGAGCACATAAGGGTCATAAGGAAAGTTAAAACTAATATAAAAACATTAATTATAATTCCTCTTTTGTTAAATTTATATATTTTATAAAATATATTGACCAAACCAGATACCAATCCTTTTAAATGTGTGTTTTATATGATGTATCATATTTTTGATATTTCATATTTGATATTAGTAAACTATAATCATTGTTTTTTTCATTTTATGGGTTATTTATTTATTGTTTCTATTAATGTGTTTTTTATTATTAGTTACATGATTCTGAGTTCATTATGTTTACACTACATGACATAGGATTACACCACTAGTTATAATCCTCTTGTGACATGGGAGGTGAAAATAAGGCCTTATAAGATATCATTATTTTATCAGTAATGTATGATGCTATTTTTAAATTATGAAAAATGGGAAGACCACTATGATTTGTTTTTTTTTTATTTTTCAACATTTTAAAGATTACAATTTCAATAGTTTTCTTTGAGAATATCCAAATTGTGTAGAAAATTTGTATAATGTTATGGTCATTTGATTGGTAAAAACGAAATGAAACTATGTTTTGGTTAATATTGATGAATCATGGGACTAAATTTGTAAAAAAATGATAATAAATGGATATATATTTTTTATTAGTTGATTAAACCATTAGAAATCATGATTTTAGTAAAAATTATTATTCAACTTTTCCTGTCAAGTGGTTTTATTAATGAATCATGGATACTCCATCTCGATTCCTTAAATCCCTAAGGAATTTCATGGGTGAATAAGATGTAATGATTAACAAAATTATTGAAATTGAATAATAATATATTGGTACTTGAGGTTTATATCATATATTGAATTTGAAATTAAAATTTAAATTCAATGCGAGATAAAAGATTGATTTTGTTATATGATATAAATATTTCCTAAATTTGGAAGAAGTGTAAAAAAAATTATAAGTATAAGAATATCGGTGTGAAGAAAAATTGTTTATAGAATCAATAACCTCACATTTTAGAAAGTGTAATGTGTTTTAATTTTACTATTAATTTTTCCATTAATGAAATATTTGATTATATGATTTCCTTCTGATATTTTCTATACTGTTAAGGGTGCTGAGTTAAATCAATGAAGTTTTCTTTCATGAAAATTTAAGCATAGGATTTTCTTTTACCAATACACATTTCAATGGTATCATTTTTTATTATTTAACCACTCTCAAATTTTTTTCAACACATTCCTATAAGTAAACATGTAAAGTAGACCAGATTATGATGCTTCAACACACAAAACAAGACACCTAATTCTTAATTTAATTGAGAATCACCATTGATGAAATTGCCCAGTAGTATCAACTGTTATTTTAAAATGATAAGTCATTTTCCTAAAATAATGTTACCCAAGTATTCTAAATGTCATAGTATCCCACACATTGTTCAGTAATATATTTTTCAATGAAATATAGAAAAATTACTGATGTCTTCGTCATTAATAATAATGGATATTGATTTTTTCATGTGTGGGTTGTTCTTCATTTTCACTATCTTATGCATGTAAAATAGTTAGAATGTGTCCCTTATTTATCTTTTTCATTATGTCTTACAATATTCTACAATAATTTATCATATTATATGTATATAAATTCTTACAAAAAAATTCCCTTCATCTCCTTATTTAGTACAAGAGACTAAATATATATATATATATATATATATATATCTCCCGTGATCCATCACTCTCTCTCTCTCTCCTTCAGTAGTTATGAAATTTTAATATGGTTGACGTATTGACTCTTTGATTCTTTCAATAAATATATAATGTATATTGAAGTATAAAATATGACACATATATTCTATGTTCATCTTCTATTTTCAACATTATGCATTATATATACATGTTAATTAATGAATAGTATTTCAATAAATATATTTTTTGAATTATGATTATATTAAGCACTAAAAAATCAAAGCATATCACAATTTAAATAGAATAATATATTTTCCCATATTGATTCCTCTGATATCACTTTTTGATTTATTAAGAATCATAAACTATACATATTATAAAATAAATTAATCATGGAATTATTTATATTTTATACTAACATAAAATCCAAATCATAAAACATATTTTAAATTTCTTTCATGTATTCGAGGACTTTTGCAGGGTGTCATTATGATGTAGTAATCTCCAGTATGGTGTATATGATATATAAAATATCCCCAATAATTTTTATCTTGATTAGATAACATCATAGTGATACAATCCTCTAATTTTAATATTTTTTTCAATTATGTATAGATAACATAACATCACCATCATTAGAGCATCAGAAAATGTTATGCTATATTTTATTATTTTTGAAGAACGTTCAAAAATATCATTAATAGTTTTGTACTCTAAAGAAATATCAACACCATGATGTGGGATGTTAGAAATATTAATTTTAAAAGTCTTAAAACCCAATAATTATATAAACAATTTGAACTCCAATAAAGACTATAAAATTATATATAAGATCACAATAATCCCCAAGAAACTTAGTAAATGTTCTTAAACGAAACAAATTACCAACCCTTTGATGTTTTCAAATATAACAACTCCTATGAACAAAAAGAACATCACATTAATCTCATGAGGTCCCACATTATAACTTTAGGAGAATCTATATCATTAAAACAATTTCACAGACTACCAAAAAATATATATTAAAATTTTCTAGACTTACATAAGCATGATTTTATGATTATGAAAAACCACTTAAAATTATGAAGATAAAATCGTTGTTCAATTTTATTTTGGAATAGTCCTTTTATGGGATAGTTAATATGATGAATATTAATTAATTTATATCATATATAAAATTCATTTCATGTGTTATAAATAATAAATAGTGTCCCATGTCTTGTGATTTCACTCTAGTAAATCTCTAGGGAGTGATGCTTGATAATTATCCAAAACATTCGACAACTGATTAAATATATCTCTTTGTATTGACTTTTTTACAAGAAAAAATTTGTCATTACAACTGACATGGTGGTGCTCTACTCCTTTGTATCCCTTCACTCTCCTTTCCTACACTGGCACATAATGGCCCAATTTTCTGTCATACAAGCTTTGCTTGACAAGATCCTTTTATTGAGATTTGTTAAATGTCTATATGTTTTCTATATACTTGTGTTGTGGGATATATTTTAGATATTGAACATTAAATTCACTTACATTTAAAATTCTATTATAAATATCAGTGTATGTAATATAACGTATCTTTATCCAACTACCTCGATATTTATCATCTATCCATCGATTTTTTTAATTCTCTTCACCATATTTCAAGAATATTTTAAACATATTAAGCCTATTTAATATAGTATAATGGAATATTCACCACAATTTTTAAACACATTCTTCAAATTCTATTTTAGAAACTTATCTTTCCTATGTAAAAATAATCATGGAAGTATATCAGTAACATCAAAAATATATTTCCTTGTGTGACTGAATATCCATGACTTCAAAATACCAAGTCATGATTTGACATATATATAATGACAATAAATTATTAAATCATATTCTATAAGGTTTCTCCAGTACTAATTTCCATAATACAAAGAAAAATATTTCGGAGGAATATATTATCTCAAGAAGAAAGGGTTATTCAATTCACTTCAAAGAAATCAATATTTAATTCATATTACTATCAAAAACCTCTACTAAATTTCTTACAAAAAATACAAAAAAAATGAAAATTTGGGAATAATATATTACATGTTTTTATTTATTATCTAAACATTCAATAAAAGAATTATTAATATGCAGGAATCTATTTTATTCCTCTTGAAACAACTCTCTCATGTATCCACATTTCATGTCACTATTTTATTTTATTCTCTCCCCCATAATTAAAATAAATATAAAGTAGTTAAGATATTATTCAAAAGAAGTTAATTATAAATCAATGTTCTACTAGTAATCCCAATATATATACATGATCCATGAATGGTGTGGAAATAAATAGAGTTTTATTTAGACAAAAATGATTCGTATAATAAAAATAATATAATAAAAAATGAAATGTGAATACCTAACTAAATAGTTAACTATTTTTTGAATCATTTTCATGTTGAGACCTGTTATTTATATTCATTTTTATAAATATTTATATGAAAATTGCCATCTATATTCCAGAAAATGAGTTTAATAGGGATATTATAAAAAATATATATGTAATGGGAATATTTGAAACATCACAAATCAATATTTTTAATTATTAATACATTTAATTTTATCCATATCATAGAATAAAATTATCACACATCATATTTGAATTTCATTTCTATAATTATAAAACATATAATATAAAATCACAAATTTTCAATAATATCTTCTTTATATAGATTATATGATACTAGATTTGAATGATATTGATTTTTTTTGGAATATTTTAAAAATTTTCATCCCATTATATCATTAATTGAGATGATTCATATTATAAACCCCTCTTTCATATATTTGTTAGATTTTATTGGCGTTGTGATTTTAAAAAATGAAAAATATGAAATAGATTTCAGTTTTCAATTGTTTTCTTAGCTTTACATTGTTTGAATCTTTCGAAAACATTTTCCGTAATGTACTAACTATTTAATCATAATATATTGATATGTACTTTATTTTTCCTTATATTTTTTTAAATCATAAAAACATATTTTATTACCCCATTTAGGATAAGATTTTCCTTCAATTTCCCTTTTAGTATGAATAGAAAAAAATGTAAGGGAATATGATTTAACATCTATTTATATAATATGGATAGTATCGTTTAGAATATTTTATCAACCATGGATCAACATTACACCAATATATAAATGATTCCATCAATTTATTACATCAATTTTTCAAATATGATATTAGTTTTAGACTCATTGAAATTTTCAATTTTTTACATCACAATGTGTGGAATTTCTTTTTTCATCATCCACCACAGTATAATATTCTCCAAAAAATATTAATATTGGTTATGAATTCATCTTATGGTGGACGTATAGTTGTAAATTATTTATTATTATGACTTTACCTATATTACATTCTATAGAAGTCTATAAAAATTATATGAGTTTCGATTTGGGAAATGATCTTATTAAATTCAGCTTCATCATGTAGAACATCTTGTTTTCCATTAGTAATTTCCACCAATTTAGATCCTCCATTATTCATTATTTTTACAGATTACATGGTAAAATTATCATACCCAATATATGAATATAGTATATATATTTTTAATTTACACATGTATTATTAAATGTTTTCTTCACCAGAATAATACATTTATCTTTTTTGGAATGTTTTTAATTTGTACTCTTTATTTCATCCAATAGTACATAAAAACTTATAATTTTTTTCATGAGTCCAAGATATGTCCCACATTTCAGTAATAAATGAATATTTTACTTATTTATGAAACAGAAGACAAGGAATTTATGAATTTAATTTCAACTATATTATTCATATTTATATTTTTCAAGGCTATTTTAGAAGTCTTTTTTTCAACATTATGTAGAATATTATTTTTAGCTTGATTATCATAATATTGTTCAGAAGAAAACTCACCTCCTCCCTACAGTTCTATTGAATCCATTAATTAGATTGAAATGATTCATACATAATTAAGTTGGAATGTAATGTATCGTTCATGTGACCATTTTGATTGAACATTTTATATTGATCTTATAGATCTTTAAATATATTATTGACTGGAATTTTCTAATATCCATATATGGACATTGCGTCATCATATGAACTGTCCCACAAACCATTGGATCCCTATAATTTTTTTAAAATTAATATATTATTCAGAAAATCATATTCAATACAATAATCCAAATATAGTTTCCCAGAGTTAGTTTATGATTTATTAGATTGGAAAAAAAATGTGATCAAATTCTAAAATATTGATTAGTTTATTACCCTTGAACATTAAAATACATACGGGGTTATCATTTTTATAATGAAACTATGACATAAAACATAATAGTTAAATAAAATCATCATCTTCATACTAATTCAATGAAATTTTATTATATCCCTTAGAATGGGAAAAAATTATGGTGATCTCAAATTCTTAGTAAGGGTTACATATAGTTGAATAAATTATGATCAAATATGGAATGATGAAACTGTTATGGAAAATAACTAAATACACATTGAAATTTATCAATAGCTTGTGAAAAAATGAAACAATGGATAGAATCAATGAAATAATCTCAGGGATTTTGGTAACAGAATTAAAAATTATATCAATTATTTATATTGGCTTTCATTATCACATAAATCATTATATATATACTACCAGGAATATAATCCAAGAAAATTTCAAATATATATATGTATAAAAAATCCCATTTATGGTGGGCCATTATTTTTTCTCATGAAAGTAGTAAGTGAATTGATGATATATATACTTATAGGCTACACCGGTCAATTCAGGTCCAATTCAATCATCATTTATTTTATTTTATTCATAACCGTGTTAATTATTAACAGAATATCTATAATGGGTAATGAGTATAGAATATATATATTTCTATAATAAATCAGACAACGTTACATCTAAAATAACTTATATATAGAATAATAATTGTTAGTAAATAATCATATTGATGATACAAACAATATTAATAATTAATTTAAATTCAATGGCCATTGATCATAATAATTTTAATGTTCCAAGAAAAAGTGAATAAAAAAATTAATAATATATAACAGATAACCATAAATTGATAAAAATTATGATTATTTAATAAAATTATTTATATATGCTAAGAAAGATAAATTAAATATAAATAATAAAATATCATTAATTTGGGATTTTCTTTGTAAAACATTGTAATATGTATAGAATAACATAAATCTAATTAAACCTTTACTGTGGTAGGAATGTCTAGTAACAACGTATATGAAAAAAAATTCTTATTAAAGCTTAATATATTATAAAATGAATTATTTCAATAAGATTATAAATATTACATTAAAAATCATAAATCTCTTGGATAATGAAAATATTATTTAAATAAATAAAATGTAATTTTTGTAACATAATCAGGAAAAAAATTGACATTGAAGAAAACTACAGTTCATCAAAAAAGGAAAAAATAATCTCTTTATTTAAAATTTTGATTATATAACGAGTAAAATACAAAAAAAATGGATGTTAATATATAAACTCATTATATATACATATGATACACAAATATATTTTGATTATGAATAATATTTTATAATTTTTCTTCCATGATAATAAATGCATTCCAAAAAATAGAAAATATAATATTAATATTTACCACTTTGTTAAATAATAAATTATAAACTATTTAATGAATATAAAATAATGTATATAATAATAGTCATGAATAAACAGTTTTTAAGGATAAAATTATCAATTGGGTAGTTTATATAAATCATAATAATATATAATATCAAAATACAATGTATTTTTAAAGGGAATAGAAATTGAGATGAAATTCCAACACATCACACAAACCTATAGTTGAAAAAGATTTTACCACATCTATAATTGTTTTAACATATAATTAATTTTTAATAAAACTATATTCATATTTATAATATCATATGTTATCCCCTTATAATAATTTATCACCCATTAACTATTAATATTTCTTTATTATCAATGTTTCTGGTGTTACAGGCTTCAATTGTTCATGCATTTTTTTCAAGGAATATTTGTTTCTTGTGAATAGGATATAGTTTCATCAAATATATTATTTAAATAATGTTTTATATATCATATTTGTTTTATTTAAATTCATATTTGAATCATGCTTCAAATTCAGATTTCAAAAATGAATTTTGTTGCTTCATAGAAAGTGTCGGCTATATATATTCACGAGTGTTGTTATAATTTATATAATAGATGAAAGTGAATATAAGTGGATTATATATTATTTTTACATAGTAAATATTTTTTAAAAAATATAATATATATTCATTATTAATATCATAATTACTATCCATGTGATTCAGATAAGGGAAACAAACCATATTAGTTTATGAGAAGGTAGTTTTTAGTAAAAATTAGATATGATTTTGTTTCCAATATAACATAGAATGAGATTTATAAATATTAATAAATAAATATAAAAAATCACATAAAATTATATATAATGGGGTTATTTTATTTTAATTGTTAACACATAATGTAAAGTGGTAAATGTGGATGTAAAAAAGAATTTACTGGTGAATAGGATCACCTTCCAAAGAAAAACCTCTATTATATCTCCTATTAATATCCCTTGTATTGGTCTATTGTGAAGAACATAAGCTATATACGATTGTTATGGATTACTGGGTGATATTTTGGAATGATATGTTAATGATAAATGCATCAATATGTGTGAATAAATGATGTTCGGAGAACATCAGAATTGTTACAACTATCATAGTTAATGTTTTTCAGTGTTAAAATAATAAAATGTATATTTCATGGAAAAATGTCTCAAAAATATATCATATTAAACATTTATTATATAAAAGTATATATATAAAAATTGAGGTTTCAAAAAATTTTTTGGTTCATTTAATTCCCGTATTGTTTATGTTAAACCTCGATTGGCATGTTTTTACTAAATTTGTGATGACATTTGTTATTAATTTTTACTATACAATAAAAACTTTAAACAATTATAAATTTCCATATAATGATTATTAATTTGAAATATATTATGTTAATTTTATTTTTTAGAAGTGAAATAATATTATTTAAAAATAATCCATTACAACATGGCAAAACAAAACTTTTACAAAAAATACATTTTAAATCATTATATTATATTAAATTAAATATATGAATATTAATCGTCATTAGATGGATTTAAATTAAAATATCTAGATATAAAATCTATAATTATATTTTTATTAATTAATTAATAGTAATTATTTTAATTAATTAATATGCAGTGAGATTATGTATATAAAAAATGTTTTCAAATAAATATCACATTTTAATTAAAAGTTATCTTATAATTATTTATATAAATTTAAGAATGAATAAAATGTTATTTCTATATTTTATAACACATTATTATAAATAAATTGATAAATATTTAAGTATTAAATATTTAAATATTCATAAAATTTTATTTTTAATAAAAAACTTATCCTATGATTATTTTGACATAGAATTTTGAAATCTGATATTCATTATATCAAATTAGAATTTTTTCTTCCATGATATATTAAATTGTTCATTATATTGTAATATTATCAAAAAAAATTTACATATAATTAATGAATCTAAAAAATTCAACGCATCCCACTTATAATATTTTTAATGAAAATCTCATGGATATTAAATTAAAAATAAACAAACGTGGTTGTTAGAAAAAAAATCATTTGGTTCCCATGTTTCTTACTCACCATTATGAATTCTCTAATGTAAATTTACAAATCGTGTAATCATATTTATAAATAATTTCTCCATATTTTTAGGGTTTGGGATATGCTCTTCATAGTATGATAAATCAAGTAACAATTCTATTTTCTAGGAGGTGAGAAAATTTATTAGGTCATGAATGTACTAATGTAATAATGATATCTAAAACAAATAATTAAATATTTAATAACATGGAAGACATTGTATTTAGTAATAAAAAATTATATATATTTATAAAACATCAATGGTAGGATGTACCTTGGTCTCATTATTCAATTCATAGTGAACCTTATAACATCTTTAAAAAGAGAAACATTTAGGAAAACATGATCTATGTATGGAAATTCAAAATTATTCATTTGGTTATCAACCTAAATATTTTTTCCATATTGATATTCTTCAATATTACTTGGAATATTTATTTCATTTTTCATTTTCTCCTTACAATGTTTTGGTCCAAAAAGTTTCTTTTTTTCAGCATCACACAAACATGATGGAATATGAAATATCCTTCCACAAAAGAATTACACAGAACTAGAATATAAATGAATGGAATATTTATGTTCAAATTAATGGATATGGTTATTAATTTAATAAAATATATTCTAATACTCATGATTATAGTTGAATAATGTGACATCACATACCATATCCCTCTGATCCCAAGACATAATTAATTATTTTTCTCTTTTATCAACCCGTCAATAGAACTCCCCACCATAGGTTCAATTATTAAACAACCAATTTTGAGTCATAATAGTCATACCATCATAATTTATAATCAAATAATTTCATTAAAATACTAGTTAAAACCAATAATAATAATCAATTTATAGATATTTTAAATTTATAATTGGCCATATTTAACGTGGTTAAACAAAATTTTCCTTGAAAATACTCATATAAACATTACATTATTCGTGTCTTAACACATAACATTCATATGATGTTCCTCACCAGCTTTATTAAACTACTCAAGATAAACATGTTAATTAACGTATATATGACATGTTATTAACATTATTATCATTTAAATCCCATGTGTTAACTAAACCATATTCCTAAAAAAAATTCATGAAGGTATATAAAGATTATTGTGAGGAAAATCAAATATGTCTACACCCAACATCCAATAATTTATTATGGATGATCCATTTTCTAGTCATTTCTATATTTTTATCACAATATGAATACAAATTAATTATAAATTAATCATCCTTGAATCATCTCAATCCATCCTAATTGTAACACATTCACTCTAACCCCACCATGTTTGAATTAAAACATATACCTAGAGTTAACATAAAATACTAACAAACAATATTCACTTTATCTAGTGGAATATGAGACCCCAAGTGTTCATCATAAAACCAGTATCATGATCCCATGACACTTCTCACATGATGGTTTTCTACTAGTTATCAACTACCCTCTCCACACATTATTATTATCAATGTAACTACACTAATTAAATGATTTTATATAGACATAGACCATTACCCACCCATCCTAGACATCATGTATTTCATGGATAAGATCCCACTCATTCACAAGAGGTAATATAAAAAACATGCATGTAAATTTATCAAATTCCAAAAATAGTTTCAACATGGTATGATGAGATTATAAATTTGAAATAAGGGTCAACACCATCTAATAATAAATGGTGTACTTCCAAAATTTTGGATTACCTCAAACCAATACTCAAACACAACTCTAAATGATCCACTCCATCAAACCATAAAATATTGATAGTTTTCTCAATATATAGGCATCTCTCTCTTAGATAATCAATATGATGTAAATAATATTGCCTAATCATCTCTAACAATGAGTATACTACGATTCCATCAATAAGCATGTTTATCTCTCTAGATACACGATCCAAAAAAATATTCTATATATGTTTTCAATAAAATACTAGCTGTATGGATCTTAAAAATTCATGTATAGGCCTTCCTATTATTCATCAATATAATAATACCCTATTCAGTTCCAAACTATCCACAATCATAGATAAAATAAATTAATTTCCCTAATGATCTATTTCTCCATGCCAACATATGTCTCATATAAAAAACCATCGACTATCATCATGTAATTTTCCTTCCACTCACATTCTATATAAATAAAATTCCCTCTAAAAACAATGGAAACTAAATAGTAAACACCCCAATAGTGTACATCCTTTAATTTTATGTTCAGGAGAAAACTAACACTACCATGTTTTATTCATCATAAAGGCCAAAATGACTATGTTACACAACGGATTATTTTTAATATTCTAGGACCCCTTATGGAATTAGTCTTTAAAATATATCAGCTCACTTATTTTCTTAATTATCAAATTAACTCAATTATAATGGCATAATTTCATAATTTAATGTTTCAAATTCACAATAAATAGTCAATAGTGATAGGAACCTGAAAAGTCTTATACATTCATTCTTGTATAGAAACCCAAATACCCTTGGACCTTTTAAAAAAATCTAATTGAATAACAATGACTATCTCAAAAACCTAAATATCATTCCATTTACCACTCTATAAAAAATAATACATCCAGCCATAATAGATAAAAGGAAACCTAAAACCTTGGAATGAACACTATCATATGTATCCCTTGGTTAAATCAAAACGTTATATTATTATATAGTCTTATTTGAAACCAAAGGGCTCTTGGTGATGGACATAACTTTCCTTCAAAAAAATTCAAAATAGTCTATTTTATAGTCAACCGGGCATAACAAACATGGATATTGCATATTTTTTATGAATATTTTTGATATTATAGAAATACATGCTCAAGAACCATAATAGTTTAATGTGTTTAGACACATGGAAAAAAACCTTCTATATTGGTGAATTATATATAACATCTCACATGAAGATCTTCACCTTTATTAATTTTAAATTAAACCTTTCATCATAACTTGGGGAAAGTAAATATAAGAAAGGGGTTAACTTTGATGCTCTATAATTGTAAATAAATAATATTTGTAAGAATAACATGAAAAAAAGGATATGGAACTTGAGAATAACATTTTATGATTATACCATACATATAAAAGATCAAAATAAATATTGGTAGTTCATAGGACATGGAATCCATCAGAATTATGATCATAATTAATGAAAGCATAAAATAGTAATATGACATGAAATTTATGGAATGCAAATTGGTTTATAAAAATGGAAAAAATTATAACTAGAATAGGTTCACTCATTTTGTTTAGTACATAAAATCCGG
Source organism: Viscum album (assembly GCA_963277665.1). Classification (NCBI taxonomy): domain Eukaryota; kingdom Viridiplantae; phylum Streptophyta; class Magnoliopsida; order Santalales; family Viscaceae; genus Viscum; species Viscum album. The sequence goes on along the minus strand of OY728153.1, from coordinate 1,415,485,863 downwards.
CCCAAAATCAACATAATTATATGAAACCAGGTCCTTTGATAACACTGTTAATGTGTAAATAGGTTCACATATAACCATATGGACATGAAACCATGTCTACACATGAGACTGTAAACTTGTAATCGGGATCATGTATAACATTGTGAACAAGTTATACAATTCACACATAAATTTATGGACATGAAACCATAACTATTCATAACACTGTAAACATTTCATGAGGTTCAATGATAAGATAGTGAACATGTAATCAGGTTTTCACATAAACCTATGGACAATAAATGATGTCCATGATTCACAATGTGATTATGTATTCTCGTTCAGGCATAACATTCATACTCATGATTCATCGATAATTTTTCAATGTTTTGGATGGATATATAGGTCCCACAAATCAGGTAATAATATCTTACATATGTATTCTAAAAAAATTAATCATTTCATATCCAAATATAAGAGATGGTTAATATAAACATTAAATCATAACCCAAGAAATGAAATTGAAATCATAAACATTTCATCACATCATAACTTAAAAAAAAATTGATTTGTTTAACTACCTTTTCATCATTTAATAACCCTTGAAAAGAATAAGGTTTCATAAATATAAAAAATAATGAAAGAGAAATGAGTTTCATTAACATATAACTCATTAATTTGGAACAACATTTATAAACAACATGCCATATTAATATAAAAAATTTATTAAAGGATATAAATGGAAACTTTATATCATTTACAATAAGGGAACGAGTAACATAAATGGATGAAATCTTTGATGGATAATAACATGAATGTATATTTTGAAAACATTTTATGATAAAATATCATTTTCTTTCTGAAAATATCACATTAAAACATAAAAATCTCTTGAAAACCATTTTCTAGAAAATAAACAGTAACATTTAGAAATTAAGATTTGAAAACCTTTTGGAATCCTTTTTCATTGAATATATTTTGAAACCAGTTTCTTTGAAACTATATTGAATCCATATAAATAAGGCTTTAAAATCAATTGAAAATAAATTTCCATGAAAACATATAAGGAATCTAGAAAACATTTGAAAGCCATTTTCCCTTCAAAATATTTTGAGAATATAAAAAATTTAAAAATGTTTTACTACTCTTCTTACAACCTTATTTTTAATAAAATTTTCAAAAAAAGTAACCTCTAAATAATATAATGTATTCTTTATAGAAATGAGAGAGGGTACATATGTTCATGTCATATGAGATAAGAATAAAATTCTCTTTTTACGGTAAAATGTTTATAATAATTAATTATTCTGAAAGTGACTATAAGATTACTCTAAAAAATTAGTAAATGAAAAAATGTGTAACAATTTATTTTAATGATCATATAAGATATGTATAATATTCATAGAAATCCTTTTTAGAAACCACAATTTTGATGGAAAACAGATTTTGGATCGAAGACAGGGTATTATCAGGCTTTCTTAAAAACACTTTCTTAACTATATTATGTAAAAAAGCATAGATAAATTGTATGTATACATGAATATATCATAAAAAACAAAATAACAATAAATTTAATAAATTTTCATTATATATGGATTATAATAAAGCAACAAAGGAAGCATAATCATAAACAATCTCTGAAAGAGATGAGATTGTTTCAATAAATGCTAATAACTTAATAACATTAAAACATACCCTCATGTGATAAAGTGAAATTAAATTATGCTTAAAATATATTTTAATTAATAAAATTCAATATATAACATGAGAAATTCAAGTTTATAATCCTCCAAAAAAAATTGATGCATAATAACACATGTATCCTATAGAAGGAAAATTGAGAAGAAACTATCTTACCAATTTTGTATATTTTGAAGCCTTATCCATATAAAATAAAGATAATATAATTGATATGTAAAATTACCATAAATTTAAGTATAATAATAATTTACTACATACATCGGCAGTTTACACACCCCAGAAAAGGAATGTTTGGTGAATAAATCACATTTCTCACCAATATAAAATGTGAGATGAAATCCCCTAACATAGTGTTATAACTATCTTCATACTCATAAAACCACTAATATAATAAATATAAATTTATTAATTATTTATCATAGAACTAAATTCAAACATTTAATTCCCTATTTTTTATTATATATTTATATTTCTCCCTTGTTATAATTCCTAGGCAAGGTCTCACTTTGTGTAATATCTACTTTGTTTTTCACATTATCTTACTTTTTTATATCATTGGTTCTTATATTTATATCACGATTTAAAGAATAAAATAAGTTATTTAAATTTAATTTATACTCATAATATTCTTATTATAATAATCCAATGAATATATAATTATTAAACAGAATATAGCATTCATGGAGATGTCAATCCATACGTACAGATGAACGCTATTTTTGATTAATTATTGTTTTGAAAAAAAAAGAAAGTAAAATGAATTTAAGGATATATTGGAATATATATTATATAATTATAGAATATTTATGATATATTATATATCATATATATTCATTAAAACCATATGTAATAGATTCTGTGTTGTTTATGAAAGAATCACATCACTTTGATGAGCGGTTGCCCACAACTCTTGAAACGAAATCATACTATGAATGAAAAATTAAAAGTAATAAGATATGTGTTGTAAAAAGATAAAAATTATCTTAATGATATAATAAATCTAATATATGAAATATTTAAACATATTTTCCATCATAATTTTTGTCATGATATTCGGTAAAGGAAAAAATGAACAATCATTGTTTAGTGAAGTGATGGTTTACCATACACATAAACAATGTGTTCAAAACCCATTTTATGGAGGTGATTGTAGGTGCAGGTCAAAGCCTCAGCATTATATAATATCATTATATTTAAGATACTATTTTTTCATTAAATCATGTAATAGAAATAGAGGAGAGGTAGAAAAGAAAAATAATTGAAATGAGCATGAGAGAAGTAATTACATATTAATTGGGTAACTCCTTAGGGTTTGTGCCAAAAGGAATCCTTGGAAGAATTTAAATGAAAAGGGAGGATTTAATGATAAATTTGTTGGTTCTATAATTTTTATTTGGAAAATAGTTTCCAAAACTAAGATGTATGAGAGTTGTGAAGAAGAGGGATAAGTTGGGTCCTTTATATTTAAAGGAAATGACTCACATAGTATTTTTGAAATTATGTTAGGTGTACCGACAATTTTACAACAAAAATTAAAACAAATTAAATATTTTTTGGTTCATTTATGATTCATGGCCAGCAAATTGGTTTTGGACAAATTTCTAATTCGTTTTGGTTGTTAAATTTAACATTTAGTCCTTAATAAAGTTAATTTTACCCAATCAATTTAATTCTTTTTAATTAAATTCAATAATATTTTTGGTCAAAAACTAATTTGACATTATCAAAAATTAAAAAATTTTCATATTACAAATATCAAATCGATTTGTTGAAATTAAAATAAATTAATTGGTTAAAATTAATTTAAAATTTATTCCACGATCGAGTCGACAAAATGTGTTTTTAAAATTTAAATGATCAAAAGTTTTCTATGTTTTTATATCCATTTCATTGTTAAATTTGTTATAATTAGTTAAATTTTATTAATTTATAAATATATTATCATTTATTAGTTTTTAAAATAATTTAAAATATAATTTAACCATATAAAAAATTATATAAAAAATCAATTTTGAACAAAACCTTAATATTTTTTATATTCATTTAAAAAGAAAACCTTACACAAAAATACAAAAAATTATCCTAAACAAATTTTTTTGTTTGTATTTCAAGGATAAATTTTATTTTGACATATTTAGTATATAAAAATTGAAAAATTTGAATTTAAAATGTCTTAACATTAAAATAAATCAAAACTACATTTATAAAAATATATGATTTAAATAATAAAATTATGTTTTTATTATCTTAAGTTACCTGAAACTGTTGAATAAAAATAAAAAATATTTTATTCTATATATTAAATATATAAAACATTAATATTAAATACTAATTTTAATAATTTTGATATAATATAATTTGGACTATATAAAGAATAGTATTTTAATTTATATTGATTCAGTTTTCATATTAATTTCTAAATAATTGTTAACCTATGAATTAAACTTCAATTTTTGTAAACCATATACTTTCATAAATTAATTAATACTACTCCTAAAATATAATTTAAAATCATTATTATTTTTTATTATTTTAAATAATAACATTTTAATGATAAACTATTGTTCGGTAAAACTCAGTCATGCATGTTACAAAAGCCATCAAGGAATGTCATAGTTTCATGTAATGAAATTTTTTCTCAATGTTACATGTATACCAATATATAAATTATGTATCTTTTAGTGCATGAGTAACTTCTTTTTTCATAAAACTGATGTCAAACATAGTGATTTGATATAAAATACGCTTTTTCAGATTTGTGTGGAATGAAAAATATCAACAAGATTAAATTTAATTTAAATAAATAAAATCAAAAAATCTCAAGGGATTACATTCAACCCCCCCCCCCCCCATAAAATAAATTTATCCCTTGAAATTCATCCAAGTTATCAAATTTTTAATACTTTAATGTTTCATTTAAATAAAATGGCATTATAAAAGTGACTACTAGAACCTCCCGTAAAAATTGAATGTTTGAACCAAAACAGTTTCCAAAAGTAGAATATAAATAAGGTTCCATGTAGGGGAAAATTGGTGGGATGGGAAAATGTTGACATGTAAGAAAAATATCACATCCAAGTTATTATGGTGAGTAATAAATAAAAGTTTTAGGTGAAAGGTTACATTAAAAAATCCATAAATATGTGATAAACTATGGGATTATATGAATCATCAAAAATAGAGGTACTAGGATAACATTTTTTTTCACGATCCTTTATCATATATTTAAATAATTTTCCTGAAAACATATACATACATGATTTTAGGAAAACATCACCTTTTGTTGTTCATTAATATACTCTACATATTACTATAAAAAGAAATGTCACTTTTTCATTCCTAAAGTAATAACATATTATGCGACCCAAGATCTACCATCCCTTCAGTTATTATCATCATAAACAAGTTTTAATAGGTTATCCAATATGCATAAATCCTTATATTATGTGACACACATTAATCATACTGAATTCATCTGACATTTAACATTAATATTCATTAAATGTTTAATCATATAACCTGTCTAAAAGTTAAAAAATATATTAATAAATAATCTCAGGAAAACATATTAACATAGATACCTTATATATCATAAAGTTTCACTTATTTTTCTCTTTCTAAATATGTGAATACCTTCTTCATATATTCCCTTGAAATACTATAATAACCTGAATTACCATAAATCATTTTGGATAACATGCATTATTCATTATTCCAATGATTAATGGATACTTTTTTTAAATCAATGATGATATAAACAACATCCTCAATGAAATATATAAATTTTTCAATAATAATTTCTAGGGTAATTAATACCATCTAATTTACTAATTCATATATAACATATCTTTATCCAATGATAATTGTCTCAATTTTAAGCATTAATTAAGCATTACCTTCCCTTAATCCAAATATCACCATTCCAAGAAATAATATTCCTATGTCTTCATCACCAAAAAATGTCATTTTCAATCCTAAATAATAACTTATAGAACAAATACTTACATATTTTATGATTAAATAATGTAATCATTGAAATAAAAAAAACAATACTTCAAAAATACAACATTATTTATGAATATATTAAATAGGATTTATTAATATATTATTTAATACATCTTCCCTTGAGTATGAAATACAAATCAGGTCTTAATGTTCCATAACCACAATCTAATCATTATTCTTATGATCAATTTAAAAAATATAGGATGAAAATCACATAACATACAAAATTTGTTTGTGGACTATTTATCATTAGAATTATAATCAATTATTATACCACATTCCTAATTCTCAATATGATAATTCAACATGGGAAATAAATTTAAATAATTCCTATACATTCCATATCATAATTATTTAATGTTAAACATGTTTATTCTTGTTCTATATATTTAATAATTCTACAAAGATCCTCATGAAAAACACATATCATACTAGAAGTCCCCATAATCATTAAAATTTACATACAGGATGTATAAATATTTACACCCCCTATTAATCGATGAAACCATAGATTTATACTAGTATATCAATAATAATATTGTATTGAAATCCTTTATAATGATTTTGGATGAATTTTTTAATTTCTAGAGAATATCCCCTTGGATTGTTAAACCAGGTGTGCAAAAAGGTCAGTTGTCATGTAAGAGATTACCTCGAGTCAAGACTTTACATATTTTCAGAGTTGTTAATGCTAAGTGAATGTTCTCTAAATCCACATCCACTTTCAGTATCATGAAATGTATGTATTTCATAGAAACCAATCACTTTATACATTACCCAAATTCTACGACATATTGCTATATGTTAACTCATCCTCATAGTTATACAAAGAGACATCCCTATAACTATCCATTGAAATATGCCTAGGGATATCAGTAATGATTTCTTATACCAGATTCCAAAGGATGACTAATTTTTTTTTAAACCTACTTTTGAAAACCAGAATTAGCATACTTCGATATTAAAGGATTTTATAAGAATATTTGTTATATTAAAAATATACAGCCCTGGGGAATGAATGTGTTTAGTGTCATTGGAAACCTAAAAAAAATGTTATATCCTAGTGAAATATCTTCAACATCTTTCATGAAGATATCCTCCTTTAGTACTTCTACCTAAAAAATTTCTGTAGTACTTAGGGAAAGGAAACATTAGATAGGGGTGGGCTCAAATGCATTGTATGTTTAAATAATAGAAATGTGTAAGTATAATGTGACTAAAGGTTATAGAACTAGAGTATAAGAATTAAATATCATACCATTTATATTAGAGATCATAATAAGTAATGGATGTTCACAACACATGTATAATAAGATAATTGTGATCATTATTAATGAAATGATAACATAGAAATAAGGCATGGAATTTTCTCCATTCACATTGGTTTATAACATTGTGAACATTATTATGTAGAAATAAGATCATTCCTTACATTAAAGAAATGAAATATGGACCCCACATGAACATTTGAACAAGATAATAAGTCTATATATAACATTGTGAAGGTCTAATCCAGTTCACATGTATCTTTATAGACATGAAACAATTTCCTTGCATAAATTTTCTTAAAATATTATTAATTCCACGCATAACATTATGATCATGTAATCATATTAGTACATAAACGTATAGGCAAGAAACTAGGTAAGTACATAATGTTATGAAAATGTATTATGGTTCACTCATAATATTGTAAAAGTGTAATCAAAATTACGCATAAATATATATAGATGAAACCTTGTCCATGTATATCATTGTGATCATATAATCTGGTTTATTCATAACATTAATAACCATGACTCATTCACAATTTCCCAATGAATTATAGGGATATATAGGTCCCACCAATATTTTAACAAATTCATATATACATATTGCAAAAAAATCATTAATCACATCATTACCCATGAACAAAGATGGGTTTTATCAAAATCAAATCATATCCCATGAAATGAACTGTGTATCACTAACATTTCATCACATCACAACCTATGGAAAAGAGGTAGGAATCATACCCTTATTAACAAAGAATAAACTTGGAGAATAATTTGGTTTCACAAACATATAAAATGTGAAATATAAATATGTTTTGTAAACATATAATCCATGAAATAGAAACAATATTTGTAATGGTCATGTCATCAAAACATAAAACATTCATGAAAGGGTATGATGGATCCTTTAGATAACTCCCTATTAGCAAATGAGTAAGATCAAAATATGTCATATATGATAGAACAAAACATGGCATGATATATTGGAAACATTTCTTGTGAAAATTATACTTTATTTCATGGAAAATAATATTTAAAACATAAAAAATTTGGAAAACATTTCTCTGGAAAATAAACATTATTGTTTATATTGAAATAATTGAAAATATTTTAGAAAACATTTTATATGATAAAATAATAAAATTGAATTAAAACTTATTGAAAAAATTATATTGAAAATAAATATAAAACCTATAATTAAGGCATGGAAATCATTTGAAATCCATTTTCTTTAAAATCTTATAATGAGTCCTGGATAAAATTAGAAAACCATTTTTCTTAAAATGTACATTGAAAACATATAATGATTCAGAACGTTTTCAAAGCAATTTAATTTAAATGTACTATTAATTTTATTATTATTAAAATTAACCTCTTATACATAGAAAGTATGTTTCAAATAAGGGATGGTGGATAAATTGGTACCTGTAATTTTAGGTAAGAAGGATATTCCTTTTTCATGGTAAAAGATTAAAAAATTCCTTATTCAGAAACAGATAAGATATTTTCATTGAAAATATTTCTAAATAAAAACATGACAAACAATTATATTAATAAACAGAGTATAATAGTAGAATATTCTTTTTAAATTTTTTTATCAAACATGGTTTTGATGAAAAATAGATTTCTGATTGAAAGAAGGTAAAGTTGGGCCTTCTTAGAAACATTTTCTTAACTATATTAGGTACGAGAGAGTAGAAAATTTTTACCAATACATGTATATATCATGAATCACCAGAGGATAAAAAATTTCATGAATTTTGTTGAGATATTTAAAATATGGTTACAACCTAGTAAGCATAATTATAAAAAATCCCAAAAAGAGATGAGATTGTTTCTATACACGCTTATCACTTAATAACATTGAATCATATCCACATGTAAAAAAGTAATATTAAATTAAGAATAAAATATCATGAAATGAATTAGATTAAAAAAATTATATTTCAAAAGGATATATATAATCCTCAAAAAATAATGTTGGTTCATAAAAAATCATATATCCTAAGTAGAGTAAATTGATACAAAACAGTCATACTGATTTGGTAGAATTTGACACATTATCCCCATTAAATGATGATATAGAATGGATATGTGAATGACTATTATTTAATTATAATAATAATTTAATACATCCATGGTCATTAAACATACCATAAAAAATGAATTGGTTGTTTTTAAATAAAGTATCTCACGAAAATAAAAAGTGAGATGAAATCCCCTTACCTTTGTCTTGAATCTCTTCATAATCATACAAACCCCCTTTATAGTAAATTTAATTTTTTTTATTAATTTATCACATAAAAATATAATTAATTCTAATGCCATATATGGTTTCATTATGGATTTATATTACCCTCTAGTTAAAAATTATATGTTATGGTTTCACATTGGGAAATATTCTTTCTTTTTCATGTATCTTAATTTCATATACATTTGTTCCTTATATTTATTTGATGATTTCCATAATTTAAACAAAGAATTGATTATGATTTATATTCATTTTATTTTTTATAATAATCCCTTTATTATATAATTTTTAAATAGAATACATCGTTTATGGTGACGGTAAACCGTACGAATGCAAGAATGTTATGTTCATTTAATTGTCGTGTTGAAAGAAAGAATATAAATAACATTATGTCTATATGTTTATATATAGATATATTTAATTATTTAATTATATTTATGATATATTATATATAATATATATATTCACTTAAATCATCCTTTAATCATTCTTTGATGTTAATTAATGAATCTTATCGCTTTGAGGGGGTGGCAGTCCACACTTCCTCAAGTGAAACAATCATATAAAAAATAGAATGTAACATGATATGTGATGTAAAAATAAATAAATAATATTAAATAAATATTAAATAAAATATATGAAATATTTAAATAGAGTATTCCTCATAATTTCAACCATTATAGGTGGTAAAGAAAAAATGAAAAATCATCATTTAGTCAGGCAGTATTTCATTGTACCCCTAAACAATATGATTGTTACCCATTATATGGAGGTGTGTTTTAGTATAGGATGAAAAAGTAGCATAAAAATCTTTTTATATTCAGAATAATAGTGTTTTCATACATTCATTAGATAAAAATATTTTATTGTGTGGAGAACTAAAAATAAAGTTAAAGATCTTGAGAGAAGTTGTTACCTCTAAATTAGTTAACTCCTTTTGATTTATGCCAAATTACTTCACTAAAATAAATTCTAAAAAAGGGAAGCTAGATAGAAAAAGTTAGGGATTCTGTTAATTATATTTGATATATATTTTATAAAGTTATGTTTTTTTAGATCTGTGATGAAGAGGTAGAGTTGGTGGCCTTTGTAGGGAAAGAAAATGACTCTGTTAATATATTTTTGAAACAAATTAGTTGTACCCATGTTTTCACATAAATTATTTCATACAAAATCAAAATAAATATATGATTTCTGTAAAATGAATGAATATTTAAATCAAATGTGTGATTTACTAGTTTCTATGTATTTTGGGTCCTATATTTAACGTTAATTTCTCAGTTTAACGTAATATAACTGTAATCGATATACTTAATTTTAATTTCATTCAAAAATAATTTTGTTCCAAAACTATGTTTAATGAATTATATATTATAACTATTTATGATTCAAAATATGGAATAAATTGTTTCAAATTATAATCACATATTGGTGTAAATTAGTATAAAATTACTCCCATAATCTGGTCGAAAATGTGGGCTTTTAAAGAAAAGAAGATCAAATGTTTGCTATATTTTTATATCCAATTACAATGTGAAATTGGATAAAATTATGTATATAAGATTAATTTATAAAAGTATTATCTAATTATTATTTTAAATAAATTTAAAATATAATTTTACCATATAAATAAATTAGATGAAAACGCAATTGTGAACTAAAATCCTGTATTTTTAACAATTCATTATAAAATAAAACAGTACAGAAAAATAACAAAAAATTATCCTAACATCATTTTTATGTCATAAAAATAAAAACTGATGTTTATATAGAAATATAATGTCTATAAAAGTTCAAAAAATGGTATATAAAATGGGTTCTCCATTTTAAGGTAGTAAAAATGAGTTTATAAAAATATATGATTTTAAGAAAAAAATTATGTCTGTACATTTATTATGTTTATCAAACCTATTTTATGAATATAAAAAAATTTATTGAATCTATAAAAAAAATATTACTTTAATATCACTTAGTATTTGAAATTAATTTGGTTAAAACAATGTTGTGACTATAAAAACAATAATATTTCCATCATATTTAATAGTTTTTCATATACAATTTTAATTAATTTCTAACATATGAATTCATATAATATTTTTTAAAACATATATTTTCATAAATTAGATAAAAATAGTCCTAACCTCTAATGTAATATATCGGTTATATCTTTTTATTTTAAATCATTACATTTAAATGATATTCTATAATTGAGTAAAAATAGATCATTTATGTTACACTAGCCATCGAGTAAAGTCAGTATTGCATACAATGTAAGATAACCTGGGTTTTTTGTGTAGAGAAATATAGAATTTATATTGAGCGTAATTATTTATTAAATTGGTGTTTCATATATCTCAATACAAACATAGTTCAATAATATATAATAAACTATTTTCCCTATTTCGTGAAAAAAAATTAGAAATATTAAATTAAACAGAAAAAAATAATTCTCAAAATCATAATGTGTTGCATGTAATGCTATACTTATGTTTATCTTGAGAAAAATAATATCCCACATAATATCATCAATTACATTACAACCAATGTATTAAAAAATATTCACAAAATAGCTAAAACTAAATGTAGGTAAAAATATCACTAACCTACATGGGTCAAAATCTTCTAACAATGTAGTTATGATATAAAATTCCAAATATAAACCCATTAATATGTTGTTCACATTGAGAATCCAAATAATGGATTTCTCCCTAGAGGTTAATTACATCAATGTAAAATCATATTTAGCTGAAACTCACTAGGTATACACCTAATATAATAAAACCTCAATGATCAATATAATGGACAACCACCGACCACCTGAGGGTGTTTCATCATTATCAAATTTTATAACATGACACTTCAATAAATATAAATTACTTACCATACATAGAAACCCAGTTCAAAGGTGAATTATTTTTTCTGTATCCAAGGGTGCAACCAAAACTAATATATCCCTTAAGTTTCATCCTAATAAATTGAATATCAAACTAGGGTAATGCAAAACATTTAATTTGGTTCTATCAAATTATAGTAAAAAAATATTATAAAGGATTTTACTACTACTTGAAGTAATTATAAATAACCAACATGATTCAACTAAACAATAGCCAAAGATGGCCTGACAAATAGTGTAGTGAAGCCAAGGAACCAAAAAACAATGTCTTGTATAAATAATTGTCATATAAAAATACATTTTTCATGGATGGAAGATAAATAGTTTTTATAAAAATCAATTCAATATTAAAAAAAAAAAATTGAATGATAAGATGGAGCACAAAAAAATGTCCTTTAGGACCATTAGTCACCACTAAACCATCATGCTATGAATTCAAAGGTAAATATATAAATAGTATTGAATCTTCATTAAATATTAAATATACTAATGTTTTTGAACTAGAATTTACATTGTAGGATAATTTATATTTATACTTTTAATAAATTTATATAAACACTTACAATGGAAACCATAAATTACATGTTGAAACATATAATAAGATTCAATTTCTTCAAAAATAAAAATCTCTTTAAAATAAAATATGATTATTTATAATGTTAAAAATTTCCCCCCTCATATCATACCCATCTGTGTTCCCCTGTAAAACACTTGAAATTGATTTTAAATGCATTTGTTGAGCACAAGAGCTTAGTTGGGGATATATAAATAACATAAACTGATAGTTTAGTAAAAAATGAAAACCAATATAATATTTCCCTTTATTTTGAATGTTTCATATAATTAGGTTGAAATCATTTTCCCATAAAAAAAATATTTTCCTCAAATTATATCATTAAATCCTATAGAATACAATTCAAATTCATTTAGGTGACCTAGATAATAATATATGTAAAAAACCCTTTCAAACCCATTCAACTGGAATAAATTTTAAAGTCCTGGAAACTTCAATGAAATTTTTTTCTTAAAATCTATGGAATTTTACATGCCCGCAGTTTATGACGGTGCCAGATTTTGAGGACCGGTGTTCCCAGAATCAATTTCTGAAGTTTTGTTCGGGAACGTTTAGTAAACGTGCGTGTAGATTTTTCTTTCATTTGAACCGGTGCTCAGAATTGAAATCTAAGGACACCGATAAACTCCCAGCGCCGGTATTCTCCTAAGAAGACCTTTACCTTAGTTGAGTTTTATACAGTATGGATGTTATAATTTTGGGTTCCAATTAAAATTGGATGTTTAAATAAAAATGTGTGTACAACACATTATTATTTTGAAAGGTGGTTTAAGTCTCTTGGTGGAGGTTAGGGGTGGGGGCCACTACACCCTAACCTCCATTGGGAGGATATTACTGAGGGTTTGGCCCACATGAGCTCTAACCCATGAACATCTACTTAAACTCTACATTAACTCCCCTTTTTTAATTTGACAACTCCCCTCATTAATTGGGACACTCCAGCATGTCTAAGATTTGAATTTCATCCAATACTAAGAATTTATTAAATTAGTCGCCTCATTTAATTAAACACAACCATGTGTTGTTGTGTGAAAGGATTAATATAGATCCCCACTATTTTCATTGAGTGTTGGATTAATCCTTTGGAAAGGATGGAAGAGAGGAGAGATTCATCCTTCCAACGAAGAACCTCCTAAGAACGATGCACATGTCTTTCAATCTTCGACCATGCCAAAAAAGAAGTATCCACCTGAAAGGAACACCGACGACACACCATCCTCAGCTCCTTATTCCCCGATGTCAAAGAATTAACGCTTCCACCCTGCGACTTCATCTACAAACGACAAACGAGTTAGTGGTTTCTCATTTTTAAATTAAATATGTGTTCCTTGTTTTTATATGGTTCAATGTTGGCCTTTTTCTGATACGTTATGTAGAGGGCACGGGATGAACACACATGACCCTATGACCCTCTGTTGATTTTTCTTGAGTTGATGACGGTGGCAGAACCGGTAGGGCGTGGTGTCGTTGCACCGTGCCGGAGGAAGGAAGGGGTCGCGACCATGCGGGATACGACGGACGGAAGAAGCGACGACAGTGCGCCGACCGCGTGAAGAAAACTGTGGCCCACAATCGCGGGGAACTATGTATATAGAAGAACAGGTCGGCTACTGATGGCCGGGCTGGTGAACCGCGACACCCGAAGGTGCCTAGCAGAGGAGTTTCGACCCACATCCGCATGCCACTTGATGGATGAAATACCCAGCTACGGCCGGCCGGGCATGAGACCGCAGTGCCCCTTGGGGCCGCGCTGCAGAGAAGACAATGACCCGCGCTGGGTAGGCCGCTTTTGTGGAACAACTGGCCAGCTGCTTTCTAGTCGGGTGGAAGAAACTGCGACGCCGCGTGGGAGGAAAGCGGCTCATTGTGCATCCCGCTCAATCTAGAAAAACCGGCCGGCTTTGGTCGACCATGCAACAGGAAGTGGTAGCACCGCTCGGCTCTGAAGAGAGATCCGAACTAGGCCGCAACCATGGGTCAGGTCTGTAAGTTGGAAGCGCCCCACCAGCCTGGCCCGACCCCCCAAAATGGGTCGGACCCGCCGGGCCAGGTTCCTAGGTAGGTCGCGCTCCACCGGGTCGGGCCCGTTTTACTTAATTGTGAATAACCTCTAGACCGCGTGTTTGAAAGATACACCATCTATGGAACAAGTATTATAACAACAAGAGATTATTTTGAGGTAATCTAAGTGACTTTTAAATGACTTTGGAAAACTGATAGGTTTGGAACGAGTGTAATTTCAACCAGCCCCCTGGACTGGAGAAGCCAATAACTCTTAGACTGGGTGTCTGATTGACGCGCCGTCAGTCGTGTTGGGTTTCTATTCATGAGATGAAACATCGGGATATATCAACTCTAGACATCATGATAGTTGATGTATCAACCCCTTTTCTTGAGGAGACGACCCTCCCATAATTAAGCATACTATGTGCGGGAACCCTAGTGCTGGCTGCGACAGTGACAACTACTATCCTTGGATCCTCCGTGGGTTTGATAGAAATGAATACCATACTGGGATTCTCTGTGGGTTTGACGGCGATGAATACTGTTCTTGTATCCTATGTGGGTCTGACAGTATTGAACTCTGTACTTGTATCTTATGTGGGTCTGATAGAGTAGCTGGTCTTGTATCCTGTGTGGGTATGAAAACATAGATGAATTAGGGACTACATATGATCATCTCTTTCGCTATATGAAAGATGTATACCTATGTGAGCTGAGTCTTGACATTCAATAATTATCATCGATGTGATTTCCTTTACTTCCTAAGTGGACTGGGTTGTGCTTGAGCTCATGAGTTAGAGCCGAACTGAGATTGATAAGTTAGGTATATGTATGGGCATATACCTAAGTAGGGTTTGTTGATAATTTGTGTTTATATCTTTCTACTGTGGTTTAACCTTTTTTGATTTTGTGAGAAATTTAGGGTCTTGGGGTCCCTATTGAGTATCGTTATAATCACCCCTACATGGGCTATGCCGCACCTCGTTGTGTTGGATGCAAATGACATACAGTGTTGACGGAGGCCAGGAGAAATCCATGACCTGACGGTAACCGGAGGTAGACCACACAACGAGACGATACATGGAGTGGGCCAATAAACGTGGAGTGCTGAGGTGGAAATCCGTACCTACACATCAGGTAGGGTACACGAAGGATGATCCCGGAGCTGCCCTTTTTAGCTGTTGTCCCTTTTCAATTGTACTTGATTTCCATTGTATCTGTACTTTACAGTTGGGCTTGTATTTCTGAACAATTTACTTTCAGCACTACTTTTTGTATGCATTATTGAATTAGTGCTTCTCTTCCATATTACTCTGTATGTGTGTGTGTTACTTCTATAAAAGAAATGTATTCACAACATAGGGATTTACGACTTTGGTGCTAGTCGCCTGCCCCTGGCCGATGGGAGGTGGGCTTGGGGTAGTCACGATATTTTCCCTATGGACGGGTCGTGACAAATTGGTATCAGAAGGGTCGGTTCTACCGTAGAACTCAGAACTCTGATCATTTATTAATGTGAAGCAATAGTGTTAAGAGTACTGAGTGTGGTTTTCAGACCAGGGAGTCCAGTGTTGGTGCGGAAACCGATTATCCATACACCAGGACCCTGACCTCTGATTTCTGACTCAGTGCACGAAAACACTGATTGCATGTGTGTTTCCTTTGAAAATTTTTTCATCATGATTACTTTTTTTCATCTGACAAGGTATATTGTTTTGACCATGGTGCACCGATTCCTTATCAGGATGCCACTGTGAGGACAATATCTAGGGTTATCGAGAGAGAGTAGACGGAGACGACTCACCGAGCGACGAGGCTCCGGAGAAGGGCCCTCTTACTATGTTGGCACATTCGGGTGGTGTACAAGCAGAAGAACCACCCGTTGGGTAGAAGATTTCACCAGCCGCACTGGAGAAAGGTACACGCCAACAGAGTTTGTTGGATGAGTTCCAATGGCAGAGCCCTCCAAGGTTTCGAGGCGAGACAGATTATCAGGCAACAGAAGACTCCATGGAGGTAATTACTGGATTTTTCTGCCTAGTTGAGAAACTATTAGATAATATGATGTTCTTAGATACTAATATTTTTTATATAGTGACCATGAATTGTGTCCATATAATGATGAATTTTCGTTACTTGGAACATTTTCTGAGATGGTACCTTTGGGCAGTGTGCCAACTATATCACTGCATGTAGTTCAGCAGACACTACCAGCAGTACCAGTAGAGGACACTTGTAGTCTTAGTGCATTACAGGTGTTTCATCACAAGATAAACTTCAAGTTCTGTGGAGAACCCGACCCACAGGAGGTTGATGACTCTCTTGACAAGGTGGCTGAGATTTTTCTAGAGCTTATATAGCTTCGGTAGGACGATGTGTCTTTTGTTGAGTATTCATCGAGGCATACCGATCATTCCTGGTACTCGATGAATATGATTCGATCAGTGCATTTGAGCTCGGACCACTGAGAGAGGCATGTTTAATGATATCTGAGCCAACACATTTTCCTCTATCCATTCCTACTTATGTTAGGGTGCTAGAGAGAACCATTCTGGTTGAATGTTCATTGGCTAAGTAGATGCAGCCAGTAAATGTTAACAGTTGAAACAATGAAACATGCATCATTCTTAGAGACTTGGGAATGTGAGATGTTTCGGGAAGAGGAAGTGTTAAGGACATATGAATCTGTAGGGTAGCAGATCTGGATGTAGTTCTAGGAGAGAAGCATGAGGTGGTGAACATTTCAACATGTTACAACCACCCACCTCTGTAGTCCCCGCTAGGCTCAGGGAGAGGGAGGGCAGGGGAATAGAGTAGCTGAATACGATCACTGAGTGTGACCCAAGGGCTATAAGAATGATTTTACGTATCGTCTGTGTCTACTACTAGTTGTCGTATCAAAATACATAGGTACCAATCATTCCCTCCTTCCATGAATCTTGTCTCAGACCTAGAGTTTCTGGTTAATCCATTGATTTGAACCTCACATCTGGAGATAACTATGGGAGGAGACTCTATAATCACACATACGTCGACTTTGTGATCTGGCCCTTGAGATGAGAGTTTTGGGTGGAACCTCTTAGTGGAAGCGTCAAGCCCTTACAACGTTAGTTTGGGTATGGAATGGGCCACCACAATCCATACACAAATTGACTGTATTTGGAAAAAAGGTTGTGGTTTATCTACAAATGTGGGATGGGGTTTTCTGAGGTCAGAAAAAGGAAAATCCAAGAAGAACAGGAAGGAATCTTTATTAAGAGTGTGCAGTTGATCACTCATGAGTTGACCAGACTTACCTTCGTGTTAGACTTCTCAAGAGTTGCAGCACCACTATCATCTTTGATGAAGAAGGGGCAACCCTTCATATAGTTAGAGAGATACCATCACATTTTTCAGCAGATGAGGCAATGGATGACTAGATAATCCATCTTGAGGCTACTAGAGGAATGCGATGGGTACATATTTTACTGTTATGAATTAAGGACTTGAATTGGGTTTGTCCTGATGCAGGAGCGACCATTGATCGCATATAGTTCACGGCATTTGAGATAACATGAGAAGAACTATGCTCCCCATGACCTGGTGTAAGAATCAGTGGTCTTCGTCTTGAAGATGTGGTGGCACTATCTGATGGGTGAGTGTTTTAGAGTCTTCTATGACCACTAGAGTCTCATGTACATCTTCTCGCAAAAGGACCTGGACCTGATACAGCGGTGATGGCTCTAGATCCTCCAGGACTATGAAATCGATATTATATATACTCCTAGAAAGGGGAACGTGGTAGTAGATTCTCTCAGGAAGAGATCAGGCATTCAGCTGCTAGGAGAGGCGGTATAGAAGCCATTCATGTTTCATATATCCTTTCTACATTGATATGGATCATCCTTTCTACAGTCTCTCAAAGTCACTCCTCCACTACTTCAGCATGTTAGGGAGGCATAGCGAGGTGATGTTGACTCTGAAGCGCAACGTGCTCAGATATCCTTAGTGTATGCACCTGATGGGTTTTCTAAAGTTGTGGATAATGTAATCCACATTAGAGGACGTCCCATAGTACCAGTTTCATTACAGGAGAAGTTTTCGAGGGAGTTCCACACTTCCCCTCAAGTGGTACATCTAAAAGTGGCAAAAATGCATCAAGATCTCAGACGACATCATTGGTGGAAGGGTATAAAGAAAGAAGCATCAGAGTTTGTCTCTCGATTCCTCACATGTCAGCAAGTGAAGGTGGAGAACTAGGTTCCTGTAGGCTTGGTTCATCCCATAGAGGTTACAGAGAGGAAATGGGATGGGATATACATGGATTTTGTGATGGGGCATCCACAAACATCTAGAGTACATGACTCTATCTGGTTGATTGTTGACAGAATCACCAAGTCGGCCCATTACTGATCATAGAGCTGGGCTCAGTAGATAGCTTGGGATGCCTCTACGTACAGGAGACCGTAAAACATTATGGTGCGCCATCGACGATCATTTCTGATTGGGACACATGCTTTACTTTCCAGAATTGGAAAGGGTGGTAGGAGGAATTTGGGATGAAACTACATCTGAGCACCGCCTTTCATCTTTAGACGGATGGCCAGACTGAGTGAACTATTCATACTCTCAACGACATGTTCCGTGCAAGTGTACTTGACTTTGGTCGCAGTTGGGAGGATCACGTACCCTTGGTGGATTTTTCATACAACAACAGCTAAAACTCCACCGTTGAGATGGCACCCTACATGGAACTGTACAACCGACCTTGCAGATCACCTATATATTGGACTGACCTAGGGGAGTCAACACTTGTAGGACCAGATATGGTGTAGGCTATTATGGAGAATGTAACACCCCACTATTTTATTCTTTTTAATTTCATTAATGTCTTGTGTTGTACGCTACACCAAAATGAGCTTGCACGACATGCAACCTTGACTTTCCTTTCATTACACGCAATCGCGACCTTCCTCGATAGCGTGTGTAGTATGCAATACCGAGTTTCACTAAACAACGATATGCTGTTAAAATATTATTAAAACTAGTCGTTATGAATAGTAATAACCACTTTTTTAAATTTCGGAAATTTTATTTTTCAAAATGGACTTAATTTTTGGATTCGGAATATCGAAATTATCTTAGGGTGAAATTTTGGTACTTTTCAGATAACTTTTATTTTCTGATGAATAGTGAAAATTACTAAATTTTAATTAACAACAACATTTTTAGTCGATATAATTAATAGTGATAAATTATTAATTTCAGTGGTTTTAAAATATATATAGAATATATTTTTACAATTTAATACAATTTTGGTCATTGGATGTAATTTCACATTTAAACCAGACATAAACGAGTGTCAATCTTTTGATAGTAATTATCTCTTAAGAACACGCTATTTGTTTTGATGACGGGAATTAATTTTTTAATAAATTAATGCAACTGATATGTTTTTAATTTGGTAAAATAGAAATCATTTTTGAGTTCATAATATCAAATATAGATTAGGCTTAATTTTTGGTATTTTTCTAGAAACTTTCATTTTTTGATGAATAGTGAAACCACTAAGTGGTAGTTAAAAAAATGAATTTTTCATAAAACATAATTTTACCGCTTATGTGAGTGGAATTTCAAAAATCCGAGAGACACGGTTGATGTCAGTAAGTAATATGTGGTTCAATGAGATGAAAATAATTTTTGGTGAATAGTAACATTTTACTTTTTTTACCACGGTTAAAAGTAAATAGGGTAATTAAGGGTAAAAATGATATTACTATTACCCTATCACATGTCTTAATTCTATTGGATAAGTTTAATTCGACCAAAAACAACCTTAGGAATAATATATGACCATTTAGGCCCACCTGGATTAGATTAGGACATTTATTATTAATTTATTTAAAGAAAGGTTAAAATAGTTAAAATCAAAGATTAATAAGTAAATAATTTTTAATATAAGGTTATACATAAGATAAATTCGACTATAAAATTCATTAGAAATCTAAACATATTTCCTACATAATAGTATTTTATTTGTAATTTTTAGACTTTAAATAATTTAATTTATTTATGACACAAAGACGATGCAGTAATTATCTTATTAATGAAATATTGACATAATTGATGTTATAAATACACAAATAAATATAATTTGAGACATTATATGACTTCCACTAATTTTATAGGTTAATATGACATGTTAGTAGTTATTTAATTACCTTTTTTGAACTAATAATTCTTTTATGATTTTCACAAAAATCAATTACTAAATAGTGTAAAAATTGACATAAAATAGTTTTTAAAACAAATATTATATTATTAATTTTTATGTTATTCCTAAAAATATAAGAATCGGAAAAATGACATAGATAAGGTGATATATATTATTAATAAACAACTTGGGGTTCGTTTTTCTTCTTATAGTAAGTTTATTAACCTTATAGTATAAGAACACAAGAAGACACGGTAAAAGTAAAATTATTTTTACTTAATGTTAAATCTAAATGATAAGGTTAAAATAGGAACCTCAACTAGTCTAAATTATATTGGATGAGGGGATTTAGACCCATCACCACCTTAGATTTAAAATAAATCAATTTGGTGCTATTTAAAACCGAATTTGACTTTATAATAAAATAATAGTTTTAGTTATTCCAAAGGTGCCCCTCTCCTCCCTTATAAAAGGGCACCTCCTCCCTCTCTTCATCACACCACATTGAGCCTCCACACTCAGAAAAAACCTTCCAAATTCACTTCTCCAATTCCATAGAAACATCCTAGAGGTTCTGGTCTTCCTCAAAGACCAATTTTAGGGCCCTAAAAGGAGATCTCAAAGAGGCGCTTCAAAGAAGAGGTAATGTCCGTTACCGATTCATTCAATTTTATTTCTTCTTCCACTTATTCTTCATTGGTTGTTTCATTATGAATTAATAACATCAGTATAAATCATATACTGATATTTTATTATAAGTACGAAACAACCCTATTTCACCATCTATCCATCCTACGTAAAATGAAATCACCACGCGTGCGTACGTACGGAATACCGTCTCCACGCCGTGGTGTAATCGATTTTCCACCACCAACTTACATGGATTGGTATAATGGTGTACATAATAACTATATATGATTATTGTAATGTGATATTGATTCTGAAATAGTATACATACGCCCCAATACAATTCCACGATCATGAGAACGATATCATCGCTTATGCGTACGTACGGACTACCGTCTCCACGACGAGATGAGATTCAATCTCCACATTAACCATTCATGAATGATTATAAAGTATATATAACAAGTAATAATGAAATATATGACATAATAATGATACTGGATTTATGTGTATATATATGTATGTCAGCTACTTAATTCCATTCAACTCAATAAGGAAACGAAAACAGCGTTCATGCGTACGTACGGCCTACCGTCTCCATGAACGGTGTATTTCTTTCCATTTACTGATCTATTTTATATATGTATATTCTGAATATAAATTATATATAAATCATGTTTTATATTCTTGAATTAAGTAATCATGATCTATGTAATCATATGAATAATTACAATTCAAAACACGGACGACAAATGATACGATTTTACCCAAAACGCTCTTTAACATGGAATTTACAAAAGAACGGGTAAAATAATGTCATAAGTGAACCATATATGATATCATAACAATGAGTATGATTCTGGAATAAGTCAATGGCATTATTTAAATCATTATACAGGAGGTTCAGACACTTACAAAGCAAATCGGACCTAAGGTAAGGGATAATTGTGCAAATCTCATTTTTATCTGAGATTACTTATTCGTAAGTATTTACTAGGGTTATTGCTATCATCCATGTACATGTTTTATAAAAGTGTTTTCATCTATGTTTAAAGTCTTTTTTACCCATTTTTTACTTTTACTACATGGTATGGAATCTTTCTATTACGATGTACTTTTTGACTTTCCCGAAAAAAGTACGAGAAGAATGTTTTTTTAACTTATACGGCATGAATGGATTTTTAAAACAAAATTTCCAAGAATCTTACTTTACAAGTTTTCAAGTTTATTTTTAATAAACTTCTTTTAGTTAAAAATTGTATGACATTTTAAGAAAGGAAAAATGTTTTTGAAGTAGAAAGGATATTTTCCTCAAGAATGGAGTTCAAGTGTTTTATCAAAATTATTTTCCATCTAAGATAATAAATAGTTGTTTCTATCCCTTTTATTACATGGATTTGATTATGTTATGATGGAAATATTTCTATGAATTCTTTTATCTTATATGAATTGTTTTATGATGTCACGATGTTTAATGATTCCCATTTTTATTACATGGGTTATGCTATGATGTATGGTTTATGATTTTGTGGCACACATAAGAATGGTATCATTATGAGAAGGGTGGGACCTATATCTCCATCCAATGCATTGGGTAAAGATTTTATATCTCATGAGATAGACAAGGATGGAACGGAAGGTTAAACCGGTTTAGTGAAACAAGACTGAAAGGAGGAGTGAACCCAGTTCAGAAGTGGACTTTGTCCACTAAGATAGTCTTGTCAATAAGTCTTGACAAATAAGAAATGATTGTCTATGATTATGTGTGTATGCCACAAAATTTCATGTTTTACGTTATGATTATTGGGATTACAGTTCACTACTATGATTTATCCCATGTTATGATATTATGATCTGTTTTGCAGGATAAGATTTCCAAAATTTTATGTTCTTATTAATATGATGTGATTGATTTTTCTTATTTTTACACTTACTGAGCATTTGAGCTCACCATTTTATGTTTTCTTTTCCCCAGGATATAAAGAATGGTTTTAGGTAAAGAAAAGGAAGATCTTTATGGGAGATGTTGAAGATATTTCACCACGATTAAAAGATTATATTCCGAGTTTCCAAAGACACTAAACTATTACGGTCCTTGTGTGTGTGTGTTTTTGTTATGTACTAAGTATTCCGAAAAAGTAATGTAATGTCCATGTATGTTAATCTTAGGGTCTCTACAGTTGGTATCAGTGGAAAAGGAGGTGGGAATGTATCTGATCCTTGGGAACTCTCACATGTGACCGTTGGACGAAGCATAGCTCTCCGCCCAACGGCTTCATGAGGAAATTACTGCCACTGGGGATGATGGTGTGTCCCGCCCAGGGGGTGTAGCCGCCCATGGATTTCCCTAATAGGTATCAATTATAGTCCACTGGAAGTAATTCCAGACCGCTACAGTTGGTATCAGAGGAAAGGTTTAGTCAACCTTTGGAAACTAGGGTGCGAAAACATTAGTGATATCCCTAGATATATTTATAAGGTATGTCTAGGGATGTCCCTAAGGTTAAGTATAAGTATAGGTTATAGTACTAGAATTATAGTAACCCATGATGTTAGATATTTAAGGTACTCCCCCTTTATGATATTGTTTTCCCAAGCGTGATTTTTTCCTCTCACACTATTCTTTTTGGGTTTTAGACGATGGCTGGAACCCTAAGGAACCGCGTTTATCAATGTAATGGACAACACAATGATTTTCCTCCGGAACAAACAAATGTTATGGGAGATGGAGTGAAAAATCTTATTGATATACTTACACAAGCTATGAATCATTCTGGACTTCCAAATGAGAAGAGAAGAGAACAATATTCTATTGAGTCCTTCATGAGGCAACGTCCACCTTCTTTCAGTGGGTCTTATGATCCACTTGTTGCTGAACAATGGTTCAGTACTACTGAAAAGATTTTTTCAGTTCTTCAATGTTCTGAACATGATAAAGTCATCTTAGCAGTGTATTGTTTGGAAGGTGATGCTGATCAATGGTGTAATCTTATCAAGAATACGTGGAAAAGAGATGAAATTGAGTCCATGGAATGGGACGAGTTCAAGAACTTATTTTTTCAATAAGTACTTCCCTCGTATTCTTCGAACAAAGATGGAGAAGGAGTTTCTTGAACTAAAGCAATAGGATGATGAATCTGCTGGTGTATACGAAGAGAATTTTACAAGGCTTGCAAGGTATGCATCTGGCTCTACCATCCAACCAGAAAGTAAAGTTGATCGATTATTCAGTGGCTTAAAACCAAATATTCGAAGGGCAATTGCTATAAGATACTTCAGTAGCTATGAAGAAATTGTGCGTTGTTCTATTAAGGTAGAAATGGAAGTTGGTGTTACATATTCATCTCATTGTTTTGACAAGAAACGAAAGATGGAGTTCAAGGAGAAATCTCAAAATAATGGTGAAAAGAAGATCAATGTTTCCATATGCTCAAAGTGTGGAAAAAAGCATGGAGGAGATTGTATTAAAGGGACTATAAAATGTTTTAAGTGTGGAAAAGAAGTTTATCGAGCAGCTGAGTGTCGTAGTAATAGAAAAAGGGTTTCTAATGGTGTGAATAAAGAAAAGACTGCAGAGAACGCACCCATAACACTTCAATGCTTCAAGTGCAATGAAATGGGGCATTATGCTAACCAATCCCCTAATCCAAGGGTTAATTATGATCGACATGATAAACTACTTAAGGCAAAGGGAAATGGGAAGTCACATGCGATCACTATTGGCGATGTTGAATATGACAACGATGTGGTGGAATGATTAAGTGTTTATGTAATGGGATTCCAAAAAAATGTTGTATATATTATCGTGGAATATTGTAATATTTATGTATTGGTCTATTATGGTTTTCAATAATTTTATGGTACTAGTAACCATGGCAAGTGATTGAGATATTTTTAGTAAGTAGATGATATGCGCATAATGAAGGGATAAGAAGATAATGAGATGTTTGATTGTATTCATGAGCTCATGATTGATATAAGGACTAAGTGATATCATGGTTTGAGTATAATTAATTTTGAGGATTTTGGTTTGTGTAAAGTGTTAACTTTTAACTGCATTCATGTTTTCACTAAGGTTCGATGGGTATACATGATTAAGGTATTCACATGTTTGTAATTTTACCCACAAGATATATCTTATGATATATGGGTGATAAATGATGGCATTCACGTTATTGTTATGTGACATTTCAAGTAATCATTTTCTTTATACTATAATCTTAGACCGAAGTATTTTAGATAAGACTAAAGATTGGAATGGATTATATTGGACATAAGTTAGTATTGTTTAAGGATATAAATCTTTTCGATATTATTTATGGGATGTTATAGTAATATTAATTTAGAAAAAGGACAACCAACAGGATGGGAGACATCGCATCGCGTCGGACAAGGCTGTGGGAATCGAACCCACAACCGAAGTGTGACTAGACTTTATCGCCTACCACTGGCCTATAAGAAGTCCATGTTTAGTAGAAACTAGTTTTATTATGATATAATAAGTATAAGTCCATGTTTGGAACCATATATGAATAATCTCACTATAGATCGACTTATGTATATTTAAAAATTTTTGCTAACCTTTTGTTCGAGACAGATTGAATGACCCTTAATTCTATCACATGATCTTCTAACACTTCACGAATATCAAATTCAACTTAATTTCTTTAAGAGATTAAGTGGAAATAGTTCAAGGCACAAACAACGGTGAGATTATACCAAAATAAAGTAAGTATTTATTCTAATTCAAATTATTCAACTTTAGGGAAATGATCTTGATAACCAAAAATGATTTCCTAGTTCTCTTATATCTTATTAATCAGATGGTACCTTAGATCATCACAAATTTATGGCTTTGTAATTGCTGTCTTTTCCATAGCCATGTTCTCTACCACTCTCCATCAGAACATGATGGTTAGATTTCTCTTCCATATCCATATTTTCACCTATGTGGAAACCAAGTGATTAGTTTATTTGGGTAAAAGTTACGTTTCATACTTTTGTTTTTAAATATTGGTTTTGGTATTCCTTTTTATGATGTGGGTTTCTATTAATGAAACTTTCGAGTAGTAATCCTGTTATAACCCCGACGAATTTCGAGGGCGAAATTCATTTTAAGGGCGGTAGAATGTAACACCCCAAGATTTTATTCTTTTTAATTTCATTAATGTCTTGTGTTGTACGCTACACCAAAAGGATTCATCCTTGACTTGACTTTCATTACACACAATCACAACCTTCCTCGATAGCATGTGTGGTATGCAATACTGAGTTTCACTAAACAACGATATGCTATTAAAATATTATTAAAACTAGGCGTTATAAATAGTAATAACCACTTTTTTGGAATTTTGTAAATGTTATTTTCTCAAAATGGACTTCATTTTTGGATTCAGAATATTTAAATTAGCTTAGGGTGAAATTTTGGTACTTTTCGGATAACTTTTATTTTCTGATGAATAGTGAAAATTTCTAAATTTTAATTAAAAACAACATTTTTAATCGAAATAATTAATAGTGATAAATTAATAATTTTAGTGGTTTTAAAGTATATTTAGAATATATTTTTACAATTTAATACAATTTTGGTTATTGGATGTAATTTCTCATTTAAACCAGATAGAAACAAATGTCAATCTTTTGATAGTTATTATCTCTTAAGAACACGCTATTTGTTTTGACGAAGGGAATTAATTTTTAAATTAATTAAAGCAACTGATATTTTTTTTTAATTTTGGTAAAATAGATATCATTTTTGAGTTCATAATATCAAATATAGCTTAGGCCTAATTTTTGGAATTTTTCTGGAAACTTTCATTTTTTGATGAATAGTGAACCACTAAGTGGTAGTTAAAAAAAATGTATTTTTCATAAAACTTAACTTTACCGCTTCTATGAGTTGAATTTCAAGAATCCGAGACACATGGTTGATGTCAGTAAGTAAAATGCGGTTCAATGAGATGAAAATAATTTTTGGTGAATAGTAACTTTTTACTTTTTGTACCTCGGTTAAAAGTAAATAGGGTAATAAAGGGTAAACATTATATTATTATTACCCTAACACATTTCCTAATTATATTGGATAAGTTTAATTCGACCAAAAACAACCTTAGTAATAAAATATGACCATTTAGGCCCACTTGGATTAGATTAGGACAATTATTATTAATTTATTTAAAGAAGGGTTAAAATAGTTAAAATCAATGTTTAATAAGTAAATAATTTTTAATAAAAGGTTATTCATAAGATAAATTTGACTATAAATATTTATTAGAAATCTAAAATTATTTCCTACGTAATGGTATTTTATTTGTAATTTCTTGACTTTAAATAATTTAATTTAGTTATGACACAAAGATGATGAAATAATTATCTTATTAATGAAATATTGACATAATCGATGTTATAAATACCCAAATAAATATAATTTGAGACTTTTTATGAATTCCACTAATTTTATAAGTTAATATGACATGATAGTATTGATTTAATTAACTTTTTTCGAACTAATCATTCTGTTATGATTTTCACAAAAATCAATTACTAAATAGTGTCAAAATTGACATAAAATAGTTTTTAAAACAAATATTATATTATTTATTTTTATTTTTATTTTATTTCTAAAAATATAAGTATCGGCCAGATGACTTATATAAGGTTATATATATTAATAATAAACAACTTGGGGTTCGTTTGGCTTCTTATAGTAAGTTTATTAAACTTATAATATAAGAACACAAGAAGACATGGTAAAAGTAAAATTATTTTTACTTAATGTTAAATCTAAATGATAAGGTTACAATAGGAACATAAACTTATCTAAATTCTATTGGATGATAGGATTTAGACCCATCCCCACCTTAGCTTCTAAATTAATCAATTTGGATCTATTTAAAACCGAAGTTTACTTTATAATAAAATAATAGTTTTATTTATTCCAAAGGTGCCCCTCTCCTCCCTTATAAAAGGGCACCTCCTCCCTCTATTCTTCACACCACTTTGAGCCTTCCTTCTCGGCCACCCCTGAAAAATTCTTTTATCCACTTCCCTAGAAATATTCTAGAGGTTCTGTTCATCCTATAAGACCAATTTTAGTGCCCTAAAAGGAGATCTCAATGAGGCACTTCAAAGAAGAGGTAATGTCCTTTACTGATTCTTTCAACTTTATTTCTTCTTCCACTTCTTCTTCTTAGGTTGTTTCATTATGAAGTAATAACATCAATGTCAATAATATACTTATATATTATTATAAGTATGAAACTACCCTATTTCACCATCTATCCATCCTACGGAAAATGAAATCACCGCGTGTGTATACGTACGGAATGCCGTCTCCATGCTGTGGTGTAATCTATTTTCCACCACCACCTTACTTGGATGGGTATAATGGTTTACATAATAACTATACATGATTATTGTTAATTGATATTGATTCTGAAATAGTATACATACACTCTAATACAATTACATTATCATGAGAACGATATCATCGCTCGTGCGTACGTACGGACTACCGTCTCCACGACGTGATGTGATTCATTCTCCAGGTTAACCATTCATGAATGATTATAAAGTATATATAATAAGTAATCATGAAATATATGAAATAATAATGATACTGGATTTATGTGTATATATATTTAAGTCATCTACTTAATTCCATTAATCTCAATAAGGAAACGAAAACTGCATCCATGCGTACGTACGGCCGACCATCTCCATGAACGGTGTATTTCATTCCATTTACTGATTTATTATATATATTTATATTCTAAATATATATTATATATAAATCATGTTTTATATTCTGGAATTAATTAATCATGATCTATGTAATCATATGAATAATTACACGTCAAAACACGGACGACAAATGAAACGATTTTACCCAAAACGGTCTTTAACATGGAATTTACAAAAGAACAGGTAAAATAAAGTCATAAGTGAACCATATATGATATCATAACAATGACTATGATTCTAGAATAAGTCAATGACATTATTTAAATCATTATATATGAGGTTCGGACACTTACGAAGCAAATCAGACCTAAGGTACTGGATTATTGTGAAAATCTCATTTTTATCCGAGATTACTAATTCGTAAGTATTTACTGGGGTTATCTCTATCATCCATGTCCATGTTTTATAGAAGTGTTTTCATGTATGTTTAAAGTCATTTTTACCCATTTTTTACTTTTACTACATGGTATGGAATCTTTCTATTACGAGGTACTTTTTGACTTTCTCGACAAAAGTACGAGAAGAATGTTTTTTTACATATACGGCATGAATGGATTTTTAAAACAAAATTTCAAAGAATATTCCTTTAAAAGATATCAAGTATATTTTTAATCAACTTATTTTAGTTTAAAATTGTATGACATGTTAAGAAATGAATAATGTTTTTGATGTAGAAACAATATTTTCCTCAAGAATGGAGTTCAAGTGTTTTATCAAAATTATTTTCCATCTAAGATAATAAAGGGTTATGTTTCTATCCCTATTATTACATTGATTTGATTATGTTGTGATGGAAATATATTTATGAATTCTTTTATCTTATATGAATTGTTTAATGATGTCACGATGTTTAAAGATTCCCATTTTTATTACATGGGTTATGCTATCATGTATGGTTTATGATTTTGTGGCACACATAAGAATGGTATCATTATGAGATTGGTGGGACCTATATCTCCCTCCAATGCATTGGGTAAATATTTTATATCTCATGATATAGACATGACTGGAATGGCAGGTTAAACCGGTTCAGTGAAACAGGACTGAAATGAGGAGTGAATTCGGTTCAGAAATGGAATTTGTCCACTAAGATAGTCTTGGCAATGAGTATTGACTAATAAGAAATGATTCTATATGATTATGTGTGTATGCCACAAAATTTCATGTTTTATGTTTTGATTATTGGGATTACATTTCACTACTATGATTTGTCCCATGTTATGATATTATGATCTGTTTTACAGGTTAAGATTTCCAAAATGTTATGTTCTTATGAATATGATGTGATTGATATTTCTTTTGTTTACCCTTACTGAGCATTTGAGCTCACCCTTTTATGTTTTCTATTCCCCAGGATATAAATAATTGTTTTAGGTAAAAAAAAGGAAGATCTTTATGGGATATGTTGAAGATCATTCACCACGATTAGAAGATTATATTCCAAGTTTCGAGAGACACTAAACTATTATGGTCCTTGTTTGTGTGTGTTTTTGTTATGTACTATGTATTACGAAAAAGTAATGTAATGTCCATGTACGTTAAGCTTAGGGTCTCTACAGAGAAGGTGTAGATCATCCAGAAGTGGATGAAGATAGCACAGAGCAGACAGAAGTCCTATGTTGATAGGTGACGGAGACCACTGGAGTTCGAGGATGGAGACCATGTCCTCCTACGGGTCTCACATCGACAGGTCTACAGAGATTTGGATGAGGTGGCATGTTATCTCTGTGATTTATCGGACCTTTCCTAGTCCTCAGTAGAGTAGGTGAGGTGCCTTGCCTCCTAGACCTTCCACCTTAGTTTCACTGGGTGAATGACGTCTTCCACGTATCTCAGCTAAATAGATACGTGCACGAACCGTCCCACATCATCGACCATGGGGAGCTGGACATCGATGACATGGAGACATTCGAGGAGGGTCCAGTGGAGATAGAGGATCGACCAGAGAAGTTTCTACCTTGATGATCGACTCCTCTGGTGCGCATTCGCTAGCAGCACGGAAACCTCCATGAGAGTACATGGGAGCAGGAAGCTCAGATGCATGCTAAGTACTCCCATTTGTTTCGATATGTGTGTTGTAGCTTCACAGGGACGTAAATATCTGAGGTGGGGTTAATTTGAAGACCCATAAATTTCAAGGAAAATTTTTTCTTAAATTATTTGGAATTTTATGTGTCCGCAGCTTCCTATGGCGCCTGATTCCGAGGCCCGGTGTACCCGGAATCAATTTCTGAAGTTTTTTACTCCGACGTTCAGTAAACGTACATGCAGGTTTTTCTATCTTTTGAACCATTACTCATAATTGTTATCTGAGGACACCTATGAACTCTCTTCCCTGGTATTCACTTAAGAGGACCTTTACTGCAGTTACGTTTTATACAGGATGGAAGTTATAATTTGGTGTTCCAATTAAAATTGGAAGTATAAATAAAAATGTGGTTACAACACATTTTTATTTTGAAACGTGTTTTAAGTCTATTTATGGAGGATAGGGGTGGGGCCCACTACACCCTAACCACCCTTGGGAGGATATAACTTTTAGTGGGGTCCACACGAGCTCTAACCCTTCAAATTTCCCTTAAACACCCCCATTAACTTCTCTTAATAATTTTACCACTCCCCTCATTAATTGGGACTCTACAACTACTCTAATATTTGAATTTGATCCAATCCTAAGAATTAATTATATTAGCCACCTCATTTAAATAAACAAAACCATGTTTTGTTGTGAGAAATGATTAATAGAGGTCACCTCTATTTTCTTTGAGGGTTGGCTTAATCCTTTGGAAAGGCTAGAAGATAGGAGAGCTTCATCCGTCCAATGAAGAACCGCCGAAGAATGACGAACATCTCCTTCGATCTTCAGCCAAGCCAAAAAAGAAGGGGCTGCTCACAAGTAACGCCGACGACGCGCCATCCTCGGCTCTTTCTTCCCCGACTTCAATGAATTAAAGCTTCCACCCCACGACTTCTTCTACGAATGAAAAATGAAGTTGGGGTTTTTATTGTTTAAATTAAATCTTCATTCCTCGTTTTTATATGGTTTAACATTTGTCTTTTGATATTACCTTATGCGGAGGGCGTGGGCTGAACAAACACGACCCGATGACCATCCATTGATTTTTCTTGGGATGATGGAGGTGGCAGAACCGGTATGGCACAGTGTCATCGCACCTCGCCGAAGGAAGGAAGGGGCCTTGGCCATGTGGGCCACGACATATGGAAGAAGCGGCGGCCATGCACTGAACGAGTGAAGGAAACTGCGGCCCGCAACTATAGGCCACTCGGGCTGAAGAAGAATCGACCGGCTACTGCCGGCTGGGCTGGTGAACCACGGCACCCACAGGTGTCGCGCAGTGGAGGAGCGGCCCGCATCCATGGGAAGATTGCTAGAAGAACCGGCCTACGATAGCCGGCCGAGCAGCAGACAGTGGCGCCCCTTGGTGCCCCACTGTAGTGAACACTACGGCCCTTATTGGGCGGGCCGCTTTGGTGGACGAACTGCCCAGTCACTTGACGGCCGGGCGGACGAAACCTAGGGGTCGCTCAGAGCCGCGTGTGAGGACAGCGGCCCTCTATGCGGGCCTCTCAAGCCAGACAAACCAGCAGGCTTAGGCCAGCCAGGTAGCAGGAAGGGGTGGCGCCGCATAGCACCACCGGGCGAGCCAATCTGGCCCGTAACTGCAGGAAGGGTCCGTGGGTGGGCCCTGCCACACCGGGCTGGGCCGACCCCCCTAACCGGGTCGGACCCGTCAGGCCGGGTACCTGGGTGATTCGTGCTCCTCCAGGTCGAGCCGTCCCGCCGACCTGGGTCGGACCTGCCGAACCGGGTCGATCTGACCTGCCACCCCACTGGGCATGTCAGGTCGGGCCCATTTCACATAAACAAGAATAACTTCTAGACCGCGTGTCTGATCGATGCACCATCTGCAGCACCAGTATCCTCACGAATAAGTGGTCTTTTTGCGATACTTTATGTGAGTTTTGGGAAACTTTGGAAAATGGACAGGTTTGGAATGAGCGTAATTCCAACCGGGACCCTGGAACGGAAAAGCCAATAACTCTCAGACCGGGAGTCTTATTGGTCAGTCGCATTGGGTTTCTTTTGATGAGACGAAACTCCAATATACATCAAATCTAGAATTCGTGATAGTTGATGTGTCGACCCCTTTGTTCGTGGAACAGACCCTCCCGAAATCGATCATACTTTGTGCAGGAACCCTAGAGCTGGCTGTGACTACGACTACTACGGTACTGGGATCCTCCGTGGGTTCAACATTGATGACTACCGTACTGGGATCCACCATGGGTTGGACAAAGATGACTACAGTTCTTGTATCCTATGTGGGTCTGACAGTGTTGACCTCAGTACTTGTATCCTGTGTGGGTCCGATAGAGTAGCTGGTCTTGTATCCTGTGTGGGTCCAACAGCTTAGTTGGTATTGTATCCTCTGTGGGTCCAATTGCTTAGATGAATCATTGACTACATATGATCATCTCTATCACTATACAAAAGATGTATACCTTTATGAGCTAAGTCTTTACATTCATTCATTATCATTGATGTGATTGAATTTACTTCCTCTATGGACTGGGTTGTTCTTGAGCTCGAGAGTTGGATTCGAACTGAGATTGATAACATAGGTATATGTATTGGCATATACATTAGTAGGGTTTGTTGATACATCATGTTTTTATCATTCTAATGTGATTTATCCTTTGTGGATTTTCTGAGACTATGTGGGTCTTGGGGTCCCTAATGAGTATCGTTATACTCACCCCTGCACGGGCTATGCCTGCACCTCGTTGTGTTGGATGCAGACGATAGACATCATTGACGGAGGCTGAGAGCAAGTTTGGATCGAACGGTACCCAGAGGTAGAGCACATGGAGTGAAGGTACAAGGAGAGAAACGATAGACGTGGAGTGCAGAGGTGGACATCTATACCTACCCTTCAGGTGGGCTACTCAGTGAATGTTCCAAGATCTTCCCTTTTCAGCTGTTTTCCCTTTTTCAGTTGTACTTGCATTCCGTTGTATCTGTACTTTACTGTTGCGCTTGTATTTCTGGCCCCATTACTTTCAACACTATGTTTTTTATACAGTATCAAGTTATTTATTTGCTTCCAGCCTACTTTGTGTGTGCGTGTGTGTTACTTATATTAAGGCAATGCCTTCCTAGCATAGGGATTTACGCCTTTGGTGCAAGTCTCCAGCACCTGGCCTCTGGGAGGCGGACCTGGGGCAGTCTCTACATGGGCCCCGAGGATGGGTCGTGGCATAACCATATTTTCAAATTATAATTAAGATATTATAGGCATAACCATCACTTTCTGGGAGAACCCATTTTAAGTGTTAATTATCATACCCAACAACTCTCTGTGCTACCCCAAGTTAAGATTTAACGGTCATCCTCGACGATATCTGGGCCACCCCATGTTAAGCATTAACAGTTTTACAGGATACAATCTAGGTCACCCCATGTATAATATATATCAGGATCACACATTTTCTATAAATCTCAAGGAAGATATCATTAATCAAACAATTCCATCATAATTTCATTTGAAAAAATCATTTAATCCCATATGAAGAAAATCGAATAATAATACAATTTTATAATGATACCCCATTTTTAATGTTAAAACACCATTTTCATTTAGAAAAAAATTTAAATACCTAACTAACCAAAATATATTTAAATTTAATATAAAATATAATCCATCAATAATATAAATTAAATAATATTAATAGCATCTCAAAAGTCATTCTGGTCTTGTAGGTTTAGAATACAACATTCCTTTGGTTTTTTGTCAAAACATTATATATAAAACACCTAAAATTACTCAATTTGAAAAAATTTGAATGAGAAAAAAAATATACAAAAAAATTACTTTTCAATAATTTTTTATACACATAATCCAATATGTCAAATAATATCTCACAAGTTAACATGAAGAAAAATATTTGATAATTTTATCTTCAAACATTCAAAGAGTCTCATACAGATTTGAACATTTAATTAATTATCCCCATGAAGTAATGAAATTTAAAAAAATTTATATAAAATGGCAATAAATAAATTTTTTATATTAAAATTCACAAATGGACATATATATACCTCATAAAAGAAGTTGGGTTTATAACATTAAAATATTCATTAATGAATGGAGATTGAGACGAAGTACCTTTCCTTTAGTCAAAGTCATCATGTACAAAATTTATAATACTGGATAATAAAAATCAGATTATGGTTTAATTTCTTAAGATACATTTTAATTTTTATTGTTCTTTTTATATAACAAATTATAAGGGTAAAATAATTTTATTATCATTTATGTTCATGATGCATGTTTTTATGATATTCGGTACATGAGTCCAAACTGACATTTCTATGATGTATATAGTAAGAAGTGGTCATCAATACATAATACCTAGAATAATATTGATTTAATAAAATTAATTTTATAAATAAATTATAATTTTAAATTCATCCTTAAATATGGATATAAGGAATGAGCTATGTTAAAACAAGGACAGGGTGAGCCATACGAACGAATGAAAAACAATTTAATTTTTCAATGATTATACTAGAAAAAAAGTGAGTACAATTTTATCCTTCTATAATGATAATTATATATTAAATATCAGATTCATAATTATAAATAAAATTTTATATATCATCCACCTTATATAGTGATTAAAAATGAATCATTTTTTTCATACAAGTTATACTTACCATGTACGCACAAACGACATTATAATTTTGTTGATGCATGTAATGCTAATAATAAAAATTGTATATTAAATTTTAATAATGATAAATATTAATGAATATACTATATAAACACTTATTCAATCATTATAATCAGGCATGATAGTCGGTGATGGAAAATTAATTTCATCGGTTCACAAGGTTGTAGTCAATAGTATACACGAAAAAAAACTTTTTCTCCAATTTAATGTAAGTGGATATTAATTTTGGTGATGATATTTACACAATAACATAATATTATAAATATTATATGGGATTTATTATTTTATAGTTCTTGAATAATATTTTATGTAGTGGAAGATGAAATAAAATAGAAACACTTGACTAAAAATGATTCCTCATCCTCAAACAGCCTCCTTTTTTAACACCATCAGACCACTAATGATATATTTTGTTAAAAAAATATGGTCTATATAATTTGTGGAGGGATTATAGGAATGTATTTAGGAATACATTTTCTAATATAAATATATATTTATGTGTAATAAATTATAATAATAGGTCACTTTTATAAGAGAGGGGAGGGCCACTCTTTGAATTTATAAAGATATTAAATTTGTATAAATTCAATTTATAATATAAATGGATAAAAAATTATTTATCTAATAGAATAGATTATTATGGGTTGAAAAAACTTAATAGAATTAAAATTTGTATAAGGTTTAATGTTTTTTAAATATTTAACTTATGTATTTAACCCTTATTTAACCTCTTCAACTCATTTAGTGATAACATGGGTTTTTACACTTTAATGGTTAAAATAGTTACTATAAACTTCTAGACACATAATAGATGTATCATTGATTAAATATAATAACTTATAACAACATTTATTTGTTATATTATATTTTAATGAATTTTATATCATTTAATAAAGCATTATATATTTTTAACTATAAATAATGTAAATACAAAACTATTCATTACATAAATTTTTACAAATGTCATACAAACATGATAAAGTCAAAAATGCTCTTTTAACACATAATTAAAATGTTAACGTAATATATATCATTATTTTATGATATATTGTCTCTAATTATATTTATTTTAATATTTTTATTATCATTCATATTATAATTTCATTAATTAACCAATTATTGCTTCATCATTGTGTAATTATTCATGGTAATTATTTATTTCATAAAAATTAAAAATAAATGAACACTATTATTAAAGAATTAAATATTTCCAAATGAAAATTATAGTATCATATATATTATAAATAAAAATCCATAAAAATGTTATAGTTATTAAAACGTAACTTTTACATCTTTGATTCTTATTAAAATAAATAAATTATATGGATTAAAGTCCACTATGTATGCCAATGTGGTTATAAAATAGACACAATGAATATTTTATTCGATAATAACACATAAAATAAAATTAGGACAAGTGTTAGGGTAATTTTTGAATATTTATAATATTATTTTAAACCTTAATAACCTTATTTACCCTTACCTATGGTAATAAAAAAATATTCATAGTTTCTATTAATATTGTTCAAAAATAAAATTGATATATATAAAAATTTTGTGAATTGAATTTTAAAAATATGCAATCCATTTTTACAAATTAAAAACATATAAATTGAATAAATTATGTAAAAATTAATCCTTTTACTGGGAAGAAATAACTTGTTTTTTAAAGTAAAAAATGTTTAAAAGGTAACATTGTTCTTACATCCAATTTAGTAGTGATGTTTATTCCACTAACCTCCAGCAGATTAAACGATATAAATTTTTTATAATTTTACATTTAAAAAATATAATTTAATTTGACACTATAGATTATTTGAAGTCATAATATCAAAATCTATATTGGTTAATTTTTTTATTTTTCTATCATGTTTCATGTTTTGATTATTATAGAAAAATACTAAATTATCACATTTTGTTATTTTTATTGAAAATTTAATTGTTTTTATACAATATTTTAGTGAATATTTTTGTAGATAATAACTGATATATTAAATTTAAGTCAATTTTTTAAGGTTAGTTTTTGAATAGTTATAATATTATTTTTCACTTAATAACCATATTTACCCATAATTGTGGTAATATAAAAATTACTAAAGTTATAATTAATATTATTCAAAAATAAAATGGAAATTTTTAATACATTTTTAAATTTTAATTAAAAATATCATATCTATTTTTTAAAATTAAAAAAACTATATATGAAATTACATCAAAATTGGTCGTGCAAGTGGGTTGAAATAATATGTTCTTTCAATGTAAAAAACCTAGAAAATGTCACAATGTTTTGACATACAATGTAGTTTTGATGATAATTCCACTAACCTAAACTAGATTATATGATGTAAAATTTTTATAATTTTACATTTGAATCAATTAAAAAATTATTTAACACAATATATTATTCATATGAAAAATAGTTTTCATTTAATATTTAGTATTTTTACCATTCATGAAAACATAAAAATTGTTTGAAAATAGAAAAATTTGATCCATAGTAAATTTTTATGTTATTCCTCCAAAAAATAATTTCATTTTTCCAAATATAAGTTATAAAAGTGTTAGAAACATGGTTTAAAATAGGTGCACCACCAAATGGCGGCAAAACTAACTTTTTAAGGAAATGCATATTTTATGAGTAAAATTGGATTTTTTCTTATTTCATGATAAGAATAAAAATTATTGTATAAAAACATTTCTACATATTTAAATTATTTTTCCAAAAAAATTACTTTTATTTTATTAGAGGATTTATTTTAATTTATAATTAATTATTCACCAACAAAAAAATTATATATAAATTTTTAAACAATATTTCCATAATTCAGTAAAACCAATTTACACCCGCCATTCTAACATCTATGCAATAAATTTAATATTAAATAATAACATTTAGTTGTTATTTAACGATCGATGTGGCGTATCATGTTTGATATCAAATGTACTGTAACTTTTTAATAAATATAGATGTCAAAATTTCCCCCCACTTAATAAATCTGTTTCCTAAAAATTTGAACTTGTGATTGGTATCTAGGGTTTCAAATTTCTAACTACGTATATTGAAATCCCACATCAGGAGAAGGTTTAGAAAAACATATACTATATAAGAAAGAAATGGATGTATGATCATTATATGAGATAACACATAGTAGGGTTACATTTAGGAAAACATGGACACTGAAGAGAATAAAAACATCATTTTCTATGATAAATTGATATATAACATGGTCATTATAATGATAACCATGATTAAAAAATAAACCAATAATTAGTTAAATGGCCATTTATTTCCTAGTAAGAAAATTAAATGGATAATTTTTTTGTTTTAAGATAATTTTTTTAGATATTAGAAATCTTATTACTCCTTTAAATAATAACCTATGAAATATACTTACTAAAAACTTATAGGTTCATACTTAAATATATTTCAACCACAAACACATCATTGTATCCAAATTATAATGATTTAAGGAGAATATTTCACACCTAAATAACAAAAACCCACATCTAGAGACTCACATATTACAAGAATGATTTGTTATTTGTTTCTCATGTATTGAATCATTAACTAAAAAATTGTTTAGTATATGATAATATAATAATCCAAAAATAATAATCATGTGAATAATGACAAATATATTTAATATCCCATAATTCAATAGTAATACCAAATTAGCAACAAATATATTTAGATAAATACTTATACTTAAATTACCTAAAAATAATTCAAACTAATATTGAAACCAAAAATACAAAATGGTTTGATCACATTTTTAAAAATTAAATATTATAATAAGATTTTCCAAATAAAATCAGTCACTGATAATGTCTCATACCAATAAATAATATATCTAGAAAAATTAATGATATGCCCAAAAATTCCAAAAATAAAATGAATCACTATTAATCCAAAATAATATCACATATGTTTCAAAAATATAATTTAAACATTATTCCTAAAATAAAAATAAATTATTCTATACACCTTAATCATAAAGTGTTCCCAAAATTGAATGATTATTCAATAATCACATAAATCTCTTCATTACAAAATCACTTTAAAATCCCAAGGTTCTTTTTTTAGATAAATCAGATGTTCCAAAAATGACATTATTCTTCCTCCATCACATAATATAACTAAAAAAAAGACTTATTAACTAGGATTTGACATAGTCAATTGGTCGGTGAGGTACCCTTGTAACGATTCAATTGTGGGTCTAAATATCATGGCCATTTCATACATGATGGTTTGACACCCATGAAAAATGTTGTCCTTTTTCTAGAACTATATAATTCATATACAATAATTACAAAAATAAATCCATATTTATATAAAAAAATTCCTAATGTATATATCATACCTTTTATTTTTCATCCGAAAATTTAATATCTCATAATTATCTCAAAATGAATTTCTCCAATAATACATATATTAAAAATAAAATATCAATAAAAAAATTATCACAATGGGTTTTCAGAAATTATATAAATGATCATCATTAAAATTAAAAACACATGATGATATCCATATCTCTTAAGAAAACATTATAATCTATAATGTTTTGTGAACTATCATTTGAAACAAACTATGAGGACCCAACTTTAAATTTTACATATCCTAGCATTTTTATATGTAAATATAACTAAAAGATTTTTTTCAATTTACAATTATAGATAATTTCAAAAAAAAATCACAAAATAATCTCAAACATTAATTGGGGAAACTTCTACAATGTACCCATTTTTTCACAATTTCGAACACTTTAAAATAAAGTATGGTTTCTTTTTAGGGAAAATCATCCCCAATATCTCATATATATCTTACTTATCTATATTTCCCATAAAACCCTATGAAAATATTTTAAAAACATATTTTGAGCATATAATATCACTAAGGGATTTTAAAATAAACAAATATAATAGTTTTTTTAAAACATGAAAACACATATAAAGTTTACCTTTATCATTAATGTTCCTTTAAAAATAGTAAATAAAAAATTTCTCATGGAAAAAAACACATACTTTTCTCAAAAAAAATCATTAAATCTCATAAAATGAAATTCAAGATTCATTTGTTGACATTGGTAATCCAATATATAAAACCCTTTCAGAACCGTTTAAATTTTAGTAACCATATAATCAAATAGATATATTACAGGCTCAATCAGTGAAATAATGGAAATACCATGTTATATTTTAATGGTCTTACATAGTACTATCTAGGACACATCATATAATGGGGTAATGGGCTTCCTCAGTGCAATCAAGGACACCCCATGATAAGCTTTAACAGGACTTACCGATATTACCTAGGTCATCCATTTTATAAGATATATCAGAATATCACATTTACTATAATCCTCAAGTTCTATATCCTTAATAAAAAACATTCAACAGTAAACCATTTTAAATAATAATTAAATATAATAGGAAAAAAATTTGGATAAAAATATGAATTTCATTTTAATCACTGTTTTTAATACCAAAACAACATTTTGATGACAAAACATTTTCAATACAAAAATACCAAAAAAACAATCTTATTAATTTAAAAGATCATTTAATATAGCAGAGGATTCTATAAATTAAATAATATTCACCATGGAAAAATAGTTCGTTATCATTGTGTATGTTAAAAATAGAAGAATCGTTTTGTCATTTCTCAAAATGATCCCTAAAAGACACTTAAAATGTTTAATTTTTAAAATTATTTAATGAATTTCATAATAGGAATAGAATTTCCATTATAATTATTTTATAAATACATTAATAAATATGTAAACTAATATAATGAATATTGGCATAGATAATTTTTTTTATAAATAAATCATTAAAAATTCACGATGTGAAATACCGCTTTGAATATTAAAATCAAATGTCCTGTAAAATAAAAAAAATAAAAAAAATAATAAACAATAGTATGATAAATAAATTAATGATATAATATTTCATATTGGGATGTAAATACAATTACATCCCAGGTAAATAAATAATAATACATTTTCATATTTATTAATATTTGTGAATTAAATATTAATTTTATTTTAAAGGGGTTTCTATGTTCGATAGCGTACTCGATACGCAACAACAAGTTTCTTTGAAATCTTACATTGCACACTAATAATATTACAATATTATTTTATAAGGTATTTAACACGTAGCCATTGTTTGGGTGGGAATGAATAAAAATAACTAAAATATGATTATAATTTTTTTAAATGTTTTTACATTTATACAATAAAATATAAAATCTTAAAATAAGAAAGAAATTCAACTTTAATCATAAATACTCTAATATCCACTAAAATGTCGATTTATTGCCTTTTGATTGCGAACCGTCTTTAAAAATAGTTTTTTTTCAGTCTTATATATTATATTGGACCAAATGAAATCCTTCTTGAGAATCAGGACGTCAAAATTTACTTTTTGTTTGTTTTTGTTATTTTTCTGATAAAGTTCATTTTTAATGAATAAGTGAAAAATGCTGTACTTTAATTCAAAACCACTTTTTAATATAATTTATTTATATGATTAGAATATCTTTTGAATTAGTTTTAAATTTAAATTTGAATATATTTTTACCATTTAACGTAATGGTGTTCGTTGGAATTAATTTAACATTGAAATTGGACTTAAACAAGTGTCAATCTTTTGATATATCTTGTTTCTTAAAAATACGCTATTTGTTTTGAAAACAGGAATTAATTATTAAATTAATTAATGAAACTTATATGATATGAATTTGTTAAAATATATATTATATTTGAATTAAGAATATCAAATATAGCTTAGGGTGAATTTTTGGTATTTTTCTGAAAAACATAAATTTTTGATGAAAAGTGAAACCACTAAGTGGTAGTTACAAAAACTGATTTTTCGTTTATATTAAATATTACCATTTTTGTGAATTTAATTTCAAAAATCCAACATAAATGGTTGTCATTAGTATGTATAATGTGGTTCAATGGGCTGAAAATATTTTTTTTGTGAATAGTAACATTAAGTTTTATTAATCGCGATTAAAGGTCATTAGTATAATTCAAGGTAAAAATAATGTTATAATAATATGAAATTAACTTGAAACATGTACTACCCTTATTTTAAATGTCATGTCCTACCAAGAAAATACCTGGGTCAACATGGGGACCCCATGGAGCCACTTGGGTACGAAAATGACATTAATAACTTTTTATTTAAAGTTAAAATAAAAATTTCACAAACATGTATTCTTTTACTAAAAAATATTTACATGGGGTTATACAAGTCATATTTTTTACTATAAATAGTCATTATAATGATAAAAGTATTTCCCACATCATAGTATTTT
This sequence comes from Viscum album, assembly GCA_963277665.1. Taxonomy (NCBI): domain Eukaryota; kingdom Viridiplantae; phylum Streptophyta; class Magnoliopsida; order Santalales; family Viscaceae; genus Viscum; species Viscum album. The sequence continues at coordinate 1,415,442,536 of OY728153.1, read as the reverse complement.
TTAATAATTTTTAGACATTAAATAAATTAATTTATCTATGACACCTTGATGATGCAACGATTATCTCATTAAGAAATGATTTAAATAAAATGAGAAGATAATGTAAAATATAAGACATGAACTTGTCAAATACATATTTTATGGGTGTATTTAGAACCCTTATCACCTTATCCTCGAAATATATCTTTGTGGGACCTTTAAAATATGAAACACATTTTATAATAAAGTAACATTTTATAATATTCCAAGAGTGCCCTTCATCACTCTTATAAAAGGCCCCCAACTCTACCACCATACCCACACCTCACAAGCCCTTGGCTCAGCCAAACCCTAATACGTTCATCTCTACACATCCCTCTCTTCATCATATAAGACTTACCTTAGTTAGAAGTCTCTTCAAGAAACACTTTTTCTTCAAACCAAGAGGAGTTGCCTGATTTAAAGGTAATGCTTTCTCTTATGTTCTTTTGTTTTAGTTTTATTCTCCAACCCCCTAAACGATTTTTATTAATTTATTTTTAACAACACCAGTATCTTAAATTAACTATGATGTTTTTATGAGAAGGATTCTAGTTACACTTACACACACCTCCGTCTAATGGTTAAAGAACATATTGTTTCTGTGGATGGTGAATTTCTACCTCATGAAACGATGATTGTTCAATAATTTTTCTAACACCTTTCATTATGGCCATTAATATGTTACTATATTTATATATGATATATATTATTTTTTTGATTTCCATATTCTTCTATATTTTTTATTTATGGAATACCTTTATGGTTTCCATTATGGGTAAACACGATATCTTCATTTTAGGAAGTGCGGACTATCGCCCCCTCAAAGTGATTTGATTCGTTAATGCCATATGTGGGACGTATAATGGATGGAGTTAATGATATTATATATGAAACTATACTATATTTATAATATACCTTTATATAATTATGATTTCATTCCAATAAATATGAAATTGAAATGAAAGTTGCATTCATGCCTACGTACATCATACCGTCTCCATGAACGGTGAATTTCATTTCTTACCTATAAATGTTATGTAATATTATAAATGCATGTATATACCTGATATATATGATAAATATGATATCTAAATCATGAATATAATTCTGTATATAATATATATTTTACCACATACACAACTTATAATTATAAGATGTTTATTTTTGACTCAAGTACCAATGATCGATAAAACTACCGTTATTAACTTAAATAATTACATAATGTTCATATCATGGTAATAAGTGATATAAAAACAAAAATGAACATAAAAATGTCCTTACACAAGTATAAATTAACTCTAGTTTATTATTCATGATATTAAAGAATGATCGAGTTAAATCGGACATGAGGTAATGGATCCAACCTCTCTCCTTCTTTTTAAGTACTCTCTTTTATGTCACTTATTTTAAGCTCTTCATTATTATTATTGGGGATGTTATTTTATATCCTTATTACATTAAATTTTATGTTCATATGATGAGATACCCTATTTGATATCTTCTATCCATTTTTGGAAGTTTTAAGTTGCACTGTTAAGCTGCTGAGTTTTCGTAAGGGATTTTTCATCTCACTCTTATTCCCGTGAGATTCATCCTACATTTTCCACTATTTACTTTTGTGTGGTGTTTTACGGCCCATTATTTTATTCATTGCATAATATAAATTTGTTTATGGGAATTAACATCTTCATTTTATGACCCTTCTTTCATGGAGTGTACGTTTCAGAAGTTACCCAAATCGGTAAGGGAACCTTTCACCCGCCTCTTTTTAAAAGACATCTTTTGTTATGCCTTCTAATTTACATCTAATTATGTTGGGATATGTTATTATATATCCTTATTTTTGTAAAAATATATTTCCAAGTGATTTGATAAACTTTTTTTCTCATCAACTCATTTTCTAAATTTTAATGTGACGTTGTTAGGCTGTCGAATTTTTAAATGGGAACATCATAACCCAATTTCGATTTCATTGGGTGCAACTTGTAGTTTTTGAATATGTCATCCTAGAATATGGGTGAATGAACTATGATTATTTTACACTTAATATCCAATTATATTGGGTGTATTTATTTTTTTCACAAATAATTATGAGATTGATTTATCCTTAATTTAAGGATACCTTCATTATAAGGGATTTCATCTCATTTTACATTTCTATTAAGACTTCATTGTTTTTATGCTCCAATTAAATCTTATATGGTGTATATACTCTCCTTTGAAATATTATATCATGAATACCTTTATTCTCATGATATTATAATGTTCTGAGTAAATATTATTCCTCAATTATTTGTATTCAAGTGTCTATCATTTTCTTAAAAACTCTTTAACTAAAATATCGTTTTAAATGTTTTAATGATTTATTCTTATAAATATTTCTCATTAATAACCTGGTTTTCAAAATGGTATTAAGGATTTATATATATGGATATTAATGGTTTAGACTGTTAAAAGCTTCAAAGTGGTATGGGAAACTTTGATTCAAAAATCTATTTATTAAATGATTAAAATGGTTTTGAAAATGGTTTTAAGAATAGATTCATTATTTCAATATCTTAAAATGTTATATTGTTATTTAAATGTGATAATGTTATATTTCCATTATGCTAATGTTATGTGTTATGATTATGTTATGGTTCTTGGCCATTTTTACATATACGGGTGGTTCCGTGATAAACCTAGGGCGGGTGAGCCCGAGATAGCTCTCCAACGCATTGGGTAATGAGATGGGGGTAAACATTAATGTCTGTCCTAAGAGTTTAAGGGAATATAATGTTATGGGTATTCCAAATGTGACTCTTTATTTAACTGTGATAGCTACAATGAATGTTTGATATGGATTCCATAAGTTACCTCTATGATTTATGATTTCGGTGCGTTACTCGTAAATCATATGATTTTGTAAGTTGTGTTTTGAATGAAAAGTTTTGGTTTCTTTGATTTGTATTTATTTATGGGTTTATTTTTACTTTCCTTATTTTATAACCCTTAATGAGATTTTTGTGCTCATCCCATGTTTTTGAAATGTTTTTCAAAGGTCAATGGAAAGGTACTTGATGTGATGATAGTGTCGAGGAAGTGTCAAGAATGAATCCATGGTTTATTTAAAATTAGTTTCTTTTGATGGGAAAAATGAATACTGTCTTTCTTGTAACCACCTTGTTTAAATGTGGAATTTAATGAATGATTTTATTACCTAATTATATAAAATACTAAACCTGGAAATATCCTCAATGTGAATTATTGAATAACTCAAGATTACATAAAATTTATGGATGGGGCCTTATAGTTGGTATCAGAGGTCTGTTTAGACAACTTTAGGGATTAGGATTTTTCGTTAAACACATGATTAGTGCCTATGTTTATTATCATAGTTAAATACTTGTTTTATATCTTTTTCAGATCAAGGAAATTGAAGGAGGAGGATCTCAAACGACATTCTTATCTCTTCCTAATGACTTTCTTGCAATAATTATTACAAAGTCATGTTCAGATGATTGTGAAACTTTTTCTAGCATATAACTCACTTGTAAGAAGCTGTTTGAGATATCAAACACCTCCACTATACCTCGTTATCATCGTGGATCATGGGTTGTATTTATAAAAATCCTCTTTTCACAATATTCTTATATTTTTAAGAAAGGTGGATATTATCAATGCATTTTCAAATATTTTACCTTATCACAAGATTTTGAAGCATATTATGATTTTTAAGAAGGTGTTGTAGAAGGAGACCCTTGCGCATCCTATTTATATTTTCTTTTAAAATTTAGTCTATCAACACATATCTATGGTATTTTAAAATGACAGTTAATTGAATGTTTAAACTCATATTTGGTCATACTATTTTATAGAAATCATGTTTTATCAAATATTTTTAAAATATATGTCATACGTGATTATCCTCCAAAACTGTTTTTCTGTGAAAACCCATATGAAACATGTTGTACAAGGTGTATTTGGATGGAGGAATCAAATGATTTTTAAGGATCTCTAATTCATTATTGTGATGAATAGACCTTCTACCTACATGAACAAGATAACGATGAAACCAAATGGACACCATGATCATGGTATGATGTTCTTCATTTTTGGGGATCGTTTTATTATATCTTATGATGGTGAAATAAGACTTCAAGAATTAAGATGTTGAGATCAAAATGAATTAGGATGAAAATGAGAGGTATACGGAAACCATTTAGGTTAAAACATTTTTGGGTCATTTTTGAGATTTATAAAAAGGAAAACCCATAAGATGGGTTACAACCCGTCGTGTCCGGCAAGGCCACATGAATCGAACCCACAACTGAAGGGTGAAAAGGGCACATGGCCTACCACTAGGCTACATGATGCATCTAGTAACTATAACTTATTCTTTTTAGTTAAATTATTTTATGGATCAAGAATAAGTTGATTTTTGGAACTTATGTTTTAATAAATGGATATCCTTAGCGTAAGAAAATAATTTGGTGACTGAGTAATAACAGTTATTTTGGAAGATTTTCTCTCTTTAGTGGAAACAATATATGCCTATAGAAAATAGAATACTTTGGGATTTCAATTGAGGAGAACAGATGGAATTTATTTTTGGAAGAATCTATGTTTTTATTGTAGACATATGACGATTTTTCTTATTTATGAAAATGATTAACCTATCATGGAGAATATGAGTTTAGTTTAATTACATTTCAATACGACACTTTAAGAGAAACTGGTGTTAGTTGGAGAAAAATGCTAAGATTTATCTTGGAAGACTATGTGATCAAATCCTTCAGAGATTTGGGTTTCAATCTTAGTTTTGATTACTTTGAATAATTTTATGTATAACTGTTTATTGATTGTTCTTTTATGAACTTCTGGTTTTTCTTAATGTCTAAAGACATGGGAAATATGTTGTTCATCTTTTGTGGATTATGTGATTCTCTCGAAGTTGATTTTAACACACTTAATGTGAATAAGTCTTCCTATATACTCATCTTTTAGAGGAAATATGTGTTTGTGTTTAAAATATAGTAAAATATGAATGTCTAAATGACAAGTAAGTAAGTTTCCTTGTGTTTTAGTTAAGCCCATAAATAAATTCTTCAAAGAAAAGAAACTTAAAAAAAACATTGCCTGTTAACTTTTCCTACGAGGGAATCAAATACCGTTTAACCCGTCACATGTTTGTGATTTTTTTGGGGGTTATCATTCTCCTAGACATGTTTTCTATAACACTGCATCAGAACATGATGGGTTGTTTTCTCCTCTATATCTATGTTTTCATGGAATCCTAGTATTTCTGGTCTCGGGTTACCTTTGTATCTATTTTTCTTTATTTTAATGTGATATTTTTATTGACTACTTTTCCGATGTGGGGATTTCAATGAAGTCTCTAAGACATATTTTAAATTTGCAAGGATGCAATTCCCAAAAGGGGGGAATCATGTAACAACCTAGGTAAATAAAGAATAAGACATTTTCATATTTATTAATATTTTTGAATTAAATATTAATTTTACTTTAAAGGGTTTTCTATGTTCGATAGATTTCCCGATAGGGAACAACGAGTTTCTTTGAAATCATACGTTGTACACTATTAATATAATAATATTATTTTAAATGAGAGTTAACACGTAGCCATTTTATTGGTGAAAATGAATATAAATAACAAAAATATGATTATATATGTTTGTTAAAAGTTTTTACATTTATTCAATAAAAGATAAAGGCTAAAAATAAGAAAAGAATTCAATTTTAAGCATAAATAATATAATATCCACTAAAATGATGATTTATTGCCTTTTGATGGTGAACCGTCTTTAAAAATTGTTTTGGTCACTATTATACATTGTATTGGACCAAATTAATTCCTTCTTTAGAATCGGGTAGTCAAAATTTAATTTCTGTAATTTTTTGTTATTTTTCCGATAAAGTTTATTTTTAATGAATAAGTGAAAAATGTTGTATTTTAATTCAAAACCCCTTTTTAATCTAATTTATGTATATGATTATATTATATTTTGAATTGGTTTTAAATTTCAATTAGAATATATTTTTACCATTTAATCTAATGGTGTTCATTGGAATTAATTTTACTTTCAAATTGGACTTAAACTAGTGTCAATCTTTTGATATATTTTGTTTCTTAAAAACACGCTATTTGTTTTGACAACGGAAATTATTTATTAAAATAATTAATTCATCTTATATGATTTGAATTTTGTAAAATAGATATCATCTTTGAATTAGGAATATCAAATATAGCTTAGGGTAAATTTTTGGTATTTTTTTGAAAAACATCAATTTTTGATGAAGAGTGAAACCACGGAGTAGTAGTTAACAAAACTGATTTTTCATTTAAATTAAACATTACCACATATGTGAATTGAATAACAAAAATTTTACATACAAGGTTGTCATTATTAAGTAAAATGTGGTTCAACGGGATGAAAATAATTTTTTGGTGAATAGTAACTTTATGTTTTATTAATCGCGATTAAAGTTAATTAGTGTAATTTGAGGTAAAAATAATGTTATAATAATATGAAATTAACTTAACACATGTCCTACCCTTATTTACAAAGACATTTCCAACCAAGACAATCCATGGGTCAACTTTGGGACCCCATAGAGATACTTGGGTAAGAAAATGAAAATTATATACGTTTTATTTAAAGTTAAAATAAAAATGTCACAAACATGTATTGTTTTACTAAAACAATTTTTACATGGGGTTATAAAAGTCATAGTTTTTACTATAAATATTCATTATAAATCTAAATATATTTCCTACATCATATTTTTTTTTCAATTTTTAGACATTAAATAAATTAATTTATTAATGACACCTTGATGATGCAACGATTATCTCAAAAATGAACGATTTAAATAAAATGAAAAGATAATGTAAAATATAAGACTTGAACTTGTAAAAAACCTATTATATGGGTGGATTTAGAACCCTTATTACCTTAACCTTGAAATATATCTTTTTGGGACCCTTAAAATCTGAAAGTAATTTTATAATAAAGTAACATTTTATAACATTCCAAGAGTGCCCCTCCTCCCCCTTATAAAAGGCCCCAAACTCTACCACCTTAACCAGACATCTCAAGCCATTTTCTAGGCCAAACTATGCTCATTTAATCTCTCCAAATCTCTATCTTCATCATAAAATCCTTACCTTAGGCTGAAAGCTCTTCAAAAAACCTTTTTGGTTCAAACCAAGAGGAGTTACCCTATTTAAAGGTAATACTTTCTCTTATGTTATTTTGTTTTTATTTTTCTTCTACAACCCCCTAGAATATTTTTATTCCTTTATTTGTAACAAAACCAGTATATTAAATATCCTAGTATGTTTTATGAGAAGTATTCGAGATAAACTTACTCACACCTCCGTCTAATGGTTAAAGAACATACTGTTTCTGTGGATGGCGATTTTCTACCTCACGAAACAATGATTGTTCAATATTTTTTCTATCTCCTTTCATTGTGGCTATTTAGATGTCACTATATTCATATATGATATATATTATGTTTATGTTTTCCATATGCTTCTGTATTTTTCATTTATGGCATACCTTTATGGTTTCTATTATGGGTAAACGCGATATCTTCATTTTAGGAAGTGCGGACTACCGCCCCGTCAAAGTGATTTGATTCGATAATGCCATACGTGGGATGTATAAAGGATGTAGTTAATTATATTATATATGAAATTATACTATAATTATAATATACCTTTATATAATTATGATTTCATTCAAATAAATACGAAATATAAATGAAAGTAGTGTTCATGCGTACATATGGCTTACCGTCTCCATGAACGATGCATTTCATTTCTTACCTATAAATGTTATGTAATATTAGAAATGAATGTATATAATGGATATATATGATATATGTGATATCTAAATCATGAATATAATTCTGGATATAATTGATATTTTACCACATGAACAACTAGTTATTAAAAGAAGTTTATTTTTGACTCATGTACCAATGATCGACCAAACGACCATTATTAACTTAAATAATTACATAATGTTCATAACATGGTAATATGTGATATAAAAGGAATAACGAACATAAAATTCTTCTTAAGGATGTATAAATTAACTCTAGTTTATTATTCATTAGATTAAAGAACGATCGAGTCAAGTCGGACATGAGGTAAGGGATCTAACCTCTCTCTTTCTTTTTAAGTACTCTCTTTTATGTCACTTCTTTTAAGAACCTATTTCTTATGTTTGGGGATGTTATTTTTTATCCCTATTACTGTAAATTTTATTTTAATATGATGAGAGAACTTATTTGATCTCTTCAATCCATTTCTGTAAGTTTTAAGTGGCTTTGTTAGGCTGCCGAGTTTTCGTAAGTGATTTTTCATCTCACTTTTATTCCTGTGAGATTCATGCTACATTTGTCACTATTTACTTTTGTGTAGTGTTTTACTTCCCGTTATTGTATTATTTTTGTAATATAACTTAATTTATTGCTATTAAAATCTTTATTTTATGACCGTTTTTTCATGGGTTTTACGTTTCAGAAGTTACCCAAATCGCTAAGGGAACCGTTCACCCACCTCTTTTTAAAACACTTCTTTTGTTATGTATTTTAATTTACATCTTATTATATTGGGATATGTACTTATATATACTTATTGATGTAAAATTTATTTCCAAGTGATGAGATACCCTTTTTGTCTCATCAACTCATTTTCTTAATATTAATGTGACGCCGTTAGGCTGTCGAATTATTACAAGCGAACATCTTATCCAAATTTCGATTTCGTTGGTTCAACTTGTAGTTATTGAATATGTCATCCTATGAATACGTGTGAATGAACTATTAATGTTTTAAACTTAATAAACACTTATATTGGGTGTATTTATATTTGTCACACATCATTATGAGATTGATTTATCCTTAATTTAAGGATACGTTCTTTATAAGTGATTTCATCTCATTTTTCATTTCTATTGAGACTTAATTGTAGTTATACAGAAATTCACTCTTATATGGTGTATATACTGTCCTTGGGAATATTATATCATGAATAACTTTATTTTAATGATATTATAAAGTTCTGATTGAATTGTATTCCTCAAATATTTGTATTCAAGTGTCTCTCATTTTGTTAAAAACACTTTAACTAAAATATCATTTAAAATGTTTTAATGATTTATTTTTATAAATATATATCATTAATATCCATGTTTTTAAAATAGTTTTAACGATTTATTTATATGGATTTTAATGGTTTAAAATGTTAAAATATTCAAAGTTGTATGGGACACTTTGATTCAAAAATCTCTTTATTAAATGTTTTAAATGGTTTTGAAAATGGTTTTTAGAATGGATTCATTATTTCAATATATTAAAATGATATATTGTTATTGCAAAGTGAGAATATTATCATAACATTATTATTAGGATATGTGTTATGATTATGTTATGGATCATGGACATTTTAACGTATATAGGTGGTTCCGTGACAAATCTAGGGTGGGGGAGCCCGAGATAGCTCTCCAATGCATTGGGTAATGAGACGGAGGTAATCATTAATGTTTCTCCTAAGAGATTTAGGGAATATAGTGTGATGTGTATCCCAAATGTGAATACCTATGTAGCTGTGATAGTTACAATGAATGTTTGATATGGATTCCATAAGTTACCTCTATGATTTATGATATCTGTGTGTTGCTCATAAATCTTATGATTTCGTAAGGTATGTTATGATTGAAAAGTTTTGGTTTCATTGATTTGTATTTATTTTTGGGTTAATGTTTCCTTTCCTTATTTTATAACCCTTATTGGGATTTTTGTGGTCATACCATGTTTTTGAAATGTTTTTCACAGGTCAAGGGAATGTTAGATGATGTGATGATAGTTTCGAGGAAGTGTCAAGAAAGAATCCATGATTTATTTAATATAAGTTTCCTTTTATGAAAAAAATGTTATCTTTGTTGTAACCACCTTGTTATATGTGGAATATAAAGCATGATTTTATGAACTAATTCACTAAAACTATAAAACAGATAAGATCCTCAATGTGAATTCCTGAATAACTCAATATTAAGTAATGTTTAAGGTGGGGGCCTTATAAATACACCTCATAAATAAAGGTGGGTGCCTGAAATCAAAATATGCCTCTATGAAATGAGATTATGATGAAGTCCCTTACCTTGAGTTTGAATCACAATGTAAAATATTAGTATACCATAACAACAAAAATTGTATAATTATTTATATTAATGAGAATATTTTTATATATTACTATTCCTTTTAGATAACTTAATACCATATGATAATAATAAATAAAATATTTTATTATACGTTGTAATAATAATAATTATTCATTTTCTAGTATGATGTCTATAGTAAAAGTTTTAATTAGTTTATCCATTATAGAATAATAATAATCAAATAATAATAAATTTCCAAATAAAATATACTTTTAAAAACATTCATTTAATATTGATATTAAAAACAAACTATGTTGCATTCATGGAGAGTATATGGTGTTCATACATGTGAGGGTCATTTTTATTTTTCAATGATCATTATGGGAAGAAGGTAAATATGATTTCATAATTAAATAAAGATACTATTAGCATAAATATAATATTATTAAATATAATAATATATATATATATATATATATAATAATGTGATGTGTTGATGAAAAATAGATCACATTGCTTTTTGGAGATGACAATTTACACGTACAAAAAAATTACGTTGTTATTTTTTATGCATGGAATAATAAGAAATAAAAATGATATATTGAATATTAAAAATGATTAATATTTCAATAATATCATATATAATCATTAATTACATCATTATTAATATTCTTCTGATATGGTGAAGGAAAATGACTTTCATCGGTTCGAAATGAGGTAGTCCTACATAAACATGTACGATAACTCCAATTCTCATTTGATAGAAGTGGATATGGTTTTAGGTGATGATATTAATATAATAACATATAATTAAATTTTTTATTCTAAAATTATTATTTCATGATTTTTTAATATTTTTTTAAGGGATTGGATGAATAAATAAAACCTAAACAGCTGATTAAAAATGAAACCCCTTCCTCAGACCACCTCCTTTTTAACCCCATTAGACCTATATGGTTGGATTTATAACATAAATGAGAAATATTGAATTTGGGGAGGAATTATTTGAAATTATTTTTATATATATTGGCCAAAATATGATTTTATGTTTGGCTAATAGAAATTAAGAGGATCCATTTTATAAGAGAGGGGAGGGACACTCTTTATGATTCTCAAAATATTACATTAATAAAAATTAATTTTATATTTCTAATGGATGAAAGATGATTTATTTAGAATAAATGATTATGATGGGTCTAAATAACTTTATCCAACAAAATTATATAATTTTATAATTTTTGAAACACAACATTGTTCCATGGTATGTTTCTTTTTAAATAATTAAATAGCTTCCACCAGAGGGACCATCGAGTTTGAGTGCACCATGATCTATCAAACTAGCTATTTGAAAATGGTTTTGAATAGCAGTAACCAATTCATGGAATTTATAAAATTTATTTCTCTTAATACAGATCATTTTCTAATTTATAATTTAAATATTTTCTTAGGGTTAATATTTTTAAAGAAAAGTTTTAATTTTTGATGAAAAGTGAAAAATACGCCATTATTGTTAAAAACCAACCTTTTCCTTTAATTAAATATTTTAAATTAAATTGATATTAAAATCCTGAGAGATATATAATATTTATATTTATCCATTTTAGGTTATTAGAATCATTTTTATAATAGAATTTGATATACAAATTTATGGAACATTTGACCTTTTTTTTAAACACAATCCCGTTACATATTCGGGATTAACATTAAAATCAATATTCTAATTTATATTAATTAAATTATTAAAAATGAACATAAATGGATTTAATTACTATGATGTTTTTTATGTGATGCGATCACCAAAACTTTTTAATGAATTGTAACTTCAGTAAAAAAAAATTTTATTTACCACACATAATGGTAAATGGGGAAATTAAAGGTAAAAATAATATAATGCAATTACCCTAAAAAAGAAAAATACAAATTAGAGGACTAATTATGTGATTATAACTTATTTTTATAAATTATATCACTTAATGAAATATTTTTCATGAATTTGACATATTTATTATAAAAATTAGAGAACGTGAAAAAATGTCACACTCTCATTTTATAGAAGTATATTAATTTTAATATCAGGTTAATGCGAAGATAACATAAATTTTAAATAGTATCTAAAAATATAAATAATTACTTATATAATATTAATTTATTTCTAATTTTTATAAATTATATAGCTGCCATTAATTATGACATAATAGTTACTCATAAAGTTTTTTATATATAAAAAAATAAAATAAATTGTCTGATAAATATTGAAATAAATATAAAAAAAATTAATATAACATCTAAATGAACGTTATATGTGAATATTAAATTATATATGTATATTAATTGTTTTTTTGTAATATTTTTTTTGGATTTTAATTCAAGTCAATGTAATGAACAGTGTTAAAATTTACGTTGTAGATATTTTATACAAGTAACATTTTATTAAATTATTTAAAATTCATAAAATATATTTAAAAACTAAAAAGTTAAAATTAGAAGGTCTAAAATATAATAAATTTTTCATTTATTGACAATTTACACGATATAATTAAATATTTATAGAATTTTATTATTAAAATTTTAATACCAAAATTAAAATTTAATATATTAAATATTTATAAATCAAAATGATAAAGTTGAAAATATAAATTCAATATTGTATAAATTATATTGGTTAATATTATTTATTAAAATAATCATCCCATCCTGAGAATATATCACATTGAATCGATTTGAAATCGAATATAAATTTGTATTAAATTTACATTTTTTTATTTTCAACAAGTGACCCTCCGCCATCTTATAAAAGGACACCTCTCCTTCTCATATATTAATATCTCTAAATCCATTTATATTGGAAAATTATTCCCACTAATATTTCTAAAATAACTAAATTTATCTTATAGGACATATATTTAGTAGAAATCCAACCTAATAAGTCCTTTTGTCAAAATCTGAAGGAGATACTCAAAGAAGAGTTAATTGCATTACCAAATCAGTTCAATTTCATTTCTTATTCTACTCTATTTTCAAAAGTTGATGGAAAAATAAATTAATAAATAAATAAATTAATATATTATTTTATGTTTTTATGATTATGAGATAACCATATTCATCATTTTACCCTTCCTTTGAAAAATAAAATCACCATGCGTATATGCGTAGATATTGATGTCTCAACGCAGTGGTGTAATTTTTTTAATCTATAATTTATTTCAATGTGTATAATGAATAATAAAAATGATCTAAATAATAAATATGAAATGATATTGTTATTGTATAATTCATAGTTCATCAAACTCCTTACCATTTACCATAATCGAATGATATCATCGCTCATGTGTATATACGACATACCGTGTCCAGGACGCGATGAGATTCATCCTCTACTACAACCATTTGAGAATGATTATGAAAAAATATAAAATTAATTAATATAATATTTATAAAAATAATTTAATTTTTATATGAATAATATATATCATATTCCTAATAAATAATATTTATGCTAAAAAATAATCATAACAAAATGAAGCGCTTCATGACCAAAATAATGATAATAATGAAATATAATATGAAAATTATATAAGAGGATCATATATGACATCTGAAACAATGGATAATGTTTTTATATAACTTAATAACATTATATAACTAGTATTAATTATATTGACATAGCATATTCTAAATGAGAGTATTAGGCAAGGGTTAATATCACAATGTCTTTATTTTTTGGAATACATTTTATATATGAATTTACTCAGAAATATTTGTAGTTAAGGTCCCTACATAAAAATAATTTATTTCAAATATTATATCTATTATTTTACAATTTATTATATAATGTAAAAAAAATTATAAACATAATATTCTTGTCATTTTCCAAACGAGGTACATTGTTTTACTTTTTTGGAAAGAACGAGAATAATGTTTGTTAACTTATACAGTTTTTAAATTTGTCGTGAGGACTTAACATTTTGGTGTTTCCTTTACAATCTAACAAGATTATCTTAAATGATAATATTTTCTTTTAATAATTTTTGGGATTTTAAATAATTGATTTCAACACAATGGGATATTTCCCCAATGAAATTTCCATTGATTTTATTAAAACATTTTTTCTATGTCAAAATCATTTATTAGATCAAATATTTAATTAATGATGATTTAAAATGATAAAACATATCAAATTGACGGTTTTACTAATAGTTTGATTGTGTAACTTCTCCTATTATACAATTCATGGTTTATGGATACTAGATTATGATTTCTTATGATACTTTTAATTCAAATGGTTAAGATGGTTGTGTTTTATCCACTTCTATAGAGGTAAGAATTTGAAAATGCAATTGATTGGTGCGGCCCACTATAGTTGTTAAATGAATAGGTAGGTCTCATGAGACTTGGTAGTTTAGGTTTCCACCCATCTATGTGTGGTCTTGGCATGAGGCCTTGACTGTATAGTGGACTATCACCAAATGAACTAATGTTATTCATTTTCAATAACCCTCTCCCAAGGATTGATTTAATGATGTATTTAATCATTATATATTATATTTTTGTTGTTACTAATCATATAGATTTATAATTCCACATATAGTCTATTTTATATCATTACACATTAATGTGATAACATTGTGCACATGTATGACGGACTACCGCCCCTCAAAGTAATGTGAGTCGTTTTTCATGTATGATTTAGAGGGAATGTAATAAGTCCATGTTTAAATTAAAATATTTTATATATGTGAAATGAAAATGTATTTGAAATTATAATATATTATTTATCTTTTTTTTAATACAGTGAGAAAATTAAAATGTCATTCATGTGCTTGTTCAACCTACACCACCATGAATGTTGTATTTCACTTTTTCACTCTAAATTTTTTGGATTACTATAAATACATATATAATATTTATGTATTTATATATATGAAATGTATTCCATTATTAAAATTTTATATATTATGAACCATTATCAATGTAATAGGACTAGAAATATAAAATGAAACATTAATTGATAAAATTAGCTTGAAATGTTATTTGAAGAATAATTTATTGAAAAACTAGCAATAAATAGCCATAACTAAAAGATATATGTAATGATACATATGTTTATTGTTTTATTATATATGTAAAATAAACTTACAATTTATATACATGAAGTTCGATCAGGTATGAATGAACTCAAGACATTATGTAAGGGATTTCTGTCATACTTTAATTTTCTATGAGACATGTTCTATATTCCCGACATCATTCTTTTATGTTATTTATGTACTATACATGATTAATTTTTATAATATTGATCACAAAATAATGGGAATTTAGATTTTTGTTTAAGAATATCTCATTAATGGTGTTTTGAGTACAAAAGTTTAAAAATCAATAAGAGATTTTTGTATCAATTTTATATCTTATAGACCGATGTTATGTAACAACCCTATATTCTTTAATGAGGTGTATATACTACAAATTTTAAAAGTATGATAATGAATTTATTAATTCAAATTATATTATTTGTTTCATTTAGTTTTATCCATTCATGTGGATTAGGGCTCAATGTATCAAATGTTGTAAGCGTTTTATCTAATAATATCAACATTTAATAGGATTATTTTGGATTATGATTCAATTGATAAACATTTATGATATATATCCCATAAAGATAAATAAATTTATTCCATTATAGATACATCAAGAAAATAAATATTGTTTCTTTTATTTTACACTTTTTATGTACTCATGAGTCAAATAGAATATTCATAAAATAAACTGTCCATATTTATCTCTTCAATGAAAACCATATTTCATCCATATATATGTTTTTAAGAATTACTTTCTAAACATTATTAAAATTATCATCATGAATTATTAATGAAATATTTGACAATGGTTTAAAATTTACAATGTGTATTAAAATGAACATTCATGACATTTTCTAAATAAGGATAATTTGACATTTTTTGGAAATGTGAGTGGAATCATTGTATTGTTAACATTTCAAAAATGAATGCAATTTAAATCCACCAATATTTAAAATATATTAAAAAATTTGATAAAATATTACATATTTATATGTAAAAGAAAATAATTTTTAATGTGTATTAGGACTATTTTTTTAAAAAAGTGATTTTCATATTTAAATGTTAATATTACTTATGATTTACTGGGATTATGATCTAATTATAGAATTATTATTATTTCTCTAAATTTTTTATATATATTAAAACTATATTTTTATTAAAAACGTATCTTTCTGACTTATTATAACATGAAAAAATGCGTATGAATATCACTTTATTCTCTAAAGGTTATGCTATGACGAAATGTTGAATTTAATATATATCCTAGTTATGTTATATGGGGTATGATATGTTGTAATTCATAGGAGAACTATATTTTAAAATATGATCTAATTTGATGAATGTTTTATGATATTTTGGCGTGAATTTTTAGATTTTATTTATTTTAATGGGGGTACATATATCTTCATCAAATTAATTGAGTATATATTGAAATCCCATGAGATATATAAGAATGGAATGGGATGTTTACCCATTTTATTAAGGGAATTTTTCCTCAATGATAATATTTTTAGTGAACCATTACTACTATGATGGTTTGTTATGTATAACCATTCCAGTATGATAGACTTGGAAACGCTACATGGATACTATCATAATGATCATTAACAACTATTAATATGATTTCATATACCGATGATTATATCATAATTACCTGTCTTCTATCAATGCTATGAACTCATGAATCATGTTCCTTGATTTACATGTGATTCATGTCTTATAAAATTACAAAATTTATTTTTTGACTCTTGATTTTTATCTTTATGTTAAGGGTATAATTATCATATTATATAATCTTGGTCTCACTCAATTATTCTCACATTAAATTACAAATAGACATTGATTACTATTATTGAGAATAAGAGATCACACATTTCTATACTTATTTTTCCTATGTTATGATAACATATATTACATGTGATATGTAAAAGAATTATGTTAGTTATATAGAATTTATGTGATATAATGTATAACTCTTAGGAACATATTGTTTTTGTTTCTATGTTTCCAAAGGAACTAGGCCATTATAATCCTCAGGTATTTTTTTTTTTTGTAATTTTAATAATATTAATCTAA
Source organism: Viscum album (assembly GCA_963277665.1). Lineage (NCBI taxonomy): Eukaryota > Viridiplantae > Streptophyta > Magnoliopsida > Santalales > Viscaceae > Viscum > Viscum album. The sequence goes on along the minus strand of OY728153.1, from coordinate 1,415,425,189 downwards.
AAAAATATCTATAGAAGTATGAAAATTTGCGGACCTTATATATCATATGGAAATAAATAATAAAATAGAATATAGGGAATCAATACATTATTTCCGTTAATATAGTGGTGCTGTAAATGGAACATAAATCCCATTTTTTTGGAGGAACCACTAGCAGATTCCTATAAATAACGTGTATTAATAATCATATCTTATTTATCATAAAATTGTGTGGGAACATCTTATTTTGATAACAAATAGAATTATAAATAACTTCATGAATCCCTTAACATCATAGAGTATATATCTTTTCTAGAATCATATATTTGATAAGACATAAATACTAAAATTTTATAATTATATTATTAGATATATGTCACAAACCAATTCATTTTAGGATGATATAGGACCAAAAATAATTATAAAATAATCATTCATATTCATGGATTCCATTTGGTCTTGAAAAAATTATGAAATTTAACATCCCATTTTTAACCTATTGAATTGTGATGAGTTTCCTAAAATACATCCCTAGAGTATGATAGATGTGATCTAGAGAAATTGGTTGTATTGTAGCTTCAAAATCCCCCTTGTCTAATATAACTTGCATCATTGTTATTTACATATATTTAATCAATTCCATTTTATGATCGTGGGATAAATCAGTTTGAAAAAATAGGTTATACTACCTTTTGAAGGGATCAAAACACTTATTCAAAAACAAATTCATTAAAATTAAATACATTTAGTATAAAAAAATTATAATTGATAATATAAAACAAAGTACTGCTTTTAAGATAAAAATTTCATAAATTAATTAGTTAATTAACAATTGATAACTACTTATAATGGAAATCCATTAAAATCACTTTTTATAATCAAGTCCCATTTTAAAAACATAATTTACTTATGAAATATATATAAAATATCCTATTATTTTTTAAGAATTATTAATTTAAATTTGTTTTATAAAAAATTTAAATCATTTGAAGGATTATTTTTGAATGAAAATTCTTATAACAGTGATAAAATTAGTATAATACTTTTTAGAATGTAGTTTTATTATAATCATAATAGATTATGATTTTTAATCCATTAAAATTACATTATAAAAAATATGAATTCATTTTTTAAAAAAATTTATATTTTAAAAATATATTCTACTTTGGATCCTTGAAATTTATATAATGATTTTTGTAAGAAATGTTTAGTGGAAAACAAAACATCTGATTATAAAAGGTTGGATTTATTTTAATAATTTCAAATACCATTGTCAATAACCCACATAATCTAAAGAGTAAACATAAAATCCTTAAGAAAATGTTGATATGGGTAACATTAAGTTCATATGTGGAACACAAAATTGGGTTTTTAATTTTAATATACAAAATGGGGGATATAGAACATATTATAATGAAATGAAATTTTAGTTAAATGGAACGAATATTAAACTCTGTAATTATATAATTTTTTATGATGATATTTATTATTGTAATATAGTTGAATTAAAAATGAATTCTCTTTATATTTTAATAGATGATACATGTAAAGTCACAGATTTTCCTTGTATTCTTATAGTTATATTTAAATATTACAAGGCAGTGAAATTTGACGGCATTTGATTTCGATGCCCGATGTGCCCAAAACCTAATTTTAATCATTCTTAAGGTATGTTCACTTAATGTGTGAGTGGGAAATCATAACCTTTGAACCGTTTCTTGGAATTGAAATCTAAGGGCACCGTTGAAATCACAGCACTGAGATTTTCTTAATGGATCCTTAAACTAGAACGTAGTGGTTTGATAGAGGAAGTTTGTTATTATGATATTCCTTGAAGATTAATAAAATAAATCTAATTTATATTAAAAATCGTCCAAATAACTTTTAGGTTGTGATAGTTGGGACCACAAGGGGTTGTCGGGCATTTAATGTAGGACACTAAATTCCCAGTTACACAAAAATTTGTAACCAACCTACATACAATTAAGAAGTAACATTAATTGCACCAATTAATGTATCTCTCTTAATTATGTGTTGTAAAGATAACTGCTCTCCTCTCTATTTTTATTTTTTGAATTCATTGGCATGGGGTTTTGTTTTTTGAGATGAGGATTTTGGAGGATAAATTTGACGATGAAAGGATACATCCGGAAAGAATCGAAGATCTTCGTTTGAGTAGCATCGTTGGAGGAATTCTTTGAGATCCACAAACACTGAACTATATTCAAATGTCGGACGCTCTACAATGACTCTCGAGGTAGTGTTATTCCTTGTTTAAATTTCAAGAGTTTTTGAATCTTTTATCTTCTCTATTGTTAAGATCATAATTCAAAGGGCATAGGCTAAACAAAAAAGTATCGGTCCCTCCGCCACATGTTTTATCAGTACATTCTATGAAGGTGAATTTTTGGGTTATAAGGAACCCAAATATGAGGGTCAAGCAACGATGGAGATAACCTGGGGAGTCTGTATGTGCGATCATATGGAAAAACATACCACTGGTGCTGACCCTGTGGCCCATAGAAGTCCACTGGCGTAGCACATGCCATGTGGCACCAGTGACATGCACCAGAAGGTGATGGCGGCGGCCGACACCAGACGACCATAGTGGAGGTGGCACATCGTCATGCATAATATGAGAAGGCCACAACACTAGTTTGCAGTGGTCAATAGGGCCGCCAGCACCGGTAGGCCGCAGATGCGGTGCGGTGTGCCGCAGGAGTAGGATGCCACAACTTTCAGCCGCGGCGGTTGAGCATGGTGGCCGGCACCGGCCAATCGCAGAGGCGGAGTTGCGCACCTCTAAAGATGGTTGTGTCTCAAATCAGTGACAGAGGCAGGGACCCGCACCATGTGGGTCCCATTGAAGACATGGCGGCGCCACATGGCACTATAACTTGATGTCTCGAATGGCTTATCCATTCCCGATAAAAGGGGTAGTTTTCTCCCCCCATAATAGATAGAGTGGGCCCCATTCCCTCTATGCAGGCGGGGTTGGACACCCCCATGGACTTGGATGCATCCTCTTACAGGATGGGTTTTTCCCTCATATGGGCTGGGTTGCGCCTTCCAACGGGTAGGCCACACTCCCCCTGCCGGTCGGGCCGCACCCCCTGTTGGCCGGGCCACGCACCCCAGCAGGGCGGACCCGACTGTGGCCTAGTGGGCCAAGCCTACCATAGCCCAGTCCAACGAGGATGGGCCCTACCAGTGCAGTCCGGGATGGGTTAGACCTAGCCTGGGTCGGGTCAACCGAATCAGGTTGGGTGACCCAAACCAGGTCGGACTAGCCCTGGACCCATCCAGGCCCAGTTTCACATAAAATTCCATAAAAATAAATCCATACATCCAATTGACGAAACATCTACTACCCTATGATCCTTGGAGTGAGAAGTTCCATTTGGTATTCTTCACTTGAATTTGGGAGAAATTTGGATTATGGTCGGCTTGAATCGAACCTGATTCCAACTGGGCCCTCAATACTAAAGCCCTTATAACTCACAGACCTGTCAGCCGATTGATGCATCGTCTGTCATTATGGAACCCTTACGACATTTTGGTCCTTTGGGTTACTCTTATGTGGAGATTATTTGTGGTCAAGGTATGACCAATTTCTGTAGTAGCAAATTTATAGAACACGAGCACACTGGGTGTAGGGAATGCTGTGGCTGGCTATCTTTGAAGTGGTAACCCTATCTGGATCAACATCATAGCAACCCGGTGTGGATGAACATCGTATCTACCCATCAAGGACCAGTTTTAATGTGTCCCATCGTGGATCGGCATCTAGAGACCCTGTGTGGATCAGTATCTAGACACATTGTGTGGAACAGTATTCCAGTGATCTTGTGTGGATTAATATTACAATGACACAATGTGAATCAACATTCTAGCTACCCTATGTGGATCTAAAACATCGTGACCTAACAAGGACCAACCATACAATGGCCCGTCATTGATGATTGAATTACTTCTAATAGTGTATCGATAATATTACTACTTCTTTGTGGATTAGTTTTGGGTATTCTAAACGGAATAAAATGATATAGCTTTAGACTAATAATCTATATTTCTTAATCATTGAGTTGTATAGCTTGTGTGAGATGGCTATTGCCTTTTTTCGTGATGATTGAGGTCTTACTTGTGGTTTTTGGTTTGTGGGACTCTGAGAGACATTTAGGTGTGTTGGGGACACTACTATGTATTGTTATACTCACCCATGCACGGGCTTCTACTGCCCATTATTGTGCCTTGTACCGATGATTGAATGCTTTGAATGAGGTTTGGGAGCAAGGACTGGATGGTGCTCAGAGGTGGACCTCTAGACGGTGCGTGCCACAGTGGCGACTGACCATGATTTGTACCTACCCTTCATGTAGGATCCTTGGAGGAAAATTCTAGATCTTTTTTTCTGTTTCTGTTGTACTTTCCAGTTGGTCTTGTATTCCAACCCCTTTACTTATAGTTATCACCTTTATTTACATTCATTACACATCGTTTTACTACTAATGTTTAATTACATGGGTCGTGCTCGTTCTATTCTTGGACTGTCTATTTGAAGTTTTAAAAAAATGGCTTCCCATTTTTCAGGTATATGAATTTCGGTCCTAGTCGCCAACCCTCGGTCTACGGAAGGCGTGCTTAGGGTAGTGATGGAACATGAGTCGAGGGATGGGTTTTTGCATATTGGTATCATAGGAGTCGGTTCTACCAAAAAACTATGACATTGTTTCTTTAATAGAGAAACAATGTTATGTGTTTTGAGTGTGGTTTAGGTTCGGGGAGTCCAATTTCGGTGTGGCGGCCAACGTACCCATACACCTAGTCCTTGAATTCGGATATCTTACTTGGTACATGAAAATAATTATTTTGTGTGTTTTTCAAATATGTCTACATTGATCTTTTTATATAAACTAGTCGTGTATAACATATTGATTGCAACACAACTGTTTTCTTTCGGGATATGGCCACATAGACATCCATCCAGGATTCCAGAGAGGGTACATGATGATGTCCCACCATGTGACGAGGCTTCATTATAGGGCCCTCTTACTATGTTAGAACCTTCGGGGTGGTGTACCAGCAACACCACTACCTTTTGGGAAGTCATTTCCACTAGCCCCACCAACAGATGGTGCACACTGACTAAGCGTATAACACGAGTTTCAATGGTAGAGCCCTCTGAGGTTCCAAGGTGATATAGATTTTCAGGTTCCTGTGGACTGGATGGTGGTTGTGGCTAGAGTTTTTTTCCTAGTAAGGACACCAGCTGACTAGATGGTGATCTAAGCTGCTAGTATTTTATATGGTGAAAAAGGGATATTGTGGAGCATGATGCTCCAGAAACACGATGAGGAGACCCTCCCATAGGAAAATTTTGAGGGCCTCATCAGGGCAGAGTTAGTTCTAGAAACACAATGCTCTGTGTGTATACAATAGTTGCTATTCATATAGTAGGATATCCTAACTGTGGCCGAGTACTTGACGAGGTTCACCAACCTCTTGCGCTACTCTACAAACATGGTGTGAGACCCATTCATTAGGACTCAGTCCTTCGAGAAGGGACTCTAATGGGATATTAGAGCTTTGATGGTATCTCTTTGAATTTAAACGCATGCTATAGTACTGGAGAGACCAATCTTGGTATAGAGCTCCCTTGCTGAGCAGACACCGAAAACGAGACCCATCACCAGGAGACACCAAGTAGAGTCATCTATAGATGGTTGTTGGCAGATGACATAGAGGTTAAAGCAGACCAGACCATCTGGTGGAAGACCACAAGATGTAGGGGCAGAGGTGTTATGATCATGAGGTAGAGAAGGCCCATAGAGGCAAAGATTGTGCATCACGTGTGGTGGATAGGGTCACATGGCTTGCGAATATCTGACTAGACACACCAAAGACCTACAGACGGTCGAGGGACCGCTGAGGAAGTGGTATTGATTCAAGAAAAAAGGTCCACTTTTAGTAGGCATATGTGGCAGTGGAGCATGTCGTATAGCAGGAGGTGGGGGTGTTTTGAGATTCTACCACAACCTCCTCTAGGTGGTCCACCTCGACAACTTGGAGCACGTGGACATGGGTGAGCTTAGCTCCAGGAAGCTGATGCCTACAAACATGCTGCTCTAGAGTTGATTTGAGGAACGATATGTTTTTTATCCACCTTAGCTTTAGTAATTATTGATATATATGCCAGTCACTCTTGAATTTCCACTTCCCGCATTCGAAGCTTGGAGATTCCGATGGATCCATTGGCTCAATCCTTGTAATTAGAGACTGATACGGGAGATGATTCATTGATTACAAATAGGGGCCGGTAGTGTGAGCATACTCTAGGAGGAGATACCATCAACTGGGCTCTTCAAGTAGTGATATTAAGGCCCTATAACACCATCTTTGGTATGGACTGCTTGTCTACAGTCCATTCACATATTGAATGAATTAGGAATAGAGTGAGGTATGTTCATGGGGATGGGACCTGTTTTTCCATCACCAGTGAGAAGGGATCCTTTGAAATAAATAATGGGCTTTCCCAGATGAGGGTGCATCCAATTGCACATCCGTTGGATTACCTTACCCATGAAGTATTTTATGTTGATAGTATGAGATATCCTATAGTAGTAAACCAGTATTCTGATATCTTCCCTAATAATGTTATGGGAATACCACCTCTTATAATGGTGGACTTCTACATCAACACATACCATGGGATGAAATCAATATCTATAAAAGCATATAAGATGGATCTCGCAGAACATCCTAGGTGATGGGTACAACTGGAGGACTTGCAGAGGAAGGGGTATATGAGGCCAATGATTCTCTATGGACAACCCCAATTTTGTTCACCATGAAGGCAGACAAATGTTTGATGCTGCATGCGGAATATATATTCCTGAACTTGGTGATTGTTTGGAAAAAGTGTCCACTTCCAAGGATTGATGATCTATTTGATTAACAGAAGGGAGCTCATTGGATTTCGAAGATAGACCTCATATCAGACTATCATCAGGTCTTGGTACAAGATTAGGATGCGAAGAAGACGTCCTTCAGTTGTCGGTATGACCACTATGAGTTCTTGGTTATTCCATTATTTGGAACCATTACCCCTAATGTTTTCATGGGACTCATTAAAAGGATATTCCAACCATACCTCTATTGCATTGTGGTTGTCTTAATTGATGACATCTTGATATACTCGGTGTCAAAAGAGGAGAATTGTAATCATCTGATGATAGTTTTGGATACACTACGATATCACTGACTATATGGTAAGATATCGATGTACCAATTCTGGATATGGTAGGCCCACTTTCTAGAAAATGTTATATCAGAGGCTGGATTGGTAGTTGATGTGGCGATGATAGAGGTTATGCTAACTTAGGATCCACCCAGGAGTGAGACCATGGTGCAGAGTTTCCTGGGGTTGGTTGTGTAGTACTGGAGATTCATACCTGAATTTTACAGAGTTAAGTCACCCTTTTCAGTGTTGATGAAAAAGGGAAAAACCTTCGTGTGGATGGAGAGATTCTAGCAGAGTTTTCAAGAGATGAGGCAGAGACTGACGAGTACCCCCATCTTGAGGATACCAAAATAGGGAGTTGCATATGTAGTATACTGTGACGCATCAGAGACCAGACATGGATGTTTCCTGATATAGTAGTGTGCATTGATCACTTATGGATGATGACAGTTGAGACAACTTGAGCAGAACTATGCTACCCATGACCTGGAGTTAGCAGTTGTGATCCTCACCTTGAAGATGCGGTGACACTACATGATGGTTTAATAGTTTACTATTTACTCTGATCACAGGAGTCTCATGTATATATTTTCCCAGAAGGACCTAAACCTAAGACAATAACGTTGGCTAGTGTTTCTCCAAGACAATGACTATGAGATAGTATACACTCATAGGGAGGAGAATGTAAGACCAGAAACACTCAGTAAGAGGTCTAGTCTACAGATGCTATGTGAGGTGACAGAGTAGCTAGCGACATTTCGATCCTTTATGGACAGAGATAGAGTAGCTTACCTCCAATGTATGACTATCACTCCCCCACTTATTCAGTGAATTAGGGATGCACAGCTTGGGGACCTTAACAACTAGGCTCAACATGCTCATATATCCTTAGGACATGCACCTGATGGATTTTATGAAGGTGGGGAGCATACCATCCTATTCAAAGAACACACCATGGTACTTGTGGTACTATAGGAGGACGTTTTGAAATCATTTCATACATCCAATCTGGTAGTACTTCCTAGTGTGGCGAAGATGTACCAAGACCTCTCGAATCGACACTAGTGGGTATTGATGATGAAAGAAGTAGAAAATATTGTTTCACGATGCCTCACTTTTCAGCAATTGAATGCCAAGAATTAGGTTCCAGCAAGATTAGCGCAACCATAATAGGTACTAAAGTGGATGTGTGAGGGTATTTTCCATGGATTCAGTGATAGGAGCACCATGTACGTCCAGGGGCATGAGTGCATCTGGATGATCGCTGACCAACTCAGCATGTCTTCCCACTTCCTACCCATCAAAGAGTAGGGATCAGTAGAGGGAATGGGATGCCACACTGTACAAGGGATTTTACATCTTCATGAGTTTCCATCAATGATCGTCTCTCACCGTGACACATGTTTTACATCCCAACTGTTGAAGGGATTAAAAAAGGCATTTGGGAATTAGCTACATTTGAGCAATGCCTTTCAACCTCAAATGGATGGTCGAATAGAGCGAACTATACATACACTTGAGGACATGATTCTTGCATACATCCTAGATTTTTGGCCCTAGTTGGGAGGATCACTTTCCCTTTGGGGGGGGGGTTCACGTACAACAACCAAAATCACTCCACCATCAGTTTGGCACCGTTGGTGGGCTTATAGAGTCGACCATGTAGATCACCTCTATGCTGGATATATCCATGGGAGTCAGCACTTATGGGTCTAGATTTGGTACATGATATGACTAAGAAAGTGAAAATCATCCATGAGTAGATGAATACTGCACAGAGTAGGCAGAAGTACTATGCCGATAAGAGACAAAGACCATTGGAATTTTAAGAGGTAGTCCATGTTTTCTTATGGGTCTCACCTTGATGAGGTTTGTGGATATTTATCTAGTGCAACAAGACATCATATAGGTTCATCGGACCCTTTCATTTTTTGAACATAGTTGGGAGGTGGCGTATCACCTAGCTCTTCCCCTGAAGATGCATGAGGTGAATGAAATTTTCCATGTGTCACAATTGAGGAAGTATGTGCATGATCCATCACACGTTATTGACTGTGGAGAGCATGACATTGATTAGGGGTGACAATTATAATGGTTTCAATGGAGATAGAGGATCGACTAGAGTGGGTCCTTTAGGGATGATCGATACCTCTGGTGTGCATTCACTGGTAGCACGGGAACCTCCAAGAGATCACATGGGTGCGGGGGGCTTAGATTCTTACTTAGTACCCCCACTTGTTCTCTTAGACATTGTTATGGATTTCAGGGATGAAAATCCCTAAGGTGGGGAGAATGTAAAGACCCTGATTTTCCATGTAATTTTTTAATTATATGGAACTATTCCGATGCTGCAAAATTTGATGACGTTTGATTCAGACGCCCAGTATACCCGAAATGGAATTTTAAACATCTTAAGGTACATTCAGCAAACGTGCAAGTGGGAAATCCTAACTTTTGAACCGGTGCTCAGAATTGAAATATGAGGTCATCGTTGGTCTCAATGTGCCAGTATTCGCTTAAGAGAGCATTAACCTTGTCCATAGTGGGTTAAGAGAGGAAGTTGGTATTTGTGGATTTTGTGGAGGATTAATAAAATAAATATAATTTATTTTAAATTTCTTCCACCACCCATTTAGGTTTTGGTTGAGGGGATCAAAATGGGTGGTCGGGAATTTAATGCTTGACATTAAAGTTCTTGTAAAATAAAAATGTGTAACCACCCTACATACAATTAAAGAGGATTATTAATTTCAAAAATTAATGAATCTCTCATAATTGTGTGTTGTTATGATAACTCACCACCTCTATCTATATTTTTTGTTTTTTAATTCATTGGAAAAGGGGGTGTTTTTAGCCAGTAGGATTTTGGAGGAGCCTCTTGATGTAGAACAGATCCATTATGTAAGAACTGAAGATTTTCATTTGAGAAGCATCGTTGGAGGCATGCTACAGGATCAACGAACACCAACACATCTTCAAATACAGGACACTCATCAATAACTCTGGAGGTATGGTTTTCCCTTGTTTAAATTTTAGGAAATTTTTAATCTTTTATCTTCTCCCTTGTTATGTGGAAAACACAGAGGGAACAAAACAAACGAACAAGGCTCAGTATCAAAACTAGTTGTTTTATCTTTTCATTATATACAGGTAAATTTTTGGCTTTGACGGAACCCAAATCTTCATGTCAAGAAGTGAAAGAGACAACCTCAGGAGTCAATTTTTGTGATGGAATTTAAAAAACAGACCATCAGAGCTCACACAGTGGCCCACGAAAGACCGCTGGCGCGACACCGTTGTGGCGGCATCAGCTACCATTGTCGGCTGGCAATGGCGGCTACCGGCCCCAACCGACCATGGTTGAGGTGGCGCACCGTCATGCGCCACAGGAGAGGGTCATGGCACTAGGCCCTGTCGGTCAATAGGGAGTCTGACACCGATAGGCCATATAGGATGTGAGGCCCACCATTGCGCGCTGTAGGGGGAGGAGGCCATGATATTAGTACCGGCGTGGTTGAGTAGGGAGGCTAGCACATGCATGCCACGGAGGAGGAATGACACTCCATCCCATGCCAGGGGAGATGGTTGTGGCTCGAAGTTGTGGAGAATGAAGGGACCCACACACTGAGGGTCTCGCAGGTGACCAGGTGACATGATGGGGAGCATCTGCTAAATGCCTCAAATGACATAGCTATTCGGGAGAAAAGGGGGGAGCGTTCTCCCCCTGTGCCAGCTCAGTCGGGTCCTGCTCCATCCATCAGGCTGAGCCACACCCCAATACATGATGGGTTTCACCCTCCTATGGGCTAGGATTTTCCCCCTATGGGCCAAGCCGTGCTAACCTTTTGGGTCGGGTCGCCCCCCCCCCCCCCCCCCCCTACGGACCGGGCCACAGTCCCCTCACCAGCCGGGTCGAGCCCCCTTGCGGATCGAACCACGATAGCCTTGTCGGTCGGGCCGAGCCTATTGCAACCCAGTCCTGCCAGGCTGGCCCAGACTGGTTTTTTATGGGCTGGGTCGGACCCTAGCCAGGTATGGTCATCCCGAACTAAGTTGCTTCAGCCCAGACCGGGTTGGTTAGGGTTGGTCCAACTGGGACAGAACGGACCCATACCCATCTAGGCCCAATTTCACTTAAAATTCCATAACATCAAATCCAGACTTTTTTTGGATGAACAGTATGCAGTGCTGAGATCCGATGAGTGAGACGAGACTTTTGGTTCACTCAAATCAAATTTTGATGAATAATGGAGTATTATTGGGTTGGATCGATCACAAATCCTATAAGGTCCTCTGTACAAAAACTTATAACTCACAGATTGGGCATCCGATTGACACATCGTCTGTCATGTTGGAACCCTTACGACATGGCATTCCATTGGGTCACTCTTTTGTGAAACTATGTGGATGTCGAGGTACGACTAATTTCTCGAGGATAAAATTCTACGGAACTCGAGCGCACCAAGTGTGGGGAATAATATGGCTGACTGTCATTGAAAAGTAGTCCCTCTGTGGATCAGAATCAATAAGACCATCTGTGTATTATCATAATGGATACCTAATAAAGACTAGTTTTAGAGTGGACCTATGATGATCATCGTCTAGAGACCCTTTGATCATCAATATCGAGTGACCACTTTTGGATCAGAATTCCTACGACCCTGTGGGGATCAGCATTACAACGACCCTTTGTGGATTAGAAATCTAACGACCCTGTGTGGATCAGAAGTATCATGACCCTATGAGGACCATACTTACATTGGACATTCATAGAATATATACATACTTCCAAAAGCGGATCGATAATTGAACAACTTCTTTGTGGATTTTTTGTGGTACTTCTAAATAGAATACGATGATATTGCTTAAGACTAATAATCTATATTCCAGATTATTGAGTTGTATATTTGGTGTGATATTATTATTTCTTTGTGATTTTTGATTGAGGTCTTTCTTGTGGTTTTATCATTTGTGGAACTTTGAGACACCTTTGGGGGTCTCAGAGTCCCTATTGAGTATTGTTATACTCACCACTACACGAGCTTTGCCAACACCAAGTTGTGTCTTGTGAAAGAAACAAATATCTTTGACCATGGTTTGGGATCCAGGACTAGATGGTAATCAGAGAAGGACCATTAGACGTGACGTTCTATAGTGACGACTGACCATGAGTTGTACCTACCCTTCGGGTAGGAGCCTTGTAGGATGATTCCAGGAGAGTTTTTTATGTTGTTGTTGTACATTCCATTTGAGCTTTTATTCTACCCCCTTTACTTACAGTACTCACTATTTTTTTACGTTCAATAAACATCTTTTTACTACTATAGTTTTACTAGGTGTGGTGGTATCATTATATTCTAGGACATAGTGTTTATAGGTTTAAAGGTAATGCGTCCCGTTTTTCAGGGATTTGCATTTCGGAGCTAGTGGCCAACACATGGCCTTTGGATGGCAGGCTTGGGGTAGTCATGACACATGTCCTATGGGATGGGTTGTGAGACTACTTGTAAATAAAATAATAGTGATTAAGAAACCATTCTTGGGTGAAAAATGTTCTTCAATCGATGTTATTAATCAAAGAAATGGGATTTTAGTTATCTAAATTCTTTATGAGTTTAATATCATTAGAATTGAAAACCATAAAAAAGGGTAATAATTATATATGTGTAAAACATTATATATTCTGAAATATTTCATAAAATAAATCCATGGAAAATATTTATACTCAAAAAAAATGGTGGAAACTTTTGAATATGCATGATATCTAAATGAAAAAAATTCCAGATGCAAAATCTGTACCAAACTTGATATCCTAAAAATAAAAAACCATTTAAATTATAAGAAAGATATTTGTTTTCAAACACCATAAATTACATTAATAGGTTATAATAAACCTATTTGTTAGTAATCATGCCAAATTATAGAAATTATGTTGCATAATATGAAATATTTCTCATGAAATAAAATTTCAGACAATGAAATCATTACATGGAATGTAACACTCTAAGATTTTATGAGAATTATTCTTTTTATTTCATTGATATCTTTTTTTGTATGCTTCACCAAGATTATCTTGTGCTATACGCAACACCATATTATCTTGTATTATATGAAAACACTACTCTTGGCTTGTGGTGAACGCAAGAGCAACCTTCCTCAATAGCGTGTGTTGTACAAAATACGGAGTTTCACTAAACAACGATATATTTTTATAAAATTATTATGAACTAGATGATATGAATATTATAAATAAAATTTTTTATAATGTGACATTATAATTCATCTTACACATTTTATAAAACATGATATGAGAACAAAATAATTTTTTGTGTAAAATAAGTATTTTTCAAAAACTGCAGTTTTGTAGCCTTTTGATGGAACACCCACATTAAATCTATTTGTTGAAATGTTTATAAGTTAGAATTTACAAAATAAACTAATTAATTGTAATAAGTATATAAAAAATTACTTTTGATAAATTTTTTATAATTTTCTATTAACATTCATATTTTGATGAATAGTAAAAATATGAAAAATTTTAATTAAAACCCACTTTTTTCATCAATATAATTTATATGGTTAAATAATAATATTGAATGGTTTATACTTTTAAATAGAATATATTTTTACCAATAAATATATTTCAAGTCATTATTAGTAATTTAACATTGAATTCATAGTTAAAAACTTTTCAATCTTTGACAATGTTTTAACTTTTAAAACCCGTTTTCTTAACAATGAGATTAATTTTAATTTAATTACTGTATCTTCTGTGTTTTGAATTTTGGAAGATTCATTGAATATTTTGATTCAGTGGGTCTAAATTATGTTAATAGGTTGCTTTTTTTTTGATATTATGAATAGTAACTAAGGTAATTTTTATTAACAATAGTTAAAGGTAAATCAAGAATTAAGGGTAAAATAAGATTGTAAAACTACCCTAACAACTGAAAAAAATACTATTGGATGAAGAAAAGTCAACCCACATCACCTAATGGTAGTAATATATTCATTTAATGGTATTTGGACCAAGAAAATTATATAATTATTATTAAAACCAAAGACAGGGACAACATGTCAATCTCTTATATCTTATAAGTGTAATAATTTAAATTTAATGATAAAATACATAAAACAGCATACATGAACAGTATCCAGAAATATAATAAAAATATCTACATTATTTTTATTAATTTAAAATTTTGATGAATTAAATAATTATCATTAATTATGACACAATAGTAATGTTGAAATTATTTTATTTATAGAAATATCAAATAAATCGTTTTAAAAATATTAAAATAAATATTATATTAACTATATAATGTTCCCCATGAGTTTTATACATAAATACGATATTTTTTAAAGCTATTTAATCTTGTAGATAAAACATATCTTCAATGTGGAATTTATTTAAATTCAAATAAATGAATAGTGTAAAAATTGACAATATTGTTATTTTATAAAAATAACATATTATAAAATTGTTTAAAAATAAAAAAAATATTTAAAAATTACAAATTTAAATTTATATGGCTTAAAATTCCATAAAATATACAATTGTGGAAAATTTAAAACCCAAATGTAATTATTTATAACAATTTAAAATTTACAATATAATTACCACAAATAAAATTAAATAGAATAAATAAGGATAAATCAGGTGGATAAGCTTTAAAATAATATCCCAACATGTCTAAATTTTATTTGATGATGATATTACAACCATATCTCATATAATAATAATATTTGAGTAATTTTTGGAGGTTTCTAAGTGGGGTTTTAGTTTATTATAAATCAATATTTTAGAGGATTTCAAAAGTTACCCTCTCCTCTCTTATAAAAAATCGTCTCCTCCCACTCCTCCTCACACGATTTTGAGCAATAATGCTCAGAAAAACCCTTGAAATTTATCTTCTTTACTCCATAAAAACAAACTATAGGTCCTTGTATTCTTCAAAGACCAACTTTAGTTCCCTATGAGGTGGTTTAGAAGAGGCGTGTTGAAGAAGAGTTACTATCCTTTACCAATTATTTCAAATTTATTTCTTCTTATACTCCTTATTCTATAATTGTTTCATTATAAAGAAATAAAATCAGTATCACTCAAATACTAATATGTTATTCTATATATTAAACAACCTTATTTCACCCTTATATCCATCCTATGGAAAACAAAATCACCTCGTGTGCATACGTACGAAATACCGTCTCCACGCAGTGGTGTAATCCGTTTTCCACCAGCACCATACTTGGATGGGTATAATGGTGTAAATAATAACTATATATGGTTATTATAACATGATAATAATTCTAAGATATTATATCATCCACTTAAATTTCATTCTATAATTATGCAAACGATATCATCGGTGGTGCGTACATAAGAATTACCATATCCACAACGCGATGAGATTCAATATCTATGTTAACCATTCAAGAATGAATATAAAGTATATATAATAAATTATCATTAAAAAGTTTAGATAATAATTATACAATATTTATTTATATGTTATTTACTTAGTTCCATTAAATTTAATAAGGAAACGAAAACAATGTTCATATATACGTACGACCTACCGTCTCCCGGAATGGTGTATTTCATTCCATTTATCGATCTATCATATATATTTATATACTGAATATTTATTATATATAAATCATGGTTTACATTTTGGAATTATGTAAATCCATTTATAAGTAACAACATCGAGAACAAAAAGTCCAAACACGTACAATTAATGAAACGATTTTACCCAAAACATTACTTTAAAATGGAATTGACAAAAGAATGAGTAATATAATGTCATAAGTGAATGAAATATGATATAATAAATATTATTATGGTTATGTTACAAGTTAATAAAATGTTTAAATCCACTATATAGAAGTCTCAGACACATATGGAAGAAATTGGACATAAGGTAAGGGATAATTATTCCAATCTTGTTCTTATCTGAAATTGTTTGTTAGTAAGTATTTACCGGGATTATGTTTATCATCCATGTAAATGATTTCTAAAATTTTTTCATAAAAATTATTACTATTCTTCCATGTAATTTTAAAGTAATTTTACACTTTTTTTCTTTTACCAGATTGTATGGAAGTAATCATTCCTTTGTTTACCATATAAGGTACTTTTGGACATTTCCGGAAAAAGTATGAGAGGAATGTTTTTATAATTTATATGGTGTCAATTGATTTTTATGGTTTCATAATTCCTTATTCACATGATTATTCCTCTATAAGAATTCATGATTATTTTTAACACAAGTTATTTTCTTTTAAAATTTCATGGTATTTTGTGAAAAGTGAATGATTTTGAAGAAGAAAGGATATATTCCTCAAGAATTAATTTCAACTGTTTTATCAAAATTTTTTTCCATATATGATGAAATTATTTAGTATTTTTATGTTTCAAGTATAATGCCTATATTATTTACATGGTATGATTTCTATTATGATGAAATGATCTCCAATTGTTTTATATGTATTATGTTATGATGGGATGATGTTTATGAATCCCATTTTATTTTTTCGGTTATGATGAATGATTTATGTTTATTTTGTTGCACACGAAAGAATTATATCATTAAGAGGTGGGTGGGACTTATATATCCCTCCAATTCATTGGGTAAAGATTTATATCTCATGATTTAAACATGGATTGAATGTCCAGTAAATCCAGTTCAGTAATACAGGGCTTGAACAACAAGTAAACAAAGTTTATTAAGGGACTTTGTCCACTATGATGGTCTTGGTAGCAATGCCTTGGCTACTATAGCAATAATATCATGTGATTAATGGTTTTCTATAATTAAATGTTTTATTACCATGATATATTTTCATGATTCATGTTTCATTATGATTTATTCCATATGTACCGCCATGTTTTATGTCAATGATCAAGATATTTATGTTTAATCATTATGTTCATGTTTTTAAATTAAAAATTATATGGTTTATTTTATTTTATATATACATAACCTTACTGAGAATTTGAGCTCACCCTTTATAAGTATTGTTTTCCCCAGGATTTAACAAAAGGTTTTAGATAAGAAAAAAATCGGGAAGACCTTTATGGGATATGTTGAAGATCTTTCACCATGACTAAAAGATGTTGTTCCGAGTTTAAAAAGTCACCAAACTATTATGGTCCTTGGGTGTCTGTTTTTGATACCTATTAAGTATTCCAAAAAATTAATCTAATGTCTATTTATGTCAATCATGGTCTCTATAGTTGGTATCAGAGTGAAGGTTTAGTTAACCTTTAGAAACTAAGATTAAAAAAAATTAGTGAGATCCTTAGAGATATTAATAAGGTATGTCTAGGGATGTCCCTAAGGTTATGTATAATAATAGGTAATAGTCCTAGAATTATGGTAACGATCATAAAATTAAGCCTAAGATCATAGATATTGAAGGTACAACCCCTTTATTATGTAGTTTTCCTTGAATGATTTTTGACTCTCACACTATTCATTTTGGGTTTTAGAAAATGGTTGGAAACAAGAAGATTCATGTTCCTGGAGAATATGATGGAAAATGGAATGATATTTTTCGTGATCAAGAAAATGAAACGGGATTTAGAAGGTGAAACATAATTATTATGAATAATAAAAAATCTCATAATATCATCAATAATCTCAACGTTGGTATGTTTACTGACTCAGTTAATTAGAGAAAGATGGAGTTTTATTATGATCATAAAGGAAAAAATGTTCAATTTTACTCTTTTAAATCATTTGGGAAGAGACAGCAAGGAAAATGTTTCAAAGGAACTGGAAGATGCTCTAGGTGTGGAAAAGATAAAAACAATGCTAGTAATTGCAAAGGAAAGGGTTCAGTTAACACTTTGGAAAAGGATAATGGTATTCCTAAGACCTCAAAATAGATAAACGTTTTAAATGTGGAATATACGGGCATTATGAAAACCAATTACCTGTGGAAAAATCTCTTGACGAGAATCATCATGGTTGTTTGGATAGTATTTATGTTTATGATGATGATGAGACTACAAATTATATATGAGATGAAATAAGTGTTGTGGAATAAAATGATGAAGCTTTGTTAATGGTCTAAGAAGGTAGTGGAATGACATTATGTTTATCAAGAGTAATGTTGTATTGGTAATTTAATGGTACTATCGAATAAAGAAACATCTAAGGACTATTCCACTATTGTTTTTCGGAATGAATTTGAATGTGTATGTTGAATTGTACCGGTAAACATGAAATTTTATTCAGATATTTTTGGATAGAAGATGATATGCACATAATGAATGGATATAGAGAAAATAATATGTATGACAGTATTAATGAGTTCATGACTGATATAAGGACAAGGTGACATCATGGTTTGAGTATAATTTTTTTTTGGGATTTCGGTATGTGGAAATAATTAACTTTTTACATAATTAATATTTTCACTAAGGTTCTATGGTAATTCATGTTTTAAGAGAATACATGATTAAAGTATTTGCATGTTTGGAATGTGACCAACAAAAAGATATATATTATGATATATGGGGGATAAATGATTGTCTTCACATGCTTGGTAGATGACATTTTTAGTAATCATTTTTTTTTCTACTATGAGATTGGATAAAAGTATTTTGGATAAGTCTAATGAATGGAATGTATTAAGCTGTACATTAGAAAGTATTGTTTAAGGAATGAACTTTTTGATATTATTTATGAAATGTTATAATAGTATAGTTTTAGAAAAATTCCAACCCGTAGGATGGGCGACAACGCATCGCGTCGGACAAGGATGAGCGAATCGAACCCACAACATATGTGCCACAGGCATTTATCTCCTACCAATATTCAATAGGAAGTACATAGTTAGTAGAAATAAGTTTTATTTTATAAAGTGTTCTGATAGATGATGTATAAGAACGTTTTGAGAACCATATATGATTATTATCACCCTATATGGACTTATGTATATTTAATAACATTTTGTAACCATTTGATTAAGATATATAGAATAACCTATAATTATATCACAAGATCTACTAACACTTCAAGAATTTAAAAATTAACTTTATTTCATTAAATAATAGATGAAGTGGAAATTGTTCATGGAACGACCAACGATGATATTACACTGAAATCAAGTAAGTATTTCTCCTTTGGAAAAAATCCATCATCTTTAGGGAAGTGATATTAAAAACCAAAAATGTTTTCCTAGTACCCTCATACCCGATGAATTAGAAGGTACCTTAGATCATAACAAATTTATGGATTTGTGATTATCAGTTTTTCATAGCAATGTACTCTACCAATCTTTATCAGAAGTTGATGGTTATATTTCTCTTCCATATCCATGTTTTCACCAATATTGTCCTATATGGAAACATGGTGTTGAGATACTTTGGGTGACCCTTATGATTCAAACATTCCTTTTAAAAATTAAATTTTAGTAATCATTTTTACAATGTGGGTTTCGATTAAAGGAACTATAACGTAGTAAACCATTTATAACCCTAATGAATTTCATCGGCAAAATTCATTTTAAGGGGGGTAGAATGTAACACCCCGACATTTCATGTGAATTATTATCTTTAATTTCTTTGATGTCTTTTGTTGTATGTTTCTCTAATATTATCTTGTACTATATGCAATACCATATTATCTTTTTTTATACGCAAACACTATTCCCGTCTTGTGGTGCACACAAGAGAAACCTTCCTCAATAGCGTGTGTTGTAAACAATACCAAGTATCACTATAAAACGATATATTTTGATAATATTATTAGGAACATTCCGTTATGAATAGTATAAACCAAATTTTAGATTTTCTAACATTATAATTCATCTTACACATTTTATAGAACATGTTATGAGAACAAAATAATTTTTTCAGGAAAAATATGTATTTTTAAAAAAATGTAGTTTTGGTGCCTTTTGATGGCGCACACACAATAAATATTTTTTTTTGATATGTTTATAAGTTTAATTATACAAAATAAACTTATTTATTGAAATAACGATATAATAATTTACTTTGGATAAATTGTTTATATTTTTCTGTTAACTTTCATATTTTGATGAATAGTAAAATACGCTAAATTTCAATTAAAAACAACTTTTTTCATCAAGATAATTTATATAGTAATATTATAATATTTAATGGTTTAAAATTATAAGTAGAATATATTTTTAACAATAAATATAATTCAAGTCATTATCATTAATTTTAGATTGAATTTATAGGTAAAAAAAATTCAATCTTCGATAATGTTTTAACATTTGAAACCAGTTTTCTTAACAAAGGGATTAATTTAAAATTAATTACTGCAAATTTTGTGTTTTGAATTTTGAAAAGTTGATTCCATATTTGGATTCCAATTTTCAAAATATGATAATATATAACTTTTATTTTTTTTGATATTGTGAATAGTAACTACGGTAATGTTTATTTACTTCAGTTAAAGGTAAATCAGGTAATTAAGGGTAAAAAGAGATTATAAAATTACCATAACACATGAAAAAATTATATTGGATGAATGAAAGTTGACCCATATCACCTAATGGTAGGCATAGATTCATTTTATTGAATTTGGACCATGATAATGATATAATTATTATTAAAACCAATGTGACAACTTGTCACTCTCTTATATCTTATAAGTGTAATAATTTTAATTTTGTGATAAACTTCATAAAACATCAAACATGAATAGTCTCAAGAAAGCTAATAAAGTTATATATATCATGGGAATTTAATTATAATTTTTTGGGATTAAATAAATATCATTAATTATGAGACAATAGTGATGTTGAAGTTATTTTATTGATTGAAATATCATATATATGGTTTTAAAAATATTAACTTTAATATTATACTAACTATTAAATGTGCTCCATGAATTTTCTAGACAATTATGTATTGTTATAAATCTATTAAATCTATTAGTTTGAACATATCTTCTATGTGTATTTTATTTAAATTCAAATAAATGAATAGTGTCAACATTGACACTATTGTTATTTTATAAAAATAACATATTATAAAATTGTTTAAAAAATCACAAAAATATTTAAAAATTATAAATTGATATTTAAATGGTCTAAAATTTCATAAATTATACAATTATGGAAAATTCAAAAAACATAAGTAGTTATTTATAGAAATTTAAAATTTAAAATATTATTTACGCAAATAAAATTAAATAGATTAAATAAGGATAAATCAAGTTGATAAGGTTTAAAATAATTTCCCAACATGTCTAAATTTTATTGGTTTATGAGATTACAACCCTATATCATCTAATAATCGTATTTGGGTCATGTTTTGAGGTTTTTATCAGGGGTTTCAGTTTATTATAAATTAATATTTTAGCGGTTTCTAAAAGTGCCCCTCTCCCCTCTTATAAAAAGGCACCTCCTCCCTCTCCTCCTTACACTATTTTGAGCTTTCATGCACCACCAATCCCAGAAAATTCACTTCTACCCTTCCCTAAAAACATTCTATAGGTCCTAGTATTCTTTAAAGATCATATTTAGTGCCTTAAGAGGAGGTTTAGAAGAGGCGCGTCGAAGAAGAGGTAATATCCTTGACTGATTCATTAAAATATATTTCGTCTTAGACATACTATTTATTATTTTTTTAAATATAATTTAATAACATTAGTATCAATAATATACTATTATACTATTATAAATATGAAACAACCCTATTTCACCATTCTATCTATACTATGGAAAATGAAATCACCGCGCGTGCGTACGCACAGAATACTGTCTCCACACCTTGGTGCAAACTGTTTTCCACCACCACCTTACATGGATTGGTATAATGGTGTAAATAATAACTATATATTATAATTATTACATGATACAATTTCTATGAAATTATATCATCGACTTCAATTCAATTCCTTAATTATTAGAACGATATCATCGCTCGTGTGTACATACGGATTACCGTCTCCACGACGCGATGAGATTCATTCTCTATGTTAACCATTCAAGAATGACAATAAAGTATATATAATAAATAATCATGAAAATTTTGACATAATACCGATACTGGAATTATTTATATGTTATTTACTTACTTCCTTTAAATTTATTAAGGAAATGAAAACATCATTAATGTGTATGTACGGCCTACCGTCTCCATGAACGGTGTATTTCATTCCATTTATCGATCTATCATATATATTTGTATGATGAATATTTATTATATATAAATCATTTTTACATTCTGGAATTAATTAAATTAGGGTATATTTAAAAATATCAACAACAACAAGTCCAACTACGTA
This sequence comes from Viscum album, assembly GCA_963277665.1. Taxonomy (NCBI): domain Eukaryota; kingdom Viridiplantae; phylum Streptophyta; class Magnoliopsida; order Santalales; family Viscaceae; genus Viscum; species Viscum album. Next base: position 1,415,402,689 of record OY728153.1, on the reverse strand, counting down.
TTATAAATGAAACGATTTTACCCAAAACGTTGCTTTAACATGGAATTGACAAAAAACGGGTAATATAAATTCATAAGATAATCATATATGACATCGTAGATATTCTCATGGTTCTGTTACAAGTTAATAATATGTTTAAACCCACTATACATGAGTCTCAGAAGCATATAGATGAAATTGGACATAAGGTAAGCGATAATTATTCCAATCTCATTCTTATCTGAGATTTTTTATTCGTAAGTATTTACTGGGGTTATGTTTATTATCCATGTCCATGTTTGATAAAAATGTTTTCATAAAAAGTATAATATTCTTCCATGTATGTTTAAATTAATTTTTACCCTTTGTTTACTTTTACACCATTTTATTTAAGGAATCTTTCCTTTGTTTACCATATAAGGTACATTATGACTTTTCCAGAAATAGTATGAGAAAAATGTTTTTTAAACATATATGACTTGAATTGATTTTTATGGTTTCATAACACCTTATAATCATGAATATTCCTCTACAAGAAATTTATTTTCAAAAAAAGTCCTTTTATTTTTAATTATCATGGTATTTGGTGAAAATAAAATGCTTTTGAAGAAGAAAGTATATTTTTCTCAAGAATTCATTTCCAGTGTTTTATCAAAACTATTTTCAATCTAAGATGGAATTATTTATTATGTTTATGATTAAATTATAATATCTCTTTTATTTACATGTTTTGATTTTTCTTATGATGAAATAACTTCCATTTGTTTTATATGGATTATGATATGATGGGATGATGTCTATGAAACCCATTTTATTTGTTGGATTATGATGAATGGTTTATGTTTATTTTGTGGAACTTGAAATAATTATTTCATTATGGGATGTGTGGGTTCTATATCTCTATCCAATTCATTAGGTAAAGATTTATATCTCATGAGATAAACAAGGCTGGAACGGCAAGTAAATCTGGTTCAGTAATACAAGTCTAGAACAACAAGAAAACCCGGTTTGGTAAGGGACATTGTCCACAATGTTGGTCTTGGTAGCAATTCCCTGGCTAATATGGAAATCATATCATGTGATTAATGGTTTTCCACAATTACATGTTTTATTCCCATGTTATTTTATCTTTATTTATGTTCCTTTATGATCTATTCCTTACGTACTTCCATGTAATATGGAATTGCTCAATATTTTGATGTTTAAACATTACGATCTGGTTTTTAAATTTAAATGTATATGGTTTGTTTTATTTTCTCCACGCTTAACCTTACTGATAATTTGAGTTGACCCTTTATATTTTTTCATTTCCCTAGGATTTAAAGAAAGGTTTTTGCTAAGAAATCATATATGTAAGTCCATTATGGTAGATGTTGAATATCTTTCAACATGACTAGAAGATGTTGTTCTGAGTTTCCAAGGAGACTAGAGTTTTACGGTCCTTGGGTGTCTGTTTTTGTTATATATTATGTATTCTGCAAAATTAATGTAATATCTATGTATGTCAAGAATGGGTATCTACATTAAATACCTCTTAGTTGAATTTCATATAAACTACCACAAACTCTTCAAAAATATATTAATCACTAATTTTATATCGTTATTTATATTTATTACCATTTATACTTATCATTTATAACCATCCACCAAAATTGTGTTTACCACTTTTAAATTACTTTCTTCATGGAATGCCAGGATTTCTATAGAGTTTGTTTTTAAATGATTTATTATAATTTTCTTGACTATCTATTATTAGTTCTACATTAATCATTCATGTATTATTAGAGGCATAATAAGGATTTACATAATGATTCATTTAGTCTGATTTTATTTGGGATAAAATGTGGAGCTGGTTTATAAAAAAGAAAAATAAATTTAATATTTTAGACATGTTTAATGATCAAAATATTTTATGTAAAAAATTATATGAAATGATAATAATTGTTTTTTATAATACTTAATTAAAATGAACTATTATAAAATCATAATAAAATTATATAACATTTCATAATCCATCATTATGTAAACATCATTACATCATTCACATACGTTGAAAAATTTATCATATGAGAGCATATTATACTGATCTAATATGAAAGGACATGGTTTTATAAAATTATAATAAACAATAATATATACATTAAAATCCATTAATATAATTTTATTTCATTAAATTCAATATTACAACATAAAATTGATGGTGTTTTTGAAAAATAAGATTTTTATTTTGCGGCAGTGTTTGTCCCAAATTATGCAGGATTAATGATTCTATTTATAAATGATTGTTATAGAAAAATGATATATGATAAATTATAATTTCATAATTATAATTATGTAATAGAGAAAATAATCCTTGATAAAATCCATTATTGTCTTATCAAATGATAAAAATGATGTAAACAGACTCACATCTCTTTGTGGAGGTGGAAGATCGCATGTACACATAGTCAGTATTGGTTTTATTTTTTATTATGGATGTGATTGAATGAATAATTACTTCGCCATTAATATAATAACATTAAATTATACTAAAAATGAAAATTCATTCATATTAGGGTGTTTATTAAACTTTTTAATAAAGAGAGTTGGATGAAAATAATATTAAAAAAGTAATAGTCTTGCTGAGGAATTATCTTTCTATTATAAATCACCATGGAAATAGAAACTGTAGGATAAATAATTGATACCATAATCTCATTAAAAACATAAAAAATTATATAATGGGGAATTTGTATAATTTAAATGGGTAAAATTGTAGTGTTAGGAGTAGCATAAAGGTGAGGAATGGAAACACTTTCATAATTGGAGGGAAAGGTAATATTGCAAGAACCCAGTACATTAAAATAATTGTACACGAATATTAACGGGACTAAGGATCCAGAAGTCTATAATAATGTTTCTTAATATATTTTACTAACAAATTTATCACCCACATAGTTATTTGTATGTTGGTTCTATTTTATCTTTTCTTTTTTATACTTAGTAACACTCTTTTTATACTTTTTTACTTTTATCATGGTAAATAATCATTTTAACATTGGTTATTAAGTGTAATCCCCAAAATTAAAATTAAACATATACACCAAATTTAAAATTTATACTAAAAATATTAATATACTTTTTCAAATAAAATTTCTAGGGTTTGGAAATGTTAATTTCATAATTAACACACATCTGGTGTGAACAATATTTTTTGAAAAATATGGTTTTATGGATAAACTATATGTTTAAGATAATATTATAAATGTAATTAATTTACATGAAATAAATTTTTTGGTTTTAATAAAATTACATATTTTATTTTATTCAATTTAAGAAAAATGTCAATTTTAGTATAAAACCAAAAATTAAATTAAATAATCCAAAAATATATTTGAAATTTGAATAAATTTTTTCTAGTTTTTAAATATTCTAAATGTGTTTTCTAAGAATGTAATGAAAATTATTAGTTATATTTTTTCCCATCAAATAAAATTTTTAATATTTAAATTATTTAGAAAAATATCAATTCATGACTATATAATAATAATGTCATATTTATTGGTTTTTGGTATATATAGTGTTTTTTAAGAAGAAATTCTTAAAATATATAATAGAAGATCTCTGAAATTCATTGTAACACCCTGAGATTTTGTGAAAAATATTCTTTTAATTTCATTAATGTCTTGTGTTGTATGCTACACCAAGATTACCTTGCCCTATACACAATACCGTATTAGCTTGCAGTATACGCAACACTATTCTTCGATCGTGTTACACACAATTTTGATAATAGTTATTCTACGCAACATTGAGTATATATATATATATATTCAATGTATAAATGAAATATGGTTGGATTCTATTATACGAAACCACGAAGGAATTTTTCACAACACTCAACCCTGACTTGGCTTGTATTACATGCAATCGCGACCTTCCTCGATAGCGTGTGTTGTACGTAATACCGGGTTTTACTAAACAACGATATATTGTTATAAAATTATTATGAACTAGCCGTTATGAATAGTATTAACTAAACTTTTTATTTTATAACATTATTATTCATCTTACACATTTTCTATAACATGGTATAAGAACAAAATAAATTTTTCAGGTAAAATAAGTATTTTTCAAAAAATACAGTTTTGCCGCCTTTTGATGGTGCACCCACATTAAATCTAGTTTTTAACATCTTTATAAGATCAATTTGACAAAATAAAATTCTTCTTTGGAATCATGAAATAAAAATTTACTTTGGATAAATTTTTCATATTATTCTGGTAACTTTCATATTTTGATGAATAGTAAAAACACGATATATTTTAATTAAAAATAACTTTTTTCATCGCAATAATTTATATGGTTAAATTATAATATTTAATGTTTTTAAAGTATAAATAGAATAGATTTTTATCATTTAATATAATATATGTCATTAGCATTGATTTTACATTAAATTCGTGTGTTAAATCAATTAAATCATTTCCAATGTTTAAAAAAAAACCCATTTTTTACTTTTACTACATGGTATGTATGGAATCATTCTTTTACGAGGTACTTTTTGACTTTTCCATACAAAGTATGAGAAGAATGTTTTTTTAACTTATACATCATGAATGGATTTTTACGGTTTTATAAAGCATTTTTTTCATGAAGCTTCCTTAAAAATATTTCATGACTATTTTCAACAAAATCCTATTCTTTTAAAATTAAATGGAATTTTGTGAAAATAAAATGATTTTAAAAATGAATGGATATTTTCCTCAATAATTCATTTCAAGTGCTTTATCAAAACCATTTTCCATCTAGGATGACATTATTTCATATGTGTATGTTTCATGTATCATGTCTCTATGATTTACATGGTTTCAATTTTCTTAATATGAAATGATATCCATTTCTTTTATATGGACTATGTGATGACGAGATGATGTTTATGAAACCCATTATATTTATTGGGTTATTATGAATGATGTATGTTTATTTTGTGGCACACGAAAGAATGATTTCATTATGAAATGGGTGGGACCTATATCTCCCTCCAATTCATTGGGCAAAGATTTATATCTAATGAGATAGACATGGCTGGAATGGAATGTTAAACCGGTTCAGTAAAACAGGACTAAAACGAGGAGTAAACTCGATTTAGAAAGGGACTTTGTCCACTAAGATGGTCTTGGCAGCAATGTCGTGGCGACTATGGAAATCATTACATGTGATTAATGGATGCCACAATTACATGTTTTATTCCCATGCTATTTTATCGTGATTTATGTTCCATTATGATCTATTCCATATGTACTTCCATGTTTTATGCCTTTGCTCACGATTTTTAATGTTCATTTTTTTTATGTTCAAATGTATATGGTATGTTTTATTTTATCCATGATTACCCTTACTGAGCATTTGAGCTCACCTTTTTTTATTTTTTATTTCCCCCAGGATTAAAAGAAAGGTTTTAGGTAAGGAAACAAAAATGGGAAGATCTTTATTGGGAGATGTAGAAGATCTTTCACCATGATTCGAAGATTTTATTCCAAGTTTCCAAATACACTAAACTATTACGGTCCTTGTGTGTCTATTTTTGTTATGTATTACGTATTACACAAAATAAATGTAATGTTCTTGTATGTCATGCTTCAGGTCTCTACAGCTGGTATTAGAGGAAAGGTTTAGTCAACCTTTGGAAACTAGGATGCGAAAATGTTAGTGAGATCCCTAGAGATATTTCTAATGTATGTCTAGGGATTCCCCTAAGGATAAGTATACGTATAGAATATAGTCCTAGAAATACGGTAACGATCTTAGAATTTAACCTAAGATGCTATATTTTGAGGGTGTTTCCCCTTTACTATGTTGTTTTCCCTATCATGATTTTTGCCTCTCTCACTATTCTTTTTGGGTTTTAGAAAATGGCTGGAAATAGGAAGATTCACGATAATGGAGGATATGATAGAAAATGGAATGATTTTCTTCATGAGAAACCAAATGAAAAGGGATTTGTAAGTCCAAACATAGTTATTATTCCTAATCAGCAATCTCATAATATGATCAATAATATCAACTTTGGTAAGTTTCCCGACTCAGATAATAAGAGAAAGATGGAGTTTCATGATGATCGTAGAGGAAAGAAAGTTCAATTTCCCTCATGTATATCATGTGGGAAGAGGCATCAGGGAGATTGTTTCAAAGGAACTAGAATATGCTTTGGGTGTGGAAAACAAGGACACAAAGCCAATAAGTGCAAAGGAAAAGGTTCAGTTAACACCCTAGACAAGGATAATGGTATTGCTACGACATCAATAATGATTAGATGTTTTAAATGTGGAATGTACAAGAATTATGTAAACCAATTCCCTAATGGAAAATCTCATGAAGAGAATCAGCATGGCCATATGGGTAGTATTTATGTGGATGATGATGAGGAGACTACAAATGATATATAAGCTGAAAGAAGTGTTGAAGCTCAGTCGGTTGTTTTAGAAGGTAGTGGAATGATTGTATGTTTATCGAGAGTTATGTTGTATAGTTAATGGTACTATGGAATAAATAATCATCTGAGGATTGTTACACTATTGTTTTTTCCTAAAATTATTTGAATGTATATGTTGAATTGTACCAGTAACCATGGAAGGTTATTGAGATATTTTTGTAAAGTAGATAATATGCAGATAATGAAGGAATAAGAAGATAATGAACTGTTTGATTGTATTCATGAGCTCATGATTGATATAAGGACAAAGTGATATCATGGTTTGAGTATATGGAATTTTGGGGTTTTTTGTATGTGGAAAGTGTTAACTTTTAACTGCATTCATGTTTTCACTAAGGTTCAATGGGTATTCATTTTTCAATATAATACATGATTGAGGCCTTTGAATGTTTGGAATGTGACCAATAAGACATATCTTATGATATATGGGGATTAACGATGGTATTAAATCTCTAGTAATTGTTTTCACTATATTATGAGAGTGGACTGCTGTATTATGGATTAGCCTAAATATTGGAATGGATTATGTTGGACATAAATTAGTATTGTTTAAGGATAGAAGTTCCTTCGATATTATTGATGGGATGCTATAGTAATATGGTTTTAGAAAAAGGAAAACCTGCAGGACGAGCGACAGCCCATCACGTCGGACAAGGCTGTGGGAATCGAACCCACAACCGAAGTGCGAATAGCCTTTATCACCTACCACTGGCCTATAGGAAGTCCCTGGTTAGTAGAAACTAGTTTTATTTTATTAAGCAGTATGATATATGAAGTATAAGTTCATTTTTGGAACCATATACTATTAATCTAACCATAAGATGGACTTATAACTTCTGCTAGACTTTTGTTTGAAAGATATGGAATGACCCATCATTCTATCACATGATCTGCTAACACATCACGAATAACAAATTCAACTTCATTTCTTTAAGGGATGAAGTGGAAATTGTTAAATTCACGAACCATAGTGAGATTGTACGAAAATCATGAAAGTATTTCTTTTAATTCAACAACTTTAGGGAAATGATCTTGATAACAAAAAATGTTGTCCTAGTTCCCTTATATCCGATGAATCAGATGGTACTTTAGATGATCACAAATCAATAGCTTTGTGATTGTTGGATTTTTCATAGCCATGTTCTCTACCACTCTCCATCAGAACTTGATGGTTCGATTTTTCTTCCTTATCCATATTTTCACCTTTGTTATCCTACATGGAAACCCAGTGATGAGTTAATTTTGGTAACCGTTAAATTTCATACTTTAGTTTTTAAATCCATGTTTTGGTATTCCTTTTCACGATGTGGGATTCTATTAAAGAAACTTCTGATTAGTAAACCATTTATAACCCCCAACGAATTTTGAGGGAGAAATTCATTTTAAGGGGGGTAGAATGTAACACCCTGAGGTTTTATGAAAAATATTATTTTCATTTCATTAATGTCTTGTGTTGTATGCTACACCAAGATTACATTGCGCTATACACAATACCGTATTAGCTTGCAGTATACGCAACACTATTCTTCGATCGTGTTACACACAATTTTGATAATAGTTATTCTACGCAACATTGAGTATATATATATATATATTCCATGTATAAATGAAATATGGTTGGATTATGTTATATGAAACAACGAAAGATTCTTTCACAACACGCAACGCTGACTTGTCTTGCATTACACGCAATCGCGACCTTCCTCGATAGTGTGTGTTTTACGCAATACTGGGTTTTACTAAACAACAATATATTATTATAATATTATTATGAACTATCCGTTATGAATAGTTTTAAATAAAATTTGAATTTTATATCATTCTTATTCATCTTACACATTTTCTAAGACATGGTATAAGAACAAAATAAATTTTTTCGGGTAAAATAAGTATTTTTAAAAAAATGTAGTTTTGACGCCTTTTGATGGCACACCCACATTAAATCTAGTTGTTGACATGTTTATAAGTTCAATTTGACAAAATAAAATTCTTCTTTGGAATCAATATATAAAAATTTACTTTGGATAAATTTTTCATATTATTATGGTAACTTTCATATTTTGATAAATAGTAAAAACACGCAATATTTTAATTAAAAACAACTTTTTTCATCGCATTAATTTATATTGTAAAATTATAATATTTAATTGTTCTAAAGTATAAATAGATTATATTTTTACCCTTTAATATAATTTATATCATTAGCATTGATTTTACATTAAATTCGTAGGTTAAATCAATTCAATCTTTGGCAATGTTTTAAAGAAAAACCCGTTTTCTTTCGACAACGGAATTAATTTTAATTTAATTTATGCAACTTTTGTGTATTGAATTTGGAAATATGGATTCCATATATTGAATCTGTGGGTCCAAATTATGTTAATAAGCTACTTTTTATATTTGGGAATTATAAATAGTAACTACAGTAAATTTTATTTACCATAGTTAAAGGTAAATAAGGTAATTAAGGGTAAATATAATATTATAAAATTATCATAACAAATCCCAAAATTCAATTGGATAGCTAAAAGTAGACCCATATAACCTAAGGGTCGTATTAGATTCATTTTATGGACTTTTGACCATGAAAATAATTTAATTATTATTAAAACCCAAGAAAGTGACAACATGTCACTCTCTTAAATCTTACAAGTATAATAATTTTGATTTAGTGATAAACATCATAAAACGTTTAACATGAATAGTATACATAAATATAATAATATTATCTACATCATGATAATTTATTTAGAATTTTTAGTGATTAAATAAATGTCATTAATGGTGATACATTAATGATACATAAATTATTTATTAAGTGGGAAATAAGTAATATAGTTTTTATTTAAATAATAATACCCATTAAAAGGCCCACAAACCTGACCAAAACTTATTGGTAGTGTATATATACACCTCAATAATCCAATTACCTAATATATAACCGTTTGGAGCCTTATAAAAGTGATTATGACACTTATATTATTTTATTTTAAATGAATCCAAAGTTGTCACCTTCATAATTTAATAAATATAACCATTTAACTATTGTGATTTTAAGAAGATAAAATCGAGTAAAAGTCTTATTGTGAAATTTTGGAGATTTAGATTTATCATAGTATTTTATTTATAATTTTTAATAAAAAATCAGTATTTTAAATAATTATACAAATATGATGTAGTAATTATTTTATTAAGAGATTAACCAAACAAATCATTTAAACAATAATAAAATAAATATTATATGAACTATTTAATGTTATCCAGTAATTTAATTGATACATATGGCCTTTTATTAATATATTAAAGCTTTTATTTCGAACATATCTTTTGTATATAGTTTATTTAAATTCAAATAAATGAATAGTGTCAAAATTGACACTATTGTTATTTTATAAAAATAACATATTATAAAATTGTTTAAAAATCACAAAAATATTAAAAAATTATAAATTTTAATTTATATTGTCTATAATGTTTTAAAGGAAACAATTATAGAAAATTCACAACAAATAATTAATTATTTTTTATAATTTAAAATTTAGAATTTTATTTCAACAAATAAACTTAAATAGATTAAATAAGGATAAATCAAAATGATAAGGTTTAAAATAAGTTCCAAACATGTCTAAATTTGATTGGATGATAAGATTACAACCCTATATCAGATAATATTCGAATATGAGTCATTTTTGGAGGATTTTAATTGGGGTTAGATTTATTATAAATTAATATTTTTAAGAATTCCAAAGGTGCCCCTCTCCTCCCTTATAAAAGGGCACCTCCTCCCTCTCTTCCACACGCCACTTTGAGCCTTCAAGCTCGGCCAACCCCTTCCCAATTCTCTTATACTCTTCCCTAGAAACATAATAGAGGTCCTGGACTTCTTCAAATACCAATTGTAGTGCCCTATGAGGAGGTCTCAAAGAGGTGCTTCAAAGAAGAGGTAATTTCAGTTACTGATTCATTCACCTTTATTTCTTCTTCCACTTCTTCTTCATAGGTTGTTTCATTATTAAGTAATTACATAAGTATCACTAATATACTGATATGTTATTATATGTATGAAACAACCCTATTTCACCATCTATCCATCCTACGGAAAATGAAATCACCGCGCGTGCATACGTACGGAATACCTTCTCCACGCCGTGGTGTAATATATTTTCCACCACCACCTTACTTGGATTGGTATAATGGTGTAAATAATAAATATATATTATTATTGTAAAGTATTAGTGATTATTAAATAGTATACATACACTCCAATAAAATTCCATGATCATGGGAACGATATCATCGCTCGTGCGTACGTACGGAATACCGTCTCTACGACGTGATGAGAATCATTCTCAATGATTAACCATTCATGAATGATTATAAAGTATATATAATAAGTAATCATGAAATATATGACATAATAATGATACTTGATTTATGTATATATATATATACATGTATTTCATCTACTTAATTCCATACAATTCAATAAGGAAACGAAAACAGCGTTCATGCGTACGTACGGCCTACCGTCTCCATGAACGGTGTATTTATTTCCATTTATCAATCTATTATATATATTTATTTTCTGAATATATATTATATATAAATAATGTTTTACATTCTGGATGTATGTAATAATGATCTAAGTAATCATATGAATAATTACAAGTTAAAACACGAACGACAAATGAGACGATTTTACCCAAAATGCTACTTTAACATGATTTTACAAAAGAACGGATAAAATAAAGTCATAAGTGAACCATATATTATATAATAACAATGAATTTGATTCATTAATAAGTCAATGACATTATTTAAATCATTATAAATGAGTTTTGGATACGTACGAAGCATATCGGACCTAAGGTAAGGGATAATTTTGAAAATCTCATTTTTATCTGAGATTGCTTATTCGTAAGTATTTACTGGGGTTATTGCTATCATTTTTGTCCGTGTTTTATAAAAGAGTATTCATGTATCTTTAAAGTCATTTTTACCCATTTTTTTTACTTTTACTACATGGTATGCATGGAATCTTTCTTTTACGAGGTACTTTTTGACTATTCCATCCAAAGTATGAGAAGAATATTTTTTTAACTTATATGGCACGAACGGATATTTACGGTTTTATAAAGACTTATATTTATGAAGCTTCCTCCAAAATATTTCATGACTATTTTCAACAAAATCCTTTTCTTTTAAAATTAAATGGCATTTTGTGAAAATAAAATGATTTTCAAGATGCAAGGATATTTTCCTCCAGAATTCATTTCAAGTGCTTTATCAAAACCATTTTCCATATAAGATGACATTATTTCATATGTGTATGTCTCAAGTATCATGTCTCAATGATTTACATGGTTTCACTATTATTATTATGAAATGATATCCATTTCTTTTATATGGATTATGTGATGATGGGATGATGTTTCTGAAACCCATTTTAGTTATTGGGTTATTATGAATGATGTATGTTTATTTTGTGGCACATGAAAGAATGATTTCATTATGAGATGGGTGGGACATATATCTCCCTCCAATTCATTGGGTAAATATTTATATCTCATGAGATAGACATGGCTAGAATGGCAGGTTAAACCAGTTCAGTAAAACAGGACTGAAACGAGGAGTGAACTCGATTCAGAAAGGGACTTTGTCCACTAAGATGGTCTTGGCAGCAATGACTTGGCTACTATGGAAATGATTACATGTGCTTAATGGATTCCACAATTACATGTTTTATTCCCATGCTATTTTATCATGATTTATGTTCTATTATGATCTATGCCATATGTACTTCCATGTTTTATGTCGTTGCTCAAGATTTTTAATGTTCATTTTTTTTTTCTATTCAAATGTATACGGTATGTTTTATTTTATCCATGCTTACCCTTAATGAGCATTTGAGCTCAAATTTTTTTTATGTTTTCTTTTCCCAAAGGATTAAAATAAAGGTTTTATGTAAGGAAACAAAAATGGGAAGATCTTTATAGGGAGATGTTTAAGATATTTCACCACAATTAGAAGATTTTATTCCTAGTTTCCAAAGACACTAAACTATTACGGTCCTTGTGTGTCTATTTTTGTTATTTATTAAGTATTCCGCAAAAGAAATGTAATGTCCATGTACATTAAGCTTCGGGTCTCTACAGTCATCATATAAAAGTTATGGTATTTTGAAATAAAAAATGGGATTTTTTTAAAAAAATTAAAATTTAATAATATATAAATTAATCTTTTAAAATTATATAAAATATATAATAAAAATCATCTTCATAAAAATATTAATCTAATTTTTCACTACTAATATTAGATATTTTTTTAAAATAAGTTATATAACATAGTATTAGATTATTGAAAATATCTTTAAAAATCTCTAGAAACTATATTCTCCCCCATTTAAAAAAATGTGTGCATGTTTTTATCATTATCACAAAAAATCTGAATGAGAAAAATAATCTACAAAATAATCTTGTTATATATTTTACTAAGATATAAATCCCACAATCTTATACACTATGAGACTCATAATTTCCACCATATAAAAATATATTGACGCATTTCCTTTTTTCTCATTAATTTAAAACACATATGTTTTCTTAGTTGTTTATATGATATTCTAGAATTATAATTTTAATAGATTCAATTTTTACCAAATTGACAAAGAAATGCTGATAGAAAACAGTTTATGGAAATATATTATTAAATTATATTAAAAAACCATTTAATATAATAAATAAATCCTATGTTTATTCTTCAATGAAAACATCATTTAAAAAATGATACTTTTAGTTCTACAATTATATAATTGGATTACCCTATAACACCGTTATCTCAAATTATTCGTGTCACGACCCGTCCTCGGGGCCCGTGCCGTGACTACCCCAAGCCCGCCTTCCATAGGCCAGGGGCTGGCGACTAGCACCAAGGCGTAAATCCCAACAAAAAGGGAAGGCATTGCCTTTGAAAAGTAAACAAGCACCAGAGGGCAAGCAAGCGGAAAAGTAAACACTAAGTAAAACTGTACAAGCTGTGATTAAAGTAAAAAGGGGCCGGAAATACAAGCCCAACTGTAAAGTACAACTGAAAGGAAAAACAGCAACTAAAAAGGAAAACTGCAGCGTCGAGCCGTCCTCTGGAAGTCCCACCTGAAGGGTGGGTACAGATAGCCTCCACTGCTCCTCGGGTCCACCTAACCGCTCCGAGTACGTCCCGCCCAGTGGTCCACCTCCAGGTACTGTCCTGCTCCGCACGCCTCCTCCACGATCAGTGTTGTCCGTCGTCTGCAACCAACACCACGAAGTGCAGGCATAGCCCGTGCAGGGGTGAGTATAAACTACTCAGTAGGGACCCCGAGACCCCCGAAGGTCTCCTGAAATCCGCAAAGGATAATCCACAAAGGAAAGATACAACCACGAAGTAACATCTGACACGGCTTAGGTATATGCCCATACATATACCTAAATCTTCAATTCCCGTTCGGCTCCAACGTCCGAGCCCAAGCACAACCCAGTCCACACAGGAAAGCAAAACGTATACCCACTCAAGATAGAACAACACAATCCACAAAGGAGAGTAAACAGTAAATCCACACAGGATAGCTCAACACAATCCACAAAGGAGAGAAACACAATATTCAGCTCACACAGGTATACTTCTTCGGATGACGATAAAGATGATCAATGAACCATCTAAGTCGTCGGACCCATGAAGGATCGATAGGTACTAACCATGCAGTGAACCACACAGGATCGGGCCCACGCAGGACCTGTAGGAGTTGACTCACACAGAACCGCTGAGAGATGACCCACACAGGATCGGACCCACACAGGATCAGGCCCACACAGGACCGGGCCCACGCAAGACCTGTAGGCGCTGGCTCACACAGAACCGCTGAGCGCTGACCTACGCAGGATCGGACCCACACAGGATCGGGCCCACACATGACCTGTAGCACTGATCCACGTAGGATCGCTGAGTGCAGTAGTCGTCGCAGTCCGCTGAGGATCTCTGCACAGTCGTCGCCGCAGTCCACTGAGGATCTCTGCACGGTCGTCGTCGGAGTCCAAAGAGGATCTCTGCACAGTCGTCGCCGCAGTCCACTGAGGATCTCTGCACGGTCGTCGCTGTCGAAGTAGCAGTCGCAGCTAGCACTAGGGTTCCCGCACACAGCAAGCTCGTTCGGGAGGGTCCGCTCCACGAGCCGAGAGGCTGATACATAAACTGACACGAAGTCCAAATTTGATGTATCCAAAAGTTCTGTATCGTCAACAGGAACTCAACGTCGCAGACGGCGCGTCAATCGGACGCCCGGTCTGAGAGATATTGGCATTTTCGTCCCAGGGGCCCGGTTGGTTTTTAAGGCAAAACCAACCCGACCGCACTCCACCGGCGTCCAAACCTCGGGCGGAGTATGCCAAAAGATCCGTCTCACTTAGAGGAATTCGACAAAGCTGACGGCACGTCAATCGGACATCCTTAGCTCAAGATATGAGCGTTTCCGCTCCGAGGGCCCGGTTGGTCTCGTGTACGAACCAACGCGGTCGAACTCAAAGTATTCCGAAACCTTGAGTGCGGTATACCGAAACGACCGTCTCGATCCAAGGATCGCGTTGCCAGTGATGGCGGGTCGTTTGGAGGCACGAAGCTTATGATACGGGCGTTTGAACGAAAACGTCCGAAGATGGGGGGTACGGGCCCGGGCCGACCCGGCCCGACCCCCCCCTAGGGTCTGCCCGAACCGGGTCGACCCGACCCGGGTCCGACCCGGCTGGCCCGGCTTGGCCGAGCGGCGCGGGTGGAAGCCGCGGGCGCTGACCCGCGACTTGAGGAAGAACCGCGGCCCGCGTGCGGGCCGCGCTGGCGAACCACGGACGCGCTGAGCCACGTCCGCCTGGACGAACCGGACCCGCGCGGTGCGGGTCCGTTGGCCGCCGCCGCCGCGGCTTCAACCGTGGCGGATTTTGTCCGGCGGCGCGCCGGGGCGCCGCCGGCAACTTCCGCGAGCCGCCGGCGTCGCTCCGATGGCCCGTTTTCCTTCCCGTCTGCGCCGTTGCTCCTCCCGGGATCCGTTCTTCACTGCGGGACCGTCAAACATCCGCTGCGGCACGTTCCGTCGTCGACCGTGAAATCCGCACAAAACGAAGAACGGCGGAGGGTCGTCAGGCCGTGTTCGTTTGGCCCGCACCCTCCGCGTTAGAAATAAACAACCGGAAGAATTTGTTCAACACATGAACCAACAATTTTAATTTTGATAAAATAAATAAAATTGTTTCCTTGAATCCGGTTCTTTAATTTTTAAAGAAACAAAGATGGGAATTAATTTTAAAAGGGGTAATCCCCATAATGAAATCCCTACCTTGATGATCGTCGTGCGCGGGCGTCCTTCGTGGAAGAGATCGTCGCGGAAGAGATCGATCGTCGCGTCGTCGCGGGGAGGCGTTGCGTCGTCGCGGAAACCAGCGTCGAGTCGGCGAACTCAACGAACCAAGAACAACAGATTTAAATTATAAATAATTAAATCTGTGTTTAAACCCAAAGAAAGAACCTTGAGCGGAAGTCTGAGATCACTCACCTCAAATGGTCGGTGATCGGAGATCGGAGATCGGAAGAACGTCTCGGGCGAAGGCGTCGTCGATTTCCGGGTTCGGCGTTCTTCGCGTTCTTCGCGTTCTTCACGAGGGAGAAGAAGTTACGAGGGTTCTCTCAAATCTTCTCAAGCGCAAATAACCAGAGGTTAAGCGTTGGCCTTATTTTATTATTACGCCAACGAATTTGAAAAACTGGTTAAGAAACGATCCATCAATTCGTTGAATTAATTCAACGAAAGAAACGACCCATTTAATTCACGAAAGAAACAGCACAATTAAATGGTCTGTTAAGAATTTAGAAAACGCGTCGGTTGACTTCCATTAAGACGGGTTTTCACGGGTGCGTTTCTTAGCGGAAAGAAACGGCGGTGCTCGTGCGGGCCCCACCTCACAAATATCCTACCAAAGGGGGTAGAATATTTCTGGATAGAATCCTATCCAATTCAACTCAGTTCATGCCGCCTTTAGGTGGCTTCAAGTGGCTTCCAAGTGGCTTAAGTGAAATAAAATAAAGTTGTCGCAAAATTATTTTATTTCTTACCTTTAAGCCCGAAAATTAAAAACCACACCCGAGCAAACGCAACTCCGGAAGAGGAGTTTCTAAGAAAATACCGGCGCTACGATTTCATCGGTGCCCTCAGAATTCGATTCCAGGCACCGGTTCAAAAGTTAGAAAAACCCGCTCGTCCGTTCACTGAACGTACCCGAGCCAAACTTCAGAAAATGATTCCGGGCACACCGGGCCTCGGAATCAGGTGCCGTCAGAAACTGCGCTCTTGTAAAATTCCAAAGAAAATTAAGAAAAAAATTTCCTTGAAATTTACGGGTCTTTACATTACTCCCACCTCAGGACTTTACGTCCCCGTAAAGATACATTAAAAACTAGGGAAACAAATGTGGGTACTGAGCACGCATCTGAGCCTCCCGCTCCCAAGTTCTCTCCTGGAGGTTCCCGTGCTGCCATCTGATGCGCACAAGAGGAATCGATCGACCACGTAGGACCCGCTCCTATAGATCCTCTATCTCCACTGGGACCTCCGCAAAAGTCGCTCTATCATCCACGTCTATCTCCCCATAGTCAATGATGTGCGTCGGGTCGTGCACGTATCTCCTCAGCTGGGATACGTGGAAGACGTCGTGCACCCGGTGCAACTGAGGTGGCAGAGCCAGGCGATAAGCCACCTCGCCAATCCTGCTGAGGACCTGGAAAGGCCCGATGAAGCGTGGAGACAACTTTCCGCCTCGGCCAAATCTCCGCAAACCACGTCGAGGTGAGACACGCAAGAAGACGTGGTCGCCATCCTCGAACTCTAGTGGCCTCCGCCTCCTGTCATCACATGACTTCTGCCGGCTCTGTGCTGTCCTCATCCGCTCCTGGATGACCTAGACCTTCTCTGTCGTGGCCCGAACCATCTCTGGTCCCACAAGTGCTGACTCTCCAGGGTCTGTCCAGCACAAAGGAGATCTGCAAGGCCTGCCATACAACGCCTCGTAGGGTGCCATCCCGATGGTGGAGTGGTAGCTGTTGTTGTACGCGAACTCCACGAAGGGTAGGTGGTCCTCCCAGCTGCGACCAAAGTCGAGGACACATGCGCGGAGCATGTCCTCGAGAGTCTGAATGGTCCTCTCCGTCTGACCATCCGTCTGAGGGTGAAAGGCGGTGCTCAAACGTAGCCGCGTCCCGAACGCCTCCTGCAACCCCTTCCAAAGCCGGGAAGTAAAACGAGCGTCCTGATCGGAGACGATAGTCGATGGCACACC
Source organism: Viscum album (assembly GCA_963277665.1). Taxonomy (NCBI): domain Eukaryota; kingdom Viridiplantae; phylum Streptophyta; class Magnoliopsida; order Santalales; family Viscaceae; genus Viscum; species Viscum album. Next base: position 1,415,384,881 of record OY728153.1, on the reverse strand, counting down.
GTGAAGTCATACAATCTCCTGAACGTAGAGACGCCCCAAGCTCTCTACTGAGCCCTGCTCTCGGATGGGCAAGAAGTGTGCCGACTTGGTGAGTCGGTCAACAATCACCCAAATGGAATCGTGACCTCTGGAAGTGCGTGGAAGTCCAGTCACGAAGTCCATAGATATCCCGTCCCACTTCCACTCCGGGACCTCCAAGGGCTGTACCAAACCTGCTGGTACCTGATGCTCTGCCTTCACCTGCTGGCAGGTGAGGCACCGTGAAACGAATTCTGCCACAGCCTTCTTCATGCCCAGCCACCAGTGCTGTCGCCTAAGATCCTGGTACATCTTCGCCACTCCAGGATGTACCGCCAAAGGAGAAGTGTGATACTCTCTCAGCACCTCCTCTCGTAAAGCGACTGGTACCAAGGTACGTCCTCTGAAAAGGACATCGTGCTCTGCTCCAAGGGAAAAACCATCAGGTGCCTGTCCTGAGGATATCTGTGCATGCCGTGTCTCACAGTCAACGTCCCCATGCTGTGCCTCCCTGACCCACTGAAGAAGCGGAGGAGAGACTGTGAGAGATTGAAGGAAGGCTGCTCCGTCTCTATCCACGAAGGATATCTGCAAAGCGGCTAGCTGCTCTGTCGCCTCCTCAAGTAGCTGGATGCCTGTCCTCCTGCTGAGGGCATCAGCCACTACGTTCCCCTTCCCAGGAGTATAGAATATCTCAAAGTCATAGTCCTGGAGGAACTCGAGCCATCACCGCTGTCTCAGGTTCAGGTCCATCTGAGAGAAGATGTACCTGAGACTCTGGTGGTCAGAAAATACTGTGAAGCGCTCGCCCATCAGATAGTGTCGCCATGTCTTCAGGGCAAAGACCACGACTGCCAAATACAAGTCATGGGTAGCGTAGTTCTGCTCATGAGGCCTCAACTGATGTGATCCGTAGGCAATCACAGCCCGCTCCTGCATCAGGACACACCCGAGTCCGGTCCCTGATGCATCGTAGTAGACTACGTATCCAACTCCCTCCTCAGGCAACCTCAAGATAGGTGCGCTGGTCAACCTCTGCCTCAGCTCCTGGAAGCTCTGCTGACATCTGTTTGACCACACGAAGGGTTTCCCCTTCTTCGTCAACGCTGAGAGTGGGGCCGCAGTTCTGGAGAAGTTCGTCACAAATCTCCGATAGTATCCAGCTAGGCCCAAGAAACTCCGCACCTCTGTCACGCTCTTGGGTGGCTCCCAAGCTAGCGCTGCCTCGATCTTCGCGGGATCCACTGCAACTCCCGCCTCAGAAATGACGTGCCCCAAGAAGTGGACCTCACGTAACCAGAACTGACACTTCGAGAGCTTTCCATAAAGCTGGTGCTCTCGGAGTGTGTCTAGTACAACACGCAGGTGGTAGGCGTGCTCCTCCTCTGTCGTCGAGTACACCAAAATGTCGTCGATGAAGACCACGACAAATCGATCGAGGTATGGCTGGAAGATCCTGTTCATGAGGCTCATGAACACTGCTGGAGCGTTGGTCACGCCGAAAGGCATAACCAAGAACTCATAGTGGCCATACCGACACCTGAAGGCCGTCTTCTGCACATCCTCGTCTCGAACTCTGAGCTGATGATAGCCTGACCTGAGGTCTATCTTCGAGAACCACCGTGCTCCCTTGAGCTGATCGAAGAGGTCGTCAATCCTCGGTAGTGGATACTTGTTCCTCACTGTCACCTGATTCAGGCGACGATAATCGACACACAGTCGCAAGCTCCCGTCCGCCTTCTTGGCGAACAAAATCGGGGAAGCCCAGGGCGAAACACTGGGTCGGATGAACCCCTTGCCCTGCAAGTCCTCCAACTGTACTCGTAGCTCTCGAAGCTCAGCGGGGGCCATCCGATATGTTGGAGTGGATATTGGGGCTGTCCCGGGGTACATGTCAATATAAAAGTCTACATCTCTGCGAGGAGGTAGTCCTGGAATGCCGTCGGGAAAGACGTCCGCGTACTGATCCACCACTACAGGAAAACTGGGACTCCGCACGTCAACTGCTCCCAGGATGAGGCTAGCCAACTGATGAGTGATGGGCTGACCTCTCCTTTGCGTGAGTCCATCCTGTGCTGCTAAGGCTCCCTTCTCGCCGGTGAAGGTGAACCTGCTCCCGTCGGTGCGCACACATCGCACCTTTCGCCTAATGCAGTCAATCTGAGCATGGACCGTAGATAACCAATCCATGCCCAAGATGACGTCGTAAGGCCTCGACGCTGCTACAAGAAGATCCCAGCCGAAGCTCTCGCCTCCTAGAGTAAGTTCACACTGCCGGCACCAGTGCGTAATCGTCGAGTCTGCTCCCGTAGGAGTCTCTAGCCGTAAGGATCGAGCCAACGGCTCTGTCGGAATCTCCGAGCTCCGAACAAGGGCAGTGGCTATGAAAGACTGACTCGCTTCTGTGTCTATCAGAACTGCAGCAAGGGTGGAATAGACATAGATCGTACCTCGAATCATCTCTGGCGTGCCGTGGTTGTAGGCCTCCGCTGCATGGAGCTGAGCCTGTCTCTGCCCGCCAGCTCTCGGTGGTCGGGGCGGGCCTCCTGGTGGTGGTGGCGGCAGAGCCTCAAAGTGTCGCCCACCACCTGCTACTCGGCCAGCTCCTCTGCCTCGTCCGCCTCCTCCCTGCGGACCGCCACGGTAGACCCTCTGCCTCTGCCTGGGTGGCCCCTCCACCGTCTTCTGCCCCTCGGTAAGACGGGTCGGGCAGTCACGAGCCATGTGGCCCTACCCGCCGCACTCGTAGCACTGTCTGCCTCTCGGAAGGCTGGCTCCGGGTCGGGTGCCCTGCACTGCTGAGCCAATGTCCCGAGGTCGCCTGCCGGAAGGTCTGGTCCACCTGGAACCCTGAGTCATCCGCCGGCTACCAGCTGCCGAAGACTCCGCTGTCTGCCGCCCTACGGTAGGTCTCGCTGTGGACTCAGCCATGAAGCTCTCGATCAGGAGGGCTCGCTCCAGTACTCCTGCCTGGGTCGGGATGCTGAGGGAGATCAGCGATGCCTTGATCTCGTGTCTCAAACCCTGCTCGAAGGTCCGGGCCCGGAAGAAGGGGTCCCGTACCATGTCTGTCGAGTACCGAGAAAGGTCGGTGAACCTCGCCGCGTACTGGACGACCGTCAAGCTACCCTGCCGCAGCTGAAGAAGCTCCTGGATGCGTACCGCTCGGAGGGTGTCCGGGACGAACTCTGAGAAGAAGAGGCTCTCGAAGTCCGTCCAGATGAGGGTGGGCTCATCGTGTATCTGGAGCATCAGGCTCCACCAGCGTCCGGCTGCTGCGTGTAGTAGGCTCGCCGCGAGGATCACCATGAGGTCTGCTGGCGTCCTCACTAGCCTGAAAACTCGGACGACCGCCTCTAGCCAGTCCTCGGCTGCCTGGGGGTCCGACTCCCCACGGAACCTAGGTGGTCGCTGGCGCTGGAACTCGTGCAGAGCTCCAAGGCGTCGTGCGTCGTCAGCTTCCAGTGCTGGAAGCATCGGGGGCTCGGTGGGTAAAGGTACCGCCGGTGCCTCTGCTGTCAACGGGCCCTGTACCGAGGCCTCATCGCTCGACGGGCTGTCGTCGCGCCCTACTCTAGGAACCCTAGCTGGCTGCTGTTGTCGTGCCATCCTGAAAAGGAAACAAGTATGCCACGGTCAGAACAGTATACCTGGTGAGCTGACACAAGTAATCACAAAGAAAACATGAAACACACATGCAATCAATGTTTTCGTGCATTAAGTCAGAAATCAGAAGTCAGGGTCCTGGTGTATGGATACGTCGGCCGCCGCACCAACACTGGACTCCCTGGACTGATAACCACACTCAATACGCTAAACACTATTGCTTCACATAGAAGAAAGATCAGAGTCTGCGGTAGAACTGACTGCCTCTGATACCAATTTGTCACGACCCGTCCTCGGGGCCCGTGCCGTGACTACCCCAAGCCCGCCTTCCATAGGCCAGGGGCTGGCGACGAGCACCAAGGCTTAAATCCCAACAAAAAGGGAAGGCATTGCCTTTGAAAAGTAAACAAGCACCAGAGGGCAAGTAAGCGGAAAAGTAAACACTAAGTAAAACTGTACAAGCTGTGCTGAAAGTAAAAAGGGGCCGGAAATACAAGCCCAACTATAAAGTACAACTGAAAGGAAAAACAGCAACTAAAAAGGGAAAACTGCAGCGTCGAGCCGTCCTCCGGAAGTCCCACCTGAAGGGTGGGTACAGATAGCCTCCACTGCTCCTCGGGTCCACCTAACCGCTCGGAGTACGTCCCGCCCAGTGGTCCACCTCCAGGTACTGTCCTGCTCCGCACGCCTCCTCCACGATCAGTGCTGTCCGTCGTCTGCAACCAACACCACGAAGTGCGGGCATAGCCCGTGCAGGGGTGAGTATAAACTACTCAGTAGGGACCCCGAGACCCCCGAAGGTCTCCCGAAATCCACAAAGGATAATCCACAAAGGAAAGATACAACCACGAAGTAACATCTGACACGGCTTAGGTATATGCCCATACATATACCTAAGTCTTCAATTCCCATTCGGCTCCAACGTCCGAGCCCAAGCACAACCCAGTCCACACAGGAAAGCAAAACGTATACCCACTCAGGATAGAACAACACAATCCAAAAAGGAGAGTAAATAGTAAATCCACACAGGATAGCTCAACACAATCCACAAAGGAGAGAAACACAAGATTCAGCTCACACAGGTATACTTCTTCGGATGACGATAAAGATGATCAATGAACCATCTAAGTTGTAGGACCCACGAAGGATCGATAAGTACTAACCTTGCAGTGACCCACACATGATCGGGCCCACGCAGGACCTGTAGGAGTTGGCTCACACAGAACCGCTGAGAGATGACCCACACAGGATCGGACCCACACAGGATCGGGCCCACACAGGATCGGGCCCACGCAGGACCTGTAGGCGCTGGCTCACACAGAACCGCTGAGCGCTGACCCACGCAGGATCGGACCCACACAGGATCAGGACCACACAGGACCTGTAGCACTGATCCACGTAGGATCGCTGAGTGTAGTAGTCGTCGCAGTCCGCTGTGGATCTCTGCACAGTCGTCACCGCAGTCCACTGAGGATCTCTGCACGGTCATCGTCGGAGTCCACGGAGGATCTCTGCACAGTCGTCGCCGCAGTCCACTAAGGATCTCTGCACGGTCGTCGCTGTCGAAGTAGCAGTCGCAGCCAGCACTAGGGTTCCCGCAAACAGCAAGCTCGTTCGGGAGGGTCCGCTCCACGAGCCGAGAGGCTGATACATCAACTGACACGAAGTCTGAAGTTGATGTATCCAAAAGTTTCGTATCGTCAGCAGGAACTCAACGTCGCAGACGGCGCGTCAATCGGACGCCCGGTCTGAGAGATATTGACATTTTCGTCCTAGGGGCCCGGTTGGTTTTTAAGGCAAAACCAACCCGAACACACTCCACCTGCGTCCAAACCTCGGGCGGAGTATGCCAAAAGATCCGTCTCACTTAGAGGAATTCGACAAAGCTGACGGCACGTCAATCGGACGTCCATAGCTCAAGATATGAGCGTTTCCGCTCCGAGGGCCCGGTTGGTCTCGTGTACGAACCAACCCGGTCGAACTCAAAGTATTCGGAAACCTTCAGTGCGATATACCAAAACGACCGTCTCGATCCAAGGATCGCGTTGCCGCTGACAGCGGGTCGTTTGGAGGCACGAAGCTCAAGATACGGGCATTTGAACGAAAACGTCCGAACATGGGGGGGGGGGGGGGACGGGCCCGGGCCGACCCGGCCCGACCCCCCCCCCCCCCCCCCTTGGGTCGGCCCGAACCGGGGCGACCCAAACCGGGTTGACCCGACCCGGGTTCGACCCGGCTGGCCCGGCCCGGCCCGGCCAGGGCCGGCCCGGCTCGGCTGGCTCGGCCGGCTCGGCTTGGCCGAGCGGCGCGGGTGGAAGCCGCGGGCACTGACCCGCGGCTTGAGGAAGAACCGCGGCCCGCGTGCGGGCCGCGCTGGCGAACCGCGGACGCGCTGAGCCGCGTCCGCCTAGACGAACCGGACCCGCGCGGTGCGGGTCCGTTGGTCGCCGCCGCCGCGGCTTTAGCCGCGGCGGATTATGACCGGCGGCGCGCCGGGGCGCCGCCGCCTCCGGCCGCCGGCAACTTCCGCGGGCCGCCGGCGTCGCTCCGATGGCCCGTTTTCCTTCCCGTATGCGCCGTTGCTCCTCCCGGGATCCGTTCTTCACTGCGGGACCGTCAAATGTCCGCTGTGGCACATTCCGTCGTCGACTGTCAAATCCGCACAAAACAAAGAACGGCGGAGGGTCGTCGAGCCGTGTTCGTTTGGCCCGCACCCTCCGCGTTAGAAATTCACAACCGGAAGAATTTGTTCAACACATGAACCAACAATTTTAATTTTGATAAAATAAATAAAAATGTTTCCTTGAATCCGGTTCTTTAATTTTTAAAGAAACAATGACGAGAATTAATTTTAAAAGGGGTAATCCCCATAATGAAATCCCTACCTTGATGATCGTCGTGCGCGGGCGTCCTTCGCGGAAGAGATCGTCGCGGAAGAGATCGATCGTCGCGTCGTCGCGGGGAGGCGTCGCGTCATCGCGGAAACCGGCGTCGAGTCGGCGAACTCAACGAACCAAGAACAACAGATTTAAATTATAAATAATTAAATATGTGTTTAAACCCAAAGAAAGAACCTTGAGCGGAAGTCCGAGATCACTCACCTCAAATGGTCGGTGATCGGAGATCGGAGATCGGAGATCGGAAGAACGTCTCGGGTGAAGGCGTCGTCGATTTCCGGGTTCGGCGTTCTTCGCGTTCTTCGCGTTCTTCGCGTTCTTCGCGAGGGAGAAGAAGTTACGAGGGTTCTCTCAAATCTTCTCATGCGCAAATAACCAGAGGTTAAGCGTTGGCCTTATTTTATTATTACGCCAACGAATTTGAAAAACTGGTTAAGAAACGATCCATCAATTCGTTGAATTAATTCAACGAAAGAAACGACCCATTTAATTCACGAAAGAAACAGGCCAATTAAATGGTCTGTTAAGAATTAAAAAACACGTCGGTTGACTTCCATTAAGACGGGTTTTCACGGGTGCGTTTCTTAGCGGAAAGAAACGGCGGGGCTCGTGCGGGCCCCACCTCACAAATATCCTACCAATGGGGGTAGGATATTTCTGGATAGCATCCTATCCAATTAAACTCAGTTCAAGCCGCCTTTAAGTGGCTTCAAGTGGCTTCCAAGTGGCTTAAGTGAATTAAAATAAAGTTGTCGCAGAATTATTTTATTTCTTACCTTTAAGCCCGAAAATTAAAAACCACACCCGAGCAAACGCAACTCCGGAAGAGGCGTTTCTAAGCGAATACCGGCACTGCGATTTCATCGTTGCCCTCAGAATTCGATTCCGGGCACCGGTTCAAAAGTTAGAAAAACCCGCTCGTCCGTTCAGTGAACGTACCCGAGCCAAACTTCGGAAAATGATTCCGGGCACACCGGGCCTCGGAATCAGGTGCCGTCAAGAAAATGCGCTCTTGTAAAATTCCAAAGAAAATTAAGAAAAAAATTTCCTTTAAATTTACGGGTCTTTACAATTCGTCTAATGGTCATATTTCTATTGATTATCAAAACTAATAAAATATAAATTAAAACCTCAAATTTCATTAAAATCCTTTATAAAAGTTTTTAAATATATGGTAAATATACAAAGACATATACCCTAGGAGTTTCTAAAAAGGTGTGCATTTTTAGTCATACTCATTCTGTACTGGATGCAGATTTAGTTCATAATTAATTTTTTTTGGTGATTTCCCCCTAGGTAAATATATACCATAGCCACATAAACTTACTAGAATCAATATATTTATGAAATGGTTTGGAAAACCGTATAATAAAAAATTTATAAAACACCAAGATAATATACTATACCTATAATTATCCCATAGAAATACATTATGTGGTTATATTTTTAATGTTGTATTATTTGAAAAAAAATAATACAATTTAATTAATTAATTGAATTTTCATTTAATTATTATAATTACTTTAAGAAGGATTTTTATATTGACCAAAATTGAAAAACAAATTGATATTCTTTAATGAAAAAATTTCACAATACACCACTTCAAGGTCATGTGCATCACTAACTTATTGAATGTAGACTATAGATGAATTATAGCCATGTATATGTCAAGGCCCAATAACAAAACTATAAAATTAATAACTATGTTGATTTGAGTGATAGGAGTAGGAAAACAAAATTACACATTATGCCAGTCATTTACACGAGGTGTAATGGGATAGATTTTCATTTTTTTATGAAATTTATTATAATATCCATGAATAATTCTTTTCCCATAAATTTTATTTCTTGTATCTTTTACATGACATGAATTATTCGAGTTGTGCAAAAAATTAAATTTTTTTATGAAATTTAATGCCCATACACAAATTTTATAACCAATAGATGAATTAAGTCCATGAGAGACCCATTTATGATTTAATTAATGGTTCTAAGAGTTTATATTAATGATAATAAATAGATTTACAACATAGAATATGAAATGATTAGATACTAAGGATATTTCATTTCACTTTTCTATAGGGGTTCTGTTACTTTAAGACTTCATTATTTTTCATTTCTTTATTATTTCAATTCATTTTTTTAATGTAACTCATCTACATATTTTTAATTTAACTGTTTACCATTTTTTATTCTATCCCTCATTCTCTTCCAATACAAATATCATTAAATTTGTCTTATATATTTATATCATGAACTCTTTTCACCAAGAAATGGAAGGTGACTAAGTTGAGTCTTTTTATGTGTGGATGTTTCATGTCATTCGTATTATTTCTCCAAAAATTATAAATTTTCAATTTAATTTTTGGTTTATGGGAGAGGATATCTTGAGTGTGGTGATTGTTCATAATGGATTGGATGTAAATTTATTTTAAATTTTATATCATGTGTGGGGACATTTTGTTTGACAATGTGGTTTGGTAGTCATGATATAAATTAATCTCACTATAATAGTTAACAATTCATGTTTAAAAAGAACGATATTATCAAATTAAATTTAATAATAAAACAACCCACGTAACCAAATCCAAAGACCTTATATTTCATCTAAATATAAAATCTATTTTAATTTTAATTTTGGATGTATTTTTCTCCATGGAATTATATTTTCGAAAATAAAAAAATCATTATATTATTAATATAATAAAAAAACAAAAAACAAATTAGTATTTTAAGTTAATTATGATTATATTTGGAATCGAATGTGATGCTCGTCGGGTGAGTAAGAACTGGATAGCCTATGTTCTATATTAGGGAAAAAAATATTCAATAATTATAATCCCCAAAAAATCCTAAAAATTATTTTAGATTTTCTCAAATAACATCGAATGTACCAATATAATAATATCATTATTTCACATCAATTTCATAACATAAAAACTAAAAATAAATAAATAATCTCAAAATACCCATAGAATAGAAATTAATATATTTGATGAAAAGGTATATAGGTATCATATTTTTTTAAAAAAAGTGAATATTTATCTATTATTAGTCCAACAATGATTCATTTCTTAACATATCATACGTTCCTCTATGCTCAATAACCCATGGAATGAATCCCTGAGAAAGGGTTGAGATTAAATTTTTTAAGGTAAAAAAGCAACAATAAAAAATGATGTTACACATATGAAATGTAAATACTATAACCCCTTCATAAGAATATATTACATATCAATATATTAATATTAATTAATTACCATAATAATTAACACCTAATTCTTTTAGGTCGAATTATTTTGAAAACATGAAAAAAAACCCGTCCCTATGTGATCTATTTAATCTCTCACAATGTTCTTAATAACTATCACCATTCATAGACATATAAAAAACCATACTTTTCAACAAAACAAGGGGAATGGAATCATAAGAAACGGTGACCTCAGATGCTCGGTAATGGTAAACAAGGGACATATCCAAATGTAATGATCATAAGGAATTGATATCATATAAAAAATGTTTATATCATACCATACATATAATGAAAAATTAATCATGATTCATGGAATATAGCATGGATGTTTATAAAAAAATTATCCTAATGAAATCATCGAACATGAACACTGAGAACAGAACATTAAAATAAGTAATAGATTTTAGACATACATAATATAATATAACATTATTTACTTATATGAATATTATATGGTTCACTAATTAGGTTGAGTACATCAAATCATTCCCTCATATAATCATATGGACACGAAAACAAGTCGTTGTACAACATTATGATCAATAATGTCACGTCTATAGATGCGAATGTTAATGTGTAATTAGGTTACTTCATAACATTGTGGACATGAAATTAGGTTCAAATATATCATATTTACTCATAAATTATCTATATTTATCATATTTATTATTTGGTAACATAGGCACCACCAAATATATAATGAATATAATACATACTTGTTCAAAAAATATCACAAAACATTCATCATAACATTACACATGGAAATGGGGTATAGTTCCAAAAAATTTCATTATAGTTTATCTCATTAATTGAGATATGATTAATAATAATATTTTGATCTTAATCATAGAAAATCAATATAAATAATTATAATGGTATCATTGGGTCATATTTATAATAATTCTTAAGTACATCAAAGGGTTTAATCCAAGATGGAAAATGATTTTAGAAAAGTCACTTGAAACATTTCTTGAGAAGAATATCATTTAAACATAATTTTTTTGAAAACATATATCATTATAAATAAATTTTATTTGAAAATAAACTGATTAATATATAAATATTTTTTAAAAATATGTAGTTTTCATGATAATGGAAAATTAAATATATGTTAAAATATGGATTCTTTTCACATTTTTTGTAAAATAAAATTGGGCTTTGTTTTCAGAACATTATAATGATTACTTTTTAAATATTTTTTTGAAATCAAAAAATGGGTAAAATTATTTATGAAATCATTCTGAGGATGTTGATATAATTTTAAAAATTCTTTTAGAAAACAGTTATATTAAATAAAAGTGGTTGTCTACCAAAGAGAGTAATATATAAAAATATCATAAAACAATTGTTTTAAAATTGTTAGTTCATAAATAGATACAAATGGATGGAAAACAGGTCTGTCGTGAAATAAATATAATAGAATAAAATTTACAATTTTATTGTGATATGAATAATAATATTTCATCACTTAAAGAGTAAACATAAACAATCTTGATAAATGGAGATATTTTTCTATAAAACCATTAACACATTAGAAATGGTGAGTCATAATACCCATGAAAAAGAAAAAAAAATTAATTGGTATGTCCCAATATTTTTCATGAGAATAATCATAATATAAATTAATGGGTTGTGTATACATCACATAATATAAATAGGTTGTGAATATATAATGCATCTCATAGATGTAATAAGTTTGTAAAAAATCCCTTACGATATGTCTAAAATTCCATTGTACATATTTGAGCCTCATTAATAAAAAATATATGATTTTTTTAAATATATTAAATATCCATAACTACATTTATCTTTCAATGTTTTATTTAATTGTCTTATTTTATTTTCCATTTATTTACAATTTTATATTAATGTTGCATTTTTTGTAATAAATGAACTATTATATATATGATTTTGTAATTTAAATTCAATCCTTATAATTTGATCATGGATTCATATTATAAATAATATTAACCATTTTATAAATTATATATATATTATGTATTCAATCCATAAAATTTAGAGTTATTAATGGAAATACATTATTTATAGATATGGCATGTCGTATGTACGCATTGGAACTCTATACATATTATGAACAAATTAAATGAAAATAGGTAAATAATGTATTACCATTAGAGAATAAATATTTCCATATATATCATGAATTTCCATTATATTTATCCATAATATGATCCATGTAAATCATTAGCTATAAACTAATAACAACTCTTCTTGGGGTCATCATGTTCTATACACACAAACAAAGTTATCGTATCCTCCATGGAATGGAATGTAAGAAATATTATTTTATATAATTATTTAATAAGTTTATTTTTGAAAAATATAATATATATATATATCCATATATTATGATTCATAATAATTAATCATGAGTGGTTTTTTGTAAATTGTATCACATCGGTTCGTGAGGCGGTAGTCCAACGTTCACATAAGCGACATTATCTTTTTTTAAATTGAGGGATTTAGAGAAAAATGTAGTAAATTAGCATATAATAATGACATATAATATTATTTAAGACAATTGTGTTATTATATTATCATGGATTAAAGATATTTTAAAGAGGTGTAGGAAGAAATATAATAAGAATTTTTATTAAGAACATTACATATTCATCAAAAAACCACTTTTGGTTAACCCTAAAAGCATTCCAATGATGGATTTATGACTAAAAAATCGAATGAAGGATGAATTATGTGAATTAAGAATGATATTTTTTTAGGTTTGGTTTGATTCAAAAGGGTCTTGGATGTGTAAAGTGGAGATGATATGGGGTGTCCATAATGAAGTGAGGCGAGAGGAATAATTGTAATTTTTTAAAATAATTAGTTGTATGCCTATTTTAATATCTTCAATGGGATAATAAATAAAAAATATCTAGAATAGAAGATATAAGGTCAAAATATGGTCAACCAATAGTTTTTAACATGCTTTTATGTCATTTTACCCATTATCATTTTAGTTTAACCACATGGTAAACCAATTTTCACATTTACCATAATAATTAATCTGTACTTATTTTATTATTCATAGTGTTAAAAAATATTTTGTCCATATTATAAAATATTAATTATTCTTATTCAAAATATGGAATAATTTTTTTCTAATTTCAATTAATAAAATTTGAAAATATTATTTCAAAACTAAACCCATAGGTGTGTTGTAAAAGTTGTTTTCTTGCAGGAAAAATAATTAAAGTAATAATTGTTTTTATTACAATATTTAATAAGAAATTGATTCCAATTACCAATATTTTATTAATATATAATAATTGGAATATTATTAATTTTAAACCAATAAATAAATTATAGGAATGTTGTCACGAACTGTCCCTCAGGGTCCATGTCATGACTACCCCATCCCCGCCTTCTATAGGCTAGGGGTTGGGGACTAGCATGGGAAATGCTTTACCCTAAAATAACAAGGAAATTCCAGTAAATATTTATAAAAATACAGTGCCGGAACACAACAAGCTGAAACCATGAAATAAAACTGTAGTTGTAAATGTGTGTGATGAAATTGAATGGGCTAGAATACAAGACCAACTAAATGATACTAAACAATAGAAAATAGAAATCAAATCCTAAGATCACCAGCCACAGATCCTACCTGAAGTGTAGGAACAACTTGTCTTCACTGATCTCCACATTAGCCAGTCACCTTCATGAACTGCCCTGTCATATCTCTTATAGTCTCAACCGATCTACTCAACGTCTACACAAGAAATGATAAGGTGTAGGTGAAGCTCGTGTAGTTGTGAGTATAAAAATACTGAGTATGGACCTAGAGACCCCCGATGGACTCCCAGAATTCCACAAAGGAAAACCACAAAGCCTAGTCGCAATTATAAAACACAAATAAAAAATTCTCAACTAAAACTAGGTATAAAATAAGTAAAGAAATATGTATGATTAGTCATAATGCTAGGTCATCTTTTTTTTGGAAGTGGTTCTGTTGCTGATCCATATAGGATCACTTGGTGCAGATCAACAAAGGATCACTTTGTACTGATCCACAAAGGATCAATATGTGTTAATCCACACAAGATCGCTAGTTTCAAATCCAAAATGGATTTCTAGGTGCTAATCCACACAGGATCTCTAGGTGCGGATCCAAACAAAATCCCTTGGTGGTGATCCACATAGGATCATTAGGTGATGATCCAAAAATGATCTTTAGGGGTTGATCCACCTAGTATCACCTTTCAATCTTCATATCATCGCTAACCACTAGATTCTTGTAGACAATATGCTTAATACGGGGAGGATACTCTCCCAAGACATTAGTTTAACATAAAATAGAACGAATTCCAATGAATAAGTAACCCAATTTTCCATCATGACAAAAGGGTTCCAATGCAATATATGACGCGTCAATCAGATGCCCAATCAGGGAGTTAAAGGCATTTTTAGTGCTGAGTGCCTGGTTGGATTTGGGTTTGATCCAACATGGCCATACTCCAATATTCACCAAAATACATGTGGAGTATCTTTAATAACACATCTCTATCTAAGTATTCAGGTGCCTCATACGGTTCATCAAATACACGTCTGGTTTGTATGATACGATCTTTTAAGTATATCTTGGCCGAAATGGGTCCGGGTCTGGTTCAGCCTGGTTGGACAGACCTAACCTTACCCGGCATGGGCCAAACAGACCTGGTCTAGGTCCGACCCAGCCCGGACCAAACCGGCAGGGCTACGACGGGCTTGGCTAGCTAGAACGTAGAGAAAACCAACGCGAACCGGCCTAGGCTTGGCCGTGATGGGCTCCGGACACTGGGTGTGGCCCATCGGGTGGTCCATCCCAATGGATGCCACATTCCACTAATCAAGCGTACCGTGTGGAGGGTCGTCACTTCCCCTTCCCAAATGGATAAAAAATTGTTTGGATTTTTGAAACAGTGTCACAATGTGGCGTCACCCCTCTTCCAGTAGGACCTGCGGGGTGCATGTCCCTTCTCCCCTGCCACGACTTTGAAGCTGCCACACCCTCTGGCAGTGTGCTTCGCTTCTCCCAATACAGCCGATCAAGATTCTTCTGCCCCTTTAGTCCATCGCACCGCGACCGTTTGATAGTGGTCATCTGTTGTTGGCGGCGGCCCTTGTCTAGTGTTGCCTGTTACTGGCACTACCGCATTGGTGCTTTATCCACGGTCCTATGTCGAAGGTCTGGAGCTCCGCTTTCACCCTCGTCTATTCCTACAGGCCTCCGATGATGTCGTTGTCCCTGTGTTCTTCTATGTTCATGTTTCATTCATTTTTAGAAATCTATCCTAGAATAATGTAACATTAAAACAAGTGGTGGAGGGTCTGGATCATGTAAGTTTGGACTGCTCCCTCTACATTAGAATCATAACATGGGTGATATCAGTTTTTCATCAAAATAATATAATTAATCACGACAAAACACATAAAATTAATCAAGATAAAACCCCCTACCTTGAAAAATCGTTGGATGTGTTGCAGTTGTGGTGGGAGAAGAGTCCTTGTTGGATGATGTTATAGGCATTCTTCAGTCCCAGATAATTTATGCCAATGCTTCCATCCTCCATCGATGGATGATTCCATAGTACTTCGACAGAGGTTCCTCACAGCCATCTCAAAAACCACAACCAGAGCCAAAATTAAATAGAGGAGGAGGGCGAGTGACACATCGAGTGAATTAACGAGGTACATTAATTAATGAACCTATTAATTCCAAAAAATGTGGTTATGAAACTGAAGAGTCAAGTCATTAAATGGATTGATAACCCATCGGTCCCACCACCACCATCACTCAATAGGAGATAAGAAAAATAAAATAACAATTTCTATTTTATTTTTTTAAGGTCACAAAAACCAATTTCTTCACCCAAACAACTGCAGTCAAAGTCTTTCCTCCCTTAAGCAAATGCTGACGCTACAGATTCAGTGGTTCCCTCATATATTTAATCTGAGCACCTATTAAATAGATTAAAAACACTGCTCATTCATTTATTGAAATACCTAAAAAAGATCAAAATTCTATTTTGAGAAAACTGGGCTCAAGATCAAGCGCCGTCATTTTTTTAGACTCGTAATAATCACAAATAAAAATAATTACATGGAATTTCAGTTTCTTTACATTCTCCCGACCCTAGGGCTTTTGTGCATGAAATCTACAACAAAACTAGGGGAACAAATGGGGATTCTGAGAACGTTTCTGAGCCCCCCGATCCCATGTCCTATCTAGAAGATTTTCGTGCTTCCAACAATCTATCATTCGAAGTATCAACCACCCATGAAAGAACCTATTATATTTATCAACTGTCTCCACCAGGAACACCGAAAACGTATCCCCATCATCGATGTCTATCTCGCCCCAGTCTATAACGTGTGATGAATCAGGCATGTACCGTCTTAGCTATGACACATGGAATACATTATGCACCTGGTGCATCTCTGGGGGGAATAGCTAGATTATATGCCACCTATACAACCCTGTTAATGATTTGGAAAGTTCCAATGAACCTCATAGATAACATTCCACCCCGAGTAAACCTCTGAAATCCACGTCGGTGTGAGACCCGAATGAAGATATGGTCTCCCTTCTCAAACTCAAAGGGTCTCTCTGTCCTGTCTACATAAGACATATGTCAGCTCTGTGCAGTCTTCATTCACTCTTGGATGATCTGTACCTTTTTTGTGGTAGCATGTACCAACTCTGGACTCATAAGTGCTAACACCCCTAGGTCAGTCCAACATAAATTTGATCTACATGGTTGCTCGATCACGGACACAAACAGATCCATGCCAATGGTAGAGTGATAAATATTGATGTATGTGAACTCTACCTATGGTAGGTGGTCATCCCAACTATGCCCAAAATCAAGGACACAATAATGAAGCTTTTCCTCGAGTGTCGGAACAGTATGCTCCATCTGACCATGTGTCTAATGATGAAAGACAGTTCTCAAGCGTAGCTACGTCCCGAACGATTCTTGTAATCTCTTCCAAAAAAGATATATAAACATGTGTCATGATATGAGACGATCATCGATGTCATCCCGTGAATCTCTACAATCTCATGTAATTATAGGCCTCTCAAACTCTCTATTGATCCCTACTTTCAAATGGGTAAGAAGTGGGTTGTCTTGGTGAGTTTGACTACATTCACACATATAGTATTGTGGTCCCTAGAAGTACGTTGTGTCCCTATCACGATGTCTATGGAGATACCACCCCACCTCCTCTCTGGAACCTCTAGTTACTGAGAAAATCCTACTGGTACCTAATGCTCGGCCTTCACTTTCTAACAAGTGAGGCATTTAGTTATGAACTCTTCCACCACATTCTTCATCTCTGGCCACCAGTACCAATTCCTATGGTCCGGGTACATCTTTTCCATACCAGGATGTACCGCAAAGGGGATGTGTGGAACTATCTCAACACCTCCTCTCATAGTGTCACTGGTACCATAGTGCATTCTCTGAAATGGATGACGTGCTCCCCACCTTCATAAAATCTATCAGGATCCTATCTTGAAGATATTTGAGCATGTCGGGCCTCAAAGTCAGCATACCCACATTCTGCCTCTTAGACTCGCTAAAGGAGTGGGGGAGATAAAGTCATATACTAGAGGTATGTGGCTATATATCTTTCCATAATAGATACATAAAACATTGCTAGACACTATATCTCCTCACTCCACAACTATATATTAGACCTCCTTCAATGTTTTTTTTCTACTACATTATCCTTACCAGGAGTGTTGAGTATCTCAAAGGCATAGTCCTATATGAACTATAGCCATCATCATTGTCTTATGTTTAGCTCGTTCTGTGAGAAGATATACTTTAGACTCTTTTGATCAATGTATACTATAATACATTATCTCATCATGTAGTACATTCACATCTTCAGTGAAAATCCCACTATTGTTAACTCCAGGACATGGGTAGCATAGTTCTTCTCCTGTTGTCTCATCTTCTATGATTCTTAGGTAATCATCGTTCGCTCCTACATCCGGAAATAGCCAAGTCATTTCCATGATGCGTCGCAGTAGACTACATAAAAAAACCCTTTTCTAGTAGCCTCATGATGGGGGAACATGTCAGTCTTTGCATTAACACCTAAAGGCTATACATGCATCTCTCAGTCAACACAATGGGATGTCCACCCCATTCTGAATGCTTAAATGGGTGTCGAAACTCAGGAAAAGTATGGTATGATTATCCTTTAGTACCCAACCAATCCTAGAAAACTCTACACCTTGGTCACACTACTGGGTGGATCCCAAGAAAGAAATGTCTCTATCATCTCTATATCCAATACAACTCCATCCTCCGAGATAACGTGCCCCAGGAAGTAGACGTTCCATATCCATAATTGACACATCATGAGCTTTCCATAAAGCTGCTTCTCTCAGAGTGTATCCAGAACTATTTGTAGGTTTGTGATGTGCTCCACCTCTGAAACTGAGTATATCAAGATGTCTTCAATGAAGACCACACTGATGTGATCAAGGTAAGACTAGAAGGCCCTTTTCATGAGACCCATGAAAACTGATGGAGAGTTTATCACACTAAAGGGAATCACCAAGAAATCGTAATGGCTATACCGACTTCTAAATGCTATCTTCAGTACGTCCTCATCTAGTTCTCCGAGATGGTGATAGTATGATTTTAGGTCTATCTTCAAAAAACAATGACACCCATTCATTTGGTCAAAGAGATCATTAATCCTCAATGTTGAATACTTGTTCATAAATGTCACCTGGTGTAGGTACCAAGAGTCCACGCAAACCCTTAGACTCTCATCTGCCTTCTTGGTGAACAAAATCAGGAATTCCCAAGGAGAGACACTGGGCCATATAAACCCCTTCCTCTAAAATTCATCCAACAGTACCCTCAACTCACGAACCTATACATTAGTCATTAGATATGCTTGAGTAGATGTCAATGTCGTATTGGGGTACAAATCGATGTAGAAGTCATCTACCAAGGAGGAGTTAGTTTCAGAATATCATCAAGAAAGACATCAACATAAAATTCCACCACTTCAGGATAACTCAAACTCCTCAATTAAACTACTCCGAGGGTAAGGATAGCCAACTGATGTGTGATGAGTTGCACCGCCATCTCAGTAAGTTTATAATATGTTAAAAATGTTCTTTTCTTGCCGGTAAACAAAAATAGGGTCCTATCCACATGGACATGCCACACATTGCGCCTAAAACAGTCGATCTGATCAAGGACTGGGAAAGCTAGTCCATACACAATATGACATCATAAGTCCCCGACAATACATCTAGAAGATCCCAGCTGAATCTCTCACCTCTTATATTGAGCTCACACTATCTTCACCAGTGTATAATTGTCGACTATTCTCCTATAAGAGTATACAATCGTAAGGATTGAGCCAATGGATCTATCAGAATCTCCGAGTTCCGAACAAGTGTCATGGAAATAATACAGTCATTGGCACATGTGTCTACAAGAACTATAGCTATGGTTGAAAAGGCATAGATTGTTCCTATCATCATCTCTGGAGCACTGTGGTTATAGGCCCCTGCCGCCTGATGCTGATCTCTCCCCTACCCACTTGCTCCATGTGGTCGGGGGTGGACCACATTGTGGTGGTAGTTTTAGAACCTCAAACTTCCATCCACTACATACTAAACGCCCTCCTCCTCTTCATCCTTCATCTCCATACGGACACCCTTGCTCAAACCTCGGCCACTACCTCAGTCGTCCCTCATTCATCTATTGATCATCTCTATGGGGAGTCCAAAAATTTCGATCCATGTGTCACTGTCCACCGAATGTGTAACAGGCTTTAGTCCTCAAAATACCTCCTCATCCTCATGAGCTCCCCACCTCTAACCCTGCATCTTGGAGTCGTCGACCAAAAGGACTGGCTCGCTTGGACCTCTATGTCTTCTACCTACTGCCTACTGTAGATAACTCGGCTACCTGTCATCTTGTGGTGGGTCTCACCAGCAGTAAATGCTCACCTAAGAATCTCTCCACAAATAATTATTTCTCGAGCACTCTATCATATGTCGGTATATTGAGTGATATCATCGACACACTAATATCCCGCTTGAGTCTCTAATCAAATGTTTGGGGCCCAAATAATGGTTCTTGTACCATGTTGGTAGAGTAGCATGAGAAGTTAGTGAATATCATTGAGTAATAGGCCACTGATAGGCTACCCTACTGTAAGTGTTGAATGACTTGGATACATGCTGAGTGTAATGTCGCTGGTACAAACTCTGCTTTGAAGAGGGTCTCAAAGTTCAACCCGGAGAGTGTCACCTTCTCATGTGTCTTGAGTGTCAGACTCCACCATCTCCCCAATGTTCCCCGGAAGATGATAGCATCTAGGATCACTATCATCTCTAATAGAATCTCAAATAAGTGAAACACCCATGCCACAGCCTCCAACCAGTCCTCAACTACTTGGGGATCTATATCACCTCAAATCCTCAGAGGCCTTTTCCACTAGAACTTTTGCAACACGGCTAGTTGGCATGAACGGTCTACTATTAGGGTTTTTGGAAACTGTATCCTTATGAGTTGTGGTGCTCCTGGAACACAACCATATGGTTCCAATATAGTAAGAGGTCCATGCATTGAATCCTCATCGCTCAGCGGGCCATCTTCATATACTCTCTTTATAATCCTGGCTAGGTATCTATATAGTGGGATCCTAAAAAGAAACACGTGCACCATCATTAATAAGTTATACCTCATGAGGTGACTCTAAAGAGATTAAAATTAAAATAATTATGAAACACATTAAATAAGTGTTTTTGTGCATTGAGTTGCAACTCAAAATTTAGGGTCCTATTATATGGATATATCAGTCGCCGCACCAACAGTAGACTCCCAAAACATGAAACCACATTCAAAACACGTTACACTACTGTAGCATTTGAAATAACAAAGTCATAGTTCTTCGGTAGAACTGACTCATCTGATACCACTTTGTAACAACCCATCCTTGGGGCCCATGTTGTGACTACCCATAACCGGACTTCCATAGGCCAAGGGTTGGAGACTATAACCAGAAAGGTATATCCCTAAAATTAGAAAGTATTTCCTTTAACCATGTACAAACATACAGTCCTTGAACATAACAATATGAAACCATGAGGTAAACCAGCTATAGTAAAAGTGTTCAATTAATGTATATGGGAAGGAATACAAGCCCAACTGAAAGATACAATATAATAGAAAACTGTAAATAGATCTTGAGATCATCCACCATGGACCCTTCCTGAAGGGTTGCTACAACTCGTCTCTACAACTCTCCACGTAATCCAGTCACCTCTATATACCGCTTGGTCCTTGATACTATATTCCCATCTGAGCTTCTCTTCATCTGGACAAGACAAAATAAGGTGTGGGTGAAGCCCGTGCAGGGGAGATTATAACAATACTCATTAGGGACCCTGAGACCCCCAAAGGACTCTTAGAATTCCACAATGGAAAACCAAAATGAATGATCTCGATCATAGAGAACAAATAAAAAGACTAAAAAAACTAGGTATAACTTATGTATAGAAGTAAAGATGATTACTTGTAAATATAGATCATCTTAGGGTGGAAGGGTTCTCTTGCTGATCCACATAGGATATCTTGGTGCTGATCCAAACAAGATCGCTAGGTGATGATCCACACATGATTTCTAGGTGTTGATCCACATATGATCAGTAGGATCTAATCCATAGAGTGTCTTTATGTGATCATCCACACTGGATAACAAGGTGTTGATCCACACATGATTTCTATGTGCTAATCCACAGAGGATCACTATTCATTCTTCACGTCTCATTCAATCATTGGATTCCCGTACATAGTACACTTGATCCTGAGATGATACACTCTTTAATCCATCAACCATAATTCAACACAAACGATGTACCATGAAGAAGTAACCCAATTATCCATCATTCCATAAGGGTTATAATGAAACAAATTACATGTCAATTTGACACCCGGTCTGAGAGATTAAAGAATTTTAATGCCGATAACCCGGTTGGATTCGAGTTCGATCCAACCGAGACATACTCCAATATTATCCAAAACTCATGTGGAGTATATAAAATGTACTATATCGTTCCAAGGATTTCAACACTGCAGACAGTTCATCATACATTTGTCTACTTTGTATGATGTGTCCTTATTAGTGTTTTAAGAAGAAATGGGTCCGGGTCATGTCTGACCAGGTCGGACCGACTCGACCCGACCTGGGCCACCTCGACCTAGCATGGGCTGACCACAACCCAGCCCACACCAGCTAGGCTATGGACTAGCCCAGAACGAACTGGCTTGGTTTTGGAGGGCTCAGCCTACTAGGACGCAGTGCAATAGAAGGTCCTGACCAACCTCGACTGGGCGCGGCCCGCTAGGTGGTCCTCCAGCCAGGGGACACACACAGAGGGGGGTCTCTCCCTCTTCATGAAGGGATGAAAATCTGTTTGTATTTTTGAAAGGGTGGTGCTAGGTAGCGCCGCCTCTCAGCCATCGTGACCCTCAGGGTGTGGGTCCCTTCACCTCTGTTACGACTTCAAAGTCAAGGACACCTCCTTCGGTACGACTACCTTCCACCAAAACAACCGAACGAGAGATGACCGACTTTTAATTACACTAAGGCGTCGTCCTTCCACTATGATCGGAGGTTGTCAGTGGATACCCTCGTCTGTCCACACCCGTCGTAGGCATCGGTCGTCGGCGCTGTCATGCAGGAACCACACCATTTCTTCTTCCATGGAGCTTCGATGATGCTCTGGAGCCCAGTTTTCACCCTCGTCTATGCATAAGGTCCTCCCAGGATGTCGTCTTTATTGTCTGCCTCCAGGTTTCAAGGTCCTATCATGTTGATAAATCCATTCTGGAAGAATGCAATTTTAAAACAAGATGTAGAAGGTTTGGGCGTTTTTCCTTTGGCCTGCGCCCTCCACATTAGCCTCATAACAAGGGGGAGATCAATTCCTTGTAAAACATTTATAATTAATCAAGAAAAAAACAAATATAGTTAATCAAGATAATCCCCCATTCATCAAGAAATCGTTTGAGGTTTCACAGTTGAGGTGGGAGAAGAGTCCTCGTTGGATAAAGGCACTGGCGTTCGTCGATCCTCGATCATTGGCACCCCAATTTATGTCATACATCAGTGGAATATGTGGAAATACTTCTTCAGAGGTTCCTAATAGCTGTCTAAAAAAACTCAACCTGATACTCAATTTAATAGAGGGGGAGGGTGAGTATTTCATCAGAAGAATTAATGAGGTTCATTAATTAATGAACTTATTTGTTCCTAAAAGTGTGGTTATGAAACTGAAGAGTCAAGTCATTATACATCTTGATAACCCATCGATCCCACTTCCAATGCTCAACAGGAGGTAGGAAAAATAAATAAAATATTTCTATTTTATTTTATTATTTCATTGAAGGTTGAAAAAAATAACTTTTTTACCTAACCAATTATGGTTGAATTTTAGCCTCCCATAAGTGAACCTGAACACTACTAATTGAATGGTGCCCTCATATTTTTAATCTGAACACCAGTTAAAGTTTTATAAAATGTTTCCCATGTGTTTACTAAATATACATTATAAAAATTATAAAATTCTATTCCAAACAAACCAGTCCTCGGAATCAAGTGCCATCAATTTTGGAAGACATGTAATAATCCCTGAAAAAATTACATGGAATTTCTCAGTCATTACAAATGTTTCTAAAATCAACAAATGAAATTACAATTCTCAATAAAAAATATAATTTCACTATTCATTGAAAATTTTATCTTCTAAAAAAATTATAGAACATTCATCCAAAGATTGTTTTAAAATAATTATTTAAAAATTGAAAATAATTATTTGAATTTTTTTTGAATATATCATGATTTAATTAAAAAAATATATATATGTGAAAAATATTATTAAAGTATATGTAGAAATATAGTTTTGAAGAGTGAAATTTGATTTCTTATTATATCATGAATATAAAACAAATAAGATGAATGTTAAAAACATTATTGAATAAAAAATAAATTAATTTCACTAATATCCTTCCCATAAAGTTATTTATTTAACTTATTGTTTTATAACGTATTTATTCTCAAAATAATATATTTTTAGAAAATATTTCCTTAGGATCGTATAGTTTTTATTTTCATTTATAATTAATTGGTCATAAAATAATTGATTATATATATATTTTTTAACCATATTTTTTAATAATTTATTAAATCCTATATATAACTACCATTTTGATGGCTAGGTGAAAACTATTATGTTAAATAATAGAATATGTATAGTATAAAACATTTCATTAAAACAAAGTGTTGCATGTAACAAAATATAATATATTTTTTACGTGAAACAAAATATAAACTCCATGTTTCATGAAATCTAAAATATCTAAATAAATAAATATTTTTAACATATATTTTAATAAATCTAATGGAGTTACTTTTACTCCCCATTAAATTAAATATATCCCTAAAAATTCATCACTTTGGTTACCCTAACTATGGATAATTCTTCTTCATTACATCCTCAGGTTTACATGTAACATTATTAACATGTTGGTTTCCCCACCCATAATTGAATAGATGAGTTGTCCATTTTGATATAAATTTTTCAGTATGATTGATAATATCAATCAGTTATTCCTCAGAATAAATATTATTCTCTAGTATTATGACCTATTAGTTCAATATATGTGATAGAATAGGATTGTAATTTCCTTGATATATATAGGTAACACATCATGAACCTAACACTGGTTTACTATAATTTCTATGAAATAAGATACATCCCAAATACGAAAAAAAATTATTAAGTGATAGATATACATAGAACTTAATTTTTCTTTTTTAAATCCACATGTGACGTCTTAATAATTTCTTCCATACATCCTGAAATCCAAAATCACTTTGATGATAATAATCATAACAATAATTTTTTCTTTGTCATTACCTTGTTTGTTAAGAACATATATAACCTTATGTCAAATTTATTTAGCCAACTCTATTACTAAAATACTTTTATCTCAAACATCATCCTATTAAATTGGTTATCAACACTTATTTTATAAAAGGGTTTTAGTAGGATAAAAAATAACAGAAATGTAATAGAAAATATTATAATTAATCACAACAAAATGAATGGGTAGATTCAAAAATAAATTGAAATACAATTAACATGATTTTATTATTTATTATATGGTTTTAATTTCTCTCTCAGATAAACCATATGTCTAAGGATGATATAAAGCGCTGAAACCTAAATCTACATATAAATCCTATTGAAATATTCATTTTAATGTTGAGTTAACTATACTATAATCATTAGATATAATAGATTTTTCTACACCTTTTAATCTTACAACTTAAATAATGTATATCTAGGAATGATGATCTAGTGAATTAAATTCTCTTATTGAGATAATGTGTGATAAATTATTAAGATGATCAACTACAATCATTGTAACATTTTTCAAATTAGAGGGTTTGGGGTGTCCTACCAAAAAGTATATGTCGATTTCTTCAATATATATCATTGTATGGATAACATTTATAGAATACCCTTAGACTTATGTATCTATGTCTCAACTTGTCGGCATATCAGACACTATGATACATACTTAGAAATATATCCCTTTATGTTAACCCACCATAAATAATATTTCACCTATTACTATAGTAGGTACTCTACCATTTTCATATTTAAATAGTTGGTTTAATCCCAATAACTATTCAATATGTGGTAGTTTTTTGTATAAAATACGAGTTACCATTTGAAAAATTATATTAATGTAATTATTATACCTTAGTACGCCATATTTCACTCAACATTAATGATATCTTAAAACCTAAAGGATACCTAAACCGTTAATATTATACCCCAATATATATAAAAATTCTTTATAAAATAACATTTTGTCAATATATAGAAAATAATTAAGGTGTCTATTGCAATAAATATCTCCCAAAATATCCTTAAACATGATATATTCCCATCATGTAAAACCTTAAGTGGTGTGCCTATGAATTCAATCTTATGATCATTATAAATCTTATAATTCAATGATAGAATCCAAAACATGTATGTTAATCATACATGGATATATATATGATTACAAAAGAAAAATAATTTATATATTATTCATGATTATTATAAGGAATATACCATTGTTAAAATATCTCTACAATATAATTCATTAATTCAATTTGATAAATAATATAAACCTTTTACATCAATGACTTTTTATAACATATTACCCTCCTTGGTCTAGGGGATAACCCATTTTTTTAGTGAATAAATTCAAATACATCCAATTTTGCGCATATATAATAAATTTAATTCCTTTCATATTCAATGCTCGGTGGAATTAATTACAACATAGAAAACATCTTCCCCTCTATTTTAGATATTATTTTAGGTCTTCTATCTAACCATATTGATATTTGAAAATATGAATTTTCATTCCCCTATGTTTATTACCTCATAAATTTTTCTGAAAGTAAATTATCATATTATATTATATTTTAGAAATCTCAATGATGTGCATATTTTTATTCATATGTAATGATATATGAGTATGAGTAATCACAATATATATCTTTCTAGTTACTGAATATTTTGGTTTTTTATAATCCACTAATTGTAGATCATAATAGGAATTTAAGGCATTTCACATGGATGAATATACTGAAAAAATAAACGCTTCATTTGAAAAAAAATTTGTAAAAAGAACTAATTCTATAATATCATTTACTTAGTTTCTAAATCATGAAACAATATTTTCAATATATGAGACCTTTTGTTTAACATAGTTTTATCATGGTTATTGTCTATTAAAATCCTTCATGTAATTTTATAAAGTGTTTTTTAACATCACTAGAACATCCTTGATGAGTGTCTATTCATGTGAGAGTAAATACATGTTTTCATGCACCATGTGATGATTGATTCTAGACCATTTCACCCTATTAATAGTTATTACAGTAAGATACCTTCATTCTAGAGAATGATGTAGTTTCTTGGAATACACTCACTCTATCCATCTCCAAAATTGCAGTACATTTTTTTATACCTTGATTCATTTGTAGTATTATCCGTTTATATATTCCTAGAGGTATCCTTAGATATATTCATATGGATCTCACTAAATATTCCTAATCCTAATATATATACTTTCACAAAATATTTCTATAATACCTGTTGTAAATACATTAAACATTATGTACATAAATATTACATCTTTACAGATTAATTTTTATTACATTAATAAACTTCCACACCCGATAAGCTTGGGTATTTCTTCTTTGAAAACAGAATCACAGGAACAAGTATCCCATTAGTGAGATACACCATTGAATAGTATGATCATCCTTACTATATATCTGCATAAACCTATAATATATAATATTATTCAACAGAATTCATTGAAAGGAGACATGTGAAAGGGTGAGATAAGATTATGAGTAAGTGTAATCAGAGTAGAAATAAAAAAAATAATGAGAAAAAGTGTATGATTAATATTTTAAAAAAATATCAGGTATATGAAATATCATAAAAATGAGTAATGGAAGAAATCATTCCATTTTACAAGACTTTATACATAATGGAGTCAAATAAATAACATGATATTGGATGGAGACATATATATTTTGAATATACATATTCATATAACATTGTGAACAACTATAATTAGAAATAGGTTAACTCATTTAGTTAAGGACATGATATTATGACCATTAATAATCTTTCAGAAATGAAACCAGGTCTACACATAGCTCCATTTACAAGAATGCTATGTCCATGAATGATATTGCAAACATGAAATCTGGTTCACTCATATCAATGTAAACATTTTATCAGGTTCACACATATCATATTTACTCATGATTTATCCACCATTACCTAATGTATTGGATGGAGATATAGGTACCCACATCACACAATTAAAATAATACATTCATTTTCCACAAAATCATAAAATAGAAATCATAACATAACCCGTGAAAAGTGGGTCTAACTAGATAAAAATTTACATATAGTATAAGACATAGAATGAAATAGGTTTTCGAATCAAATTTTCATCATAATAATAAAAAATATAAATATACAATAAATATTGTATCATTGGATTGTATCACTATTAATTATTATTTATATCACATGTTTTCAACATAGATGTAAATTAGATTTAAAAAATAACTTTGATTATTTCTCCAGGAAACTTTCTTTAATATATTAATTTTTTAAAAAAAAAATATAATCAATTTTCAAATCATTTGGATTGAAAATATCTTTGGAAAATTATAATTGATGATTTAAAAACCATGATTTTTCAGGAATGTGGAAACAAATGTAAAAATTGTAATAATGATGACATTTACATTTTCTATAAAAGCCAATCGAGCCTTATTATGAAAATGAAATAAAGATTATATTTATAACACACTATAAAACAAATAAATGGATAATGTAAATTAATAAATCTTTTGTTAATTTTTAGATTATTTTCTATATCATTTTTAGAAAACATTTATATGGATTCAAAAGGTATTTTACCAAAGATAAAAGTAATGATTGTTTTTTAAAAAAATGTATTTGGACGCTTTTTACATAATGAGATGAAAATGTGACAAAAATGAATAAAAATGACATAAATAAAAGAGAATAAATGGAATTATTTTATTGATATATTGATCAATATATTTAATCATCAGATGTACAAACAAAAAATATTGAAAATAATGAGATTGTACCATAAAACCAATACATATTAAGTAACATTGCATATTATGTTACATGGAAGGGATATTTTATGATGGATATGTAAAAAATAAAACATTAATGAGATTAATAATAATGTAAACTCATTTAATGTATAAAAACTGTATAATATAATTAGATGGTTAATATGATATGTGTCTTGAAGATATAAAAAAGTGACACAAAAATCTCTCATCATTACTCTTAAATGACATTATATAAATTCAAGAAACATTTAATAAAGATATAATAATATTATTCATCTATTAAAGTTGGATAATTATATATTTCAAATAATATATGATTTTATTATGACATTTTATTAACATTTAATTAATAATACATTGTTAAATTCCTCATTAGTGTAATAACTTCTTCTGTCATATAAGTTTTTATTTTGTATTTTCGATCCTCAAAATTTGATACTGCATATATCATTATAATAATGTTATAATTTATATATATATATATATATAATATTCATTATATATTTATTTATAGTAATCTATAAAAGGTAGAGATTGAAAATTAAATACACTTTTCATTTAGATGATAAGAAATATGTATGCATGATCACTATTTCTATTATATCGATGGATAAAATGAAATAATGTTAAATAATATATTAAAATTATAGAATAATTTTTTCAGATATATCAAATAAATTTAATAAAAACACATAAATTTTCTTCCATGAAAGTCATTATAAATAAATAATCACATCATTTCGTGAGACATTAGTCAATTATACACATGACTAAAATTATCTTATCCACCACCGAATAGAAACTAACATGTTATATTTTTTTATAATAATTATTTTTAAATATTTAATATTGAGTATAAAATATATAATTTCTATACATAATCATACCGATTAGTGAGAGGTGTTGGCAGAAAACATGTTAGATATGTTCGTGAGGCTATAGTTCACCCCACACATGAGTGATGATACCATTTCCCATTAGAGGGAAGAGGAGACAGTTATAGGACATTACCATAGTATAATAATGAATAAATATATGTAGGATAATATTAATATTATATTATCATGGGTTAAAAATTTTATAATTATATGGTATATGGAAAAAATTAAAACCCTTAGTATGGTATGTTATATCCTAATAGGATAACTTTCTTTCTTTTGAACAAATTTCCATACAAGGATAGAATTTTTAAAATTATAAAGAATCAATATTGATAATATAGAATTAAGAAGGAAATTTTCTAGGGTATTTTTTTATCCAAACAGTGTTGGATGTGTTAAAAGGGGAGGAAAACATGAGTCGTTTTATGAGTGATGTGATTGGAACACTTTCAATTTTTAAAAATGAGAAGGTGTACCCTAATTTAACTCATTATAAATGACTCCAAATTGGACAAATTTAGATCATACCAGACATGAAGTTGATATTTATTCAGAAAATGGGTGTCATAAAAGTTTAAAGGTAATATTACCCCTTTTTATTTTTGTTCAACTCCCCTATGAAAAAGTTTTCCCCTAAATAACTGTATTTAGTTTTTAATTATTTTAATATACATAATCTACCGCTATTATTTTTTTTAAAATTAAATATAAATTATTATGATTTCAAAAATGGTATCCATTTTTATAATTTTGAATAATATAAGTGTAAACATATATTTTACTATTAAACCAATATATGTAATGAGTTGTCGGTTTTTTAAAAAGGAAATCCTGAAATGTTTACAACGATTTTATAAAACAATTAAATATAAAATTGAATCCAATACCATATAATAGTTTAGTAGATATATATGTGATCAAGTATTACTTTTAGAACCATATTTATAATATTTTGAGTACTTTAAAAACATTAAATGAAATTATAAATCATAATAAATAAAATTATTTTGGCTATTCATGATAAAATATAAATCACATAAAATTATTAGAAATGTACATTATATAATATAATGAGTGATATCAAAAATTATTTCAAAATTTACAAAAAAAATTTCTATAGATTATAAAAAATAATTTCTAAAATAAGTTCACAAAATGTGATGACACCCATTTTTAAAAATATTTATTTTCTAAACATGAAGTTAGAATTATTCTTATGTGATTCCTAGAAAACAAATAATTTTAGTGTTCAATGTTATAATGAATATATAATATAAAAAATCATTAAAATAACTCACTAAATTTTATTTGTTTAATTTGTTAAGGGAAACCATTTTTTTGAACAGAAAATAGTTTTTTTATAAAATTATTTAAACTATTATCATTGAGAATTAATTTTAATTAACAATTAATTGGTCACAAAATGAATTAATTATATATATTAATATGAACAATGTATTATTTTAATTTAGTAAATGATTTTAATATACCATATTCCAATGGATTTGTGAAAACTATCATATTAAATAATAATATTTTAATTGAATGTCGTGTTTCATTAAAACTCATGGTTGTTTGTAATGCATGATAAAAATTGTGTTCTGTTTAGTGAAATATAAAATTAGTGTTTTGTATACTAAAAAATATTTAAAATATAAAATTTATTTGGAAAAAGATATTTAAAATATTAACTTGTTGTTGCAAAAGAATCTAAGAAAACAGCGTCATCGGAAAAATATATCATTTAAAATAGTGTAGAATAATATGATTTTTCAACAAACCATAATATCATTTTATGTAATCTGAATAGACAAAACATGTACCATAAAAAAGGTTATGAAAACATGAGACAATTAACATGATTAAATGTAAAAAATCATATGAATAATGGAATGTAATGTAATGTAATTGAATTAAAAAAAATAATCTATTTAATTATAATAAATATAAAAAACATAAAATAGTGGATTGAGATTCACTATATGATTCCCAAATTATGATAGGGTATAATCCACTATATGATACCCATAGAAGAGTAGTAATGAAAACATGGTTCCTATAAAAGCAGTGAAGCTGATATCAAGAGATAATTCCAATAAAATAATATTGAAATCAATACTTGTTGATTCCAATAACATACTAGATCATGAATCTCTTTCTAATTCCCATAATGTTGTGGAGTAGGCAGCACTTCATAATACACATATTAGAGTGAGAATCAATTATCTATTTCTATTACAATATCATGATATTTAAATCCATATCCAATAAATTAGAGGTTGATATCAGGGAGAACATAAAACCTGATAATGATGTATACATATAAATTCCATTAGAACTAAAAAAATAATTATACATAAAACATAACATAAATAACTAACGGAATAGAGAGAGGATTCATGGACAATAATCCATGATAAATCAATAATAAATTCGGATAAATTGGATGGATGATGTATTAAAATCATCCATAACAAAAGTATCATGAAAAATATTAATATAGATTGAAGAAATAATTTTTTTCGATAAATTCCAATATAATTAGGAAAATAAAAGGAAATAATATCCTTTTACGGTATTTAGAACCCCATTAAATTGTTTTCATAAAATGAAAATACTTTGACTATGATTAAAAATTAAAAATTTTCTTTTAAAACCAAATAGGGTTTGTAGAAGATAAATTTATAATTTAAATATTAATTTATAAAGCATTGAATAATTTATTCCTAAAGAAAGAAACTGTTAAAATCCTTTTAAATACCATTAATTATTTTTTAAAATGAAATTTTACTTTATAAAAATATTAAAAAAATACCATCTTAAAATAAATTAATTAATTATAAAAAAATGTTTTAAAAATGTTTTAAAAAAACTAAAGTAATTCTTCAGTTAAAATAACTCTCAAATTTTAGAATGAAACAATAAAATTATTTTCCAAATATTTCATTACTATACTCATAAAATTCGATGTTATGAGTCACATGAAAAACTCATTTTTAATTTTTTTTTTAATCCATTTCAAAACCATTAATTTTATAAGTATATTTGATAATTTCACCTTGATAATTTTACAAGGTATTCATTGAAAATTTACAATTTAATATAACTCATATGATTATGAAAATACTGATATCTTTTAATATTTTTATAAACATTTTTTCAAAACCCACATCATAAAAAAGTCAAACAAAAATTCCATTAGAAATTCGAAATGGGTAATATGTATGGGAATTGAGAAAACAAATAATTTGATTTTAAAATATGTAGATTAATATTTCATCGAAATGAAAATAATTATAAAGAGGAGAAACTATTGATTAAGATGATGGAAAATATTTTCAATAATGATCTAATTATTTTTGAAAAAAACCAATAAGGTAATTATCTAGAAATAATAATTATTTCTCATTTGGGTGGATGATAAATTACCAAGATATGAAATATTATGGTGGTAGAAATGATTATTTGAGTAAAAAAGTTCAATAAGTGGAATTATAACATAATAAATGTATTTGAGTTACTTAAATTCAATTAGGATTTCATAACACTGGATTCAAATATACTTGAAACAGTATATCATGATGGATTACATAAATAATGAAATTGTACGAATAACTATGATAAAATAATTTGAGGCGCAGTATATATGTAAACTATAAAAACAAAACAATTGTTGGTTTTGCATCATATCTCAATAAAAAAATTGACATCCCAAAACAATGACAAACTAGTTTTTCATTGAATAAAATAAATATAATTCAAAATATATATATTTATTCAAACATAATGAATTATATAAATGTCGTTAAAGGAATCTATTAGTTATTAATTAGAAAATATAACAGATATTATGCAGCTCAATAAAGAATATGGCTCATGAAATCAGATTTTATCCAAATAAATAGATAAATGAAACCGATCAAAGAGAAACTTGATCTACCCTACTATAAAATGAAAATAACCATGCTATCACTAATTACATTTACATATTAAATTATATTACTTTTTACACATTTCACTTAAAACAATATATTATACATATATTACCAAATTATATATTAATTTCTTCATCAGATGCTTATATTTAACAGTTATTTTGTATAATTATCAGGGTGTAATGGTTGATTCTCACATATTAGATGAAATTTCATCATTACCATATTATTAAAGATCAAATATTAATTTTATTTAAATTAAAACCTTTTTTTCATTCCATTAAGTTTAATAAATGGGTCGTGCTCATAAAAAATGAAATATTGATGAAATAGATTCACCATATATAACCTTTTAAAGGTAGCGTGTCCATATAAATGTGTCTTGAATATTAATAACACCTTTTAAAAACTTTTTAACTTCTAAAATTAATTATTAATTACTCATATTGTAATTATATTAAAGTATATAATCATTCAGGATATAATCAACACATCATCATTCATGTAGGTGGTAAAACACCCAAATGAGATTGTGATATAATGACTTAACATGTAAGTAAATGTATTTATGTAATATAAACATAAATTTATTTGATGAATAAAAATTCAATAAATATAATTTACCTTAATTAAATTCAATCAATTAACCATTAATGTTTGGTCTTGATGAAAAATGTAATTCGTTATTCACGGAGGAGGTAGTTTGTATGCGCCCATGATTACTGATATAATTACTCAATGAATAGAACATATTTAAGGAATATGATAAATTATCATTTCATAATTATAATTTATAAATATTTAACATATCAATAAATCAAATTTTCCATTTTTCATATAAATTAAATTGGTTGATAATAATCAAATACTGCTTCTTCGTAGAGGGAGTATCATGAATGTATGCATGCTAAATTTTTGTATTTTTCATAGAGGGATGGAATGATTTAAATTTTTTCACCCATTAATATAATTACATTATTCTAAATTATTAATATAAGTTTAATTAATTTATGTATTTTAGAAAATTTTATTAAGTCATTTGTTATGATGAATAAACTATGGAGTATGAAATATTCACATCGATAACATGAGATTTCCCACTGATATTTATTTGGAAATAGAAGCTCTATAATGAATAATTAAGGCCTAAAAATTATATAAACTATACAAGATTCTCGGATGTGAAAAATGGGATGTTTTTATAATGATATTTTATGGGATATGGGTAGGATAAAGTTTTTTACATGATACCCTTTCATAAGTGAATGAAAACATAATTCATTAAATTCCCATTCCATTTCAATAATATTATGTAATTATTATAATGTCAAAGAATACTTATGAGTAATATAATAGAGTGGGTGAGGTTTCGATATGACATATATAATATAAAATTATTGATGTTTGTTTTTAAATTTTTTAATGATTTATACTTAGTAAAACTCTTTTAAAACATTTAACTTTTAGTGTGATATCTAAAATTATTATCCATAGTAAATAATTTAACTGAAAAAATAATAATTGATATTTTCTTCTAATTTGGAAAAAATTATTTATAGAATGAAAATAATTTTATGAAATAAATTTTCTTTGGTATATAATAGTTAATTTCATATTTAAAGAAGATAACTTATAGAAAAAAAAATTATCAGAAAAATTGTGTTTTAATATTTAATGATTGATTAGGTTAATATATTCAAATATATTAATTTAGATAAAATAGTTATTTTATAATAAAAAGAATAAATTTTTTAATCATTAAAATTATTAACTTCATAGAATTTTAGGAAGAAAATGTTTAGTAAAATTAAAAGACAAAAAAAAATTTTTAACGCGGAATATAATGTAAATAATTTTCAAATAAATTAACATCAATTTTATAAGTTTATAATATTATTTATTTTGAAAAAAATTATTTTTAAATAATTAGTTGAATATTTGAAATGTTTAATAAATTTTTATGTACTCCATATATAAAAATAATGTGGTAAATTTTATAAATTTGAAAAAAACACATTTCTTTTCAATATTCACATAAAAATAACATTTTTAGAAAAGATATATATAATTGATTAAAATAAAATTTTAAAAATATAATATTAAAAATTTCTGTTAAAATTAATGAATTTTAGATTTAAAAATTATAAATTAAAATTTTAAATGAAAATAAAATACATCAAGAAAATTATCTTTTATTAAAAACACCGTTATAAAACACTATGTGTTAACACTATTCGTTATGCATTTATAATTATTTATAATATATTTATTATGCAGTTGTCCTATTATCTTTTTATTTTCTACTAGAATATTAATATAATATATTTATTCTCATTTTATTTTTGTAGTGTGTGTGGGAAAATATATCAAATATAGTATCATTCTAAATAGATGTAATTTTAAATATATCGGGAAGTTAGACGCTGTATATTAAAACTAGTTACAATATTGACCCCATAGAGTACATTTATTTTTTGGGTTAAAATTAGGTTATTTATAGATAAAATTATTACCACATATGGAATCACCATATATATCCTTGATTTAGGAATATATATGTACCAATATCATAGTTTGATCACACTAATAAAAAATAATTGTTTCGCAAAATAAAATAATGCCTCAAGACCAATCATTGAATTAAAACCAAATAAGATATCCTTGACTCACTATTGAGTTGATATTTGAGGAAATATATTTCTCTTTATATCTGTGAAGTTTATTTGGAAATACAAATCTCTATATAACTCTTAAACATTAAAAGAAATAAATAATCCAAACTAAAAGAAACGACCATTTCCAAAACTAGTAAAAACATTCTATACAAAAAACATAGGAAATATAAACATCAAAAAATAGAAAAAAAAATACTAATGTAAATACACATATATCGAGATAAAATTACATTAAAATTTCTCACATGCCTCGGAGTGGTGCATAAGAGAAGGGATTGTATCATGTACATCAACTTCCACCATAATCCAAGAGTGGTTGGAGGACATCAGTGTCATTAAAAAAGATAAATTCTATTCATTTAATTATGAAATTAGGGGTTTTGGGGTAACTACCAATACTCATATATCCCATTAATCATTCTCATTTAATTGGGCCACTCGTGAAATTTTCCATCAACAATATTCCCATAACAATGATGTTAGAGAGGTTTCTCATGAATAATACTCATGTAATTGGAGGAATTTCTCATCCCAATAAATATCCATAACATACCCAATCTATATCATCTTATAGTTTTTTATATATATAGCATCATAAATGTCTATATATGTCCATATTTTAGATAGGGACAGCTAACTGACATCTAAGAGTTTACATAGTTGAAGGGTGGTTTCCTTGAATATCTATTGTGATATCCAATCTCTATCAATATCCATCAGTCACAAGATTCATTACATATCATGATGATGAGTACAAATAATAAAAAAATAAATCTCAATCAAGGAAACCACTTATTATTTACACATGAATTCCAACATATAATACCATCTAATATAGCATCAATAATGTTCATACAACCAAAAACTATATGAATTAAATGATAATTAAATTATAGATAAATGTAAATATGGAATTACATTTCTAGAAACATCACTATAAAGAATATGTTATCTTTCCTAACACAAAGAATGTGTATTCATTAAAAACCTAAAAACTTACACTAAATTCCTTCATGAACATGTCACTTCATTTAAGGGAATATACATCATCAGTGTTTTATTGTATTCATGTTTATTAATTGATAATTAATATTAGGTCAAATTATCTATATTATTATTCATCCACCATATCAATATTTATTAATATTTTAATAATCATTCAATAATTTATTGTAAATTATTTTACATATATAAATCAGAAAACTCTACATTGTTCTACTATGAAAACCCTATTTATGTAACCATATTGTTTCTTAGGAACATCTCAAAATAAAGTAATTTCCTTACCTAAAAATTATTAATATAAAATCCATATTATTCTATTTTGTAATTATAATTTCATTATTCCATAATTTTACCATGTTTCATTATTCTTATTCAATTTGATGGGATAATTTTATCATTTGAAGTTGAATAATTTAGAATCAATTTTTAATAGTGAAAATTATTAATTTCATCTTATTTAAGAAAAATTATATATCTAATGATATATTTTACATTGGAAATATGAACACATAAATACAATACAATGGAAATGATATTTCATCACCAGATACAATTTATTAATCATAATTTCAAACATTTTACAAACAAATCCACAAAATTAATTCATAATATTAAAAAAAAATAATGTTAAAACCAGCCATTATTTAAATAATTATTTCAAAACCTATAAAATTTCTATTTTTATGATCTTTTTCCATTTATAACCTAATATTCATCATTTAGTGTTTATCCCACCCTAAATAATTTTTTTTTATTTCATGGTAATTATTAATATATACTAATAATTTTTAATATTAATATTTTCATGATTTAATTATTTATTTAGATAATAATTTTAAAATTTTATAATGTAATGTTCAATTTTCTTCACAAAATTGATACGATTTAAGAAAAACATTTGATGATATAATTTTACCCTAAAAACACAGTCACATGATATGAAAGCATCAAACCATCTTGTGGGGTTACATGGGGATCCACCAGAACACTCCACACATCCCGTTTCGACCTGATTATTTTATTTGAATAAAAAATATTTGATATAATATCTAATAATGATTAGATTATCTATGATGCATTTTAATATGTTGGTGCTTTTCATTTTAAATCATCTTGATTTAAATGATCTATGTTGTCTATATCATTACTTTATATAGTTATTTATCATGATACTCAAGGTTAACAAATTGAACAATTCAATATCCAAAAATAAAATATTTAGTGGCCAGTTTTTATATTCCCCCTGGAAACATGCACCAAAATTATTGGATTATTAGTTTGACAAGGTGTATCCCCTCATTGAATAATGATCAGTGTCTCCATTCATTAAATGTGTGATATAGAACCCATTAATATTTTCGTTGTTGCATCAAATGACATAACATGTTTCCCCATGTATACACATAATTTATCATTAATTTCTCTTTTAAACTCCACTATTTTTAAGTGAATTCAACTGTATTTTATATAGAAATGACATAATACCCTAGTTATTTTTATCATCTAATTTCCATATTTGTGTAATATTAATCAAATAATAAATAATGTGGCCCAATAATTGAATATTAAATATGAATATGTATAAATGTTTTCTCTATTATTTATCCTAAATCACAACTATGATTCGATTGATTCTAAATACAATATATTGAACTAATTTGAAACATTCTATGTATATGATATTGGAAAAGTGAATTCATCATATAAAAAGTAATATATAAACTATAAAAAATTCCCCCAAAGAGAGTCTTTAATTTATGTTAAAATTTTCGAAATGAATTTCATTAATTTATAGGTAAAAAGAAACTATTCATCAATTAGAATTTGGATCTAAATGATTTCAAATTGAATATATTAATAAGACAAATAAAATAATAGGTTGTAGTTTTAAAACATAAATATTTCTATAATTCTAGACATAATTTTCATTTCAAAATACAATAAATCTATTAGATTTTTTTATGGGATGAGAAAATAATAAGTGTACACAAATTTCATAGAAATAATATAATTTATAAAAAAAGAAAAACATTATTGTATAGAATTATCAATATAGAATAATTTTATTTAAGATGAATACCAAATTTCAAAAGGATCTTTTATCATCATCCAGGATGATTCCTCTCTTGGGATGCCTTAGTGGTGGTATCTCCTTTTCTCAATCCTTAGTCTCCTCTAATTTCATCTTAAAAATTAATATATGGGGAGTGTATTATATGGATGAAAATTAAATATATTTCTATATATGTTTAATATATCATTAAAAATGTACTCCATCACCTAAAAACACTTCTAGCAAAGCCAAAAAATAATGAAAATATTAATTTTTGTTTAAAGACCATGTTCCAAACAAAATAGAATAATATTTTCAAATATGAAACCCTAATAAAAGTGAAATTAAAATTTTTCCATTTTTTATATAGATGTTATATTTATACAGAAATTTTTTTCATATCAAACTAATCCATCCAATCACATAATTTTATTAAAATGAGTGTTATTAAATCCCCCAATACATAACTGGGAATTGAAATCTAGTAAATTAAAATGTTCACCTAGTGTGATAACATATGTTATTTCAACATCCTCAACCAATTTTGGTTAAACAAATAAGAAAATAATATATACCATTATACTTCACACATTTCATCATAGAAAAATAAAACATCCTTTACATTATTAACCAATAAAAAAAATTATATATATAAATATTACTAAGGATACCCACAACCATCCACCAAATTAGAGGTTGGATAAAATACATTTCAATTTATGATGACAAATATTTGAAGGATAAATTTTGATGATAAATTCAGTTTTCAAACCAAAAAAGTGATGATAATTACATTTTAGGATATTGATTCCCAAGCATGGGAATATACCATTTGATAAATAAACACCATGGTATGTCTATAAAACCCTAGTAAATTGGACAGCATACAATGAATTAATTATTATAATTATTTATATTAATTTATTTATTTCCCTATAGTGATTGTTACTCTCAACCATCTCCATTACATGTCATAAATTCTCCTCAACCAATTTTGGAGGTTCATCATGCTTCACACCATTAAAGAAGAGCATAAGGACCGTACATAGATGTTTACACATTGAAAAATAATCACTTTCCCTTCTACATACTATTTGTTATCATGATACAAATTTATAAATCATACATGATGATGAATTAATTTGTGATAGTACATAATATCAACAACACATGGTATTAATGGAAAAATAACAAAAATATATATCAATTAATCATTCAATGAAATATATGGAATTAAAATGAAATATCACAAGTTATCAACATCATGTCATCACAAAACCATATAACTCAACAATTTATGTGGGTAAACAATGAATATATTACCAAAGGTATTCACATTAACTATTTATCTATATCCTCTTTACATTCATAAAATATAAATTCATCATAATTATTATAAATATATCCAATGGGATAATCTATAAAATCACCAATCATATCTTGGAGTTTTCTCTTGGTAATAATGATCTCATCAAAAAGGATTCATACATCTCCTGGTAAATAATTTTCTGTCATTCATAACCTATAAATATTATAATGTTCAAAAATCACATAACAAAATAAAATATTTCTACAAATATTCTGATAGAATATGCCCAACAATAATGTTTATCATATAGAATATCAAATTTCTCATTATCAAAGAAATAATAACCCATAACCTCAAACCCGATTATAAGAATAACTATCAGTAACCATGATCTTTTGGTCATATCAACAATTTTAAATTTCCGAGGACATAAATTCTGTGTAAATATCGAATATCCATTACATCTCAATTCAATGATTAATGTATGTTGAATCAAAAACATAACCCTTGAACATATTTGATACAATCCGGATACATTTTTGAAATACCCAAAAAAATCATTTTATATTCTCTATAATAATATCCCAAGTTCCATTTTATTAATGTAACACCCCAGGATTTCATAGTGTGTTATTTCTTCAAATAATTCAATAACATGCACTACACGCAACACTGAGTTCAATTGCACCATGACTTACCCAAAAAAAATCCATTAAAAGAGGTCATGAATAGTATTAACTAAATTTTAAACTTTATATAATCCTTATAATTTTAGAATCCATATTATGAGTTTCTTAGTCATAATGCAAGAACAGATTCATTTTCAGTATTGCACTTTTATCAACTTTTGATAGTGAAACCTTTTTAAATACAATATTTTAAACTTTTTGACTAAATGGAGACATCAAAAAATTTAAAATGAAACATCCCAAGCTTCCACGGTACGCTTTCCTTTGAATAAAACAGTAGCGTGTGTTGTACGCAACTTCGAGTTCTAACACACCGTAACCAATCAAACTAGCTGTTATGAATAGTAATACCTACTTTTTGAAGTTATATATATTTTATATTTAAAAATGGACTTCATTTTTGGATTCGGAATATCAAATTTAGCCTAAGGTGAAATTTTGGTACTTTTCGGATAACTTTCATATTTTGATGAATAGTGAAAATTACTAAATTTTAATTAAAAACAACTTTTTTAATCAAAATAATTAATAGTGATAAATTATGAATTTGAGTGGTTTTAAAGTATATTTAGAATATATTTTTACTATTTAATATAATGTTGGTCATTGGACATAATTTTACAATTAAACCGAACATAAACAAGTGTCAATCTTTTGATAGTTATTATCTCTTAAAAACACGCTTTTTGTTTTGACAGCGGGAATTAATTTTAAATTAATTTCTGCCACTTATGTGTTTTGAATTTAGGAAAATGGATTCCATATTTGGAATCAGGATGTTCAAATTGTGTAAATAGGTTACTTTTATTTTTAGACATTTTGAATAATTACTGCGGTAAATATTTTATTTACCATGGTTAAGGGTAAATCCGGTAAATAAGGGTTAAAAAATAATATTATAATAATACTAAATTACCCTAAAACGTGTCTTAACCCTATTGGTTGATACATGGTCGACCATGGGCATCATTGTGTCAATTTTGGGACCCCATGGATCCACTTGTAAGTGATAATGACACTTTATTTTAATTAAGTTAAAATGAATACAAAAATGACACAAGCATATATCTTTTAGAAAAGAAATTGTTACATAGGGGATATATATGTTGGATTTTAGATTATAAATATTCATTAGAAAGCTAAAACGATTTCCTACATAATTATATTTTATTTATAATTTTTAGACATTAAATAATGTATTTTATTTATGACACAATGATGATGCAGTAATTACTATAATAGTGAAAAATTAAAATAATTGATATTATAAATACCCAAATAAATATAATATGAAACTTTTAATGAATTAAACTAATTTTATAGGATAATATGCTATATTAGGATTGATTTAATTGACTTTTTTTGAAGTAATCAATCTGTTATGAGTTTCACAAAAATCAACTATTGAATAGTGTCAAAATTGACATAAAAGAGTTCTTAAAACAAATATTATATTATTAATTGATATTAAATTCCTAAAAATCTAAGGTTCGGCAAAGAGACTTATATCATGATAGGTTCATCATTAATGTACCACTTGGGGGTCTCTTGGATGTATATAGTAACTTTATTAACCATATTATATAAAAATACAAAGAGACATTGTAAAAGTGAAACTAATTAACTTAGAGTTAATACTTAAAGATAAGGTTAATATAAGTACCCAAACCTGTCTAAATTCTATTGGTTGAGTGGTTTTCGACCTATACCAACCTTAAACTTTGAATAATCAACTTTTGAGCCTTTAGAAACCGAATATGAATTTAATATAAATTAATATTTCTAGCTTTTCCAAAGGTGCCCCTCACCCCTCTTATAAAAGGTAACTCCTCCTTCTCATTTATTCACACCTCTAAAGCCTTTTGGTTCGGCCAAACTCTACCCAAATACTCTCAAGACATCCCTCACTACATCCTAGAGGCCTTAGTTTGATCATAAAGCCAATCTAAGGAGCCCTTTTGATCAAATCAAAAGGAAGAATCCGAAGAAGAGGTAATGATTTCACCACCCTTTTCTAAGTTCCTTTCTTCTTCCACTTCCTCTTTCTTTGTTCTTACCATTCTAAAATAATAACTCCAGTATCTTACATATACTGTGATTTTATTATAAATATGGTACAACCATATTCAGTATTCTATCCACCCTTTGAATAACATGTCACCATACGTGCGTACGTACGGCTTACCGTCTCCACGTCGTGGTGTAATTGTTATTCAATATATTATTATTTGGATGGGTATAATAATGATATGTAACTCATGTAAATAATAAATATAAAATGTTAATGATTATTTATATATGATATACCATCCATTTATATATTATTTTAATATCAAAAGAATGATATTGTCGCTCGTGCGTACGTACGGACTACCGTCTCCACGGACGCGATGAGATTCATTCTCCATCATATCCATTCAAGTATAATTATCATTTGATGATTTAAAAATGATGTTTAAGGACTTGATATCATTCTGGATATGAATAATATACAACCTATCCTTTACAAAAATGTCTTACGTAACAAAACATATAAAAGAAAACAAGTAAGTTAACACCCGAAACGACGATAATTCTAAGATATTATTAACAAATCAATGTTAAAAGATCATATATGATATCATATTAATATATATGATTCTTGTATAATTTAATAACAATTATTTCACCATTATACAGGAGGTTAACCTACCCCATCCAATGAAAAGTACAAGGTAAGGGTTATTTCACAATCTCTTCATTATCCGAGGTTGTTTATATGTAATAATCTACTGGGATCTCTTTATCATCCACATCCAGGTTTCTTAAAAATGTATTTCAAAACATATTTACTATTTACTAGAATATGAGTTAAAGTCATTTATACCCTTTTTGACTTTTATAAGTGGTTTATAAAGGAATATTTCCATCGTTTTCAAAACAAGGTCCCTTTTTAACCTTTTCGACAGAATTAAGGTAAGAATGTTTTTTTTAACTTATACGGCGGGTGCGGCTAATTT
Source organism: Viscum album (assembly GCA_963277665.1). Taxonomy (NCBI): domain Eukaryota; kingdom Viridiplantae; phylum Streptophyta; class Magnoliopsida; order Santalales; family Viscaceae; genus Viscum; species Viscum album. The sequence goes on along the minus strand of OY728153.1, from coordinate 1,415,340,796 downwards.
CCGCCGTTATAAAATCTTCAAAACTTCCCTTACAAGCTTATAAGAATATTTTCAAAGAAAATGTTTTATTTTATATGGATCTTAAATGATTTCAAAATAAAAAGAAATATTTCTTTAAAAAGAATTTTGATTTCATCTATGTCAACATCCTTTGATGGATTTTACGCTTATTTGAAGTTGATTTATTGTAATACAAAGCTTCTATATTGTATTGAAGGTTTGGTGATATGTTTGACTATGGATGTGCTATTTTTATACCATTCATAGTTTATGGTGAAATTATTGGCATTTTGTATGCTAGTTTTAATACGAATGTTTATGTTATGTTTAAACCTTTTCATATGGGAATGCATTGGACTTAGTAAGTGACGGGTGGAGCCCGCTATAGCTCCTCGATGCATCGGTAGGTCTCATGAGACAAACTAGTGTCTTGGCACAAGGCCTTGACAAAATCATATTTGTAGTCTTGGCACGAGGCCTTGGCTATGTGGTTATGATAGTCTGGCATTATGCATTCCAACATTATGAAAGTGGTTATTGATTTTTGCATGTGATTATTCGATTAGTAGAATATCCATGTGAGTAAGTAAATGGCATTATTTCATTTTATTTATGCCATACGATGTTGAAAGTTCATGTTTGAAAGGCTTTTGTTTTAGTTATACATTGCCTTAAAAGTTTATTCTTATTTATGAAAGTTTCCGCTATATTGTTATCCTTACTGGGCATTTGAGCTCACCCCTTTTCTATGTTTTATTTTTCCCAGGAAGTGAAGAAGTAAGTTATGAATGACCTGCAGGGATATTATGTGGGGATATGAGTGTGGATTATGGAGACAATATGTAGTTGTAGTAGTTTTTCGTTTAATGATGTAATGTAAAACTTATGAATATATCTAGTGTTTCCAAGGCTACTAAACCAATCGGTCTTTCGAGATTTGATATTTCTTTTGATCATGCCAATGTTACGAAGTAATGCACCGACTCTGGGTAGCTGGGGTCAGGGCGTTATAGTTGGTATCAGAGGAAGTTTAGTACAAACCTTGGAAGCTAGATTTAGATAAACTCTGATTAGAGCACGTAGACCTAAGATGAACTTTGAGGATTAGTATAGAAGAACTTCCTAGAATTTTGGTATTGTAGAGATTTTGTGAGTTTTCCAAGCAATAAATCCCTGTTTGGATACGAGCAGGTAGAGGCGGCTCTGGCACAGATGTACCTAGGGGTAAAACCCGAAAACACCGCTTTCATCTAGACTCGAACGGGAACTGGTGCATGACAACGGGCCTTGCTGCACTCTTGGTTACGACACTCCCGGGGGATATTCTTAGGATAACTCTCATTTTCTTTACAAATCATTATGAAGGTTTTATGAGTATATACATCCTCAAAGAAAACATTTTTATGATTATGGATTATATCCATAAATAGTTCAATTTATGTTAAGTGTTTTATAAGTATGGGATTATGTATTTTGATTCATAAACTGATCTAGTTTATGCCATTGTTTAGAAATAGCGCCCAGTAGAAGGAATGAGAACTCCAGAAATACACATGATCCAAAGAGAAGGAAGGATCATATCTTCCATGGTCTTAAGCTAGAATTTAGAAGAGAAATAGTCTCCCATGTATTATCATCATATGAAGAAATAATATCATAAGTAAAGAGTTTACTGAGTCTTGTGGCTTTGAAGGGAAGCAAGAGAAGAAAAGGATGGAAGAGAGAAAGATGGATAAAAGTAAGAGGGAAAAGAAGAATTTTCCCATATGTGGTAACTGTGGAAAGAAACACCCTGGAACTTGCCTGAAAGCAATGGGAGTTTGTTATAAGTGTGGAGGAAAAGGGCACAAAGTACGTGACTGCAAGGGTAAGAAAATGGTTTCAAATGTACAATGCTTCATTTGCAAGGAGTTTGGACACTACGCGAGCCTATGTCCCAGTCATCAGACTATGCCTCAAATGATGTTATTGGATAATAATCAAGTTATGATACTACCACAGATGAAGAGGAATGATTAGAGTTCTTATGTTGATTATGTCAATTGAGTGTTGTATCAACAATGTACTTGTTATAATAATTATGGAGTATATAAGTATTGTACTGCAGTACTATTTCATTAAGGACTTGAGATTGTGTGGAAGAAAGAAAAGGGACTCAATAGAAGGTTAAATTATTGGAAAATATATGGTTGAGAGAATGATAAATCATAATATAGTTCTGATACTGAGGTAGTGATTTTGGAATAATATGTGATTGTTTTGGATAAATTATATTGGATATTCTTGACTACCTTGGAACTGATTAATGATTTGTATATTCCATCATTGTTGGGGTTTAAAACATTTTTGGATTAATGAAGTATATCCAGCATTCTATATGGAATAAGGCAGCATGAATGTAATCAATAAGGAATATGGTAATACATGATGAAGGTATTCATATGCTATTACGGGGTAAAAAGGATCTATATTATGTTTAACTTCCTTATAAATGTTGGACTGTGAGTTTGGATAGTAGTATTTTGGATAGTTCTAGTTTGGATTATTTTGGATTTCCATAAAAGGACAACCCGGAGGTCGGGCGGTAACCCGTCGCGTCCGGCAAGGCTGCGAGACTTGAACCCGCAACCGAAGGGCGACAAGGGTGTATCACCTACCACTGGCCCATGAGATGTCCTGGATTAAATAATGTTGTTTTTTTAAAGATCTGGTAGATTTATTATAAATTCATTTATTTTGGAACCCTGTACGAATAGTATAAATAAATAAAAAATTACATTCTATTATCTTTTAGAGTGAAAGATGAGTTTGTGGTAGAAACTTATTAATGGATAAAACTCTGATTATAAAGTAAGTATATCTCCTTATGATCTTAGCCAATCTCATAAATAAATTCCTCAACATTAATAAAAGGAACTTAGAACAAAAATGATTCCCTAGATGGTACCTTAAATCATCACTAATTTATGGCTTTGGGATTGTTGTCCTTTTCATAGCCATGTTCTCTACCACTCTCCATCAGATAATTGATGGTTAGATTTCTCCTCCATATCCATATTTTACTACATGGAACCCTAGTATGTGTTATTTTCGGTAATCTTCATACTTTCGACTCTTTATTTTAAATAAAGGCCTCATTAATTCATTTTTCGATGTGGGATTTCAACTAAGATATTTTGAAACGTCAAAAATGTGTTATCCTAAAACCCTATGTTTTGTTGAACCGATGGTATTTCAAATCATCATAGATTGATGTATTTAAGGACCTCAATTTTATACTTATTTGTGATTGATGACCTCAATCACTACCTATAAATATTTACGTTTTTCCTCCAATTATATGTCTCTAATTGCCACCAATGTTCTCCTAATCGAGATCATGATTTGGTGGTGACCCTTTAATTTCTCTTTTCCTCATATTAAGACTAAATTTTAGTAACCCAATTTCCAATGTGGGTTTTCCCACAAATATATTTTCTACTTTCAACCTTTTATTTTCGAAGAACAATTTCAAATTGCGAGGACGCAATTTATTGAAGGAGGGGAGAATGTAACACCCCAGGATTTCATAGTGTGTTATTTCTTCAAATAATTCAATAACTTGCACTACACGCAACACTGAGTTCAATTGCACCATGACTTACCAAAAAAAAAGCCATTAAAAGAGGTCATGAATAGTATTAACTAAATTTTAAACCTTATATAATCCTTATAATTTTAGAATCCATATTATGAGTTTCTTACTCATAATGCAAGAACAGATTCATTTTCAGTATTTCACATTTATCAACTTTTGATAGTGAAACCTTTTTAAATACAATATTTTAAACTTTTTGACTAAATGGAGACATCAAAATATTTAAAATGAAACATCCCAAGCTTCCACGGTACGCTTTCCTTTGAATAAAACAGTAGCGTGTGTTGTACGCAACTTCGAGTTCTAACACACCGTAACCAATCAAACTAGCTGTTATGAATAGTAATACCTACTTTTTGAAGTTATATATATTTTATATTTTAAAATGGACTTCATTTTTAAATTCGGAATATCAAATTTAGCCTAAGGTGAAATTTTGGTACTTTTTGGATAACTTTCATATTTTGATGAATAGTGAAAATTACTAAATTTTAATTAAAAACAACTTTTTTAATCAAAATAATTAATAGTGATAAATTATGAATTTGAGTGGTTTTAAAGTATATTTAGAATATATTTTTACTATTTAATATAATGTTGGCCATTGGACATAATTATACAATTAAACCGAACATAAAAAAGTGTCAATCTTTTGATAGTTATTATCTCTTAAAAACACGCTTTTTGTTTTGACAGCGGGAATTAATTTTAAATTAATTTCTGCCACTTATGTGTTTTAAATTTAGGAAAATGGATTCCATATTTGGAATCAGGATGTTCAAATTGTGTAAATAGGTAACTTTTATTTTTAGACATTTTGAATAATTACTGCGGTAAATATTTTATTTACCATGGTTAAGGGTAAATCCGGTAAATAAGGGTTACAAAATAATATTATAATAATACTAAATTACCCTAAAACGTGTCTTAACCCTATTGGTTGATACATGGTCGGCCATGGGAATCTTTGTGTCAATTTTGGGACCCCATGGATCCACTTGTAAGTGATAATGACACTTTATTTTAATTAAGTTAAAATGAATACAAAAATGACACAAGCATATATCTTTTAGAAAACAAATTGTTACATAGGGTTATATATGTTTGATTTTAGATTATAAATATTAATTAGAAAGCTAAAAAGATTTACTACATAATGATATTTTATTTATAATTTTTAGACATTAAATAATGTATTTTATTTATGACACAATGATGATGCAGTAATTACTATAATAGTGAAAAATTAAAATAATTGATATTATAAATACCCAAATGAATATAATATGAAACTTTTAATGAATTAAACTAATTTTCTAGGATAATATTATATATTAGGATTGATTTAATTGACTTTGTTCGACGTAATCAATCTGTTATGAGTTTCACAAAAATCAACTATTGAATAGTGTCAAAATTGACATAAAAGAGTTCTTAAAACAAATATTATATTATTAATTGATATTAAATTCCTAAAAATCTAAGGTTCGGCCAAGAGACTTATATCATGATAGGTTCATCATTTATGTACCACTTGGGGGTCGCTTGGATGTATATAGTAAGTTTATTAACCATATTATATAAAAATACAAAGAGACATTGTAAAAGTGAAACTAAATAACTTAGAGTTAATACTTAAAGATAAGGTTAATATAAATACCCAAACCCGTCTAAATTCTATTGTTTGAGTGGTTTTCGACCTATCCCAACCCTAACCTTTGAATAATCAACTTTTGAGCCTTTAGAAACCGAATATGAATTTAATATAAATTAATATTTCTAGCTTTTCCAAAGGTGCCCCTCACCCCTCTTATAAAAGGGAACTCCTCCTTCTCATTTATTCACACCTCTAAAGCCTTTTGGTTCGGCCAAACTCTTCCCAAATACTCTCTCAACATCCCTCACTACATCCTAGAGGCCTTAGTTTGATCAGAAAGCCAATCTATGAAGCCCTTTTGATCAAATCAAAAGGAAGAATCCGAAGAAGAGGTAATGATTTCACCACCCTTTTCTAAGTTCCTTTCTTCTTCCACTTCCTCTTTCTTTGTTCTTACCATTATAAAATTATAACTCTAGTATCTTACATATACTGTGATGTTATTATAAATATGGTACAACCATATTCAGTATTCTATCCACCCTTTGAATAACATGTCACCATACGTGCGTACGTACGGCTTACCGTCTCCACGTCGTGGTGTAATTGTTATTCAATATATTATTATTTGGATGGGTATAATAATGATATGTAACTCATGTAAATAATAAATATAAAATGTTAATGATTCTTTATATATGATATACCATTCATTTATATATTATTTTAATATCAAAAGAATGATATTGTCGCTCGTGCGTACGTACGGACTACCGTCTCCACGAACGCGATGAGATTCATTCTCCATCGTATCCATTCAAGTATAATTATCATTTGATGATTTAAAAATGATGTTTAAGGACTTGATATCATTCTGGATATGAATTATATACAACCTATCCTTTACAAAAATGTCTTACGTAACAAAACATATAAAAGAAAACAAGTAAGTTAACACCCGAAACGACGATAATTCTAAGATATTATTAACAAATCAATGTTAAAAGATCATATATGATATCATATTAATATATATGATTCTTGTATAATTTAATAACAATTATTTCACCATTATACAGGAGGTTAACCTACCCCATCCAAGGAAAAGTACAAGGTAAGGGTTATTTCACAATCTCTTCATTATCCGAGGTTGTTTATATGTAATAATCTACTGGGATCTCTTTATCATCCACATCCAGGTTTCTTAAAAATGTATTTCAAAACATTTTTACTATTTACTAGAATATGAGTTAAAGTCATTTATACCCTTTTTGACTTTTATAAGTGGTTTATAAAGGAATCTTTCCATCGTTTTCAAAACAAGGTCCCTTTTTAACCTTTTCGACAGAATTAAGGTAAGAATGTTTTTTTAACTTATACGGCGGGTGCGGCAAATTTCTGCCGTTATAAAATCTTCAAAACTTCCCTTACAAGCTTATAAGAATATTTTCAAAGAAAATGTTTTATTTTATATGGATCTTAAATTATTTCAAAATAAAAAGAGGTATTTCTTTAAAAAGAATTTTGATTTCATCTATGTCAACATCCTTTGATGGATTTTACGCTTATTTGAAGTTGATTTATTGTAATACAAAGCTTCTATATTGTATTGAAGGTTTTGTGAAATGTTTGACTGTGGATGTGCTATTTTTATACCATTCATAGTTTATGGTGAAATTATTGACATTTTGTATGCTAGTTTTAATACGAATGTTTATGTTATGTTTAAACCTTTTCATATGGGAATGCATTGGACTTAGTAAGTGACGGGTGGAGCCCGCTATAGCTCCTCGATGCATCGGTAGGTCTCATGAGAAAAACTAGTGTCTTGGCACAAGGCCTTGACAAAATCTTATTTGTAGTCTTGGCACGAGGCCTTGGCTATGTGGTTATGATAGTCTGGCATTATGCATTCCAACATTATGAAAGTGGTTATTGATTTTTGCATGTGATTATTCGATTAGTTGAATATCCATGTGAGTAAGTAAATGGCATTATTTCATTTTATTTATGCCATACCATGTTGAAAGTTCATGTTTGAAAGGCTTTTGTTTTAGTTATACATTGCCTTAAAAGTTTATTCTTATTTAAGAAAGTTTTCGCTATATTGTTATCCTTACTGGGCATTTGAGCTCACCCCTTTTCTATGTTTTATTTTTCCCAGGAAGTGAAGAAGTAAGTTATGAATGACCTTCAGGGATATTATGTGGGGATATGAGTGTGGATTATGGAGACAATATGTAGATGTAGTAGTTTTTCGTTTAATGATGTAATGTAAAACTTATGAATATATCTAGTGTTTCCAAGGCTACTAAACCAATCGGTCTTTCGAGATTTGATCTTTCTTTTGATCATGCCAATGTTACGAAGTAATGCACTGACTCTGGGTAGCTGGGGTCGGGGCGTTACAATTAATTTCTAATATATTTCGAACCAACAGATAGCTTTGATCTAAAAGAAAATATTCCAATCACATCTCTACATAGAGTCTCCTCTTCTAAAATCTATGATTGATAAACTACATACTTCCATTAAGATTATTTCATTTGAATATTTAGAATGATTTTATTTGGTGTGGAATAAATCCCATGAATGAATAGGAATCTTTAATAGAGATATCCTAAATCTAAAAACCTTTCCAGTATTTTATAATTATCCAAATGATCTAATATACTAAACTATCCAAATATGGATTCAGTACATATGTGAATATTATGGAAATGATATCTACTTTTGGTTGATGTCCATATAGAATCAAATTAGATTTAAAAATGAATTTAAATTTTAAACTAATCAAATACTAATAAGTAATTAATATTAAAAAAATCATTATTAGATTATTTCAAAAAAGAATATGCCACTACTCAATAGTAATATGAACAAGGTTTTTTTGTCCTCGAAAATTCATTCATAGGAGTTGTGTCATATCACACCATCTATTTTATATTACTGAGACCACCATCACAATTCAAGATACTCAATGAAATATGTTCATCATTGAAATATCTTCCTTATATATTTTAGATATCTTTATCTATGTCATTGTGCTCATATTAAATTATATGGAATTCATGAAATCTATGATAACCCAGAACTTTTATTACACAATTAAACATAATTTATTACATTAACATCACATGGTACAATATAAAATATTGAAAGTTCTGGTGTCTTTGGGTATTAGGATCATTAAATAACAACATAAAACATGAAATACAAAATCTATATTGAAAACTTCCTTTACATGACCACTACATTCCCTTGTACTTAACATTGAATGGGATAACCTGAGGACACGCATTAGAAAAGGGTGACCTACAAAGCCCAGTAAGGGAATAAACAATGATTAACATGAGAAATAAAATAAATGTTATAAAATAGGCATACCATTAGAGAAAAATAGAAGCATAAAAATAAAGGCATGATAACGCATGATAATCATAACATGGAAATGAGGCAACAACACTTACCATGGAATTTGCATGAGCCAAGACTCATTGCACATACAGCATGAGTAAATCCACATTTATCATGAATGCGAAGTAAAAAATAATTTCAATTAAATTAGAATGAGAAAACATCCATTTCACATGATGTATCATGATTCTATACTTTACCCAATGCATTGAAGCGCTATATGGGTACACCGTTCTTAAACATTTCATTTCATGCGTAAGTGTGCCACATGTATCATAAAATATTGAATCATTAAACATAATAATTTATTCCATAATAAAATAATGTGGAATAAATACATGAAACTATTTAAAAAATATGTAAATCTGCATAAAGGTGAATACCCTTGATTGAAAAATGGGCATGATATTCACTACACAAAGACTCTGGCTTGGAAAAATGTGGTGCAATTTCAGCAGCATAACGGCATGACATAAGAATACATAAAAATGGTTGATGAGATAGAATGACGTGTGTCATAATATTTACATGAAATGGAATGTAATGGGGTCATATAGATACATTTCCCAGCAAATGTAATGGAATTTAGATTAATGATACAAAAGAATTGCTTGAATGTAAATGAGGAGAGAGATTTTTTTTTCGGAATATCTACATAGTAACGGGTGTACATGGGAGGAATTAATGAGAGAGAAATGGGTATCCCAACATTAAAACAAGAATAGGTCAGTATGGGGGAGGTGAAAAACCATACCCCAACATTTATAATTGAAATTAATTGGGTATAACAATTTAAATAATATTGGAGAAAATTGAGAAAGGAAGAAAACCCCTTACTTGGAAGTGTGCTTCTAAAGGTTTGATAGTGGCTTGAGAAAGGCATATTGGGAGATTAGGACACCTTGGATGATTCTAGAGGGAGTGGGAAAGAGTTTAGATGATCTCCAAAGGCATTTAGTGAGTACTAAGTGGGAATTTGGGTGGGCATATATAGGAAAGGTGAGGGAATTATTTATTATTTAGGTTTGGAACACCTCACATTAAACTAATCCAAACCACAAACCAGCCCACGGTTTTTTCCCATAGTTTTTGGAAAAGGGAATTGAAAAACTATATTTTATAATGTCGTAGTAAGAACTTCTTAAAATAATTGGTTTGTTTATGTGGAGGTGATTCACACTCCCAAGGAAAACCATTTTAAAAGACAAGATGTTTAATAAGTTTTGATGGGTCCATTAATTCATTGTAAAATAATTCAAACAATCCCAAAAATTCATTATTTTAATTTTAATACATATATTTTCCAAACCTGAAGCTTATAGTATTTTATTTCATCACAATTTGGTCATTATGATGTCATAAATGATATTATATATTAAATTGGTATTTAATTATTACCCAATAATTTGACTGTCTCAGAAAATTAAGAAAAATTCACCATTGGATAATTTCAACATCCTGATTCCGGAAATAATATTTATTTTATCTAAATAATTTTATAAATATGTTAATTTTCACTTTTAATATAAAAACAAACATTTATAAAAAATTCACTTGTTTGACAAAAATTTCTTTCAAACCTTAATAAAAATTACAATATAATTCATAAAATTAAATGATCATTTATATTTCAAAATAAAATTATAATAAAAATAATAATATTATTCTAAAATATTATTTAATTCAAAAATCCATTAATTCATCAAAATATATTTCTTAGATGAACTTTAACTGAAAAATACTATATGAACTTTAAAAACTATTTACATGATTACAATAATAAAATGAATTTTTTTTAATTTTTATATATTAAAATTATGTAAATAACCATAGTTTTAAGGTCTTGTTACATAACCCATTATAACACCCGTGCAAAACTGAAGAGTAACGTCAGCGATGGTGACAAACTCTTGGGGTGGTTCAGATAACATTGCTCAGGTGGTAATCTCGATCAACTTACTTTTCTCTCGTAGACGGTCCCGCTCGAGCTTAACATATTAAATGTAGCATTTGTCTTGGTCAAGGGTGAATCCAAATGATGCCACCTCCTTTCTGAGCTCTGAAAAATGATCTATGAATGGGGTACATCTACTTGATGAGTCCATCGCTTCCTTTGTCTGAGTAAACTGGATTTGTTAAAGCCCTATATTTATACTAATCATGTTATCACTTTTCAATGTCTATATTTCCAATGTTCATGATTCTTAACATAAAACCACAGAATTTGTCATTTTATATAAACATTTTATATAAAGAGACATTTAATTATATCAATATGGATTTTCATTAATGAATGTTTGGTTCATCGCAATGTTTCCCCTTTAAAAAATTTCAGCCTAATAATTTTCTTTTACCACACTAAAACATATGTTGGTAAGCCTACTTCATCATATCCTATGATTCCCACATTTCTTCTTCAAACTTTTGGTTTCTCCACAACACCATGATGAGGTTCATTGTCATATTTTGTAGAACATTCTCTCTACGATCTATGAACTTAACTTGTGACTCCTCATAAGAAAGGTTATCCTCTAACTGTACCACCTCTGAAGATAGTACATGTCAAGGGTCTGATATGTACTTTCTTAAGAGGGATACATGAAATAATACATGTATTTTTTCAATGGTAGGTGTAAGTGCAAGTCGATAGGCCATATCCCAGACACGATCAAGAATCTCGAACGGGACAATGTAACTTGGACTTAAATTCCCCTTCATTCCAAACCTCATGAACTTCTTCCATAGAGATAGGTGTAGAAATACCATGTCTCCAATTTAAACTAAATTCCTCATCCACAGTTATCTGCATAACTCTTTTGTAGACATTGGGCAGCCTTGATATGCTGCTGACTGGTTTTCACCTTCTCCACTATTTCTTCTACCATTTCTGCTCCATGATTCTTACCTCACTTGTAACACCCCAGGTAAATAAAGAATATGACATTTTCTTATTTATCCATATTTGTGAATAAAATATTAATATGACTTTAAAGGGGACACTATGCTCGATGGCGTACCCAACACGCAACAACGAGTTTCTTGGGAATATTACGTTGCACTCTAATAATAAAATAATATTATTTTAAATTGTAGTTAACATGTAGCCGTTGTATTGGCGGGAATGGATATAAATAACTAAAATATTATTATATATGTTTTTACATTTATCCAATAAAAGATAAAGGCTTAAAATACGGAAAGAATTCAATTTTAGGCATATATGCCCCAGTTTTCACTAAAGGTTCACTTATCGCCTTTTGATGGCGAACCGTCATTAAATATAGTTTTGTTCACTCTTATACATTCTATTGGACCAAAATAAAAATCTTCTTAAGAATTGGGACATCAAAATTTACATCGTGTAAATTTTTCGTATCTTTCCGATAAAGTTCATTTTTTTAATGAATAGTGTAAAATGTTATATTTTAATTCAAAAACTATTTTTAATATAATTTATTTATATGATTAGATTATCTTTTGAATTGGTTTTAAAGTGAAATTTGAAAATATTTTTACCATTAAATCCAATAGTGGTCGTTGGAATTAATTTCACTTTGAAATCGGACTTAAACTAGTGACAATCGTTTGATACTTATTGTTTTATAAAAACACGCTATTTTCTCTGACAGTGGAAATTAATTATTAAATTAATTAATGTGACTTATATGTTTTGAATTTTGTAAAATATAATTCATTTTTGAATTCGGAATATCAAATATATCTTAGAGTGAATTTTTGATAATTTTCTGAAAAACTCCAATTTTTTATGAATAGTGAAACCACTAAGTGGTAATCAGGAAAACTGATTTTTCAGTTAAATGAAAGTTTACCACTAATGTGTATTGAATTTTGAAAATCCGACATACATGGTTGTCATTATTATGTAAAATTTGGTTCAATGGGGTGAAAATAATTTTTTTGGTGATTAGTAACTTTTTTTCATTAATCGCGATTAGAGGTATTTAGTGTAATTTAAGGTAAAAATGATATTATAAAAATATTAAAACACCATGAAACTTTTCCTACCCCCTATTGGATGAGTCATGGCCGACCAAGACAACCCATGGGTCGATTTAGGGGACCCTATGGAGCCTCTTGGGTGAGATAATGACTTTAATGCCTTTTTTTAAATAAAGGTGAAAATGACACTAACATAAATTATTTTACTAAAACAATTTTTATAAGGGGTTATACTAATCATATTTTTTTCTATAAATATTCATTAGAAACCTAAAAAGATTTCCTACATCATAATAGTTTTTTTATAATTTTTAGACATTATATAAATTAACTTAATTATGACATCATGATGATGCAACGATGACCTCATTAATGAACAGTTTAAATTAAATGAAACGATAATATAAAATATAAGACCTACACTAGTCAAAAAACTATTGGATGGGAATATTTCGAAGCCATATCATCTTATCTTCGAAATATATCAATGCGGGACCTTAGAAATTCGAAACACATTTGAAAATAAAATAATAGTTTCATGATTTCCAAAAGTGCCCCTCCTCTCCTCTTATAAAATTCCCCCACCTCTACCTCATTTCAAACACTCCTCAAGCATTTGTCTCGGCCATACCCTGCCCATTTACTCTCTCCACATCCCTATCCTTATTCTAGAGGATTATCTTTTGGAATAATCCTTTCAAAGGAAGCCTTTAGGCTCAAATCAAAATGAGTTACACTTTTAAAGGTAATTCATTGTCTCATGTTCATTTGTTTTATTTTGCTTCTCCAACCCCCTAAAATCTCTTTATTTACTTCTTTTGTAACAACACCAGTATATTCAATATACTAGGATGTTGTTATAAGATTTATTCGAGCTACACTCTCACACAACTGCATAAAATGGTTAATGAACATACGGTTTCCGTGGATGGCGAAATTCTACCTCCCGAAATGATGATTGTTCAATACTCATTTAACACCTTCAATGGCGGCCATTATGATGTCACTATTTTTATATATGATATATAATATGTTTATGTTTTCCTTACGATTCTGTATTTTTCATTTATGGAATACCATTATTGTTTCCATTAAGGGTAAACATGATATCTTCATTTTAGGAAGTGCGGACTACCGCCCCCTGAAAGTGATTTGATTCATTAATACCATATGTGGGATGTGTAAGGGATAAGGTTAATGATATTATATATTATATTATACTTTAATTATAATATACTCTTATATCATTATGATTCCACTCCATAAAATACGAAATAGAAATGGAAGTAGCGTTCATGCGTACGTACGGCTTACCGTCTCCATGAATGGTGCATTTCATTTTTTACCTCTAAATGTGATGTAATATTATAAATACATGTATATTCTGAATATATATGATATATATGTTATCCAAATCATTAATATAATTCTGGATATAACGAACCTTTGACCAAATTAACAACATGTAAGTGTAAGAAGTCTATTTTTGACTTAAGAACCAAATACCGACAAAATGAACATTATTAACTTAAATGATTACATGATGTTCATAACATGGTATAAAAGGAATAATGAACTTGAAAAAGGTTCTTAAGAAAGTATAGATTAACTCAAGTTTAGTACTCAGGAGATTAAAGAACGGTCGGGTCATGTCGGATACGAGGTAAGGGATCCTACACCTCTCTTTCTTTTAAGTACACTCCTTTATGTCATTCCATTTAAGATCATCTTTTCTTATGATTGGGATGTTCTTTTATATTACTCCTACTGTAATTATTATGTTCATATGATGAGAGACCTTATTTCCTCTCATCAATCCATTTTTTGGAAGTTTTGAGTGGCGCCGTTAGGCTGCCGAGTTTTCTTAAGGGATTTTTCATCTCACTTTTATTCCTATGGGATTTATGCTACATTTGCCACAATTTCCTTTGAGTGGCGTATGTACTGCCCATTGTTTTACTCATTGTGTAATATACATTTCTTTATGATTATTTACATCAATGTTGTATTGTCCTTCTTTCACGAGGTGTATGTTTCGAAAGATACCCATGTCGGTAAGGGAACCTTTCACCCTCCTCTTTTTAAAAGACTTCTTTTGTTGGGTCTTTTAATTTACATATTGGTATGTTGGGATATGTTCTCATATATCCTTACTGATGTAAATTTTATGTCCACATGATGAGATACACTTTTTACCTCTCATCAACTCATTTTTAAGTGACGCCGTTAGGTTTTCAAGGGAACTTCTTACCCCAATTTTGATTTCTTTGGGTGCAACATGTAGTTATTGAATATGTCATCCTTTGAATATGTGTGAATGAAATTTGATTATTTTACACCTAATATCCACTTATATTTGGTGTATTAGTTTTTCACACATAATTATGTAATTGATTTATCCTTAAACCAAGGATACCGTCTTTGTATGGGACTTCGTCTCCATCTCCTTTAATTGAGGGATATTTTGTTTTATACTCAACCTTCTTTTATACGGTGTATAAAACCCTTTTACTTTTACATTTATTCAAAAGGAATATTTTTTATACGAAGCATTTACTAAACGACAAAAGGGAATGTTTTTGTCATACGTATGTGGCGACAACGAATTCTCCTCCGTCGTGACTGTTATATGATTTTCAGCTTCCTCTACAAGCCATACCTTCTTTTTAAAAGAAAAATAAATACCATGTATTACATTTCATTTATTTTGGTATTGAAAATGGTTTTCATAATGTTTTTATATCAATGTGTTGTCTTGATATCTTCTGATTGAAAGGTGGAAATTTTATGTTTCCTTTATTCATGTTTTATGTGATATGATTATGTTGAGGTTCTTGGGCATTATTATGAAAACGGGTGGTTCCGTGATAAACTAAGGGTGGGTGAGCCCGATATAGCTCTCCAATGCATCGGGTAACGCGAAGGAGTGAAATGTTAAGGTTTCTCCGAAGTGATTTAGGGAATATATTGTGATGGGTATTCCAAACATAACCAAGAGGGTTACTCCCTACGTAAGAATCTTATGAATGCCTCAATTTACCTTTATGTCTTATGATTTCTATGATTTATTCATGGTTTGATGAGGTATGTTAAAGTGCCTAAGTTTTTTGGGTAAATTATGATTTCATTCTTATGTATATATGAACTCATGTTTCCTTTCCATTTTTGTATATCCCTTACTGAGCTTTTTTATGCTCATCCCAAGTTTTTAAAATGTTTTCACGGGTCAAGGGAAAGGTACATGATGTGATGATAGTGTCAAGGATGTGTCAATAATGAATCCAAGTTTTATTTTAAATATGTTTCCGTTGATGGGAAGAATGAATCCTGTATTTTATGTAACCACTTTATTTAAATGTGGAATGTAATCCAAGTTTTATGATCTAATTCTCTAAAACTCTAAACCTGAAAAGATCCTCAATGTGTAATCTTGTATTAACTCAATATTAAGTAAGGTTTAAGGCTGGGGCCTTATAGTTGGTATCAGAGGTCGGTTTAGACAACTTTAAGGATTAGGAGTTCTTGTGAGACATATGATTAGTCCCTATAGCTATTATTTCAGTTAAATCATTGTTTTATAACTTTTTTCATGTCAAGTAAAGTCGGTTACGAATGGAAGGAGAAGGATCTCAAACGACATTCCTATCTCTTCCTGATTACATGCTTGCAATAATTATTGCAAATTCATCTTTGGATGATTGTGGAACTTTTTCTAGTATACAACTCACTTGCAAGCAGTTGTTTGAGATATCAAACACCTCCACTATACCTCGTTATCATTGTGGATCATGGGTTGTTTTTAGGCAAATACTATTTTCACAATATTCTCATATTTTCAAGAAAGGTAAATATTATCAAGGTATTTTTAAATATTTTACCTTATCACAATAATATGATGTATATTATGATTTTAAAAAAAGTGCTGAGGAAGGAGACCCTTAAGAAACCTATTTATATTTGCTTTTAAAATATAGTCTCACATCACATACTTATGGTATTTTAAAAGGACCAATAATAGAAAGTTTCAACTCAATTTCGGTCCGACTATATTATAGAAATCATGTTTTATCAGATGTTTTTGAATTATATGTCATACATGATTATTTTCCAAAACTTTTTTTTTGTGAACACCCATATGACACATGTTGTACGAGGTGTATTTGGATGGAGGATGAAAATGATTTTGAAGGATCTCTAAATCATTTTTTTAATGCATGGGACTTCTAATTACGTGAGAAAGATGACCATGAAACCGAGTGGATGCCATGATCAAGGTATGATGTTATTCATTTTGGGAATCATTTTATTTTATCTTATGGTGGTGAAATAAGACTTCAAGAATTATGATGTTGAGATCGTAACGAATTCGGATGAAAATTAAAGGTATAAGGAAACGATTGAGCTTAAAACATGTTAGGGTTATTTTTGGAGTTTTATAAAAAGGACAACATGTAGACCGTGTGACAACCCGTCGCACCGGACAAAGCTACGGGAATCGAACCCACAACTAAAGTGCAACTGGTATTTATCGCCTACCACTGGACTACGTGAAGTCCCTGGTTAGTTTGACTGATTATTTTTTTTAGTTAGATGATCTTATGAATTAAGAGTAAGTTGATTTTGGGTTATTTATGAAAATTATTAACCTATCATGGAGGATATGTGATTAGGTTAATTACTTTTAAATACGAGACTTTAGGAGCAACTAAGGTTGTTTGGAGTTAAATGTTACGATGTGACTAAATCATTCAAATATTTGGGTTTCAATCTTATATTGGTTTACTTTGAAGAATTTTATGGACAAATTGGTTATCGAATGGTCCTTGTTGAACTTTGGATTTTGTTGGACAAATTTTGAAGATTAAGCATAGATTTTCTTTTTCAAGGGTTATCCTTTTCTAGATTTTCTGACCGTGTATTAACATTTTTGGTTTTGGTTAAGGTCTAAAGATATGTGATGTATATAGTTCTCTTTGGTGGATTAGTTGATTCTCTATAAGTTGATTATAGTACTCTTAATGTGAACATGTCTTCCTAAATACTCGACTTTTGGAGAAAATATGAGTATGTGTAAAAGTTTAAAGTCAACATGATAAGTGATTATGTTTCCCTATGAATGAATTACTCAATAAAAAGTAACTTAAATAAAAAATGTTGTCTATTAACTTTTCCTACTGGGGAATCAAATACCATTTAACCCATCACAAGTTTGTGATTTTATTGTGGTTAACTTTCTCCTAAAAATGTTTTATATCACTCTCCATCAGAACATGACCCTATGTTTTCTCCTCCATGTCCATATTTGTCTACATGGAATCCTAGTATGGGTTTACTTGGGTGACCTTTGTACTTATCTTTCTTTATTTTAAAGTGGTTTTTTTACCGACTCTTGTTCCGATGTGGGACTTTCAAGGATGTTTCCAAGCTCAATTTTAAAAATTGTGAGGACGCAATTCCCAAAAGGGGGGAAGGATGTAACACCCCAGGTAAATAAAGAATATTACATTTTCTTATTTATCCATATTTGTGAATAAAATATTAATATGACTTTAAAGGGGACGCTATGCTCGATGGCGTACCCAACACGCAACAACGAGTTTCTTGGCAATCTTACGTTGCACTCTAATAATAAAATAATATTATTTTAAATGGTAGTTAACATGTAGCCGTTTAATTTGAGGGAATGGATATAAATAACTAATATATGATTATATATGTTTTTACATTTATCCAATAAAAGATAAAGGCTTAAAATACGGAAAGAATTCAATTTTAGGCATATATGCCCCAGTTTTCACTAAAGGTTCACTTATCGCCTTTTGATGGAGAACCATCATTAAATATAGTTTTTTTCACTCTTATACATTCTATTGGACCAAAATAAAACTCTTCTTAAGAATTGGGACATCAAAAATTACTTTGTGTAAATTTTTGGTATCTTTCCGATAATGTTCATTTTTTTAATGAATAATGTAAAATGTTGTATTTTAATTCAAAACCTCTTTTTAATCTAATTTATTTAAATGATTAGATTATATTTTGAATTGGTTTTAAAGTTAAATTAGAAAATATTTTTACCATTAAATCCAATAGTGGTCGTTGGAATTAATTTCACTTTGAAATCGGACTTAAACTACTGTCAATCTTTTGATACTTATTGTTTTATAAAAACATGCTATTTGCTCTGACAACGAGAATTAATTATTAAATTAATTAATGTGACTTATATATTTTTAATTTTGTAAAATAGACTTCATTTTTTAATTCGGAATATTGAATATATCTTAGAGTGAATTTTTGGTAATTTTCTGAAAAACTCCAATTTTTGATGAATAGTGAAACCACTAAGTGGTAATCAAGCAAACTGATTTTTCAGTTAAATGAAAGTTTACCACTAATGTGTGTTGAATATTAAAAATCTGACATACATGGTTGTCATTAGTATGTAAAATGTGGTTCAATGGGATGAAAATAATTTTTTTGGTGAATAGTAACTTTTTTTCATTAATCGCGATTAGAGGTAATTAGTGTAATTTAAGGTAAAAATGATATTATAAAAATATGAAAACACCATGACACTTGTCCTACCCCTATTTGATGAGTCATGGCCGACCCATACAACCCATGGGTCGATTTAGGGGACCCTATGGAGCCTCTTGGGTGAGATAATGACTTTAATGTCTTTTTTTAAATAAAGGTGAAAATGACACTAACATAAATTGTTTTACTAAAACAATTTTTAGAAGGGGTTATACTAATCATATTTTTTTCTATAAATATTTATTATAAAGATAAAAAGATTTAATACATCATGATATTTGTTTTATAATTTATAGACATTAAATAAATTAATTTAATTATGACATCACGATGATGCAACGATGACCTCATTAATGAACAGTTTAAATTAAATGAAAAGATAATATAAAATCTAAGAACTACACTTGTCAAAAAACTATTGGATGGGAATATTTAGAAGCCTTATCATATTATCATCGAAATATATCAATGTGTGACCTTAGAAATTCGAAACACATTTGAAAATAAAAAAATAGTTTCATGATTTCCAAAAGTGCCCCTCCTCTTCTCTTATAAAAGGCCCCCACCTCTACCTCATTTCACACACTCCTCAAGCCTTTGTCTCGGCCATAACCTGCTCATTTACTCTCTCCACATCCCTCTACACATCCTATAGGATTACCTTTGGGCATAATCCTTTCAAAGGAATCCTATAGGCTCAAATCAAAAGGAGTTACACTTTTAAAGGTAATTCATTCTCTCATGTTCATTTATTTTATTTTGCTTCTCCAACCCCCTAAACTGTTTTTATATACTTCTTTTGTAACAACACCAGTATCTTCAATATACTAGGATGTTTTTATAATATTTATTCGAGCTACACTCTCACACAACTACATCAAATGGTAAAAGAACATACGGTTTCCGTGGATGGTGAAATTCTGCCTCCCGAAACGATGATTGTTCAATACTCATTTAACACCTTCAAAGGTGGCCATTATGATGTCAATATTTTTATATATAATATATAATATGTTTATGTTTTCCTTAAGATTCTGTATTTTTCATTTATGGCATACCATAATTGTTTCCATTATGGGTAAACACGATATCTTCATTTTAGGAAGTGCGGACTACCGCCCCCTGAAAGTGATTTGATTCGTTAATAACATATGTGGGATGTGTAAGGGATAAAGATAATGATATTATACTTGAATTATAATATACTCTTATATCATTATGATTCCACTCCATAAAATACGAAATAGAAATGGAAGTAGCGTTCATGCGTACGTATGGCTTACCGTCTCCATGAACGGTGCATTTCATTTTTTACCTCTAAATGTGATGTAATATTATAAATCCATGTATATGCTGAATATATATGATATATATGTTATCCAAATCATTAATATAATTCTCGATATAATGAACCTTTGACCAAATTAACAACATGTAAGTGTAAGAAGTCTATTTTTGACTTAAGAACCAAATACCGAAAAAATGAACATTATTAACTTAAATGATTACATGATGTTAATAACATGGTATAAAAGGAATAATGAACTTGAAAAGGGTTCTTAATCAAGTAGAGATTAACTCAAGTTTATTATTCAGGATATTAAAGAACGGTCGGGTCAAGTCGGATACGAGGTAAGGGATCCTACACCTCTCATTCTTTTAAGTACACTCCTTTATGTCATTCCTTTTAAGCACATCTTTTCTTATGACTAGGATGTTCTTGTATATTACTCCTAATGTACTTATTATGTTCATATGATGAGAGACCTTTTTTCTTCTCATCAATCCATTGTTTGGAAGTTTTGAGTGGCGCCGTTAGGCTGCCGAGTTTTCGTAAGGAATTTTTCATCTCACTTTTATTCCTGTGGGATTTATGCTACATTTGCCACAATTTCCTTTGAGTGGTGTATGTACTGCCCATTATTTTACTCATTTTGTAATATACTATTCATTATGAGTATTTACATCAATTTTTTATTTTCCTTCTTTCAGGAGGTGTATGTTTCGAATGATACCCATGTCGGTAAGGGAACCTTTCACCCTCCTCTTTTTAAAAGACTTCTTTTGTTGGGTCTTTTAATTTACATATTGTTATGTTGGGATATGTTCTCATATATCCTTACTGATGTAAATTTTATGTCCAAGTGATGAGATACACTTTTTAACTCTCATCAACTCATTCTGAAGTGACGTCGTTAGGCTGTTAAGGGAACTTCTTAACCCAATTTCGATTTCATTGGGTTCAACATGTAGTTATTGAATATGTCATCCTTTGAATATGTGTGAATGACCATTGATTATTTTACACCTAATATCCACTTATATTTGGTGTATTAGTTTGTCACACATAATTATGTAATTGATTTATCCTTAAACCAAGGATACCGTCTTTGTATGGGACTTCGTCTCAATCTCCTTTCATTGAGGCATATTTCTTTTATACTCAACCTTCTTTTATATGGTGTATAAAACCCTTTGACTTTTACATTTATTCAAAAGGAATCTTTTTTTATACGAAGCGTTTACTAAACGACAAAAGGGAATGTTTTTGTCGTACGTATGCGGCGACAACGACTTCTCCGCCGTCGTGACTGTTATTTGAGTTACGACTTCCTCTACAAGCCATACCTTCTTTTTAAAAGAAAAATAAATATCATGTTTTACGTTTCTTTTATTTTGGTATTGAAAATGGTTTTCATAATGTTTTTATATCAATGTGTTGTATTGATATCTTGTGATTGAATGGTGGAAATGTTATGTTTCCTTTATGCATGTTTTATGTGATATGATTATGTTGAGGTTCTTGGGAATTATTATGAAAACGGGTGGTTCCGTGATAAAATAACGGCGGGTGAGCCCGATATAGCTCTCCAATGCATTGGGTAACGTGAAGGTGTGAAACGTTAAGGTTTCTCCGAAGAGATTTAGGGAATATACTTTGATGGGTATTCCAAACGTAACCAAGAGGGTTACTCCCTACGTAAGAATGTTATGAATTCCTCAAGTTACCTTTATGTCTTATGATTTATATGATTTATTCATGGTTTGATGAGGTATGTTAAAGTGCCTAAGTTTTATGGGTAAAGTATGATTTTATTCTTATGTATATATGAACTCATGTTTCCTTTCCATATTTTTATATCCCTTACTGAGCTTTTTTATGCTCATCCCAATTTTTTAAAATGTTTTCACAGGTCAAGGGAAAGGTACGTTATGTGATGATAGTGTCAAGGATGTGTCAATAAAGAATCCAAGTTTTATTTTAAATATGTTTCCGTTGATGGGAAGAATAAATCCTGTATTTTATGTAACCACTTTATTTAAATGTGGAATGTAATCCACGTTTTATGATCTAATTCTCTAAAACTCTAAACCAGAAAAGATCCTCAATGTGTAATCTTGTATTAACTCAAGATTAAGTAAGGTTTAAGGCTAGGGCCTTATAGTTGGTATCAGAGGTCGGTTTAGACAACTTTAGCTATTAGGAGTTCTTGTGAGACACATGATTAGTCCCTATATCTATTATTTCAGTTAAATCCTTGTTTTATAACTTTTTTCAGGTCAAGTAAAGTCAGTTACGAATGGAAGGAGAAGGATCTCAAACGACATTCCAATCTCTTCCTGATGACATGCTTGCAATAATTATTTCAAAGTCATCTTCGGATGATTGTGAAACTTTTTCTAGCATACAACTCACTTGCAAGCAGTTGTTTGAGATATCAAACACCTCCACTATACCTCGTTATCATCGTGGATCATGGGTTGTTTTTAGACAAATACTATTTTCACAATATTCTCATATTTTCAAGAAATGTAAATATTATCTGGGTATTTTCAAATATTTTACCTTATCACAAGAATTTGAAGCATATTATGATTTTAAAAAAAGTGCTGAGGAAGGAGACCCTTGTGCACCTATTTATATTTTCTTTTAAAATATAGTCTCACATCACATACTTATGGTATTTTAAAAGGACCAATAATAGAAAGTTTCAACTCAATTTCGGTCTGAATATTTTATAGAAATCAAGTTTTATCAGATGTTTTGGAATTATATGTCATACATGATTATTTTCCAAAACTGTTTTTCTGTGAACACCCATATGACCCATGTTGTACGAGGTGTATTTGGATGGCGGAAGAAAATGATTTTGAAGGATCTCTAAATCATTGTTGTAATGCATGGGACTTCTACCTACGTGAGAAAGATGATGATGAAACCGAGTGGATGCCATGATCAAGTTATGATGTTATTCATTTTGGGAATCGTTTTATTTTATCTTATGGTGGTGAAATAAGACTTCAAGAATTATGATGTTGAGATTGTAACGAATTCGGATGAAAATTATAGGTATAAGGAAACGATTGAGGTTAAAACATGTTAGGGTTATTTTTGGAGTTTTATAAAAAGGACAACACGCAGACCGTGCGACAACCCGTCGTGTCAGACAAATCTGTGGGAATCGAACCCACAACCAAAGTGTAACTGGTATTTATCGCCTACCACTAGACTACGTGAAGTCCTTGGTTAGTTTAAATGATTATTTTTTTAGTTAGATGCTCTTATGAATTAAGAGTAATTTGATTTTGGGTTATTTATGAAAATGATTAACCTATCATGGAGGATATGTGATTAGGTTAATTACTTTTCAATACGATACCATAGGAGGAACTAATGTTGTTTGGAGATAAATGTTACGATGTGACTAAATCATTCAAATATTTGGGTTTCAATCTTATATTGGTTTACTTTGAAGAATTTTATGGACAAATTGTTTATCAGATGGTCCTCATTGAACTTTGGGTTTTGTAGGACAAATTTTGGAGATTAAGCATAGATTTTCTATTTAAACGGTTATCCTTTTCTGGATTATCTGACCTTGTACTAACATTTTTGGTTTTGGTTAAGGTCTAAAGATATGGGATGTATATAGTTCTCCTTGGTGGATTAGGTGATTCTCTAGAATTTGATTATAGTACTCTTAATGTGAACAAGTCTTCCTAAATACTCGTCTTTTGGAGAAAATATGAGTTTGTGTAAAAGTTTAAAGTCAACATGATAAGTGATTATGTTTCCCTATGAATGAATTACTCAATATAAAGTAACTTAAAACAAAAATGTTGTCTATTAACTTTTCCTACTGGGGAATCGAATACCATTTAACCCATCACAAGTTTGTGATTTTCTTGTGGTTAACTTTCTCCTAAACATGTTTTCTATCACTCTCCATCAGAACATGACCCTATGTTTTCTCCTCCATGTCCATATTTTTCTACATGGAATCCTAGTATGGGTTAACTTGGGTGACCTTTGTACTTATCTTTCTTTATTTTAAAGTGGTTGTTTTACCGACTCTTGTTCCGATGTGGGACTTTCAAGGATGTTTCCAAGCTCAATTTTAAAAATTGCCAGGATGCAATTCCCAAAAGGGGGGAAGGATGTAACACCCCAGGTAAATAAAGAATATGAAATTTTCTTATTTATCCATATTTTTGAATAAAATATTAATATGACTTTAAAGGGGACGCTATACTCGATGGCGTACCCAACACGCAACAACGAGTTTCTTGGGAATCTTACGTTGCACTCTAATAATAAAATAAAATTATTTTAAATGGTAGTTTACATGTAGCCATTGTATTGGAGGGAATGGATAGAAATAACTAAAATCTGATTATATATGTTTTTACATTTATCCAATAAAAGATAATGGCTTAAAATACGGAAAGATTTCAATTTTAGGCATATATGCCCTAGTTTTCACTAAAGGTTCACTTATCGCCTTTTGATGGAGAACCTTCATTAAATATAGTTTTGTTCACTCTTATACATTCTATTGGACCAAAATAAAACTCTTCTTAGGAATTGGGACATCAAATTTTCTTTGTTTAATTTTTTGGTATCTTTCCGATAAAGTTCATTTTTTAATGAATAGTGTAAAATGTTGTATTTTAAATCAAACCCTCTTTTTAATATAATTTATTTATATAATTAGATTATCTTTTTAATTGGTTTTAAAGTGAAATTAGAAAATATTTTTACCATTAAATCCAATAGTGGTCGTTGGAATTAATTTCACATTGAAATCGGACTTAAACTACTGTCAATCTTTTGATACTTATTGTTTTATAAAAAACATGCTATTTGCTCTGACAACGAGAATTAATTATTAAATTAATTAATGTGACTTATAGGTTATGAATTTTGTAAAATAGACTTCATTTTTGAATTCGGAATATCTAATATATCTTCGAGTGAATTTTTGGTAATTTTCTGAAAAACTCCAATTTTTGATGAATAGTGAAACCACTAAGTGGTAATGAAGCAAACTAACTTTTCAGTTAAATGAAAGTTTACCACTAATGTGTATTGAATTTTGAAAATCCGACATACATGGTTTTCATTAGTATGTAAAATGTGGTTCAATGGGATGAAAATAATTTTTTTGGTGAAAAGTAACTTTTTTTCATTAATCGCGATTAGAGGTAATTAGTGTAATTTAAGGTAAAAATGATATTATAAAAATATGAAAACACCATGAAACTTGTCCTACCCCTATTGGATGAGTCATGGCAGACCAAGACAACCCATGGGTCGATTTAGGGGACCCTATGGAGCCTCTTGGGTGAGATAATGACTTTAATGCCTTTTTATAAATAAAGTTGAAAACGACACTAACATAAATTGTTTTACTAAAACAATTTTTAGAAGGGGTTATACTAATCATATTTTTGACTATAAATATTCATTAGAAATATAAAAAGCATTCCTACATCAGGGTTTTTTTGTTATAATTTTTATACATTAAATGAATTAATTTAATTATGACATCATGATGATGCAACGATGACCTCATTAATTAACAGTTTAAATTAAATGAAAATATAATATAAAATATAAGACATACACTTGTACAAAAACTATTGTATGGGAATATTTCTAAGCCTTATCATCTTATATTTGAAATATATCAATGGGGGACCTTATAAATTCGAAACACATTTGAAAATAAAATAATAGTTTCATGATTTCCAAAAGTGACCCTCCTATCCTCTTATAAAAGGCCCCCAACTCTACCTCATTTCACACACTCCAAAAGCCTTTGGATCGGACATAACCTGCCCATTTACTCTCTCCACATCCTTATACTCATCCTAGATGATTCCCTTTGGGCATAATCCTTTAAAAGGAAGCCTTTAGGCTCAAATCAAAAGGAGTTACACTTTTAATGGTAATTCATTCTCTCATGTTCATTTGTTTTATTTTGCTTCTCCAACCCCCTAAACTATTTTTATTTACTTCTTTTGTAACAACACCAGTATCTTCAATATAATAGGATGTTTTTATAAGATTTATTCGAGCTACACTCTCACACAACTACATCAAATGGTTAAAGAACATACGGTTTCCGTGGATGGCGAAATTCTGCCTCCCGAAACGATGATTGTTCAATACTCATTTAACACCTTCAAAGGTGGCCATTATGATGTCACTATTTTTATATATGATATGTAATATGTTTAAGTTTTCCTTAATCTTCTGTATTTTTCATTTATGGAATACCATTTTTGTTTCCATTATGGGTAAACACGATATCTTCATTTTAGTATGTGCGGACTACCGCCCCCTGAAAGTAATTTGATTCGTTAATACCATATGTGGGATGTGTAAGGGATAAATTTAATGATATTATATATGATATTATAATTGAATTATAATATACTCTTATATCATTTTGATTCCACTCCAGAAAATACGAAATAGAAATAGAAGTAGCCTACATGCGTACGTACGGCTTACCGTCTCCATGAACGGTGCATTTCATTTCTTACCTCTAAATGTGATGTAATATTATAAATACATGTATATTCTGAATATATATGATATATATGTTATCCAAATCATTAATATCATTCTGGATATAACGAACCTTTGACCAAATTAACAACATGTAAGTGTAAGAAGTCTATTTTTTACTTAAGAACCAAATACCGACAAAATGAACATTATTAACTTAAATGATTACATGATGTTCATAACATGGTATAAAAGGAATAATGAACTCGAAAAATGTTCTTAAGAAATTATAGATTAACTCACGTTTATTATTCAGGAGATTAATGAACGGTCGGGTCAAGTCGGATACGAGGTAAGGGATCCTACACCACTCTTTCTTTTAAGTACACTCCTTTATGTCATTCCTTTTAAGGTCATCATTTCTTATGATTGGGATGTTATTTTATATTACTAATACTGTAATTATTATGTTAATATTATTAGAGACCTTATTTCCTCTCATCAATCCATTTTTTGGAAGTTTTGAGTGGCGTCGTTAGGCTGCCGAGTTTTCGTAAGGGATTTTTCATCTCACTTTTATTCCCGTGGGATTTATGCTACATTTGCCACAATTTCCTTTGAGTGGTGTATGTACTGCCCATTATTTTAATAATTTTGTAATATACTTTTCTTTATGAGTATTCACATCAATGTTGTATTGTCCTTCTTTCACGAGGTGTATGTTTCGAAAGATACCCATGTCGATAAGGAACCTTTCACCCTCCTCTTTTTAAAAGACTTCTTTTGTTGGGTCTTTTAATTTACATATTGTTATGTTGGGATATGTTCACATATATCCTTACTGATGTAAATTTTATGTCCAAGTGATGAGATACACTTTTTATCTCTCATCAACTCATTTTGAAGTGACGTCGTTAGGCTTTCAAGGGAACTTCTTAACCCAATTTCGATTTCTTTGGGTTCAACATGTAGTTATTGAATATGTCATCCTTTGAATATGTGTGAATGACCTTTGATTATTTTACACCTAATATCCACTTATATTTGGTGTATTCTTTTGTCACACATAATTATGTAATTGATTTATCCTTAAACCAAGGATACCGTCTTTGTATGGGACTTCGTCTCAATCTCCTTTCATTAAGGCATATTTTGTTTTATACTCAACCTTCTTTTATACGGTGTATAAAACCCTTTGAATTTTACGTTTAATCAAAAGGAATCTTTTTTATAATAAGCGTTTACTAAACAACTAAAGGGAATGTTTTTGTCGTACATATGCAGTGACAACTTCTTCTCCGCCGTCATGACCGTTATTTGGGTTTCGGCTTCCTCTACAAGCAATACCTTCTTTTTAAAAGATAAATAAATACCATGTTTTACTTTTCTTTTATTTTGGTATTGAAAATGGTTTTCATAATGTTTTTATATCAATGTGTTGTATTGATATCTTGTGATTGAAAGGTGGAAATGTTATGTTTCCTTTATGCATGTTTTCAGTGATATGATTATGTTGAGGTTCATGGGCATTATTATGAAAATGGGTGGTTCCGTGATAAACTAAGGGCGGGTGAGCCCGATATAGCTCTCCAATGCATTGGGTAACGCGAAGGAGTGAAACGTTAAGGTTTCTCCGAAGAGTTTTAGGGAATATACTGTGATGGGTATTCCAAACGTAACCAAGAGGGTTACTCCCTATGTAAGAATGTTATGAATGCCTCAAGGTACCTTTATGTCTTATGATTTCTATAATTTATTCATGGTTTGATGAGGTATGTTAAAGTGCCTATGTTTTATGGGTAATGTATGATTTCATTCTAATGTATATATGAACTCATGTTTCCTTTCCATATTTGTATATCCTTTACTGAGCTTTTTTATGCTCATCCCAAGTTTTTAAAATGTTTTCACAGGTCAAGGGAATGATACGTGATATGATGATAGTGTCAAGGATGTGTCAAGAAAGAATCCATGTTTTATTTTAAATATGTTTCCATTGATGGGAAGAATGAATCCTGTATTTTATGTAACAACTTTATTTAAATGTGGAATGTAATCCAAGTTTTATGATCTAATTCTATAAAACTCTAAACCTGAAAAGATCCTCAATGTGTAATATTGTATGAACTCAAGACTAAGTAAGGTTTATGGCTGGGGCCTTATATTACTGACCTCATCCCAACACCCCTGTGATCTACAAATTTTCCCATAAAGGGATTCATATGGTTCCATTTGGATGCTCGAGTGGAAACTGTTATTATAAGTGAACTCAACCAAAAGAATATATCGATCTCAGCCTCCTTTAAAGTCCATTGAGCATGCTCTCAACATGTCCTAAAGTGTTTGGATAGTCTGCTCAGATTGGCCACCAGTATGAGGATGATATGACATACTAAAGTTCAGTTCAGTAATCAGATCATATTGAAGACTCTTCCAAAACATATAGGTGAATCGTCGATATTGATCAGACACAATAGATTGTGGTACTGCATGTAGCCTTACCACTTCCCTGGTATATATCTATGCCAGTTCATCAAATTGGAAATCCACTAAAATAGGAATGAAGTGTGATGCCTTTGTATGATGATCTATAACAACCAAGATTTCATTGTTGAATTTGGAATTATTCATAAGTCCGGTGACAAAGTCTATGGTGATGTTCTCCCATGACTATTCTAGTATGGGCAATGGTTGGATCATCCACTTAAACTTCTGCCTCTCTACCTTCAGTTGCTGACACACCAGACACTAAGATGTATATTTAATGGTCTACTTCTTCATATTATCCCAACAATAATGTTCTCAGAGATCCCACTACATCTCTTGTTTCCTGAGTTAATAGAGAAATTCGAACTATGTGCATCATCCAAAGGTTCTTTCTTTAGCTATGGACATGATAGAACACATAGTCCTTTCACAAATCTCACAATTCCTTCTTCGTTAAAATTTATCTCCGAGGATTTCCCTTTTCCGATAATATACACTTGTTCCTGAATTCCCACATCATCTTTTTTAGCATCATTTATCCTTTCCAAAAGTGATGGTTGAGCCATAATTTGTGAATGGATTGATGATGTTATCGTCTTTATGATTTCCATGTCCATCGTTATCAAATTTAAGAAGATTATATTCTTTTCAATTCACATCAATGATATAATCGTTGGGTCATTTCTACTTTTGGCATCAACCAACTTATTCGCTTTCCCAGGGTGGTAATGGATTGAGCAGTAATAGTCTTTGATCAGCTCTAACCATCTTCTTTTGATCATGTTGAACTATTTCTATGTGAATATATACATAAGGATTTTGTGGTTTGTATATATTTCACACTTCTCCCCAAAGAGATAATGTCGAAAATTTTCAAAGCGATGATCACTGCAGCCAACATGAGGTCATGTGTTGGATAGATATGTTAATAAAAATTCAATTTACTTGAATAATAGGAAATGAAATTTTCATTTTGCATCAACACACATCCCATGAACTTCTTCAAAGCATCACTTAATACCATAGAAAGTTCTCCACTTGTGGGAAAAGTGATCACATTAAAAGTGATAAGCCTCCTTTTCAACTACTTGAAGCATTCTTTGCATTCATCACTCTAAGAAAAAATTAATCCCTTTTGAGTTAGCTTGGTAAGATGGTTGGGGAATCCTGAGAATTTTCTCACAAATCATCGATAATATCCAGCTAACCCCACGAAGCTAAAGATATCGATTACTAATGTTGGCCTCTGTCATCCCTCAATTGCATCTGTTTTGGAGGGATCCATAAATATTCCATTACTTGTGATGATATTTCCCATGAATGAGACCTCCTTAAACAAGAAATCAGTCTTTTTGTTCTTTTCATAGAGCTTCCCCTTCTGCAATGTCTCTAGTACAGTTCTAAGATGCTTTTCATGATCCTCCTTGGTTTTGGAGTATATCAGAATATCATCTATAAAAACTACCACAAATTTGTCAAGGTAAGCCTTATAGACTCTATTAATCATGTACATGATGATTGACGGAGAATTATTTATTCCAAAAGGCATTACTATGAATTCATAGTTCATGTATCTTGTATGAAAAGAAGTCTTGGGGATATCTTCCTTTTTCACCCTTGCATGATAATATCTCGACTACAAATCAACCTTGGAGATGTATTGTGCTCCATGCAGTTGATCGAACAATTCATATATTCATGGTAGAGTAGAATTTTTATTTATCATGATTTTTTTAAGCTCACGATAATTGATGCTAAGGCGCATTGACCCATCTTTTTTCTTGATGAAGAGGACTGGTGCACCCCATGGTGAAGCACTTGGTTGTATAAACCCTTTATCCCGATTCTCCTGTTGTTGTTTCTTCAGCTCCTCAATCTCTACAAAAACCATTCTATATGGAGTCTAGGATATTGGAAATGCCATATGTGTATGTTAAATTGAGAATTAAACATCTCTTCTAGGAGGAAGATGAGGAAATTCCTCAAGAAATACTTAATTGAATTCTCTCACAATAGGCATGTCCTCTAGGATGGTTGCCTCCTAAGACTCAATCATTTGAGCTAGATATACATGCTCATTGGGCAGTAATATACACGCTTGAGAAGATGTAGCTAAAGAAGATTCATCTTCCCCATTGCATTTGTAATGAATTGGAGGTCTATTCTCCACATGGAGACTGATTTCCCTCTCACAGCTATTTATGTTGGTTCTATATAAGGAAATCCAATACATGCCAATAATTGCATCAAATACCACCAAATGGAGTATGAAGAAGTTATTAAGTATTTTTAATCCACATATTATGATTGGTGAGGAGTTATATTCATGGGATACAATGATTTCCCTATTTGACGTACTCACCGACATCTTAACTTCCATGAATTGTGCTGGTGCTGGGACTGTTCTACTAAACTTTCCAGATATAAAAGAATGTGTATAACCTGAATCTAAAAGTATGTTCACTATTCATGAATTAATAACTAGCTTACCTATCACCACTTCGTTTTCTGGGATCATTTCATCTGTGTTGATGGAAAAAGCAATGCCATACTACATTAGAGGTTGTTGGTTACCTCAAAAAACCCTTGTCTTAGGGAACTGATTTGCAACATACCCAGGTTCTTTGAAGTTATAGAAATGAACCATGCGTTGAGGTTCGACCAGAGGATTCCTCTCTTATGTCGTAGCTTCGGGTCTTTCTTTCCATTAGTTAATAGATTGCTTCCCTTCTCTTACACACCTAAAACATTTCTTTCTCCCATTTTGTCAATTTCCCGGGTGCTTCTTTCCGCACCTTTGGAAAGTGGGGTGCTGGATCTTCTTTCCACTGTTCGATTTATCCATCGGGCCACCAGAATGGAATTCCATCTTAATCTTATTATCCTCATGATTACCCTAAGATTCTATGATCTCTATTTCGACCATGAGGTCACATCGTACAATTTCTTCTTTGTTTTCGAAGTCAAGGATCACCAATGCTTTCCGTAGGCTAGGTTTCATCGCACCAAAGAAGCAGTAAACCTTGCATTAAGGGGTAACAACAAAGCCGGAATCATATCGTGCAAGCCTTGTGATGTTTGGATATTTTAATCCAATATATTCATCATATTTTTTCTTGAGGGAAAGTAATTCCACTTCCATATTAAGCAAGAGGGTGCGCGGAAAATATTTATCGCAAAACATATTCAAAAAATCCTTCCATTCCAATGCCTTGATCTCCTCCTTAGATGCGTATTTTATATCAACATCCACCATTGACCAGATTCACCCTCTATACGATAAGCATCCAGGAGAATATTCTTTATTTCAGAACATTGAATGATGGAGAATATCTTTTCGATGGATTTGATCCATTGTTCAGTGATTGAGGGATAAGATGATCCATTAAAAGTATGGGTCCTTTGTCTCTTGAAGCTCTCGATGACGACTTGTTCTATCATAGAGGGGGTTGAAAATTCCGCATGACCCATTCTTCTATTCAAATAATGAGATAGATGATAGAGATGTGTGACAATGATCCTGATTCCCGCTCCTATTGGATTGGGAATCTCATTAGTACAATCATCATATTGATCTTCACATCGGTTGTTAGCCCGAGTCCTCCTATTACCGGACATTGGCTTGAATAAATGGAAAGTTAGGGGTAACACAAAAAGGGTAATTCAAGGAAAAAACTAACTAATTATAAATAAATTTTATTTCCTTAACATATGAATTTATTGGCTCAGTCTATGTTATCCATGATATACATTCTAACATATATTCTTAGGTCATTTTTTGTCCCTTAACAAGGGTTCATACTAAGCTTGTGAATTTACCAAAGCATATCCCATGGGAGTGTTGTCACCAATAGTGCATCAAGGACCATTTTCATGCACCAATTCCCATTTAAGTCTAGGTTAAAGCAGCATTTTCATGTTTTAACACTAGGATACATCTGTGCCTGTGCTGCCTCTACCTACTCGTATCCAGACAGGGATATATTTTCCTGATAAACCACTTACTCAATACTCACCAAAATTTAGGGATGTTATTATTATTCTTGGTATTGTCTCTAAGGATTTACTCGGGTTTTATATTCTTAATCCAGAAAATAATTAAACCTCCCTCTAATACCAACTATGACAACCCTAATATTTTATTACAAAATTAGACCTAATTTATTACATAATATTCACTTGATACAACATAGATGATCAAGAGATATAGTGTCTTTGGGGTTTAGGATCATTACATAACAACATAAAATATGAAATACAACATCATTATTGAAAACATCCTTTACATGACCACTACATTCCCTCGTACTTATCATTGCATGGGATAACCTGAGGACATGCATAAGAAAATGGTGAGCTATAAAGCCCAGTAAGGTAATATACATGGATTAAAACGAGGAATAAAATAAATTTTAGACAATAGGAATATCATTATATAATAATATAAGCATAAACATAATGTCATGATAAAGCATGATAATCATAACATGGAAATGTAGAAACAACACTTAACTTGGAATTTCCATGAGCCAAGCCTCATTGCAAATGGATCCTGATTAAATATACATTGCACAACAATCACAAGTAAAACCTCATTTCACATGAATTAGAATGATTAAAAACACATTACACATGACTTATCATGATACTATACATTACCCAATGTATTGGAGGGAGATAATGGTGCACACTTCTTAAACATTTCATTTCATCCATAAGTGTGCCACTTGGATCACAAAACATTGAATCATTCAACATAATCATTCATTCCACGATAAAATAGTGTTGAATACATAACTAAAACTCTATGAAAAATATGTAAATGGGAATAAAGTTGAATACCCTTGATAGAGAAATGGGTTTGGTATTCACTACACAATGAATTTGGCTTGGAAAAACGTGGTGCAATTTCGGAAGCATAATGGTCTGAGATAAGACCTCATAATATTGGTGGATGAGAGAGAAAGGGGTGTATACTCATATTTACATGACATGGAAAGTAAGTGGGTCATATAGATACATGTCCCAAAAAATTTAATGGATTTTATATTCATGATACAAAAGAATTACTTGAATGTAAATGAGGAGAGAGAAATTCCTTTCAGAACTTAAGCATAGTAACATTTGTACATGGGAGGAGTTTTATAATAGATAAAGGGGTCTCCCATTATTAAAACATAAAAAGGGAAGTATGGGGGAGGTTTTAAACTATAACCCAACATTTATAGTTTAAATTAAAATTTCATATCAATTTAAAATATATTGGACAAAATGAGAATGGAAGAAAAAACCTTACATGGAAGTGTGCTTACAAATGATTGGGATAGGCATATTGGGAGCTTGGAGAAACGTGGGATGATTCTAGAGAGAGTAGGTAAAGTTTTCTATGAACTCAAAAGTCTTTTAGTGAGGATGATGTGGGAGTTTTGGTGGGTTTATATAAGATTGGTGGGGGAATTCTTTATTATATAGGTTTGGGACACCTCACATTAAACTATTCCAGAACTCAAACCAACCGATGGTTTTTGACCATCTTTTTTGTCAAAGGGAAGTGAAAAATGATATTTTATAATGCCAATGACCGAAATTCTTACAATAATGGGGTTTATTTTGTGGAGGTGAGTCACACTCCCAAGGATAACAATTTAAAAATACAAGATGCTTAATAACTTTCGAATGTTCCATTAATGATTTTTAAAATAAGTAAAAAAAATAATATTATTTTAATTTTAAAACATATATTGTCCAACAATTAAGCTTATAGTATTTTTTTAAATCACTATTGGGTCATTATGATGTCATAGAACACATTATATATTTAATCGGTATTTAATTTTTACCCAAAAATTTGACTATCTCGTAATTTTATAAAAAAATAACGTTTAGATAATTTTGACATCCTGATTCTAGAAATAATATTTATTTTTTCTAAATAATTTTATATATTTGTTAATTTTCACTTTTAAAATTAAAACAGACATTTATTGAAAATTCACATGTTTTATCAAAAATTGCTTTCATACGTTAATAAAAAATAAAATTGCATTCATAAAATTATATGCTCATTTATATTTAATAACATTTAATTTAATAATAATAATAATAATTTATTAAAATATAATTTAATTCAAAAATTGATTAATTAATAAAAATAGATTTCTTAGTTGAACTTTAAATAAAAAAATATTATTTGATCTCTAAAAACTATTTAGATGGTAACAATAATAAAATGAAAGTATATTCATTATTATATAATAAATTAATGTACATAAACATAGTGATAAGGTCTTGTTACATAACTTATTATAACACCCACATAAGACTGTAGAGTAAGGTGACAGATGGTGACAGACTCTTGGGGTGGCTAAGATAACATTGTTGTAGTGGTAATCTGTATCAACTTTAATTTCTCTCGTAGGTGGTCCCAATCAACCTTAAAATATTCATGCTCTGCTTGGGATTGGTCAGGAGTGAAGGCCTATGACGCCACATCCTTTCCGAGCTATGAAAAATGGGCTTCATATGGGGCACATATATTGGATGAGGCCATCGCTTCCTTTGTCTAAATAAAATGGATTTGTTAAAGCCCTATATTTATACAAATCATGTGATCACTATTCAATAGCTATATTAGAAACAGTTACAATTCATAACATTAAACCAAAGAATTGAACTTTTTATATAAAAATTTTTTATAAAGGGAAATTTAATTGGATCAAGAGGTATTTCCATTAACGAAAGTTTTGGTCATTTAAAAATCATCAAAAAATATTGATCTAATAGACTATACACATATCCACTCTAACTAAATATGAAATCAAAACAATCATTTCATGTATATAAATCATATATGATCACACCATTATCCATATTATATGAAATTCTAGGGAAAAATCATGTTCTATTAATGATATCAATTTTTAGGAATATGTTATTCACAACATCCATTACAATAGACTCTATTTTCAGTACATGTATTAAAAATCCTTAGAATGAGTCATTCTATCATCTGAACAAATCTTCACATATTCACAACACTAAAGTCATCTAATAAACTCAATACTAGTCTTTGACATCCCAACATACCGATAGGTGAATTTATCAATCCTTCATCTACAATACTATGGTCTACTAACCAATGTTGTTATTTCTAAAATACAATTGAATAATTAACCTCTAAATAAAACCATTATGGACTATCATATAAAATCTATTTAAACACGAAATATTAAATATATAATAAAACTCTAGTAATTTATGAACCTAAAAATAATAATTGAAATAATTTTAAGGAAATACCATGATAAAACTGACAAAAAAAAATTTCCATCAAATTAGTCCCTTTAGAGAGAATCCTGATTGTTTCATGTATAATTGGTCTATGGTTTTAGAGAAACATCTATGTGAGTCCTAAAATATGTTTTGAGTCATTGTAAACTAGATTTCAATAGGTACATAGTAATTTTCAAATTATTGCTAACACATTGTATTGTAAATTATTCAATCGGGTAGATGGTTGGGTTCATCCACACCATCTAAGGGGAAATTGTTGCATATATCAGGACCCTCGTAACGTTTAAAATTTTATTCATGAATTTTTTCAAAATCATGATTTGTGAGTTGATACCTTTTTATTATAGACCTTACATTGGCATGACTTGATGTTAACTTTTATACACACTATTGGATTTCTAATGATGTAAATATCGTTATATTTATATGGTCCTCCATATATGATACCCATCATTATGTATCATTAAAACACTAAATTTTCTATTATGAACTAATTACTTATGTTAATAGGTTTTAGGGTTATATTGTCTAATGTCATATAACTGCTAAATTATAACATTGTTATCATACTAAAAGGGGGTTTATGACTATGTTTTTGGGATCATATCCTTGTGGTGATTTCCCAACCCTACACTCCCATATATATTTCCATAAACATACATTACAAACATAATTTGATACTAACTATAAAATCCTTGACATAAACATCCCATAATTACAGA
Source organism: Viscum album (assembly GCA_963277665.1). Classification (NCBI taxonomy): domain Eukaryota; kingdom Viridiplantae; phylum Streptophyta; class Magnoliopsida; order Santalales; family Viscaceae; genus Viscum; species Viscum album. The sequence goes on along the minus strand of OY728153.1, from coordinate 1,415,303,345 downwards.
AATGAGATATGTTATTTTATTGTATACATTCTTGTGGCCATTTAGGTTTATATCATTATATAATTTAGAAAAAAAATAAACTAGAAAATTCATATTTTCAAAATTAAATTATATTTCTTCCCACTATATTTTAAATCACTTAATATATAAGGAGTTTTAAAATTTTATAATTATTTTTTAAAATTTAGTATCCAATTATGGATATCATGTTTAATTATTTTCTTCATAACCATTGAAAATCGAATCACAAGAATGTATGTGATCAACTTATTAATAAGGGAAGCCAATAGTTGAACTGGTAAAAAACATAAGCATTGAATATAAAATATGTATGGAATAAATAATCTAAAAATATTGACAATAAACTAAAAAAGGAAAAATATATAAATTGATATTAATGAAAATTAATAGATTACATTGATAAAAAATGGAATTCATTTTAATTAAATTCTCAATGTAAGAAATCATCGCCATACAATCTTTCCCTGAATAATGAAATCACCATCTTCATCGTAGATATTACCAAAGAAGTCTTTATTTTTTATGAGACTTTAGTCAATGAATTTTTCAAATTTGGTAAGGAATAAAAAATACAAAATAGTAATTGTATCATGACATCTATCAATTCATCAAAGGGATATATAATTTTTTTCACCGCGTATTATGATTTTTATGTTTAATACATTCAACAATTGAAAATGTCAATGAAATATTTATAATAAATATTTCACAAAATCCTATGTATATGTATGACAACATACATAACAATAATACCTTTCCCCATTACAGTAATGAGTATTACATGATCATATCCAATCTTGAAGAAGAAGGTAGATGGTTAAAAAATAAAAAATAATACTCCCAATAAAATCTTCTTTTGGAATTACAACATATATATTCATAATAATATTCCTCATATTAATAAAATTTGTTTAATGATCCTGACCCATCAATATAAAGATGTTGGATTGTTAAAAATACAAAATAAAGAAGAAAATAATCATGCGTATTAAAATAAAAACATGATGAAGTAAAAGAATCATTCATGTATCAGTAATTGGGATAACATAATCATAACCAAAAATAGATATAATATGGGTGGTTAAATAATACATTGTATATATATCAACAGTCATCTATATTGAAATACTAACATAAAAAATGATAAAACATTCCTATATATTAATAGACTAAAATAAAATTTAGATGGAAATTATCTAATCTGAATTACGTAAAATTTAATTATCACACTTTATAGATATATTAATATTAAAAAAATTAAATAATTTAAAAAATAATAAAAAGTCACCTAGAGAAATAATTCCAATTGTCACAAAAATCATGACCCAAGAATTGAGAAATTTTGATAAAAGGGTTTAGGTCGTTGGATATTATATCCACAAGAAACAATAATATTATTACAAATCATATAATTATAGGGTTTATTATATCTAAAATATTAGAAATATGTTGAAAATAACACTTGTAAGAAATTTAATGAATGTTGAGTTCCAGAAATCCTTACTATTGGGGAGAAAAGAATAGAAAACCACATTGAAATAATGGAAAAGTTTTAACATGTATATCAAATGAAATATAATTATTATCATGAAAATATATCAAAGGATAGTAAATAAATCATAAAATGAATTCACTGTGTAAAAAATATTTTAATTTTCAATGAATGAAAATTAAGACCAAGAAAATACTAATGATTTTTGAATCATTTGAATCAAATATCCTTGAAATATATGGCATATAATTGAACATTAAATTATGGAAATAAAATTTAAATAATGATATTATATCTCAAAAATATTATATATATATAATATCTCAAATTATGTTCATAATTCCAAACATTTTTCAAAGAGATAAATTTTATATGAAAAACCATAATATAGTTCTCATATATTCTACAACTGCACCCAATACCCTAAAGAAAAAAATGGGTTCACTAAATAAATTATCATGAACATTATTCATAACTAATACCATTTATACTCACTTTTATTATCAATATATATATATATAATCATGTTTTTACTAATTTAAAATAGCATGTTTATGTAGTATTAATCACATTTAACTAGTTTCATAATAGTCATGTGGGTTTATTTTCATTTTCTGAATTATATAACTATTAGATATTTTATTGTACTATAATATATGTTTACAGATAATTATAATATCAAAAAATAAATTTAATATTAGATTTGGTTAAAAACCATTTAGATAAAATCGATAATAATCATTATTTAAGGATTCCTATTGAATGAAAAGTGTTTTATTCAACAATGAGTTAAATTTTGAAATTATCATAATAGTACAGGAAAAAATTTAAATATTAATAGCATGTTATACCAATAAAATAATTTTCATATTCATCCATGGATTTTTTTTACATTTATATTTGTACAGAACAATTAACCAAACAAAACATGAAAATACAATGATTAATGGATGATTATGAAATTAGTTAATTAAAATATCATTATACAAGAAAACCAATGATATTTTTATTTAATATAATTCTTCTATATCATAATAGAAATTATTTTGAAAGGAAATTTAATTTCTATAAATTATCCATAATTAAAAATAGATCAATTCTATTATGGTCTAGACTTTTGAGTGATTGAATAATAAATAGGCATGTTTAATCAATTTAATATAGGTTCTCAATTTTTTCATATAATAACAATAATTATATAAAAAAAATTCATTATTCATTTAACCATTTTATTAATAATCAATTATGTGTAGTTATGACAACTGAATTTCATTTCTTTTCATGGAGGTAGTCTACATGTTTACACGAATAAATATTTCATTTTTCTTAATAGATGGGATGACTGAATAGAAAATGGATGTACACATAATAGTCCCATTAAAATTTACAAATGATTCAAAAATATTATATTATATGCATATAATAAATTTTAATTAATATAATCATTAATAAAAGAAACGAAGAAGATAATATTCTCATTGTGATCATGATGGTTCCCTAAAATTATCTTAGGAAATTAATTACATCGACTAAATAAATATGACTATAAAATTTTAAACATGGTAGACGATTCTCGTAGGTGTAATGTGTTAGTGTATCAAGATGATATTCAAATGTCTTGGTTTTTCTTGAACTACTATTTTTGTTACCGCTTTATAACTAAAGGGTATGGATGTTTTATGTGAACCCTTAACATTATTAATATTATGATGCTACCATAAAAAGTCCAATTTATAAAAAAAATTGGTGTGGAGGGGGAGTGTATGTTTAAGATCACCACAACCAATCATCTTAGAGGTAGCATTAATTATTTAATGTCTTTTTTTTACATTATTTCATTAAACCAAATTTTCATTAACCATTTTAATTAATATTTAAATTAAAATTGAATTTCAATGAGGAAAAGTATATTTCAAATTTATATCTAATTTAATTATTATGATTTAAAAATTTCAATACAATTTATCAAATAAATTTTGTAATGGGTTGAAATATATATTTTAATATTAGTGAACATAACACGTAAATATAGTTTTTAGATAACGTGTGTTTTTAATCATAAAAAATATGTGTAAGACATAATTTTTTAAATTAACTATTAATTAAAATAAATTTGGATAATTATAATAAATTAATTTTTATATGGATTTTATGGAAACCAAAAACATAATCTCACATTCCAAATAGTTTTTCAAAAGAAATAGCCCAAAAAATATTATTAAATTAACATTTTATTTTAGTTTTAATAATGTTGTAAATAGGGATTATAATAGAAAGTAATATATTTTATTATGTATATTTATTCAATAAAAAAATTAATCATCACATAAAATGTTTTTTATCTTATAGGATATACATAAATAATGAGATATCCTAAAAATTATATTTTTTTCAACAGCTATATTTTTTTGTTCAAATACCTTATTTTATAAAATAATAAATATTTTATGAATTTTTTTAATGTTATTATATTTAGAAAATATATATATCATATTTTAATATTTATATTCCAATTTTTAAAAATTTACTATAGAAATAAAATAAAAAAATATGCTAAAAAACAATTTTTGGGAAATGATATCTTGAAATATTAACTATTATAATTTCTTTTTTCATATCATTGACTTATAAAATATATGTTATCTAATAATTAATATCCTAAATTATTTATTTTCATTTTTCATATTTTGCATTAAATAGAAATTATTATCATATAAAACATCAAATTTATTATGTAACGACCCAAACATTCATTAATGAAAATTCCTCTTGATCTAATTAAATGTCGTATTGTGGTTATATAAAATGTAATTTTTTTTGGTTTTATGTCCCTAGATTTTAAAATATCGTTATGAATTGTGACTGTTGCTAATATAGCCGTTGAACAGTGATGACATGATTAATATAAATACAGGCCGTCAACAAATTTAATTTACTCAGATGAAGGAAGCAATGGCCTCATCAAGTAAACATGCCCCAACTAATACCATTTTTCAGTGCTCGGATAAGAGGTGGTATCATTGGGCTTCACTCTTGTACAAGCCCAATCTATGCTTGAACACGTTAAGCTTGAGAAGAAAAAATTATGGGAGAAGTGGAATTTAATAGACATTACCATCTGAGCAATGTTTTCTGAGCCACCCCAAGAGTCTTTCACCAATGCACACCAAACACATTGGTAATATGAGAGTGTTATAAGGGGATATGTAACAATACCCTATCACTACTACTATGTCCCTAATTTTTTTATAAATAATGTGCATTTGTTATTTATTGTTACATTGTAAATAGTTTTTAAAGCACAAATAGTATTTTAGTTAATATTCAGCTAAGAAATCTATTTTGATGAATTAATGGATATTTGAATTTGAATAATATTTTAATAACATATTATTTTTAAATAAATTTTTATAAAATATAAATGATCATATAATTTTATGAATGCAAGTGTTGTTTTTATTAAGGTTTGAAAACTGTTTATGTCAGAACCCATGAATTTTCGGTAAATGACGGTTTTTATAATAAAAGTAAATATTCACATATTTATAAAATAATTTAGATAAAATAAATATAATTATTGGTATCATGATGTCGAAATAATTCAACGGTGAATTTTTCATACATTTCTGAGACAGTCGAATTTTTGGCTAAAAATTAAATACCGTTTGAAAATATAATGTGTTTAATGACATCATAATGACACAATAGTGAAATAATAAAATAAAATAATCATTATAATCTTCCAATATATTTTTTATCATTAATATAATATGATTTTAGATTTATTTTATTTATTTTACGAAGCTTTTGTGGACCCTCCAAGACATATAAAACATTTTTTGTTTTCAATTGTTTTCCATGAGAGTGTGAGTCACCTCTATATAGGAAAAAATATTATTTTAATAATTTAGGCCATTGTCCATATGAAATATTTTTTTCCACTCCACTTTGGAAAATACAATGTGAAAAAACCAGGGGCTGGTTTGTGGTATTGATTAGTTTAATATGAGGTGTCCCAAACCAATATAATAAATAATTCCCTCTCCTTTCCAATATAAACCCACCCGCGCTCCCACATACTCTTCACTCAAAGTCTTTGGAGTTCTACCAACCTATTCCATCCACTCTATCGAATCTTTCCAAGTTTCCCAAATCTCCCATGAATCCTCTCTCAAACCTCTCCCATGCCATTGGACCACACATCCAAGTAAGGGATTTCTTCCATTCTTATTTTTGTCTAATTTTCATTAAGTTGTTTTTACCATTTGTTTTCAATTAAAAATGTTTGGGTATGATTTTTCACCTCTCCCATACATCCCTATATGTGTTAGGATAATGGTATACACCTTTCTCTCTCATTAAATTCCTCCCATGTACACTCTTACCATGCCAATATTTATTAAGGAATTTCACTCTCATCTTTTACATCCAAGTACTTATTTTGCATTATACATATAAATTCCATTACGTTTTTTGGTACGGTATATTTATGTCCCCCTTACTATCCATTTCATGTACAAAAGATGAGAAACACTTTTCTCTCTCCTCAACCATTTTCATGAAACCTTATGTCATGCTGTTATACTGCTGAAATTGCACCATGTTTTTCCAAGAAAAGATCATTGTGTAGTGAATACCATACCCATGTTTCTATCAAGGTTACACACCTTTATTCACATATAAATATTTAATGGTACTTTCATTTATTTATTCCACTTAATTTAATCGTGTAATAACTTATGATGTTGACTGATTCCATGTTATGTGATCCATGTGGAACGCTTATTCATGAAATGAAATGTTTGAAAAGGGAGTTCCCTGATAGCACTCCAATTCATTACATAACGTATAGTATCACGATATGTCATGTGAAATGGGTGACGATTCATTTTAATATCAGTGAAATGATGTTTTAATCATTCTTTATGTGCAATGAGGGTTTACCCATGCTCTATGTGCAATGAGCCTTGGCTCATGCTAATTCAAAGTTTAGTGTTGTTGCCAGATTTCCAAGTTTTTATTATCATGATTTATCATGGATTTATGTCAATGTTTCTCTGGTTCTTCATTTATATGACTATTTCGTCACATGTATTTTATTCCTTTTGTTATTCAATGTTTATTCCATTACTGGTCTTCATAGATCACCCGTTTCTTATGCATGTCCTAAGGTTATCCCATGCAATGCTAAGTAATAGAGAATGCAGTGGTCATGTAATGGATGTTTTAAATAAAGATGTTTTGTGTTTTACATTATAAGTTGTTATGTAATGTTCCTAAGCCCCAAATACACTAGACATCAAGATTGTATATGCTGTATCAAGTTAATATTTTTATATAATAAATCAGGTTTAACAGTGTAATAAAAAGCTAGGTTGTTATAGTTTTTATCATAAGATAGATTTAGTTATTTTTGGGATTAGGATTAAAAAACCCTAGTGAAGACATAGAGGCAAGAATAATTATAATAAAAACATCCTTATGTCTGGTGATTATTGAGTAAGTGGTTTATCACGAAAATACATCCCTTTCTGGATACGAGCAAGTAGATGTAGCTTTGGAAAAAATGTATCCTAGTGTAATACTTGAAAACACCACATTGATCTAGACTCGAACATGAACTAGTGTATGAAAATGGGACTTTCAGCACTCTTGGTTATGAAAATCCCAGTGGATATTCTATGGTAAATTTGAAAACATAGTATGAACCATTATTAAGGTATTTAAATAATGAACCTAAGAATATATGTTAGATAGTAGATCATCAATAGAATAGATTGAATCCTATGGATTCATATGTTAATAAAATATATGTTATTTATAATTCATTAGTTTTGTCCTTAGATTACCCATATGTGTTACCCCTGATATTCCTTTAATTAAGGAATAATAAATCATTAGACTTCAAGTAGATTTATATCACAAGTTTATCATGTCTATAGGTTAACTCAAAATTTGAGTGAATAGGATAAAGGACAATTTCAAGATGGAAGGGGAAAACCCTCATACAACACTCTTGTCCCGTCCTGTGGAATTTATAGCTATAATTATTTTAAATTCAAGCTCAATAGAGCATTGAAACCTTTTCTAATGTCCATGTTTTTCGTAAGATGCTCTACGACATATCAAACACCTCTTCCATGCCACAGAATCATCAAGGATCATGGAACACCTATGATCAAATATTAAGCTCCCAACACTACCACCATTCAGGATGAGTGAGGTACCATCAGTGTATTTTCTAATATTTCACCCTATCCAAAGAGTATGATGCCTTAATTGATTTTATAATAGTTGTCAATGAGGGAGACCTCTGAGCAGCATATATATACAGTCTTGTCTCCCAGTTTTTTTGGAAACATATTCCATATATTAGAAGAACAACATTTCAAAATATTTAAATATGACTCAATCAGACTATTTTACAAAAACATGGTGCATGGTGATGTTTGGAAACTATACGTTAGAAACAATTTTTTTTCAAAAAGTGAATCATATTTTCCATCGGTATGATCAGCGTTGCATGGACTGAATCTGGACTAAGAATGTGGAATACTTTGAATGTGTATTGGAGTATTATTGCACTAAGTGAACCCTAAGTCTCTATGATTGATGTGATAATGAGGGTTGTGGAATACTTTATGGTGGTTGGTAAGAATCCCTGAAGTCGTGTTAAAATTTCATTGTTCTTTTTGTATGTAATAAAATTGCAAGGATGCAATTTTTCTTAAGGGGTTAAGATCGTAACGACACAAACATTCATTAATGAAAATTACTCTTCAAATAATTAAATGTCTTATTATGGTTATATAAAATGAAACTTCTTTTGTATTATGTTCCTCGATTTTAAAATACTATTATGAATTGTGATAGTTGCTAATATAGTCATTTAATAGTGATCAAATGATTTGTATAAATATAGGGCATTATCAAATCCAATTTACTCAAAAAAGGAAGTGATGGCCTCATCCCATAGACTTTCATGATAAGAAGCCCATTTTTTGGGTCTCAGAATGGAGGTGGCATCATTTGACTTCGCTCTTGACAATTCCTGATTCGAGCTTGAACGCGTTATGCTTGAGCGGACGCGACTATAAGAGAATTTGAAGTTAATAGAGATTACCACCACAACAATGTTATCTGAGCCACCCTAAGAGTCTTTTACCATTACACACCATTCTATTTGGTCTTATACGGGTGTTATAAGGCATTATGTATCAAGACACTACCACTATGACTATGTACATTTGTTTGTATAAAGAATGTGCTTTCATTTTATTATTGTTACTTTGTAAATATTTTTTAAAGAAAAAATAGTTTTTTATCTAATATTCTACTAAGAAATATATTTTGATGAATAAATCGATTTTTTAATGAAATAATATTTTCATAAAATATTATTATTAAATTACTTTTTATTA